>CM055312.2:81726368-82436368 GCA_029255685.2 Silene conica | reverse complement strand
TTGGGAAAGTTTCTATTTATGGAAACTTTCCATTCATGGAAGGTCGCTATTTATAGTATGTATGATCGTTAAGGGGTCCGGGAAGATTGTTAATTCGTTGCGTATATCTGTTTAGGTAGCGAGTTTCGCGTGGAACATTTTAACAAGCCTCGGTTTTGTCTGCTTTCCTGCTAATTCAGGTAGGGGAAAATACTGGTATATGATGATGTGTAATCTGTTCTTATTTGGTATTAAGCATGTTTGTGATATAATATCATGTGATCATTATATTGCGTTATCTATTTTATTCTGAGATATTATATGATGTGATTATATATTGGGTCTTGTGATATGGCGTTGGATCGGTGCGGAGTTTATATGGCGTTGGATCGGTGCGGAGTTTATATGGTGTTGGATCGGTGCGGAGTTTATATGGTGTTGGATCGGTGCGGAGTTTATTTGGCGTTGGATCGGTGCGGAGTATATTATATTGTTGTTTATTTATTTTTACCTCTACTCAACCTCGTGGTTGACCCTGTGTATTCGTGATCACCTGTGATGAACCAAATTATTGGGGAGCAGATTGACAGGTGGCTGAGACTAAGGGGAGCTATGGGAGAGAGAGCTTGGATCCGGACCAGACCAAAGTTTAGATCACCTTAGTCAGTTTAGCATGAGATGTACTTTCTTATTTTGTTAAGACTTTTGGATACAGTTGTAAGAACATGTTACGCTTTAAATTTTAATTAAAGTACTGATTGATTTTCCTTTGTATCTACTGCCTCGAGAAACCGAGATGGTAACACTCTTATTTACTTGAGGAGTCCTAGTACAGGCCCTTAAATAAATGAGGGTGTTACAGATAGAACCGAAAATCGTAGCGTCGTGGTAAGAGACCACTGCCTTGAAAACTATTTTTCCGGTACGACCGTGGTGGCGATCAGCTAGTGCCGGTAGTTCCCCAAGGTTAACACTACAGTCTTCACGCAGCTCCGCCTACTCGGAACTGTGAGACTTGGAACGATTTAAAGCAATTATCCAGAAAAAAAGACGAGAAGAGGAGAGTTTTTGAGAGAGGAGTGATTGTAATTGTGTGTTTCTTGTGTTTGCAGAGGAGGGTAATTATAGATGGGAATCAGACGAACCTTAGGAGGAAAACGCCTCCTTTAAAGCAGCAGTCAAAAGCTGGAAGTGGGGAGAGTATATCTCACCCACTAACAATTACTTGACTGACTGTTTCAACAACACAAAAACCGTCACACACACAAAAATAAATCCTTGGCCCAAAAAGATAGGCATACACAGCCCGCCGCAGGCGATTGCCAAATCCCAAATCCCAAATCCTGAATCCGAATCCGGGCCAGGCTCAGGCACGGCATGCGCGCGCGTGTGCGAGCTGAATTAAGCACCTCGCAAAGTCTCTACAAAAGGCTCCCTTGACCCACTAGTCATAGGTGTAGTAATAGAAGAATATATAAACACATACAAACTTCCATAACTCTCCTATGTAGCAAAAATGTTAGAAAATGACTCTCCAAATTAAGCCCCTATTTCCAACAGAGGGTATGCACGGTTGGGTAAAAGGACAAGGAAGTGACCACTCACTTTTGCTCTTTGGTTTTTACTCATAGTCTCATCCCCATATGATAGGCAATGCAAGAGTTTCCTTAGGTTTGCAAATGACTAAAGTACCATTTTAGCATAAAATAGAACAATTCTATTCCCCACTAAAGCTCACAAAACCAGTCACCCTACTAAGTACATAAAATGGACTTTATTTTATTTTTGTAATTTGTCATTTGTAAATATATGACATGTGACACATAACATGTCACAAGTGATTATAATGCATATTTAACAATTAAATATCATACTCATCAAATAGATTACAACTGACAATTTTATAAGTAATTTATAATTACATAAATGTAAAATAAGTCATTTTAATTTTAGTTATTATAATTCACAACATTTTGTAATTATAATTAACCTTTTATTCTTATCTCGCATGTTTCGTAAATATCGATTAATTTTAGTAATATAACATTTTAATTACTAGTTTTGAATCTTATGTAATCAAATTTAAATAAGATTTCATTTTCTCATTTTTTCAAATTAAGGAATTAATTAATCCATATCGATATATGATTAATTAATTTTACGGTTTGGGAATCGTCCTATAGGTGTGACCTAAAGAGATCAACTGAACATCACCGTCATATGACAGTAACGTCTAACTCTAGAAAGTCAATCATTACCAATTAATGTTGATTAGTTGACTATACAAATGAATCATCCCTTGCTTTTTCTTATTATGAGATTTAAACATGTGATCGCGCTATTGTTGAGGACACTTGCTCCAACAATCTCCTATTTGTCTGAGACAAGTGTGCATCACCAATTCTCTTGTGCTATTACAATCTCCAACTCAATGCAAGGTGCCTTGCAGGTGGCCCTTGCATTTGATCATATCTCGAGTGGTTTCCTCGATCTGGAGAATAACTGTTTGACCGGAATTATCTACCGTAGATACATTTCGAGTGTGGTCACACATTTCCAGTTCACTACTCCTCGAGTGACATTGAGATTTTAAACAACCCTAACAAGGGGTGGATAATTCCTATCGCACTGTTCCCTTTGATCCGTCACAACTCATCATGACCCAAAAGATGCCCATTTGACCCCATTTACGAAAAGTCGTAGAGCAAAAATTAAAGTCACTTTGAAATAGTGGCATTTAGGGCGAACAGTCTTTAGTCAAAGAATCGACTCATAAGAATACTATAGTAGCTCTCGTCACGACCAGGCTATATATAAAATTGCCAAAACTCTATAAGCGGTCACTGGCCGACAGAATATCCCGATAGCAATCATCAAAAATCAGAATCAGTTTACACATCCTTAATGTTAGAAGGTTATTCTAATTCAGACACAAATGAATAATGAGCACAAGAATGATTTAATGTAGATCTAGTTTTCACTCCCTCATGAATTTTAGTCAAGATGTTGTCCATAGAATGAGAGCTTTGATGCTTACAACGTCGTGGGATGAAGGTTTCTGGTTATGGTATGGATTGAACAGTACTGCGCTCTGTTCGATTATGTGTTGCATTTCCTCCTGTCTGTCGTGCGACACTTGACTTATTGGAGTTGGATTTATGTCTGCATTTAACCGCCCTCATGTGTGCTCAGACTCAATTGTCTTTGGAGATTGTTCCGTATTGGACAACTCGTTGTTCTGTTTAGTTCCCCCTGAATTCAAGGACTGTTCATTGTTTCGCAGTTCAGCATTCGTACTAATTATATTTTCCTTGATTACATGTCAAAGGTTTGAATGAAACTCGATTATATTTCCTTTGTCACATAATTGAGAGATACAAATCAATGGATGTCAAGAGAAATTTACCAATCTTCTTTATTAAAACAACAACAACCACAAAGCCGAGGTGTCGCTCTGTGGTTAAATCTGCATTTATTTATTTATTTTTATTATAGGACCCGCTTTGAAAAATGAATTAATTATTGTGAATATATATGAACTACCTATTGCAATGTACTTGATTAATAAACAAATAATCAATTTGATTAATTTATCTAATTTATTATTGATATGATTGGATGATTAATTAAATTGATTAAAATAATCATCAATAACTTTTTGTGATATCAATTTAGATCGATAATGATATAAAAATTAACAAAATTGATAAACGGAAAATTTCAGTATACCAATTTAGTCATCTTTTAAACTAAAGAAAACATGTTCAATATAGCCCGCTTTAGTATTTTGCTTACAAAAAACATGAATTTGTTTACAATAGAGCATACCATAAAAAATGTTGCTTAAAAATTAAGAGATAATTATTTATTTAAAATAAAAAATTACTAGAAAAAATTAAAACAAAAAAATACTACCTCCTATTCTCAATAACTGTTTCATTGTCCATTTCCGTCTATTCACCTAAATGTCCCATTGTCTATTTTTGGTAAATGTTTACACTTATTTTAATCACTTTAATTCACAACAATACCCCACATTACCCCACAACATTACTTATTTTAATCACCTCTACTCACAATAATAATCAAAAATACATTCTCTCTCTCCAATCTTCCCACCCCACACATTACTTTACATTAAACAAATGAATTCCTTAATTCTCGTACCCAACCCGAAATGGGACAGTTATTGGGAATAGGAGGGAGTAATTATTATAGGGGAAACAAATTAAAAGAGTGGAAACAAAATTACGGTTGATTTCAATATTGATGAAAGTAACGTTAAAATAATTAAATGTAAAACTACCATTTAAAATAGAGTGACTTAGATGCAATTAGTTGTAGATAGAGTCAAAACATTGGCTCAATCAGGAGTATGAGCCCACAATTAATTGTTGTGGAGGGTGGAGAGAAAATAGGAGCTTGTGGGATATTAAGGTAAAATGATATGATTAGGTAGGGATAAATGCACGTAGTTATTCCTCCAAGAGTTTATAGGTAAAAGTCTATGTTTTGAATTTATCTCAATTGGACTATTACTTTAACTTGGCTTTATTAGTGAGAGTATTAATGTGAGATTAATTTATTAATGTAAGTTTGGTTCATCTATTTTAGTGCATTTGATATTAAATCATTAAAAATTATCGACAAATTTAGTGAATAGAAGACACGGGTAATGCTTATATTTAACTGATACAATTTGGGAATTTCAGGCGAAATTCATTTTAAAGCCAAATATTTGTAGCTTAGATAAATGTATCAAATGTTTTATATCTATAAATACATGTTTATATAATTGGTTATTTTTACAATTGTGGCAACCGACTCAAGATGGATTGAACGAAACAAACAATTAAACGTATGCGATACCAATTGAATCTCCCATATCTAACAAACATCGTCATTTTGTTTTTTAATTGTTTAACTTCACAATTGCGACAGAGTAGACTTTGGATGAGGTACTTAGGTGTACGTGGAAACACATGATGTTCATTTAAGATGGGTTTACCCGTTTTAACCTTAAGACGGGTCAAATAGAATGTATAAAACAAAAGATAGATTCCTATGGACTACAATATAATTGTGCTATCTAATAAAGTTGCATATTACTTGACCCATTTCGTTTTTAATACAGATATACCCGTTTTAAGAGAGACCAATTGGAAAAATAAATAGAAAATATCACATCACCTCTTTTGTGATCGAAATTTTTGAATACGTATCTTAAATAGGCAACTCTACAATACCACATTATATAACAATTATATAGTTTATATTTATACTTTGTAAAATTTTGATAATAACAAAAATTTTAAAACTTACATGAGTTTAATACTACAAAATGTTTAAATATCCTTAATCATATAGTATGAATTATTGTTGAAGCTAGATGCTATAGTGATTTTTTTGAAACATTATTGTAGGATATATATAAAGTTCATTTTTCTCATAATAACAATAACCAAAAGAATATACCCGTGCAATTTGCACGGGTTTAAAACTAGTTTTACCAAAACCAACTGCTACAATCTCAAGTTCAGCGGTTAGTAACTTTATAATGCATAACATAAAATTACCGCAATCAAATAATAAACTCATTAAAATAGATGTTTTCTGATGAATTATTTGACATTACACAATGAGTCTGAAATTCTAAAATATACGATCTTCACTACTTTTTGGTTTGCCAATTTGTAATTGATACTGGAGTTGTGGATAAGGATATAATTCAACCTACTAATTCTCATCAAACCTAATTTTCTCCTTAATGCATTTTAGGGGCGCCTTTTAGACAAAGCTCACCATTTTTTGCTCCCATTATTCTTAACTTTAATGTTGGACATGTTTGCCAACTTTAAAATCCTCCTTTCTATAAAAGCAATAGCATTTAGAGGATTTTCATTGGCTCTTAGTTTACACATTTTTTTTCTTTTGTCCTATATGGGGTCCTCCATGATCTCTACATAATTAATTATTTCTACCATTCCTTAATCTTATTCCGTTAATATTAAACATTATACAAAAATCATACATTATACAATTACATACACATTTTCAAGTTGCAAATAATTAATAAACCTTCAAATCATCGGAAAGTAATAGTTAGTTTTATCGTGTAAATCAAAAAAAAAAATCAACATGACTATTATATTACATCATCACAATTACGGAGAATATTAATTAAATCTAAACATTTTAACCAAAACAAATATATTATATGAGATTTTTTTAAATTTTCATTAATACATAACCAATATAGTAGAGGTAGTCCTAGATCTGAACATTTCTTATAAAACAAATTAATAAAAGAGTTTTTCTTCTAAATAAAAAATATCAACTTTAAAATAAATAAAAGCAAATATAAAAATTACCGAATACGAAGTATAACATAACACATTATTTCATAATTCGTATATTAGAAATTTAAAAATAACTGTGCATTTCCTGCACAGGATTAAAACTAGTTTCTTCTAAAGAAATTATTGTTGCCCGAAAAACGAAAAAATTATTTGACATTACAAATTTGTTATAAAAAATAGAGCGCCACGTGTAAAAAAGGCGTACCCCTTCGCGCCTCGTCGCCTTTTCATTTTCGAACTAAATAAAGAAGTATTATAAGACATTCCAAAAATTTTAGTTAAATTTTACATCTTTTTCTTTTTTGTACTTTCGCTTAAGTTATTTTCATTCGTCCAGCTGAGATTTTTCATGGCTATTATATTTAATTTTTTTTGACTCCACCACTAAATCAGCCAGTTCAAATGGCAGTGAGTGTGGAAGGCAGTGGGGTAGGTAAAAAATGAATCCTAATTGCAGGTGTTACTGTTAGCGTAGTAGTTTAGTTCAAGTAGGCAGCAGTAAGGTAGCAATATACTGTACCAAGTAGCAAGAGTAGATAAGATATTTAGAAGGACCGTTTGTTGAAATTGAAAGTGCTTTTTTTTAATAAAAAATTCTCATTTTGCGACGGTGGTATCCGTCACAAACTTGTGACGGATACCGTTTCTTCTCACAAAATACCCACTTTTTTCTCTCTCTTCAACACTATTTTGTGGTCCATTTCTCTACTAATTCATTTTGTATCCACTTTATCTCACAAAATATCCGTCACAAATGGTGACCCATGACAGGCAAGACTTAATGCTCCATATTTTTTAATTAGGAGAATGAGTGACTCATCTTAATGATGAGAAGGCAATCTTGTTTAGCATCTTCAATCTTCATGTCATTCTCATTTTTGTACCTGTAATTGATTCCATTTCAATAAAGTTTTATTAATGGTAGGGTGTTCTATTGTTTGTTCCACTATTTGGTCTTAAAGTTTCCATTAGAATCATTTTAATCTGTGCATTTCGTATTATCGGTCAGTTTCTTACATCTCTATTATTTAGGTATCTTGATCATTTATTTACGTTTACGTATATCTATTCGACGATTTTTCAAGAGTAAAAGTAAAGAAATGACCGAAAAAATAGATATTTTATATAATGACAAGTAGACGATTTAAAACAAAGAAAACATCCTCAGAATCTTATTAATGGGCGGGTATCTCATTCTTCTCAATAATTAACATTTACTTGCGGTAATGATGTCTATATTTGCCTATTCTTCCAACCTTTCCTACTTCTCATTTTTAGAAAGTGAAAATTGACAATTCCCACTTCTTTGTACCGTAAAACATTCATCTATTTTTTTAAAACTACCATCCTTGGGACATTTTCTTTAAAAATTAACCAAAAGTTCATTTAGCCAAAACAACTATACTTATTCATGAGATATCTTTACTTTTGTCATAAAGTAACTTTTGGTAGAAGGCAAAGAACATCATGACTTGTATGGATACAAAATGGTTTTTTAATTTGATGGAAAATGACTATTGTTTTAGGAAATTACAACAAAAGGTGAGAATTTTGCAAATTTTTTTTTTAAAAAATAGAAAAGATGGGAGTTCTTGAAAAGTGACATAGAATGAATTTTCTCTTTTGAAAAACATATTTTTCAAACTCGTATATCACATTTCACGTCTATATGGCAGATGTCAGCTAATTTAATAGGTAAAGTTGTTATATATGTGACCTCTTAAGAGAATGTGTAATGAGGAGCTCCTCATAGAGCTTTCCAAATGGTCCCTAAAATGGGGAGCTCCTCATGTTTGTTTTGCACTATAATAGCTATACCAAAAAATGGAGAGTAGCTCTCTTGGTGCTCTTGGGAGAGAGCAAAGGAGAGCTTGCTCCCCATTTGAAATGCGCCATAATCAACCAATGACATGTTGCCAAATGAAAAATGTTAAATGTAAATGTTTTTTTAAATAAATAAATTGTGTATATAATTAAACCCTTCACGTTAACTAGCACATATCTTATTCACAAATCTTTTATATTTTCCATCTCTTATTTAATGGATAGTGATAATTCAAATTATCATGTATCATGTTAGAACTAATAAATTATTCATAGTTGTCACTTTTAATGATGATTTACTCTTAGTTTGGTTTGATTTTTAAGTAAAATTATCTATTATATCAAAGCTTTATTATTATAGGTTTTTAAGGAGTTAAATTGTTTAGCATGTTAAAAGAATTACATAATTAACATTGATAGTTTGATAATTAATGAACATTGGTATATTTAATTTTTGTATGATATAAACTACAATATATGATAAAATCACGTAGTAGAACCCAATAAAATGAGGTGGAAAACATATTGGAGAGCTCCTTATTGTGATGATAGAACTGATTCAAAAGAAGGGTATCACCGATGGTGCAGTTCAGTCTAGGCTGCGCTGCGTCACAGCGGCCACATGCTGTATAGAAAGCTTCCCATTACACATGCTCTAAGAGGAGTTCGAAACATGTATGCCTCGATTTCAGTGGCTCCATCCCTTTACCCAAAACACAGTTGGTTTCAATGCAAGGTATAGTTAAACCTTGAGATCTCAGACAAGATTGAAGCATGTGTAACAATAGATGACACATGAGAATGAAAGAGAAAAACTAAACTAAACTCAAATTGAGACTTTGTAAAACTCTCCTTAGAAGAACTTGAACTACAAGGTTTTACATTTATGCAGTATTACATCGCATTTAACAGGCCGGTTAAACAACTCTCATTACCTACTTCTACTTCTACTTCTACTTCTACTTCTAACTCTATTCATTCTAATTTTCATATATTTAATTACTACACCCTCTTTTGAGGCTCTTCAAGGTTGATTCTTCCACGACGACGAGATATCTGCTACCGCTTCTCCAACTGATAAGTATAGTCCTTGCGGTCCAAAGGATTCCAACACCTTTGATTGTTCTAGCTTCTCCGTTACATTGGCACCGGGATTCGTCAACACCAGCTGTAATGATTTCCTTTCCATCGTTTTCCTCAGCTCTCCTAGGAGTTCTATCCCGCTTGTGTCGATAGATGATATGGCTGCAACAACAAACAAAACATAGCAAATCGCTTATATATATCTCATTCTTTCATGCTTGCCTTGATAAAACTACTAAAAGAAATTAATCTTACAAGTCATATCTAAGATCACATATTTGATCTCCCGCTCGTTGTTGGCTTTGGCACGTTCCTCCTCTTCTCTAACCCATCTATTAATCCTGCTTCCGTAAAACATAACAAGTTAACATTCATTTCGACCTGTTTTAACAATACAAGATTAGGGAAAAGTTTCTTCACCTTTCTTGTATATAAGTCGAGTTTGCAAAGTAGATTGGAGACTCAATGGAGAGAATTATAACAGAAGGAACCCTTAGTGCATCTTTATATCTTCCAAGGCTCTGGTAGATCTGTGTACCCGGAATGTATCCTAGTACCGTGGTGTTTGGCCTTGTGACATGCAGGAGAATTTTGAAGACCGATACCCCAACCTGAAATTTAACATACTTAGGAAATATATATTCCGCAAGAGAAATGACTCCCAGAACTTTTGAAATTGACGTAATATAGAAGTAAGACCCTCTTCTTTCTGGCTTAATTTCAGCTCTTTTCAATTTCAATTTTGCTAATTAAGTTTTATTTACGTTCAATCAATTATGTTCAGTTACCCTCTTCACAAAATTAACTTTTAGTTCAACTAAATTCACTTCGGCACAGTTCTACTCAATTTAGTTCAATTAAGCTCTACTCCAATTAATTTAATTCAGTTTGTTTCAGCCGAAAAGAACAGGGCCTAAATCCTTAAGAGGCATTTCAGATACGTGACTGAAATCTAAACTAGAAACAGTTTTGGTGTTTTTAAATGTCGGAACATTCATCCATATCCAGTTTAGTTATTCATGTCATTCCAAGACTTATGTTGTTCTGAATTCGCATCAAGGAAAGAGTTTACTTACAGAGATGGCAAGACCAAGTGGGACCGATACGAAAAGTACACCGAAGAAGGAGCTCATACAGGCCAAGAAATCGAGTTTATCGACTTTCCACAGACGAACGGCAGCCTGATAATCGATCAAACCGATCACTGCAGTGATTATTATAGCAGCTAAGATGACGGTGGGGGTGTAATGGAACAATGGCATGAGGAATAGAAGTGTCACTAGAACTGCTGATGCCATGACTATGTTTGATAATGCAGTCTTAGCGCCTGCATTGTAGTTCACAGCAGACCGAGAAAATGATCCTGCGATCAAGGGTTTAAGAATTAGTCATCAATGAAACTTTTTCATTTTTCTGGGGGTTTGCATCTGCTGGTTCAGTCAGGATTTCAACCGAGAATGACTACAAGAGCGCTAATCCCGTACTTGTAAGATGACTGATTTTAATACCTGTGGTAACATAGCAGGAGGAGCAAGAACCAGCCATGTTCATGAGACCAATGGCCATCATTTCCTTATTTCCATCAACTTGGTAGTTGTCAATAGCTGCAAATGTTCTTCCTACAGCAATTCCTTCCTACATATAAGGGAGGAAAGGCTGTTTTTATACAGCAGAATTTGCGTCTATTTTTCGCGTTCCAAGATTAACTTGTAGTACTTTTTATCAATAAAAGGAATGATAGTCACTTACGGTGAGGGCAAGAATGCCGCTAACAATGCCGGTTTTGATTGCAAGACCTAGCAATGATCCATTAAAGTAGAGCATGTTTGACGAAGGTGGATTAAGTCCCTTAGGTAAATAACCAATCTACAAGTTGAAAAGACAAATATTAATCACATGAACTCTTTCTGATACACAAATTCAAGAAATCATATCGAAGAAAGACTGTTCTTACAATTGGGATCTGGCGTGAGGTGGGTTTGATAGCAAATACTATGATGGTCGAGAGAACAACAGACGTTAGAGGTGCTGCTGCAGATACCCAAAACAGCCTTGGCTTTCTGGCACTCTAAAACAAAAGAGCAGGAAAAAAAAAATGTGTCAACCTACAAATTCTCTCTGCAAATATCGGTTTCTGGTATAAATTTCCGCAGCTTAATCTTTAAAAACCCAACAACTTACTATTTGCCTTGATCCTAGAAGAAAGACAAGGAAACTAAAACCCATCAAAATTGTTTGCCATGACCACTGCAAAAAAAAAAAAAAAAACAATGAGATTACGAAAATGGCCTTGGATGCATCATGCATGTGATCGATCGATCATCTTGTATATTTGGTTGCAGATTGAGAAAATAAAAAAGACAGTAGTACCTCATTTCTGTACTTAAGAGCAGAGGACAAAACAGGGATAAGCTGCATTTGGGTCGTGAAGTGAACCATCCCAAGTAACCCTTTTAGCTGTTGTAATGATACTATTACTGCTGCCCCAGCCATGAACCCGATTAAGGTTGCTTTTGATAGAAAATCTATTACAAATCCCAACCTGTAATTATATCCGACCACTTGTTATTATTATTATTATTATTAGAAATTTCGGACCATTGTCCTAAAAAAAAGAGAAAAACTCCGAATGAGATTGTTACACGCATACAATGGTTCAATTTACCGTTTATTACTTGGTTTACTTACAAGGTTATTCAAACATATAAGCCTTTCCAGTTTACGTAAATACAAGTTTTTTTTAACCGGTTCGACGAAAACTATTCGTGAAACTCTGTTGATAGCGGATAGTCCCAAACATACTAACTTGCAATAACGCTATGTTTTCAGTAAAGACAATAAACCTAAACCCGACTAAGCGACTAAGCGACTAAGACACGCAAATTCCTTATAACTTAATTGTTTTGATATATTCGGCGGAACTTATCCCTAATTATCTGATATTAATAACGTGATGATGTTGGATTTCTCCTGGAATATTTTCCACCGATTATTCCCAAACAAAATTTATAGAATCTAACATTCTAACCTTACAATAACTAATCCGAAAGCGACAGGAGGAAAAAGAAAGAGTAGTATGAACCGTCTTACACGATGAGAATTTGATAATGATTAAAAAAATACCTGAGGAAACCAAGAGATGCCTGGAAAACACCAGCAAAAAAGGTGGAAGTGAAAGCAAGCTTAAGGTAGAGAATAGGTTGTTGAGTAGGAGATACAACTTCACTAAGCATTGTTCCCATTACTAATGATGCTATTGAAACGGGTCCCACTGCTAAATGCCTTGAACTTCCAAGTATTGAATATATCAATGGTGGCACAAAACTTGAATCTGTATTCAACACAAATTCTATTATAATACATGCAATCATGCATGCATGCGACGAGCCGACCACCCATAAAATGTATGTCATGCTTATCACATTGTTTTTATTCATTTAACATCATCACCATATCATTATCATTCATTCTCTGCTTTTTGTGAGTAAGACTGTAAGACCTCAAATCTATTCATACAACGTTTCATTAACTTAATCCTCCTAAAACATTTCTTCACGTTTCCTATTTATTTTATTTATTTATTTAAAAAAATTAAATTAGTTTTTAATTTTTTGAAATCAAAATTTTTAAAATTACTTCCTTTTAAAAAAAATCTTAAATTACTCCCTTAGATTGCATTTTTTACTAAAATTGCTCCAAACTGCTCCAAACTCTACTTTTAGAGTCTTATTTCGTTTATTTTTGAACATATTTCGTTTCTGACTTAACACATCTGTACTTTGAAAGATATAAACGGTTCAAAAACATAGGAAATTAATCAACTCAAATCAGCTTTTTGAAGCAATTTTAGAAGAAAATGCAATTTAAGGGAGTAATTTTATCAAAAAAATTCAACTTAAAGGGTTTAATTTTAGGCAAAGATTTTTAAAGGGAGTAATTTTTAAAAAATTGATTTTAAAAAAAAAAACAATTATTTTCACGTTCAGTTATTGAGTTGTTGCTAGTGGAATCAACCACTATTATAAATGAATTGAGCATGCCCTTAGTGATATTTTCACCTAAAAATATTTCATGTTTATTTAAGTCGTATTGAAAATATTATTAATGAATTTTTTTTGTAATAATTTAAATATTTTTGGTTTGAGGGTATGATAGAATTATAAATATCCTAATAGGGTATTATACCATAAATGATAAATGTAACGTAAAAATTATGATCCATTAATAATGGGCTTTACTTAGAGTGATTGTATATAAAGTTGGTCGAAAAGCAAAGAAATAAATAAAGAGATGGGACATGACGAGTATCATACACAAACACAAGAAGAAGATAGTAAACAAAATAACTTACAAAGTCCAATGATGGGCGGCAAATTAGCAAGCTTGGCATAGCTAATTCCCTGTATTACAATTTACAAATTAAAAGGATGAATATGTATATTAGAATAAAATCACTATTATTTCATTTTTTTTTAAAAGAAAACCCAAAATTGTTATTTTGTTCATTAATTTCAAGAAACGCATATTTAATTTATGGGATAAATTTGTTGACTAAAATCCAGAGTTTCTGCATGTTATTAATGGTTGCTTAATTCAAATAAGCATATTCTTGGAATCTTGATGCATGAAAAACATGATGAATAAATTTACAAGGAGAAGAATGTTGCCAAATGTTAATTATATGAACCTGTGGAATAGCAAGGCTAGCAATGGTGAGACCGGAAATAAGGTCAGAGCGTAAGAGATTAAGAGAGTAATTAGGACCCCATTGAAACACAGGGAAGAAGAACTGTAGAGCAAGAACTAATTTGGTAAGACCAGTTTGATTCTTGAATTTGTCAAGTGGATTATCAGGGAAGAAGATCTCTGATAACCTAACTTTGAGTTTCTTAAAAGTGCTTCTTTTTGGAGGAACACAAACTTGATGTATCTCAACACATTCATTTCTGTTTCCTATTTCTGTTTCCCTTGGAACCATGTTTATTGTTGTTTCATAACATGTTGTTGCATGGCTATGGCTATTATTATTATTAGTATTATTATTATTAGTATTATTATTATTATTATTATTATTATTATTATTATGGCTTGAGAAGTCTTCCACTCTATTTGAGTTTACTCCCATTTTGTTTTTTTCTTGTTTTTTGGGGTGTTGGGTTGAGTTTGCTTTGGGATGAGGAGTATGTAGGGAGAATTGAGGTGGGATTTATAGGAGTTTTTTTACTCAAAAAAGTGGATTCATGGGTGTATGTGGGGAGTGGGGGCTATGTGAGTGGAGCAGTGAAGGGTAGTTTGGTCATTCAGTGTGTATGTTAAGTTGTTTACTCATAAATTCTAGCATGTTTTGCATGTAACGGCGGCTAATCCCGTTATAAGTTTATGACCTCTCACAAAAAGGGGAGGGGATAAGGTGGACAGTGGACACCCTTCATGTGTTTTACCACATAGTTTTTATGGGTATTTTATGAGAGAAGACGGTACTCATTACAAGTTTGTGACGGATACCGTCGTCACAAGTGAGAATTTGTGCATAAACTCAAGGTTGTGACCAATTACATTTGCATTACAATTTTGACACAATGCTTTCCCTTGAGGGTGACTCATGTCATCATGCAACATTTGATGGCAATTTCGCCATATACCCCATATTGATTTGGGTTATTCGAGTTAATGTAAATGGTAAAACAAAAAACAAAGATTTTCGTTTTTGGAAAATTAAGAAGAATTTATAAAGAGGTGTAAGAATAAATTCAGTTAGGGTTAGTTATAGTATAGAGAATTAGTGTGTGAAATTTTTTCAATTAAGGATATTGGAAAATGTAGGTATATAAGTACTTAAATCAGAAACATGTTGCGAAAGTAAAGTACATTTATTTAATAATATAGATAGATATATATTTAAAAAAAATCGATGCCACGTTACCTATCAAATATACTTAAAGGTTAAGGGCTAGTTTGGGTTTGGATTTGGGTTTGGGCAGAAAATCAAGTATAAGCTTGGTATGAAACGCGGTCAAGCTAAATGTTATGGGGTAACGCTAGACCGTCACTAAAGAGGCGCTCATTGTGTCGAGTTCAGAGCCCGATCAAGAGGATAAATTATTTAATTTCTGCTTAATAGAAGTAATCTGTAACTTAATAAAAGTTAATAAATTATCTAATTTGTGCTTTTATTATCTATTTGACATAAACTTTCTCAGACAACGAAGATGGTAGCTCTCCCATATAATAAGGTAGAATTTGGTAAGACAGTTTGGTAAAGGTGGGCGCTACAACCATATATAATTAGGTAAATTAACAAGAATGGTACTAAATTTATTATATAAAGGATACGTGGACCTAGTTTAAAGAATAAATTAGTTTTACCCTGTGAAAAAATTCACGAGGTTATTTTAATAATATTGTTATTTTAAATAGTTTTATTAATAATTTGAATATATTTTTCATAATAAATTTTTTGCCATGTGCTAAAATTGATTACGATTTTTGTAATATCATTGACTAATTAAGTATCTTTTTTTTGACATTATTGTTTTTTTTAATTTATTGTTATTGTTATTTGAATTCAGTACTGTCATGAAAATTGTACTTGAAATTTCGAATCGTGTTTTTATCATTTTCAGTAATTTGTTACATTTTTCTATCAATTGCTGTAATTAGTTAGTATTTATAATAATTATGTTTTATTTATTGTGATATTAATTAATTATTAGTTATAAATTGTTATTTAATAATTATGTATAAATCAGCATCGACATTATATTTTATCATATGATATATAATTTGACATTATAAAGTTAATCGTTTATGTAGAAATTATTGTTTACGAAATAAATAGAACGTAAAATTTAGACAAAGAAAATTAACATAGGCAGTTATTTGTTGTGTATCCCATCATTAATGACTTCAAAAAAATAATTAAAAGCTGGATGAATGACATGGATTCACCAGAATTCGTTAAATGTTTCTGTATTAATATACCTAAGATTATTTGTCGTGAGACCCATCTTTTTTGTTAAAAAAAATTACGTAATGATTTGGACTGTGGATGCATGAAAATGCTTGAAATGTTCTTGTATTTATATAGATAAGATTGGTGTAATATACTGTAATTTATTATCGTAATTAACATTTGGTCTGAATTATTTTCGATTTAAATTATTAAATATTTGTTTTTCATTAATATCCTCTTTATTAGAGTAACAATCACAGAGCTCAGGTGTCGCTTTATGGTTGAATGTCAAAAATTAAAGTTGATTTTGCTTTTGCTATAAATAAGGACCCATGTTCTTTGAAGAATTTAATTAGAGGATAAACTATGAATGATGTTCACTTTAATTATTCCGACTTAAGCAATCAGTAATAAATGTATTTACAATGCCAAATAAAGTATGATCGAGTTTGACACAAATTTTACAAGTTTATTATCAATGAAATAAATACGTAATCAATAAACTAAAATGATAATTACTTTTCAATTGCTAATTTCAAATTTGTTGAAAAAATTTAAAAATAAAAATCAATCATGTAATTTAATTATTTTTATGTAATTTCAAACAACTAATATTTATATTTATTAGCATACCTAAAAAAATAATACTATACACAAATGCACCTTACATTTTAATCAAAGTTTTGTAAATATTTCACATTGCTAGATACAAAATAATAATGTCATGGCCCGCAAGGATGGAGTCTAATGGTTAAAACTTGGGTGAAATTCCCAGGAGATTCGGGTTCAAGCCTCCCCAAGAGCAAAATCTTGTGGAGCATTCTTGGCCCGAGTCCATGCCTATATAGACTTCGAGCCTGTCACTAGGGATGGCAGTGGGTCGGGTACCCAACCCAGACCCTTAGGGTCAGGTATGGGTCTGAAATTTTGAGACCCACTCGGGTATGGGTCCTATATAAAAACTCCGGGTCGGGTTCGGGTCTTGGTCTTGGGACCCTACCCGACCCTTAGACCCTTATATTTATTAAAAAAAAGAAAAACAAAAACAAAAAAAAACACACATACGAACGTCAATAACTCAAATAATACACACAAACAGATGACCCTTATTTATCATTAATATACTATACGCATATCCAAATAACCATTAAGAATAACGAAGAAATTAATGAAAATGGTGAGTTTGGGTACGGTAAATGATACTACCTCTGTTCCGGTGGGATATTTACACTTCCTTTTTTTTCGGGGGGGGGGGGGGGGAATAAAGGAAGTGTAAACATATCACTGGGACGGAGGGATTATAATTTAGGGCCGGGTACGGGTAATGATCCAAATAACCAAGACTTTGTGATACTTTAATCAAAACTTTGTAATTTAATTCGAACTTTGGTACATTTTATTGAATGACTCGTTAAGAAAAATTGGACCCTAGGGTAGACCCTACCCAGACCCAGACCCATTAAGGTCGGGTATGGGTCCATTAATTTCAGACCCTTTAGGGTCTGGGTCGGGTATAGGTCTAAGGTTTTTTACGTCGGGTCGGGTCGGGTCTTGCCGGACCCTACCCAGACCCTACCCATTGCCATCCCTACCTGTCACCCTCGGGTGGCTTACCTGGTGTATGTAGTTTGCAGCTATTACATATACCTGAGGCTTTACCCAGTATTCACCGAAGGTAACGGTTGCGGGTTCCCTCGTCACCAAAAAAAAAATGTTGATATCGTCGTTTCAGTACCAAAAATAAAAACCTATAAAGGGAGAGAAAACAGATAAAAAAGGCACTAGGATTGTCGGTTCACCATGGCTACTAAAGTCTGAACTAATAGTCATAAAACACTCTAAACTCGGTCCGTGGGTAGTAAAAAGGTCCTTTCGGTCCGCTATTCGCCCTAAGACTATACTAACTTAGCTTCCGCCCTCGTTAGTACGATCTTAATAATCGCCGCAGAACTACCCCCAAAACCAATCTTCCGATCTAGGCCAAGAGGGTTTCTAAACAGTCAATTGAGTGCGTCGACTCAAATAATTAACAGTTATTATATGTGACGGATACATACAAACCAAATTTCGGGTATCCTAAACTAATAATTCATCCTACGCCATGGCTACCCTAAATCCTAGCGAAGGGATTAGCTACGCATGATTGTTAAAGAACAATTATAATAACAGAATAAATTATTAACAACATTGCAGAAAACAGAAGGAAATGAAGTTACCGAAAAACCGAGTAGCCAAAATAAGAAAGGAAGAACAATAATCCAATCCGAAAATGGTAGAAAAGTTGCAGAAACCTAATCTAAAAAATAAAAATGAAAGGTAGCAGTGTGTTTGTGAGTTTATGAATGTTTTTCTTCTGTTCTCTCGAACTCTTTATATAGGAAACAATTCTCAACTGAAGTTCACGGATGAGTGCAGCTCAACAGTCAGCCATCTTCTCGATCGAGCACAAAAGCTCTCGACCGAGAAGAATAAGTACCAAAACCTCTCGATCGAGAAGATTAAGAACCAAAACCCCTCGATCGAGAAGATTAAGAACCAAAACCTCTCGATCGAGGAAAGGGTTCTTGAGAATCCCTCAATCGAGTAGAAAGAGTACTCGATCGCGTACTTCTCAGCGCATGTTTCCTGCACTGCGCACTGAACTTCAAATGGTTGTGATTTATTCGTTACTCGCTCAAATCAAGCGTTCTTGGTGGCGTTGGAAAGCTAAGAGGATAAAATTTCATCTACAATTAGAATCACCTGATTATCTATTGTAGAACTCGAGATATGGCACTTCAAAGTAGACACTAGCAAATTGAAGCTATTCCTTTGCTTGATAGACTTTATTGCTTCTATGCGCATCTCAAAATGGTAGTAACAAGCTCCGACTCAACTCTTCTCCTAATTAAATGTATGCATAAGGACATGTTTTAGGCTTGATTATGATCTTCTCCAGCTCATTTCTGCGATTAGCACAAGACAAACCAAAGTAAACTATTCGGGGGATATTTGTAGCAAAATACTACAGAATAAGCATAGAAATGTGTGCTGAAAAGGCCTAAAAGGTTTATAAGAAATGCACACATCAAACTTCCCCAAACCAAACATTTGCTTGTCCTCAAGCAAACTCATGCAACTAACTACGACTAAATAGATAGGAGTAAAACATGGACAAGTTGAAAATTGTTAACTCAAACCATTTACTACACATGAATCAATCTCAATAGCCCAAAATCCTAAGCAAAGGAATTTATACATATTTCAAGTAAATGTTGAACTTTCGGCCTTGCAAGACTTTCAAAATTGGACTCTCCCGGTTCACTCTTCTCTCAACAAAGCAAATGGTAGGAATATATGTGTAGAAGAGAAGAAGAAAATATAGACTCTCGCCTAAACTGCGACCAACAAATCATGCGTGCTACACTAGTATGAATAATGATTTCAAGCACCGTACACACGCACAACCACCGTCAATGCCAATTACACGCCGAACTATTGCTAATATGGGAATGTGAGGCTACGTAGGACAGAAGGGGCAAGACAAGTATGGATATGTGGGGGTTAAAGCCAAGCTAGAACCTAACAAACCATCATAAAACGTATCTCGATCTTCCAACTCAAAAAATAAACTCAATGCCTTTTAAATGACTAGGCATACACATCACACATCCCGATAAACTCTCAACCGAATTATTCTTTTTTTTTCAATTTTTTTTCATTCTTTGTTTTTTTTCATTTTTTTTTCATTTTTTTCTCTTTCTTCTCGGTTGTATAGGCAAAGTACCACCAATTTTCTCGATCGAACGAAATTCCACTCGATCGAGAACAACACAATACTACTTCTTTCAAATCTCACTTGCACGCACTCCAAGATTAAAAATGGGCCAAAACTGATACGAAATGATAAATTCCTTACTACTTCCTAGCTCGGCACAATGGTAGGCAAAGTATGGGATGTAGTTAAGGACAAAAGGCAGTTATGGCTTAAAGTGGAGTTGAAAAGGCAAAACGAGAAAAGGGGTTGATGCAATAGTCCTCCAAACGTGTAATTTCGACCTCTAACCGACGCGTGTGGGCAATAAGAAATCAAAACTCATACACATGCAAAACATGAAATGCAGGTAGTACTACTCACAATTCTAAAATAACTGGTCATGGATGTCACCAGTTTAAGGCTCTAAAGCTCAGAAAGTTATTGTAGGTTTGCCAAAATTTCCAGTCAAGTCTACTAGTTCAACAAAAATGTGAAATGAAATTCGGGAAATTGCTATGGAATTTGCTAAAAGACGTGAAACAGTGCAAGGCTGAAGCATACAACAATTTTCACCAATGAAATACTCCAATCTGACTCGACCTAAAATGCAAAAATAAACGTGAGTTTTTTGAATTTTCTAATTTTTTTTTAAGGAAATCAAACAACAATCCATGCTAAATTTGAAACGTTCAAACAGAAATGCAGTAAAAACAAAATGCAGACACAGATATGGATGCAAAACCTCCCCAAACCAAACCGTACAATGTCCCCATTGTACAAAGTAAAAGAAAAAAAATGCAAACTAAAGAGGAAGAAGTAGGAACTTACAAGAGTGCACGCACCACGGACCTCCCCAAACCGAACCAAAAATGGGAGGCTGCAAACAAAGCGCAGAATTCGGGAGGAATAATCCGTCACAGCAGTCGGTACAAGAGCAGCTTCTCGATCGAGAGATAACAGTGCTCGATCGATCAGTTTCCCAAGTGAGCTCTGTCGATCGAAACATTGGACCATTCGATCGAGGAGCCTGAGCCACAAATCCTCTCGGTCGAATCCTTGGGATGCTCGATCGAGCATTCGGGCTGCAAATCCTCTCGGTTGAATAATGACGCTTATTCGATCGAGTTCAACCCCGGCGAAAACGCACTCACAGCCACGGAAAACTACCAAAATGCGACGACGAGTTCAAAGTTTATAGTCGAGCACGATTATTACAACACACAAAAACAGGGAAAAGTAAAAAGTTCCGAAACTGAAAAACTAAAAAATTTAAACTCCGAGTTGCCTCCCGGTAGCGCTAGATTAACCGGTCCCAGCTCGACCTCCTTCTTTAACATCCAACACCACAAATTAATGGCCCTCTATTAGGCTTCTGATTGAATGCGGTAGCTTCAGTAATTGTCAAGTCAACATCCGTCCTCCACAACTTTGCAACTGAAAAATGGGAGTTCTTCAAAGCACCCGACTCCCTAACTTTCACCACGTCACGCATCTCCTTTCTCGATGGCATGACATTATCAACACCTCCTCCTGAATCATCTATCCAAGTATTTCCAAATTCCAAGCTAGGAGCACCCATCACACCTCTCGGGTCTTTGATCTCGTCAAAACCTGCAAAAAGAGAAACAAATCAATATTCCTCCATGTTGCTCCCAGAACGGGGCGGAGGTGTCATAACAGCAAAAATAATATGTGACTCAGAAGGTGGCTCAGACAGAATGGCAACAGGCTCTACAAGAGGGAAATTATCGCAAGATACGATAGGTATGGGTTCCCTAGGGTCATCGGACTTAGTAAAAACCAAATCATCTCCCCCGACCTGAAAGGTAAGTGTCCCAACCCCGACATCAACAATTGCGCCAGCAGTGCACAAAAATGATTTTCCCAAAATAATGAGAACATTGCGGTCCTCGGGTATGTTCAGAACAATGAAATCTGCGGGAATATAAAAATTCCCGATCCTAACAGGTACATCATGTAAAGATCCTTTGACCTTTACATAAGAGTAATCAGCCAATTGAATGGTCGTTCTAGCGCGCACAAACTTAGTCAATCCTAATTGCATTGCAAGAGGCAAAGGTAAGATGTTTACACTAGAATCGAGGTCACATAAAGCATTATCGAACGAATGGGTCCCTATAGAACATGGAATAGAAAATTGATGCGGGTCAGATATTTTAGGGAGGGTCCTCATCCTAAGAAGCGTGCTACACCCTTCACTCATGGCTATATTCATTACCGACTCATTAATATCCTTCCTAAACCAATCAATTTTAGAAATAAAATCGGCATAAGTAGGTACCTGAGTTATCATCTCATTGTAGTGAGCCATGACGTCGAAAGCCCGTAAGCGGTCCAGAAATCCACGGTGTGGCAGCAACCGTTATGGATAAGGAACTGATTGAGCGGTTTCCCCATTATTAGCGGTCGGTTGAGCATCGGAGAAAAGTCGAAGGAATGCCTCGTCGTCAGGATTCCTCGATCGAGCAACTGTATCTACTCGATCGAGGATTTTATCCTCAGTTCTAGTCGATCGAGTACTTCTGTTTACTCGATCGAGGTCATTTTCCTCGAACTTGCTCGATCGAGCGGTTGCAGCAGATCGATCGAGAGGTTTGTCCTTCAATTTACTCGATCGAGGACTGTCAGATACTCGATCGAGTATATTACCCTTCGATGCTCTTGAATCAGCTGCCTCTCGCTCAATTCCTTTGCTCAAATCGTTCACTTGGACTTGCAACTTCTCAAGAAGGATAACGTAGGAGTTTGATTGCACCCTTAACGTCAATGCCTCTATCATCTGGACTATTTAAGCGAACTCGTTATTTTCAGCAGGTGGAGGGGTTTGTGTGGGAAAATATCTGTATATATTCCCAATTCTTTATATGCAAGATTATAACGAATTTATAAGGTACGATTTATAGTCATAAACGAAGAACAAGATACAAAGATTGGGATTAAGAATTAACCTTCTGTCCTTGCAAAGGCCTAAGATCAGATATCAAAACAGATATCCTCCTAATCGTTGCACCCAAGATGTCCTGAGAAATACCCTTTCCTGAGCTAGAAACTGCAAAATTACCTCTAGAGAGACAGGAGGGAAATAGTCGTGTAACTCGTATAGCATAGGGGGCGTGCCATGTGCTATTTATAGGGGGTGGTGTTTGATAGTCCGTATATCTTAACCACCTTACATAGTTTAGATAGGATAATCAAATCCGTATTTGATTCTACCTAAACTACTGCCTAAACAAATAACAAACTCTATCTTATGACACTACCTATCTGACCGAAAATACTCCACAACTGGCCGAAAATTTTATCTGATTCGGCCTTAGTAACCGATTTAATTAATTGCATAAATTCGATTATTATCCTCTCTTGTGCGTAATGTTTTATCTTATAAATATCGTATATTTATAATCTAAACAATTAAATATAACCTTTTATATTTAACTGAATGATTTAATCCTTATTAAATGATTTCATTACACACTAATTAAATATAACATTTTATATTTAATCACGAATTAACATTTTAATTCGTCTTAGCTAATATTATTTAATCAGTATTAAATAATTATATCATCATTACTTTGACTAACCGTTTAGTCGTATAGGGTATCAATATGATTACATTTTCATCTAATCATATCTGTCAGATTCCATCCTTTAGGTGTGACTCTTAGGGACTAGTTGATTACCGTCATTTGTATGACAATAACGTCAAATTTTCTAGCAAGCCAACCGTTATTGATAAATGTGAATCAACTGGCTAAAATACAAAGTATACCCTGTGTTCCTTTAAGAGATTTATGTGTGTTGTCGCACTAACTGTTGAGGACACTAGCTCCAACAGTTTGTTGCGGTACCGGTTGTGGGATAGCAGCAGCAGTGTAGTAGCTACCACAACCCCAAGATTCCTTCCTCTCCCAACTTGCGGGTCTTTCGGCTTAGGATTCAAACTAAGCAATCAGTCGGGAAACGTACGACATCTTGGTAAACGGGATCGAAGGTACTCAAGCCTTCCCTTCGAAAATCTCCCCCCGAAGCATGTCTAATAAACCTATAGGCCTATCAAAACAACACTAAAGAAAAAGATAAGTACATCCTCAAGGTACTCAGCCTTCCCTTGAGGCGAAAGACAAACAAAGTTAAACAGATAAAGCGTCGCCTCCCCGGCAACGGCGCCAACTTTTGATACCGTCTTTTCAGTACCAAAAATAAAAACCTAATACTACTGACAGAAGTCAACGGTAAGTAGGGTCGATCTCCACAGGTAGGCAAAGTTTCTAATTATCTGTTCAAATTGGTCTATCTAAATGTCACAAATTGGGGGTTTGATTGAATTGGTATATATAAACTACGAGATAAAGGGAGGGAAAACAGATAAAAAAGGCACTAGGATTGTCGGTTCACCATGGCTACTAAAGTCTGAACTAATAGTCATATAACACCCTAAACTCGGTCTGTGGGTAGTGAAAAGGTCCTTCTGGTCCGCTATTCGCCCTAAGACTATACTAACTTAGCTTCCGCCCTCATTAGTACGGTCTTAATAATCGCCGCAGAACTACCCCAAAACCAATCTTCCGATCTAGGCCAAGAGGGTTTCTAAACAGTCAATTGAGTGCGTCGACCCAAACAATGAACAGCTCTTATATGCGACGGGTACATACAAACCAAATTCCGGGTATCCTAAACTAATAATTCATCCTACGCCATGGCTACCCTAAATCCTAGCGAAGGGATTAGCTACGCATGATTGTTAAAAGAACAATTATAATAACAGAATAAATTATTAACAACATTGCAGAAAAGAGAAGGAAATGAAATAAGATTAGGGAATGAAGTTACCGAAAAACCGAGTAGCAAAAATAAGAAAGGAAGAACAATAATCCAATCCGAAAATGGTAGAAAAGTTGCAGAAAACTAATCTAAAAAATAAGAACGAAAGGTATCAATGTGTTTGTGAGTTTCTGAATGTTTTTCTTCTATTCTCTCGAACTCTTTATATAGGAAACAATTCTCAACTGAAGTTCACGGATGAGTGAAGCCCAACAGTCAGTCATCTTCTCGATCGAGCACAAAAGCTCTCGATCAAGAAGAATAAGTACTAAAACCTATCGATCGAGAAGATTAAGAACCAAAACCTC
Source organism: Silene conica (assembly GCA_029255685.2). Classification (NCBI taxonomy): domain Eukaryota; kingdom Viridiplantae; phylum Streptophyta; class Magnoliopsida; order Caryophyllales; family Caryophyllaceae; genus Silene; species Silene conica. The sequence goes on along the minus strand of CM055312.2, from coordinate 82,411,282 downwards.
TCGATGGAGAAGATTAAGAACCAAAACCTCTCGATCGAGAATATTAAGAACCAAAACCTCTCGATCGAGGAAAGGGTCCCTGAGAATCCCTCGATCGAGTAGAAAGAGTACTCGATCAAGTACTTCTCAGCGCACTAAACTTCAGATGGCTGTGATTTCTTCGTTACTCGCTCAAATCAAGCGTTCTTGGTGGCGTTGGAAAGCTAAGAGGATAAAATTTCATCTACAATTAGAATCACCTGATTATCTATTGTAGAACTCGAGATATGGCTCCTCAAAGTAGGCACTAGCAAATTGAAGCTCTTCCTTTGCTTGATAGACTTTATTGCTTCTATGCGCATCTCAAAATGGTAGTAACAAGCTCCGACTCAACTCTTCTCCTAAATGTATGCATAAGGACATGTTTTAGGCTTGATTGTGATTTTCTCCGGCTCATTTCTACGATTAGTACAAGACAAACCAAAGTAGACTATTCGGGGGATATTTGTATCAAAATACTACGGAATAAGCATAGAAATGTGTGCTGAAAAGGCCTAAAAGTTCTATAAGAAATGCACAAATCAAATGTCATGACTTATTGTAAATTAGACGACTATCCAGTTTAATACTGTGATCAAGAACTAAATTACTAAAATACTAAGTATTTGAAAAAAAAAATTAAACCGTCTCACTAATTTCAAAAACTATAGGAAGTAACGTTAACAAAACTATGACATGATATAATTCTTGATATACGGAAATGTAGATAAAGAATTTTGAGATTACTAAAAAATATGTACATTTTTTTTTCAAAGTTAACGTTCATAAAACTGATTACCCGACATGTGACAATGTGACGAAAGTTTTGAAAACATGTTAATGGGTTGGGCTGACCGGACTTGGTTGAGCGCATAACAAAGTTTAACATTTACATGTACTTCGTATTAAAGATGGGGGCTCGAGTTATTTTCGGATTTGTAAGAAACCGGTTTAGATCGAGTCAGGTCTGGTCATTTTGATGTCGGTCATTTTGAGTCTATTACTATTAAGTTTTATAAAGATAATGGTCGTTTACAACAATAAATTAACCATCAGGTCAGTCATATTGATTCGGTTAGTTTAGGTTACGGCCTACGGGTCATGCTTGAGTCTCATTGTCGTTTACATCAATAAATTAACCCATTGTCTTTCAATCCGCCTTGAAAGAGTTGGTCATGAATGTCCAATAAAGAACATAAAGTCAGCAACTTTATTGAGTTCACGAAAACAATGTTTAATATTTACGTTCTCGGAAAAATGAGGTCTAATCTCACATCTTTAATAATACTTCAAATTTCCCACACACTAAGTTATAATCAGTTTGTAATTGTTGATTTATAGATGTTAAAATATTTATGAAGAAAACGAACAAAACTAACACCAATTACTACATTTTTAATAATGACAATATTGCACAAACACTCTAGAATAAGTATTCTCAAAAGAACAATTCCGTGCAATTTGTACGGGTTTAAAAAAGTTTACGTACAAAACATATACGTAAACATTTACGTACAAAATATAAATATAGAGGTTTTTCAGTAACTAATTCCGTATTATTTACCGTGACTCCCACATTTTCGTAAAAAAAATATTGTATTTGATGACATACAAATATTTGATGACGTACATGCATGAGAATTCTTATAATGTTATTGTATTTATATAGATAAGATTGATATAATCTATCATCGTAATTAAAATTTGGCCTGAATTTATTTTCGATTTAAATTATTCGTTACTCGTCATTCATTAATAGTTACACACAAAACATATAAGTAAACATTTACGTACAAACCATAAAAATAGAAGTTTTCAGTAATTAATTCCGTATTACTTGCCGAGGTTCCGCAGTTTTTGTAAAAAAAATTGTATGTCATGATGTGCATGCATAAGAATGCTTGAAATGTTCTTGTATTTATATAGATAAGATTGTTGTAACTTCTTGTAATTTATTATTGTAATTAAAATTTGGCCTGAATTAATTTTGATTTAAATTATTCGTTATTCGTTATTCATTAATATTTACGTAAAAAAGATATACGTTAACATTTACGTATAAAACATAAACTTATAGGTTTTTAGTAATTAATTTCATATTATTTGTCGTGAATCCCACATTATTTGTAAAAATAATTGTATATGATGACGTGGACGCATGAGAATGTTTGAAATGTTTTTGTATTTATATAGATAAGATTGGTGTAATTTATAGTAATTTATTGTTGTAATTAAAATTTGACCTGAATTATTTTTGATTTAAATTCTTTATTATTCGTTATTCATTAATATTTACGTACAAAACATATACTTAAACATTTACGCACAAACCATAAACATAGAGATTTTTCTTTAATTAATTTCGTATTTTTTTGCGATGGATCCCACATATTTTGTAAAAAAAATTGTACGCTCTCCTATTCTAACTATTCTTCCCTATTTCCTAAAACGGATTATTCAGCTTTTCTTCCCTTTCTTATTTGGAAACGTTTACTCTTATTTATTCATTTCTCTCTCCTATTATCAAACCCCACCCAACTCTTTTACTCATATTTTATTCCTTTTTTAATCTTTGTGGCCCACAATTTCTTATTTAATTCCTAATTATTCATTCTTCTCTCCTATCACCCAACCTCACCCAATTTTTTACACTTATTTTACTCGCTACCTTAATATTTGCAGTCCGTTTTTGGTAAGACGGACATACCCGTCGCAAGCTTGCGACGGGTCAAGTACGTGTAATATGGGTCAAGTTGATACCGTATTTGAGTGAAATGGGTAGGCAAGTTGGCTGATGTCATCATGAGGGAAAAAAAAAAAAAAAAAACACCCTCTCACTTCCCCAAACCCATCGAGACTCCCCCCCCCCCATCATATTTCATTAATCCACTCTTCACTCAACCGTCACTCACCCATCTTCCTCCTAAAAATTAAACTTCCTCTCTCTAAAAGTTTAAACTTCCTCTCTAAAATCTCTGCCTCTCTCTAAAATTCAATCTACCTCTAACATTTTCTCCTAAAATGGTAACTAAAAAAATTACAAAGCGTGTGTTGGTGAAGAAGAATGTCAAAAATGCTGAAGGTATGAACATATTGATCCTTGTCTTCGTTTTTTCATTTTCTGAAGACGATTTGAAAATGGTAATGTAATGTGTTTTTTTAGTTATGTTCTTTAAAAAAACCATATTCATGAACACATTTTTTTAACATGATACTTACATAATTCGTGTTTTGAAAAATATTAAATCTATGTTTTGTTTGTTGATAAATGCATGTTGTATTTTTAAAGTGTGTCGTCACTTTTTTAGGGTTTTATCGGGTATATTTAGTACTTTCTGGTTTTTTTGAGGGTTTTTGGTTGTCATTGTTAGGGTTTGTGTTTTTTTTAGGGTTTTTGTTTTTTTGTTTGTTGATAAATGCATGTTGTATTTTTAAACTGTGCCGTCATTTTTTTAGGGTTTTATCGGGTATATTTAGTATTTTCTGGTTTTTTTAAGGGTTTTTGGTTGTCATTGTTAGGGTTTGGGTTTTTTTAGGGTTTTTGTTTTTTTGTTTTATTGTTTTGTTGTTTTGTTGTTTAAATAATGTTGGTTGAGTTATTTATTATGGTCTTATTGTAGGGTTTCTGTGTTTTTAGAATTGTTTGTGTTTAAATATCTTCGATGTTGTCGGTTTATTTGGGTTTCTGGGTTTAGGGTATTTTTTTGTTGTTTTTTGTTTTGTTGTTTTGTTGTTTAAATAATGTTGGTTGAGTTGTTTATTATGGTATTATTGTAGGTTTTCTGTGTTTTTAGAATTGTTTTCAATGTTGTCTGGGTTTATTTGGGTTTCTGGGTTTTAAACTGTCTGACATGGTGAAGAACACATGTCAGACCTTTTTATAATGACAAACAAATATGTTATAAAAAAACATGTCTGATAATGTATTTTATTTGTTAATTATGTTGGTAGTTAGAAAAATGTAGTTGTTGTCGTGAAGTTAATGAATGTATGTTGGTATTTTTCTTGAGAATGTATGTTGGTGACATTGTTTCCGTATAGCCTAACATAGAAACACATATCCTGTCAGATAATATTGTAATGTGTTTGGTTTGTGTGCCACATTTTGTGCTTAAAGCAGCAGCAGATGAGGTTGTTGCAGAACAGACAGCAGCACCGAAAGGTAGAGCTGGAGCGAAACGCAAAGGAAAAGCGGTTACGGAACCGGCAGAAGAACACGAGGCAGAGGAGGACCCGGCAGAGGAGGACCCAGCAGAGGAGGAGGAGCAAGGTGATGAATTACCAGATAAGGTGAAAGGGGCCCGAAGGAAGGCTACCTTCACTGCTTCCAGTAGTAAGGCGAAGGGGAAAGCGAAGGCAGCAGAGGAAGCTGAAGACGAAGAACGTGCAGCCGAAGACCGTGGTGATTCTGAAGACGAGAACGATGCTGACAGGGACGACGATGCAGATGCAATTGATCAATCTATTTAGAGGGCAATAATGTTGGTTAAACAGCCGGTGCGCAAAGAACCCTTACGACCTAAAGCAGTGAAAAAGGGTAGGGCATATATCCCTGATGTTATATTTTGTTTTTTGAGGACTTTACTCATAGACACACGACCACAACGTACATGTATTAACATTTTTTTCTTCCGCTACGTGCGAGGCCATACAGATAATAGTAAAGCGTCAAAGGTCGTGGCGACAAGGCGAGAGGCTGGGGAGAGTTCGAAGAAACGAAAGGGTGACGATGACGGTTTTGACGTCATCAAGTAAGTTAGATTTTGACCGAGACGTTGTACGTAACATATTTTCAAATTAACTCCTGTTAACATGATGCTTAGCTAGGTTAACATTGTGTTTCTGTTCAGACATTTGTGTACTTGAGCATTATTCTGATACACATGTTTTGCTCTTTAACTTTTATGTTGTCTACATGACATAATCTTATATGTTGTGCACATGTTGTTTCACTGATTTGTGGCTGTCTTTTATAATTATGTCCCCCCCCCCCCCGGTAGTCTGAACATGATGCTTTAAATACCTGACATGCAAAAAATATGATGTGTGATTAGATGTTGATAAATTTGAGCATTATGTTGGAAGGTTACATAGTTGTCTATGTTGTTCACATATGTTAATCTTTCGTTTTTGAAGACTTGTTTTGTTTTTTTGCTGTAATGTAGTCCAAGTTACATAATGTTGTATGTTGTCCACATCTTGTTAAACTGATTTGTGATTAGATGTTGATAAACTTGAGCATTATGTTGGATGGTTAGTTGTGTATGTTGTTCACATATGTTAATCTTTCGTTTTGAAGACTTGTTTTGTTTTTTTGCTGTAATGTAGTCCAAGTTACATAATGTTGTATGTTGTCCACATTTTGTTAAACTGATTTGTGATTAGATGTTGATAAACTTGAGCATTATGTTGGATGGTTACATAGTTGTCTATGTTGTTCACATATGCTAATCTTTCGATTTGAAGACTTGTTTTGTTCTTTTGCTGTAATGTAGGTCCAAGTTACATAATGTTGTATGTTGTCCACATCTTGTTAAAACTGATTTGTGATTAGATGTTGATAAACTTGAGCATTATGTTGGATGGTTACATAGTTGTCTATGTTGGTCACATATGTTAATCTTTCGTTTTGAAGACTTGTTTTGTTCTTTTGCTGTAATGTAGTCCAAGTTACATAATGTTGTATGTTGTCCACATCTTGTTAAAACTGATTTGTGATTAGATGTTGATAAACTTGAGCATTATGTTGGATGGTTACATAGTTGTCTATGTTGTTGACATATGTTAATTTTTCGTTTTGAAGACTTGTTTTGTTCTTTTGCTGTAATGTAGTCAAACTTACATAATGTTGAATGTTGTGCACATCTTGTTAAACTGATTTGTGATTGCCTTTTCTAGTAGATATGTTTTATTCCTTTACTGTTATGTTGTATACGTTACATTATGTAGCATGTCTGACAGAAGACGATTTTATATGTTCAAATGTTGTAGGAAGACGAAGGAGGTGGACGGGCATGGGACACCTCGCCCATTATTCAACCTCATTGCTGCCCTGACGGAAGCTCAGAAGCTGGATGTGGAGGACATCGGTTTTGGTGGTCTACTGGAGCTGAAGACTCACGCCTACCTTCACCAAATGGCTGACTGGTTATTGAGCAAATACGATCCGGCATCAAGAATGTTTTTATTCAACAGACATCACCAGTTTCCTTTGACAAAGGATGACGTTTATGATGCTTTCATGCTACCGTGTACGGACCAGAGCATCGGAACAAGGAACGATCAGGCATTGGCGCTGAAGTGGCGCAAGAGATTCAACATCAACGACAAGGACGAGTTGCCTTTAGAATCTTTGAGGCACGAGATGATGGGGATGCCGGATGGCGGTCCGGATTTCAAAAAAATGTTTGTGTTATTCGCCATGGGTACATTCTTGGCCCCCACCGTCCACAAACGTGTCGACCTCCGCCTTGTGCACGCAGTGGAAGATGTGATGCGATATCTAGGCTGGACTGGTGCTCGTTTGTACTTCAGAGGCTGGACGCCGCGGTGGTCTCGTGGAGAACCCACGGAACAAAAAATGTAGGGGGGTGCCTAATGTTTTTACAGATGGCGTATTTCCATCGCCTTACCTAGAGGGGTGTCCCCGAGAGGTCCAGCCTCCCTCTGCTTCAACACTGGCCTTACGAGCGGCTGAAGAGAAGGATTGGGGAAGAAGTCCGCGCATACCAGTACCACGAGGGTTTCGGTGTCGGAGTATGGGACAAGGTAAAGTACCCAGTTTCGGAGGACAGCGTTAAATGCCTTTATCGCCGAACCAGTGCGCCTGAACCAGAGTCGAGGGCACCAGCAGCACGTTTTGTGACCTTGCCCCTGCCAGATGGCGTCCCCACTGACGAGGAACTGCAGGCCTCGTACGACGATGTAAGGCTGTTACGTTCCCAGACTCCCTACATGCATTCTTTTTTTGGTTTTTTTACTTTCCATACGTATGACCTTCTGTTTCCGTGACATATTAACCGACAGGTGCGTACTCGGAACTGGATGACAACAAGACGAAACCTGTCTATTGTGTCAACCCTTCACAAAACCCTCTTAAAGGACGGTGCTTTGGGCGAAGCCAGTGGTGCGGAGCAGCAGGGGGGATCAGCGGGCAACGTAGATTTGAGTGGGGGGTCGCCAACAGAGGGGTCATTCACACAGGCCCTAAGCAGTCCGGGCTTCGTTGCTGCGTGGGATGCAGTCGGTACACGGTTGTATGCAATGATAGAGGTGGAGATGATGACGGCACCTTCGTTCTCCCTCGGACTGGATGATATTGGAAAGCCAAGCCAGCCAACCCAACCCGTGGCCCGCTACACCCGCAGGAAGGCAGGAGCGTCGAAGTAATGTGGACGGTTGTTGGACATGACAAGTTTTTGGGGCCGGTATAGTGGCCTAGTTTAATGTATATATTTGGGGTCCCTGATGTAGGGCTTTTTCTGTGAACAATTTAATGGGTAGGTCCATAAATGTTTTTGGACTACCCCCCCCCCCCCCCCCAGGTACCATTTTGGAGGGCTTTGTTTTGCCTTATTAAACTGTATTTCAGCTGGCACCTGACTGCCATAAAACTATGGATGGTCTTCATTGACCATCGGTTAGGGGGCTCATCCCCGTCTTGCGGAATGTAATCGTTTTGAAGGCCTGTGTTGCGCCTTTTGTTTATACTATATTCTTGCACCTTGTGTTGTTGGTAACATATATATACATGTAAATGTAACACAATACATCTACCCACAAAATAAACAAGTAAAAAAAGGCACTTCCATACAAAATGTGATCACCTGTGCATGGGCACATAATATTTTTGATCAAATATGTCACCCATTGAATGTAAAATACCCGACAAGAACATTGTTAAGACAAAACAATCGAAATGTATACCCCTGTGCATGGGGACAAAACACGTCAACACACTTGAATACAAAAATCTATTTACCTGTGTATGGGTTGTCCCCACACTTAAATACAAATGTATTCACCCGTGTATGGGTACAAGAATGCAGGACATGTTTTCGGGAGGCCGGGGCTAATGGCGTAGTTGGATGTAAAGGAAAAACACCGGAGATTAAATATTGTTAGGGGTAGGGTTTATGTGCATCTATAAGAGTACTTTAGTTAGCACCTGGGGATGCATGTATCTGTGGTAATTTACGAAGTTTGACATGTCAGGTGAATGTTGCCACTTTAGGGGTTAATGTGCCCCTGGCAAGATTGCCTAATTAGCACATGTGAATAGACTTGAATAGAAATGTATCCACCTGTGCATGGGTACAAAAAAAAGTTGGAGAATATATAATAACACACCCAAGGCACTATGTTGATATTTTTAAAAGTCCATCATACCCTGATACTCAGGCATACATATATAAATTCTCCAAAAGATAACGACCGAAAATATGAAAATATGTACTTATTTTCGGGTAATATGTGTCCCTGTAACTAGAAGGGCTCTAACATATTACATCGTTGGGCGTACATATTGGTGACACAAAACGGGTTACGTACTGATTGCTCATTTTGCAAAACATGTCGGATCATCTTGAGCACTCGCCCTGGAGGTCTGAGTGGCGACATTACTGGGAAAACCACCCACAAAACAAAAAGATTCGCATTCCCCTTCCCAAAACGAGACCAATACTCAGTCAGTCAAAGCAGGCGCGGGATGGGCGTGTATTCGTCCTGAGAAGCTTGGACGCTCCCACTTGAGTTGTTCACTGCCTGTCTCTTGCCGACCTTCCTTTTCTTCCTTTGACTCCTCCCCTTTGTCCTGACGCGGATAGGGTCAAGAATAGTGGGGACATCGTCCCTTTCCTGAATGGACGTCTCCCCTAGCGCCATTTTCTGCAGAAGTTTGCCAATTTCATCCGCAGCAATGTCGGTGTACTTCTCCAACAATTCTCTGGCCTCTCCCAACAACTGACTCTTTGTTATCAGATTGTTCAGTTTTGTTAACATGGACCGACGCCAGTTAATAGCCTCATTAGCCGTTGATCGGCGCAAGTCCGCAGGCAGAATACGCTCCCAAACGTCCTTCTTCGCAAATTTGGTCCACCTGCGAACAATGTACACATCAGGGATCTCCGGTACGGAGTGCATGTGGAACACCCGTATAATATGACAACATATCACCCCCACAACTTGGTACTTCCTACATGTACATTCCGCCAACATGCTACGACAATCGTACGTAACATGGTGACCTTTGCCCTCAATCGCCCCCGTCGCGACTTTGTACACAAGCGTGGAATCCTCAGCATGAATGATTGCAGCCCTTGTTCCCATCGCTAAGCTGAACTCTCTCTCGAATACGCGGAACAGTTGCACTGTGTAAATCTGAGATGCATGCTGCAGAAGGTTAACTAGCGGGAAGACCGACGTCGGCGTTGTTCGAATACAATTGAATTCCTTTCGCTCCTCCTCCCCCCTCCATCTACGGACCGTCGTTCCATATATCCCATAGAACTCCGTGACGGACGTATTCTTAGAGGCGTGGAACCCCATTGCATGGTTCGTGCTTTCGCTCCTTTGGGATGACAGAATTCCAACAGAGAAATAGGTATTGTTCAGCGCGGTGCACCATTTGAAGCGCAGCCCATACAATCTCTTGAACCACAAGTTCTCCCCGAGATCATACTTCGACATCATTTCCTGCCAACATTCTTCGAACTCCTCCTCACTGTAACACCCGCAAAGACATTTATTGAACAAGTCCTGGAAAACCCTATCATGCTTCAAAGACCCGAAGTGAGAGATGGCGTTCTGTTGGATATGCCACTAGCATTGCCTACTTTGTGGATAAATCTGCGTCAAAAACAGAAGAAAATGTCACCATAATATGGCAGTATGTACACCCCCGACCAGATATACACATTTATAGGTTTTGTGGTACCAACTTATAAGGTAAACAATGTATACACAAAACACTTTGAATGTATCGTATATGCCAACTGTGCAAATGACTATCAACATTACGTACCTTGTCTATGGCATTTGACATTGCTTGATCTTGGTCAGTAAATATGGATACAGGTCGCAAATCGTCACCCATAGCTTCGTTGAAGGCGTTGAATAACCACTCAAACGATTCTTCGGTCTCATCAGATAGGAAAGCACAACCGAACATGACGTTAGACCAATGATTATTGACGCCAACAAACGCACCACATATCAAGTTGTACCTATTAGTGCGATACGTAGTGTCGAAGATGACAACATCATGGTACAGCCGGTAGTCCTCCCGCATCATGGCGTCGCACCAAAACAGGTGACATAGGCGGTCATCTTCGCCGAACTGCACCCTGAAAAAGAACCCAGGGTCCTCGGCCTGCCGTGCTATCAACATGTTGATTAGCGTTGCTGCATCACCCCCCTCTATAGCTTTCGCTTTCAGCCTATGCACGTAGTTGATGTGATCCCGCCTCGTGTGCCCCACAAATACTTCCCCCCCCCCCCCCCCCCCCGCTACAGCAGCCGCGACCCTGTACTGAACGGTAGGGGCAACAAAGGCTTCTGTCATTGCCCTTATAGCATCCCCCTCCGCATCAGTAATGCGCCTCTCTGACCGATGGTGCTCCTGCCACTGAATAGGGGTGAATTCATGGTTGTGTTCAACTATGTGCTGCAGAACCTCCCACTTGCCCTTATCGTTCACATGTGACCGCACACCCGCTTTGCATTTGCATCGACTAACCGCTGCATTCCTCTTCTGCTTATTGGCCACATCTGCCAGCCTCTCCTCAACTGCCCGACTGCCATTACCATGCGTCCCTTTAGCGGAGCACACAAAGTACCTCTCCAAAAACGGTGTGCCGGGGCCATCCACCCTGCGAGAGGTCCCTTTCCTAACGCTGAAACCCAACGCCTGTGAGTGCTTGACGTACATCTCGTACAATTCTTCCCACGTTCCAACTTCCTTACCAACTAGCGATAGTGAAAAATCTGCAGAAACAAGCAACACAGTATCTTAGACTAAATTGCCATATTTTTAGTATAACTTATGCACATACACGCATCCCCATGGGGGTAACTAACGCACTCTAAGAGGGGTACATAACCCCTTAAATACCGAACATCTTATAAAAATGTGCTGATTAGGCAATCTTGCCAGGGACACATATCCCCTCAAACACCCGACATTTTACGGGCTCACACAAAATGATCACACATGCGTGCATCCCCACATGGTAACTAAAGTACCCTTACAGGTGCACATAAAGACTGACACTAACAACATTTGATCTGAATAAACTTTTACCATACTTTGCAAGGGGCACATAAAACCCCAAAAGTAGCAACATTTACCTGACATGTAAACTTCATAATAATATAACTAAAACTAAAACAGACTCTGACGTACTTTGCCAGGGGAACATTAACCCCTAAAGTGGCAACATGTATCTGACATGTAAAACTTCGTAAATTACCACAGATACATGCATCCCCAGGTGCTAACTAAAGTACTCTTATAGATGCACATAAACCCTACCCCTAACAACATTTAATCTGCCCAGACTATTTCGATACTTTCCCAGGGCACATAATAAAACCCCAGAATAGCAACATTAACCTGACATGAAACCTTCGTAAGCAACCCGTCTTCAACCGATAAAACCACCCCACACCCAGCTTGATATGTTAAAAAAAACACTAAATAATGATTATCACAAAAGATTAAACTACCAATATCAAACACTAACAAAGATTTAAAAAGTGACATATACCTTCCATACTACCATTTGGTTCCGAAATCTCTTGAGTTGTATTGTCTATATCGTTAGTAAGCAACCCGTCTTCAACCGCATCCGTCATCTCTGCATTCCTTGTATCATCTCCCTCCCTCGTATCATTAGTAACCAAACCGATATCACCCCCGTCCATCATTCGTCGAATTTTTTTTTTACGTAATATGATTTACGTAAACTTGTGGGTTTTTTTTCAGTGGTTTATATGAAAAAAATAGAGAGAGAAATGATGTTGTTATGATGTGTTTATGAAGAAATGAGGAAGGGGAATGAAATGAAGCAAAAAATTTGTAAAAATTGAAAGAGTATTGGCGGTAATCTGATGTATGTATGTTGTTTGTATGAAATATAATATTTGATTATTATTAATAGTATTATTAATTGCTAATAATTAGAATTAAATATGGGGCAAAGTACATACAAGTACAAAAGTGGCAGAGCATAGGCGGCACCCGTCATCTCAACATTAAATGCTGATCCAAACCCGTTTTGCTACAATACGGTGCGTATTTGGCCCGTCGCAAGCTTGTGACGGGTAGTTCCGTCTTAAATAAGAATTTGTGTAATATTTGTGCCCTCCTAGCTCAAAGGGGAACAATAGTTAGAATAGGAGGGAGTATATGATAACGTGGAGGATTGAGAATGCTTAAAATCCTTTTGTAATTATCCTCTTTCTATAAAAGGATTAACATTTAGAGAAATCTGATTGGCCGTTGAATTTTAAGTAAGAAGTTATTTTTTGTTGACGTAGGCCCTCCATGTTCATCAAAAGCTAATTAATTACTCTCTTCCCCATTTTCTCTATATATTCTTCTATTAACTAATTTTATACCCGTACAACAAATGTACGGTTCTATTTTAAAATATTTGGTTACTCATAAATATGTGACTAATTAATACAAATATAATTCAAATAAAAATTAAGTAGAAAATAAATAAATTATTATAAATCGTCAATTACTAAAATAGACCATTGTTTGCTATAAAGTCCGACCTATTTCATTACTAATGTAGATGACAAATTTTATATGTTATGGTTTTAGAATTAACGGATTTTTTTTATTATAAATATTGATCCTGTGTTTTTTTATTACCTACTCGTGTGTTCTTTTAACTGTCAATTATTTGAATATATCAATATCGTCTCAATCTCTTAGGAGTAGATCCACATGAATAAGATTAATTTGCAGTTTTTTTAGCATAATAAAATTATAATTTTCAGATTTTCAGCTTATTTCCAGTATTTTATTAGTATTAGTATTATCATTAGTATTATCATTAATCATTAATATGCAACCTGATTAATAAACATAATATCTCCACCTGAATAATTTTTAGTTAACTTTGGGTTATTTAGGTTGGAATTCCGTTTGTTTATTTTTTGTGCTGATTTCCAGTTTATTTTTTCTAATATACGGGATTTTTATTACGACATTGGCGAAATGTAAGCATTTTGATATATATTGGACCGTTGTATATCGTATTTTACAGTATCTTATTTTGTTTGATATCTTAATTTGTATTTGATTTGATTGGAAAATTGGAGAATGTAATTTGGACTGTAATTATTTTTCGTGTTTGTAATTTTTTGTGTTTCGGATTTAATTTTTGGACCGTTTTATATCGTATATTATTGAAACGTTGTGTATGTTATTTAAATTCGATGAAAAATAATTTGATTGTATCTTATTTTATTTTGACAATGACGAAATGTAATACCCCAATCGATTACGTAATTAGGAATGAAAATTCTGAATTTAGGAAAGAGGGAAATTAAATCAAACTAAAAGTTAGTGGGTGATTTCTTTCCTTATTTCAAGGAACCAATAATAATGAGGTAAATTATATTCCTTTTATAGAGATATATTCAACAATTTCTTCTTTCTTAATTTGATAAACTCAAAAATCATTAAAATTAATTTGTTTTAAAAAATAATTAGATTTGATTAACTTTTATTTCAAAGAAATGAACAAGTAAATAACCTAGAGAACTACATTGAGATACTGCTATTATTCGTCATATAAAGAGTATTATTGATTGTATAATTTCTTCAAATATTAACTTTTACAAAAATTAGTGAACCAATAAAGTACTCTATTAGCAAAGTAATATCAGATATGGAAAGTTACCAATTTTTTTAATTACAAATTTAAATTCTACAACAAACATACACAACAAAAATAAAAATAGAAAATCTGAAAAGAAAGTTAAAAAAACTTAGTGAAAATTAAAGGCAGTATATTTTGAATATATAATTTATATTGAATTTAACAATCCAAAAAAAGAAAAAAAAAATACATAAATTATATAGAAATAATGAAAACAATTTTTTTTTAAAAAAAATGCAACAATAAATACCCGAAATAACATTCCTACGGAGAAAAAAATAACTTTTTCATTTGATTATTTCTCCTGTGTTGAGCACTATAGTAATTAAATGAGCAATATAAGTATTCATCCAAAGAAACTTGATGAAGTTGTAAAAGCATCAAGGAGGTAATTTATTGATTCTAATGTTGAAGGTGACTGATATAGTGAACATCGAATAGATTTCACTTAGGCGGCAAAGTAAGTTATATTAGAGGAAAACTGAAGAGAGAGAATTAGATAGTGAAAAAAGGCAGAGTCATGAGTTGGAGTGAGGTGAGGCAGATGTACGGTTTGCCAAATGAATATAGAATCCTTCACTTTGTTTATATTTCTTATCTAGAGGTTAACAACTGACCATCATCAGCTGGGTCTAATGCAAACTAATATGAGACATAAAAATCAATTAGTAGATTATACAATCAGTTGTATACATTGGTAGCATAGATTTTAAGCTTTATAGCAAAAGATTTGAGCTTATATGTACAACTCAAAAATAATACATAAATTGTGATTTTAACACCTAAAAAATTAAAATGTAAGTCAAAAATTTTAAAATCTCAGAATTTTTGCATATAGGCTGCAGTGTAAGCTGTGGGGGGGTTCACACAAATAAGCCAGCTAAGGATTGAAAACTGGAATGTGAGGTAGATTAAGATATACTTAACTCATTTAATCTCAAGCAATGCACAGAGACTTAAACAGGTTAGTTTAGGGTTTTGAAAATGAGTTTAATACAAGCAGAGCACAGTAATTAAACTACTTTCAACACAGAAATTATCAGAGCTCAAGCTAAGCACAGAACTCTCTGACAAATACTGCACATATCCTTAATCTGTAATCTAAGCAATGCACAAGACTAAAATTAAGTCTCACTTACTTAACTAAGCAAAGCTCAAGTTAAGTTAAGATTTAAAAGCACAAAAATATACTCAAGCAAACAATTTTTAATATTAATAAGGTCTGAGCAATACATTGTGAAAGACAGGCCTTATATAGGCAGATAAATGACCTAATCCTTTGAGAAAGACCTCAATCCAAGGGCTAGGATCAATCCTAACTAGTAGACAAAGATAATTAAGCTATTTTATAACGGGAAGTAGGGTAAAAACAACTCTGGCAGGGTGAAAGAACAAAACAGACAGAAAAACAAAAAGTATTGCAGGCTGAAAATGACAGTTTTGTGGTTGTTTTCTCTGGACATTAAATGCTCTTCTTGGCTCTTGTGGAGGTGGTATTTGGGACCATAGTTGGTTGTTGAAAATAAGGTAAGGATGCCTTGACTTAGTACTCCTCAATGTTGGTCTAATTATGGAAAAGAAACTCACATGTGACTGGTAACATTTTAAACTGCAATCTATAAACTATGGCTGGTTGTTCTTGACTTTGTTGGCTCTTATTTTTTTGGGGCTGGGATTGATCACATTAATTAAGGTTGGAACCACACAACCCTTTGGGTGGCTGGTGGTTATTCTGTGACTGGCTGGACTTGGCTTTGGTGGGGTGAATTGGTTCAACATTGGTTGAGAAAACCTTGCTGCAGGGTTCAGGAATGTGGTTGTTTTTGTTGTGACTGGTTTGTTTTTGTGGGTAAAAGTGGGCAAATTTTATTTGTAAATGGGCTGGTAGAATCCTTGGACATTAGACTTGAAATGGACTGACTTGCTTGATCAAAATCTAAATTGTTTGCCTGAGATAATACACCTGTGTTGTTGTTGTTCTGTGTTGTTGTATCAATGTTGGACTCTAATTCTTGATTGACCTGCTGCTGAGTTCATACTACAATCTCCCTTGGTTGAAAAGAGCTTGACCTCAAGCTCAGCTCCCCATCTTCTTCTGGTTCATAGTAAGGACTTAGATCACCAATATTGAATGTTCCATGGACATTGTACTCCCCTGGTAATTCCACTCTGTAAGCATTTTCCCCCATTTTCTGTGATTTCAAAGGGTCTATCTGCCCTTGGCATCAGCTTGTTCTTTCTTCTGGATGGAAATCTCTCCTTCCTCAGGTTCACCCACACTAAATCCCCCACATTGAAACTTTTCTTCCCCTTAGAAACCCTAGCCTGCTTGCTATACCTCTCATTAGCCTTCTATATCTCTCTTTTCACCACTGCATGTAACTTCATCATCTGTTCTGCCCTAGTTCTTGCCTCAAAATTGATTTTTTTCTTTTAGAATGCTTGAAATGTCTAAGGGTAATAAAGGATTGACCCCATAAACAATTTCAAATGGACTATGACCTGTTGTAGTTGAAGGTGACCTGTTGAATGCAAATTCAGCATGAGCAAGTTTCAAATCCCAATCTTTTAATGACTTGCTAACAATGCACCTCAGAATCCTCCCCAATGTTTTGTTTGTCACCTCGGTTTGGCCATCAGTCTGAGGATGATAAGTTGTACTGAACAATAACTTAGTTCCCATCAGTTTCCATAAGGACCTCCAAAAATAACTCATGAATTTAGTGTCCATATTTGTGACAATTGTCTTAGGAATCCCATGTAGTTTGACAATTTCTCTCAAATAGAGCTCTGCAATATTAAAGTGACTCATTTTACTGAATCTGTCAACTACTACCATCACAAAATCTTTTCCTCTTTGTGTCCTAGGCAATGCAACTATAAAATCCATGTTGACATCTTCCCAAGGCCTCTCTGGCACTGGTAATGGTGTATAGGCACCCCCTTGGAATGAACTCTTAGCCTTCTGACAAACAGCACACCTTCTCAGCACTATCTGAACATCTCCCAACATTTTTGGCCAGAAGAATTGCTCCTGCAGGACCTCATAAGTCTTCTGAACTCCAAAATGCCCTCCTAGTCCTCCACCGTGGACTTCCTTAATTAGTAAATTCCTGTAAGAGCTTCTAGGTACACACAGTTTGTTCCCATTGAACAGGAATCCCTCATGTAAATTGTACTTACTCCCCTAAACCTTATTTCCCTTCATTTGACTTATCCACTCCTCTGCAAAATCAGGATCTTCCTTGTAAATCTTGCTTAATTAAGACGGTACTATCAGTCTTATGCTTAAGAGTTAAGACGCTAGATAGGTCAAATAATATTACCACATAGTGTCATTATGGTGATAAAGACAACATTTGACATTTTTTAGTTGATAAATAAGGTGATTTGATATGTATATATATCACTAATTTTAAATTTTAAGACGGATAATACCCATCTCGTGTTAACATTTATGTGTTTCATTTGTTAATCTAACACTCAGTTTCATGATAGTAGTTCTAATTAGGAGTAACAACATTTGTGTGTAAAATAATGGATGTTTGGTTGTATTAAAAATAGGAATAAAATAGCTAGGCGTAGCTACTAACAAGAAGAATAGTCAAGTCCCCGACCAAGTATTGTGACTCAAGATAGTAAGGAAGTTGATTACTACAGAAGTTAGGGTGGATATTCGTCAATATGCTACAAACTATACTCTAATCAACCACATTTGGACGATCATATTTGGAGCTAGGTAGACACAACAACAGCTCAATATGTATGCACCATTAAGGGCCACCATTTTTATACGGCTAATAATCTACCCTTTCTTTTCATTGTCAGAAATAGATTCACTTCTATAGTCTAAAGTTTAAGCTTAACTTGTGTAATAATATGCCCCAACACACTTGTCAACAGGACCAGGCGTCACCCGTCAAAGTGAGCTACAGTAAATCTTGCTTAAGACGGGTATTATTCGTCTTAAATTTAAAACAGGTTAAATATTACCAGGTGTGGTATTAAAGCAAAAAATTTACCGTTTTCTAGGTGATAAAGGGGTGATCTGGTATGTATTTGACTCGTCTTACGCTTAAGACTGATAATAACGGTTTGAAATGAGAATTTATGAACTATCTATGGCTACTTAATTTTCACTCATAAGTCAAAACTCATTGTTAACAATTTAGGGCAAACATGCTCTAAGTAGCCTTGTTAAAAATGGGTTTTTGTTTTTAAATCTTAATTTTTTAAAAGTAATTTTCTAAAATCAGAAAAACCAGATTATAGCTTATAGTTTTATGAGCAAAAAGAGGGTATTTGAGTTTTTGAGAAATTATTTTTAACTTTTAAATAAATGATGTGTGTGGCCAAGAGGTGTTTTTAAGTCTATAAACACTTTGAAAAGTTAGGTCAAACACGCACTAAAAGAGAAGTATTATAGAATATAGACAATGTGTTCCAGGTTCAACTCTCTCTCCTTTCTATTGTAATGTGATTAAATACACATTTTTTTCACATATAAAAAAACAATCTAAACATGCAAAAAAAATAGCTATTATTAATATTATCACCTATATGGGCTACCAGATGTTTGACATTGTGTCCACGACACTTATTAGTAAATAATAACAGATTGTTACGAATAAAAATGAATTGATAATGTCAGATGAGAAACTATCCTATCAAATTTTGTGTTCCAAAATAAAATTGAATCATATTTATTTTTTAATATATAAAAAGTTGTTGAAAACAAACTATAATACGAAAAATAGTTTTTTAGTGAAATATGTAACTGAAATTACTCCGCGTTGATTCCATGTAACTTGTGATTGGTTGCTAATCATTATTATTATAAAAGCAAAATGTATAACTGCATACGTGGCGCAATAATATTCCACCATTCACTTTTTCGCGCACTCACATTCACCCTCACAAAAATCAGTTTCGTAGGCCAATGAGAACCCTTAATTTATGCCAAGTCATATATTTTTATGTATATAATATTATAATAATATTATTATTATTATTATTATAATCATTCCATAAATAAATATTGTTAGGTACCGAGATTCCCTAAATATTATAATATTATTATTTATTTATTATTATTATTATAATGATAACATAGATTTTATTAGAAGGCAAGTTTTGTATACGTAATTTTGTAAAACAATTATGATTTTCGTTTGAAAAGTTTACTAAAAAAATTAGGTCATGATTTCATAAAATCTCTGCGTAATATGCACAGTATCGGATTTTGCATTATTTCAAGTCATATATTTTCATTCCATAAATATTGTTACAGACCGAGTCATATACCGAGATTCGCTAAATAATCATTCCATAAATATGTTTCGTAAGCAATTCATCAAAAGACAATAACTTTCCAAATTACTCATTATTAGTTATTTAATC
Source organism: Silene conica (assembly GCA_029255685.2). NCBI lineage: Eukaryota > Viridiplantae > Streptophyta > Magnoliopsida > Caryophyllales > Caryophyllaceae > Silene > Silene conica. The sequence goes on along the minus strand of CM055312.2, from coordinate 82,391,969 downwards.
TTTTTTTTAGTCGTTTATTGTTTTTTCTTATATACCTTATTCATTAATGTTATCATAAGTAATCCAAATATTATCATCATTACTAACAGCTATAATTAAATTAGTGCACCAGGAATTTCACCTTTTGACCAAACATATCTTATATGCAAACATCCCGTTAAAAATTAATTTGTTCACCGGTTAAGGTGTTGCTTTGTGACCATGAGGTCACGGGTTCAAGCCCTGGGAGCGGCCTCTTGCCAAAATGGCAAGGGAAGGCTTGCACCCATTACACCCTTGTGGTGGGGCCCTTCCCCGGACCCTCCTAGCTGGGATGTCATCGTGCACCGGGCTGCCTTTAAATAGAATTGCTATATATTGAAATGAATATTCCTTCGTCGTCTTTAAAAATAAGTGTACACAATCCCGTGATTTTTCACGGGTGTTACACTAGTTAACTACTAATCGATAATTAGTCGCAAAGGTTGGTCGCTAAATGGCTTTTTTTTTGTAGTGATATTATAAGAATAAAATTAGATAATTAATTTAGGCATACATCATCCATTCGATCAATTGTTTTTTTATTTGTTTTTTGATGTCTCGCTCATTTATTCACTTTTAAATTTGGAAATGTTTTATAAATTATTGGATCATGCACATTATCTTAATCAAGAAATTAAATATTCTTCGCTCCTTTATTTTTATTTCAGTGTCAAAATGAAGTTAACTAAATTTCTACCGAGGATGTGATGTTGTACAAAAGATTCTTACAGTAAATATAAAAGTAACATCTTTTAGCTTAATTAGAAGTAGTAAACTGTATTGTTGAAATTCACGGGTGCCCTAATATTCTGGTCTCAACATGACATAAGAAGCCACTGGTAACTAATGGCAAGAGAATAATCACAGAAAGGAGTAGTTAGTGTACAGCCAACAAAGTTGGACGGACCGGCCAAGAATATATGAAGACGATAACAAAGTAGAAAAACAAAAAACAGACAATTTATATGAAAAAACGTTTGCTTATACGCGGCGAAAACATACCGCTTTCATCTTGCATCCGTACACATGTCATTGGACCAATAATATTCCAATTCTCATATTTTATACATAAGCATCTAAATTTACATAAGCACACGATACAACGAGAGGAAGGACTTGTTCTTTCTGATTTTTTAGAGCTGAACTGAATGGGACTGAGGTAAGCTGAATTGAACTGAATCGAGCTGAGCTAGATTGAACTGAATTGAACTGAACTGAACTGAATTTAATCGAGCGAAACTGAACTGAGCTGAATGAAACTGAAATGAATAGAAATAACTTAAGTTTTATAATAATAATATAAAAAAATGTTTGCTTAATACAAATTTTCGATTTTTTAAAAAAACAATTATATTAAAAAAATATTAATTTTTAGGTTTTTTTGGTAGTCGATCAACTCTAATGGACTTTGTTTTTTTTTTTCTTTTCTCGTGTTTTAAAATTAATAAAAGCAACATTTGAATATTTTACGTCTAAACATTAATAATTTTTGTTATTAACTAAACATTTTACGTCTAAATGTGGTAAATATGGCATGTATTTCATTTTTTTTATTATCTAAACATTTTACGTCTAAACATTAATTATTTTTATATATAAACATTTGTAGCTAAATATTATTTGGTGGATTCAGGATACTCGAATACACTTGGATATTTGTCTCCTCTTAGCCATCCAATCGTGAGAAACTATGTGCCTGAATATAAGCATGCACCTCCTAGCGGAATATTTGAACATTTTAATTATCGACATTCATCTTTGAGGATGACGATTGAAATGTGTTTGGTCAGCTGAACAGAAGGTAGAATGTGTTTAAAAAAACATGCCACAAATGACAATGAAATATCAAATGTCAATTATCGTATCTGCTTTTACACTTCATAATTTCATTCGGATGCATAAACTTGGTATTACACTTATACAATATCAAAGTATTCAAGGAAGAACAAATTCAAACATGGATGATAAAGAACGGAATAAATTCATGGACAAAGTTCGAAAAGAACTTGCAAAAAAAATAGGGTGTGATATTGGTGTCCATAATGACCTCGAAAATGAAGCACATACATCAAGATGATACGGAAGTCAATAACGAAGCAACATAGATGATGTCTTTGTTAATGATATCTATATTTTCAAGATTATGAATTTCGATTGTGTTAACAAATATTATTATTTGAATGTTATCAAATTTTACTTTTCAATTACATTTTCTCTACTCGCTCTCATGTTTGATAATAATAATAATAATAATAATAAACAATAAAAATATACATAAAATAATAATAATAATAAAAAAAAATAATAAGAAGAAATAATAAAAACAACAAAAAAAACAACAATAATAATCATAATAATAATTATTAATAATAAATAATAAATAGAATAATAAATAAATATAATAATAATAATAACAAAAAACAATAACAAAAACAACAACAACAACAACAACAACAATAATAATAATAATAATAATAATAATGTGGGATGTACTTAATAAAGTCGAGCTGAACTGAACTGAAATAAATTAAATGAAACTGAGCTGAACTGAACTGAACTGAACTGAATGAAGCTGAGCTGAACTGAACTGAACTGAGCTGAGCTGAACTGAACTGAACTGAACTGAACTGAATATAATAGAGCTGAACTGAATTGAAACGAGCTGAAAATAAGACAGAAAAAACAGGGCCTGACTCTCCTTTCATAACGGATCAAGTATTCTGACAGTAAATAAAACAAAATAAAATGTTATATCTTAGGTATGATGCCTTTGTTTAGTTACCTACATGATAGTACTCGATTCATCATAAGCTTGCGATAAATATGTTCGTTATAAATGAGAATTTGTGAATACTATAACGGACATATGGTGAATTTCGTAATGTTCAAAAATATTACTCCCTCCATCGCACTTTTATTGTCTCACTTCCTTTTTTGGGAAAAATTTAAGGAGTAAGATAAAACTAATTTTAAACCCGTGCAATTTTGCACCGGTGTGTTTTTAGGAAAATAGTTTATTCAAATTTAGTGTGCGTTTGACATAACGTTTAAAAGTGTTTTTGGGTTAAAAAACACAAATTGGTCAAACAAGTCATTTTCTGAAGAGCTAAAAGTAGTTTTTTAAAAACTCAAAAACCATCTTTTTGTCCTTAAAAATAGAAACAACAATTTGATAATACTAGTTTTGAAAAACACTTTTAAAAAATTAAGCTTTAAAAACATAAACTTTTTTAACAAGCTAGGCCGCCAAACATGCTCTATAATAAGAAAACGTATATGACGTTGTAACACTCCGGTTATCCGGCCAAGATAACCGAAGCGTTGTCATCTCGGTTTCCTGAGGTAGTGAAATTGGAGATAGAATCAAGAACTCTTTTAATTATAATTAAAGGTTAAATGTTATACAAATGTAAACAATTGAATATTAAAATACAACTCGGACTCTAATACACCTCTAACTATCATGTACGACTCAGCGATCGTCGATGCTCGTCCAACTCCCGTGTGGTACCCAAAACAACCTGATATAACATGTTCCCAATATGACTGGAAATATCATATGAATCAACAAAGGCCACCCCGGAAACAGGTGACAATTAAACGATACCAAACACGTCAGTTTCAATATAATTAAACATGCAATACAATTAAAATACAATAACGACAAGACCATGATGTGCGATACTAATAACCACAATGCAACTCACCTCACGGTACCGGAACACATATTGTCGTACCCATAAGCAACATCTTCATCCCGAGTACCAATAAAACACGTCCAACTCTACTCACAACACAAAGGTGCCACAAATACGTCCACGACACCGGGTCAAAGAGCGACTCGTGGTCCCCTGCTAGGCTACGTGTCTCAACCACACACTCTCCTCCAAACTCGAGTCATTAATGTGCACATTCATATTGGAGTGGGAAGCTCTAAGAGACAACTCAAGCGGAAGACGGTCTCCCAACCGCCTTTTGTCTCCTCCACAACAACCAACCAATATTTTGTCATCATTACCCATATGCATAACAATGTGACAAACGTATACATTACATATCCAACAATTCCGACTCATTATTTGACATAACCAACCAACATAAACATTCTTGCTCAACTTACCATTTTTTATGTTCCAAGTTATTCATATCCATGTGACTCAACCAATATAACTGTTAATTACTTTCATTACTCAACTAACCATCACTAATACCATTACTTTCATAACCATTAACATTAATCATGTCATATTCGCATACACTAATAATGTAAGGCAAACAACATCATACTAAATGCAATGCATACGATATTGAAACCGAGTACAATTAACCTCCTTTTAGCATATCCGCAAGCAAAACCCATTCTGACAAGATTCCGTCTCGCAAGACCGTTACATCCTACAACATTCACATTATACCGTCACCAAGCATCCTGCACTATAATACAATCCAAAATCCTTTTTTAAGACTCACTAATTACCCATATTATAGCCTAATTACTAATTAATCACCCACCACAAACCCTCAAAAGTTAGCGTTTACTAGAAAATAAGAACAAAGGTCTAAAATCGACTTACCATGATAGATCGGGCATAACCGCATAAGAGAAGGTTTTCCATCCTAAATTGTAGGCCTGAGAAAAAAAAACCAATACGATTTTTTTCCGAATCCGATCTGAAATACGAATATATGGATACCGGTTAAATATCTGATCTGGTTTTTTCCGAATAAACTGGATCGGAAGTGGATCGTAATTTTTTAAAAATCGGATATCTGAATCCGATCCAAATTTTAATAAATTAAAAAAAACAAGAAAACGTAAAAAAGTAAAAGGTCATTATAGACGACACATCAGACATCACACCAGAAAACAAAAGGACACAAACCCGCCTAATCTATCTCGTCTCGCCTCCCTCTACCGTTTTCCACCACATACGGATCTCAAATTGTCAATCGTCATCGTCATTGCTCATCAACAAGATTATGTGTTTGTAATTTGTTTCTTTGGTATATTCATGTAGAACTAAGTGAACGTGAACAAGCTTGATAATTTTTTACGATAATAATTTTTGAGGAAGTGAAAATTTTATTAAGCAAAAACAATTGAGAAAAACAGTTTGAATGATATTAGAGGAGTCAAATACAAAGAAATACAGGATTAAAGAAATTATATGTCACCCCTTAAATGAAGATGTATCAAAAAAAAAAGAAAACTGTGAAGTAAGAGGTAAAACGGATCAGATCCGGTTTCCGAAATCTAGATATCCAGATATTCTATTCCGGATTTCTGGATTTCCGAATTATTCGGAATGTATCTGGATCCCCAAAATTCAAAATTTTAGAACTGGATATCTGATCCGGTTTTGAAATTTGGATTGGATATCCGGTTTTGCTCGACCCTACTAAATTGAAGCTTGAATACCCATTGAATGTGTTTGGAAGAGTTTTAGAGATATGGGAGAGAGTTTAGAGAGAAGAAGAGGGTTGGAATAATGAAATAAAGTTTAGGGTAGAAAGAAGTTTATCCCGTGTTATGACCAAATCCACTCGATCGAGTGCCATTTCGCTCGATCGAGTGGATCTTACTCGGCCGAGTGGATCTCCACTCGGTGGCACTCGTTCGTGTAAACCGCTTACTCGACCTAGTGTCTGCCACTCGGTCTACCTAACTCTCCTACTTGGTCCACTGTAAGCTCACTTTGTCTCGTACTGGTCCTCACTTGGTCTCGTAACTGGTCAGCCTTTGACTTTCTAATATCTCTGGGCCCTCTCATGATTCCCAAGGTACTACAACGGGTTTCACAAATAACGGGCATTATAATCTCACCTCCTTAAAAAGAACTTTGTCCCTGAAATTCGCCATCTTTGTCTCTCTCTCACCGACTTCCCTTCATTCTCCTCTCGCCCTTAAGGTGCACTTACTTATTCTTGCCTTGCGGTCTTCCGCATACTCTCATCCACAATCCACGTCGAACCTTTGTATCATTCCTAACACTCGAACTCGTTTCCTCTTATTCATACTTTTCTTATACTCGTTCCTTTGTATTCGCATACTCACTATGCATCATATATTCCTCATTTTCCTTTTCTTATTCCTGAAATGTTACACTCACTCCTCCTCAAACAGAAATTCGCCTTGAATTTCACCAGCGTACAAAGACACGGTCTAACACTCGCATGCAACTCATACATAACTTACAATATAGTCAATACTTATTACTAAACAAAACGTCCTTATACTTCTTTATCAAGCCTATCGGGTCGTATAGGTTTCATAAATTACACATGAAACCACGTTCTTTATCACGTCATACTCTACTCATCAGATTACCATCGTTATTATTACTAACATATTTCTACCTACACACTATTTGTAACACCCCCATTTATTTAAGGGCCTGAACTAGGACTCCTTAGATAAATAAAGGTGTTACCATCTCGGTTTCCCGAGGCAGTAGATACAAAGGAAGATAAACAGTACTTTATATTCTATTTAAACTCAAAACATGTTCTTACAAAACCCAAATAGAAAACTGTTCTGGCAAAAGTAAAAGTACAACTCATAGACTACTATCACGTGGTCTAGACTCTAAACAGGTCCGGGTCCATGCTTCTCCCTTCCCGGATGCTCCCATAGTCTTTATACCTGTCAGTCTGCTCCCCAATAATTGGTTCATCACAGGTGATCACGAATACACAGGGTCAACCTCGAGGTTGAGTAGAGTAAAACTGTAAACAAACCATATTACTAAGAATAGAAAGTCGATCATCTCCACTCCGAATCACAAGACCCAATATCTCCGCACCAATCACAAGACCCATTATCTCCACACCAATCACAAGACCCATTAACTCCGCACCAATCACAAGACCCATTATCTCCGCACCAATCACAAGACCCATCATCTCATCACCTCATCGTTATCACAGTATAATATCAATGCATAATATAAGAGCACATGATAACATATAGCAAACATGTTTGATATCAATTATGAACGGTTTACACATCATCAAGCGTTAGTAGTTTCCCCTACCTCAAACTGCAGAAGAAATGGTTACTGCGCAACTGCTACTAGAAATGCTCCACACGGAAACTTCCACCTAAATAAGTATTTCCTTAATTAATACTTTCCTAATTCACATATAGCATGCACACATTCTATTTATAGACACTTCCCATATTTAGAAAGTTTCCCAACAACCGAGTTACCCAAAATAGTAACTTTCTAAATATAGTAGCTTCTAAAAATAGTAACTTTCTAAATATAGTAGCTTCTACAAAAAAAACAACCTTGGTTCGAAATTCAAATTATTTAAAATGTGCATAAATACCATATCTTACATTAAATGCCCAAAATCATTTCCTTAATAAGTAATATTCTTCACCATAAATATTAATATATTTGACATAAATAATATTCATTTCAAACCAAACAATAAAATAATAATAGTAAAATTAATAATAATAATAATAATAAAAGTAATAATAAAGACAATAAAACAATCAACAAGACCCGAAACACCCAACAGCCAACCCGTGACTTCCAACCCTTCGCACGACCACCCCAGCCACCTCGAACACCAACCACCACCACTACCCGACACCACTGACCACCATCAACCACCACGACACAACCAGACCCTAAGACAACCGCCGACAACCACGACCCAAGCCCCTGAACTCTGACCAGAACCACATCCGCACCCCGACTCCTCTGAACAGCCCCTTTATCGACAACCATAACCACCACTAGAATTAACCACGACCACCAACAACACCACCCTCGACAGCCACCTGTAACCACGGTGGTGTTACTGTACTGACCTCCCCCGAGTCACCAGTAACACCACCCCCAACTCTCCCTGTACACGGACCAAAACCCAGGGACCCAAACCAGAAAGAAATCGACTCCCTGACAACCCCTGTTCAACCCCTTACACCACCATGACCAGCCACCCTTATCCCCTGTGACTACCACCAAAACCAACCCTGGGCTCCTATCCGACTCCCTGACCCATTACCAGTACCAACTAGGTACGAACCCAGACTCGACACAAACACTAAACATACACAGGCGTGAACACAAGGAAAACACGAACCCAGAATCACTCCCAGACTCGTAACAACCACCCCTTTTCCGTCACCGTTACCACCTACGCCCACCACTGTCTAAGACAAATATTAACATTACATATCATACTACAAAAATCACACAATACGAGCAAGGACCAGAGATCTTAACAAAGATTAATTAGATGACGAAAACTATAGCAGAACACTGAAATTAGCAACGAGTGTGGCATACCGGTTTTCTTGGTTAATTCGAACCACCTTACGACGACCTATAACCACCGTACACACGCTCCTCTCCTTCCCTGCTATGGCGGCTGGGTTTTTGTGTTATGAGATCTTGAATAACGTGCCTAGGGTTAGGGTAGATTAGAGCTTAAATAAGGCGGCAGGGTGAGTGTTTGGCTGAGTTTGAAAACTTCTAAACGTGGGCTTGTATTCCACACGCATATCGAGGCCCATGGCCGTGTTGCCATGGGTCCTAGGTTCGAATCCCAGCAAGTACTTACTACACTAATTACACTATGGTAGCCAAGTCCCTAATTCGAGTCTCTCCTAAGCCCAAAACAACTCGTATAAAACGGGTACGAGTAAGCTTATAAAACAAATGAATTAAAATAAAAGAACTAAAAATTAAAATAAAAGAACTAAAAAGCGAGGTATTACAGTCTTCCCTCCTTAAAAAGAACTTCGTCCCGAAGTTTTACCACACTTAGGTGACGAAACAATCAACTCGAACGACTTGGGACACAAACAACACCAAGCAAATGTCATAAAACTTGATTAAATCACAGAATGTTACATTCCACCCCCCTTAACGAAAAGTTACGTCCGCGTAACTTACCTCAATCAAACAAATGTGGATAACGCTCCCGCATAGATGCCTCAGGCTCCCACGTAGCCTCTTCCTGATTATGATTTGACCACAAGACTTTCACCAAACATGTCTCCCCATTGCGAGTCTTCCGTACTTTCCTGTCCAAAATCTCTTTCGGAGTCTCAATGTATGCCAACTGCTCATCTACCTCAATCACCTCATGCTGAAGTACATGTGAGGGATCACTCATGTATTTCCTCAGCTGGGACACATGGAACACATTATGGACCTTGGATAGGGTTGGAGGCAAAGCTAAGCGATATGCCACCTCTCCAACTCTGTCCAAGATCTCAAATGGCCCAATAAACTTCTGACTCAGTTTACCACGCTTGCCGAATCTCATCACACCCTTCATCGGAGAGACTTTCAGTAGTACTTTCTCTCCGGCCTCAAATGAAATATCGCTCCTCTTTAGATCGGCATAACTCTTCTGTCTATCCTGAGCGGCCCTCATTCTCTGTCGAATAATCTGAACTTGCTCCACCATCTCCTGGATCATATCTGGCCCCAAAGTCACAACATCAGCTCGATCATCCCAACACACAGGGCTCCGACACTTCCTCCCATATAACGCCTCAAAAGGAGCCATCCCAATACTGGCATGATAGCTGTTGTTATACGAGAACTCTATCAACCCCAATCGGTCCTCCCAAGATCCTCCGAACTCAAGTACACAAGCTCTCAACATATCCTCAAGAGTCTGAATCGTCCGCTCAGTCTGACCATCAGTAGCCGGATGAAAAGCTGTACTCATCTTCAATTGGGTACCCAAAGCAGCCTGCAACTCCTGCCAAAATCTGGATATAAACCTCGAGTCTCGGTCTGAAACAATATCCTTGGGTACACCATGCAGTTTGACCACATTCTGAACATACGACTTAGCCAACTCAGCTTTACTCCAGGTATCTTTCATCGGGATAAAGTGAGCTGACTTAGTCAAACGATCCACGATCACCCAAATCGTGTTGTTGCCCCTCTGAGTTCGAGGCAACCCCACGATAAAGTCCATCGAAATATTCTCCCACTTCCACTCGGGCACATCTAATGGCTGGACCTTCCCTTGAGGTCTCTTATGCTCCCCTTTCACTCTCTGACAAGTCAAACACCTCGACACAAACTCTGCGACTTCCTTCTTCATATTAGGCCACCAGAATGTCTTCTTAAGATCTTTATATAACTTATCACCCCCTGGGTGAACGGAATATGGAGTAGCATGAGCTTCAGTCAGGATCTTCTTCTTCAGCTCTTCAACATTCGGTACACACCATCGCCCACTGAACCGCAAACTACCGTCGGTATGAATACTGAACTTGGATGCCACATCACCATTCCCATTTTCCACCAACAAGCGCCACTTCTGGATTCTCTCATCGTTCTGCTGTAACTCCCGAATCTCCCCATACAACTCAGGCTCCACTGTCAAGTCACCAAGAGTGTCCCCTTTCCGAATCATGAATATTCCCATCTCCCTTAGCTCACCATACAACCTCCCTCTCGATCTGGCACAATCCAAAGCATGTATTGACTTCCTACTTAGAGCGTCAGCTACCACATTTGCCTTGCCTTCGTGGTAGACAATCTGCATATCATAATCTCCGATCAACTCTATCCACCTCCTCTGCCTCATGTTCAACTCTTTCTGGGTGTAGATATATTTCAGGCTCTTATGATCAGAAAACACCTTAAAAGTGGCTCCATAAAGGTAATGACGCCACAATTTCAGTGCAAAGACCACAGCGCCCAACTCCAAATCATGAGTCGGATAATTCTCTTCGTAGGTCTTCAACTGGCGAGAAGCATACGCGATCACTCTACCATTCTGCATTAGCAGCATTAGCACACAACCCAACCCATGCTTTGAAGCGTCGGTGTATACTTCAAAATTATCACTTCCAACTGGCAAGGCCAGGATAGGAGCTGTTGTCAGGCGTTCCTTAAGGGTTAGGAATGCCTTCTCACAACTCTCATCCCAGATATAACGGTTCTCCTTCCTCATCAACGACGTCAACGGCTTCGCTATCTTTGAAAAATCTTTGACGAATCTCCGGTAATAACCAGCTAAACCCAGAAAGCTTCGAATCTCACTCACATTCTTCGGACTCTGCCACTTAGTCACTGCCTCGATTTTGCTAGGGTCAACAGCCACCCCCTCTTTTGAAATTACATGCCCCAGAAATGCCACCTTCTCCAACCAGAACTCACACTTGCTTAACTTAGCATTGAGCTTATGCTCCTCCAAGGTCTGAAGTACTTTCCTCAAATGATCTTCGTGCTCTTCTGCATTCTTGGAATATACCAGGATATCATCGATAAATACCACCACAAACTTGTCCAGGTACGGGCTGAAGACTCGATTCATCAAGTCCATGAACACAGCTGGAGCATTAGTCAATCCAAAGGGCATAACCACAAATTCATAGTGTCCATACCTCGTTCGGAAAGCGGTCTTCAGAATATCTTCATCCTTTATCCTCAACTGATGATACCCGGATCTCAAGTCAATCTTGGAGAAAACCCCAGCTCCACTTAACTGATCGAACAAGTCGTCAATTCTCGGCAAAGGATAGCGGTTCTTGATGGTTACATTGTTCAGCTCCCGGTAGTCAACACACAACCTCAAACTCCCATCCTTCTTCTTCACGAATAAAACAGGTGCTCCCCAGGGCGACACACTGGGTCGGATGAACCCTTTCTCAGCTAGTTCATCCAATTGCTTTTTCAACTCCTCCATTTCTTTCGGTCCCATACGGTACGGTGATTTAAATATCGGTCCCGCTCCTGGTTTGAGGTCAATGGAAAATTCGACTTCCCTCCTCGGCGGTAACCCTGGCACGTCGTCTCGAAATACTCCCTCGAACTCCCGTACCACAGGTATCTCACTAGTCTTGGGGGTCTCAGCCTCACAATCCCACATTTGGCACAAAATTAAGCTTTCTCCTTTCCGCAAACTAGACTTCAGGGTATTGACAGATATAAACTTGATCTTTGGTTTGACTCTATACCCCTTGTAGGATACCCTCACCCCTTTGGGTCCCTTCAAGGAAATTTTCTTTTGATGACAGTCGATAAAAGCCCTATACTTCCCCAACCAGTCCATCCCTAAGATCACTTCAAAACCCCCCAGCGGAAATTCTATAAGGTCACCAAGGAAAGTTGCTTCCCCGATTTTAATGGGTACACTACCGTATACCCTATTACAAACAATAGACTCACCCGAAGGTATGGTCACTGAATCCGCGACCCAGTCGAATCTCTCAAGTCCCAAAACTCTAATATGATCTCTAGACACAAACGAATGGGTGGCACCGGAATCGAAAAGTACGAACGTAGGTTTAGAGTTTACAAGAAAAGTACCAGTAACCACATGAGCATCCTCCTGAGCGGCCTGCTTTCCCATGGCAAAGAGTTTGCCACTGGACTTGACCCCACTCTGGCTGGCAGAAGATGTCCCGGCCTGCTGATTTCCTGCCGTCCCCGTCTTGTTGTTGTTCCCACTTCCATTGTACTGATTCTGATATGAACGGTTCTGATTGTTGTTGTTGCTGTAGTTCCTCTGGTAGTTGATGCTGCCTCCAGACTTCGCACCCCCACCATAGTTTGTCATGGGTGTGCGATAGCCACTGCTGCCATAGGACTGAGTGCGAGGTCCCTGGTATCCGGATGTAGGTGTAAGATAGCCCCCGGACTGGTTTCCTCCAGACGAACGACACACTGCCTGCTTATGTCCCGTCTTTCCACAGCCGAAACAAACTATTCCCACTGAGCCACTGCCTGAACCCCCACTCCTGAAGTTGCCCCCACTCTGATTCCTTCCACCACCAGAGGCACTACTCCCGAAATACCCATTGTACTTGTTATTACTTTGCTTTTTCGATCCTGAACCCTCAGCTACTGTTTCAGCTTTCCTCTTTTCTGTCTTGGACTGTTTGTCCTTTTTGATCATATCCGAAAGCCTCTCCGCCGCCCCAGCCCTTAAATAGATGTCACGGATTGTGGTGGGCGGAGCTGCAATCAGTCTCTTTTTGATGGCGATTGATAATCCCCTCTCAAATTTCATTGCTAGCATGGCGTCGTCGAAACCCATGTCTCCCACGTAGTGCACCAACTGGATGAACTTCCTGTAGTAAACCTCAACGGTCATGTCTTATGCCATCGTGAATGAGTCAAACTCCTCCCTCAGCTTGCTCTTTTGGAATTCTGGTAGAAACGCCTCGTTCAAGACCCCCTTGAATGCATCCCACGGAACAAACGCGGATCCACCCTCTATGGCTGCTTCCCGGAGCTCTCCCTTATTCGATGTCCACCAGTCTCCAGCCATACCCCTCAGATAGTGGGCAGCCTGGTCCACCCTCAATTCTTCAGGGCAATCCACCAACTCGAACAGGTTACCGAATTCCCGGCACCAGGCTCCCAGCAGATGAGGTTCCCCCTCCCCGGTGAATTGGGTAGGGTGATGTCTTGCGATGATTGTGCTCATTTTCGCGGAGTCCATACGTTTGGCCTTTAGGGCCTCATTTTCAGCTACCAAACGGTCCACCTCCTCTTGGGTGATGTTAACGGCATTATCCCTTCGCGGAGGCATACTATAATACAACAGAAAGACATGAGTCCCGACTTATGTGGGCGCACATTAGGGTTAGGGCTAAAATCCCTAAACGATAAAGTCTATCATCAGCTATCAAATTGAATAATCAGAAAATTATAACATGGCTCGGGATCACATAACCGCATATCGAAAGACATGATGATAGAAGAAGTACTAATCATGTTTCCAATCACTTAACATATCACATCATCATACACCCTTTTCCAACAGTTAAAGATTCGTTCATGTTCATGCCCCTTCCGGCTTTTCAAAGGTCACAAATACTTAGAATTCTCATAACTTTCTTATCACAGTATGCTATTGCTTTCACCACCTCCTATTCTACCCTTTTCTCTCGTACATGCACTCTGGGTTCCCGGGTAAGACTGATAGGGCCTATGGTTCGGTGTGAGGGGGCCCCAGACTCATACTTCCCCTTTAGTGTGCTCCTAACAGCCCTATCCCGGGGGTTCATTTTATTTAGACTCTCCTATATTCATTAGGTTCATTAGGTTAGGCCTGAGGATCGTTCTCTCTGATACCACTTTGTAACACCCCCATTTATTTAAGGGCCTGAACTAGGACTCCTTAGATAAATAAAGGTGTTACCATCTCGGTTTCCCGAGGCAGTAGATACAAAGGAAGATAAACAGTACTTTATATTCTATTTAAACTCAAAACATGTTCTTACAAAACCCAAATAGAAAACTGTTCTGGCAAAAGTAAAAGTACAACTCATAGACTACTATCACGTGGTCTAGACTCTAAACAGGTCCGGGTCCATGCTTCTCCCTTCCCGGATGCTCCCATAGTCTTTATACCTGTCAGTCTGCTCCCCAATAATTGGTTCATCACAGGTGATCACGAATACACAGGGTCAACCACGAGGTTGAGTAGAGTAAAACTGTAAACAAACCATATTACTAAGAATAGAAAGTCGATCATCTCCACTCCGAATCACAAGACCCAATATCTCCGCACCAATCACAAGACCCATTATCTCCACACCAATCACAAGACCCATTAACTCCGCACCAATCACAAGACCCATTATCTCCGCACCAATCACAAGACCCATCATCTCATCACCTCATCGTTATCACAGTATAATATCAATGCATAATATAAGAGCACATGATAACATATAGCAAACATGTTTGATATCAATTATGAACGGTTTACACATCATCAAGCGTTAGTAGTTTCCCCTACCTCAAACTGCAGAAGAAATGGTTACTGCGCAACTGCTACTAGAAATGCTCCACACGGAAACTTCCACCTAAATAAGTATTTCCTTAATTAATACTTTCCTAATTCACATATAGCATGCACACATTCTATTTATAGACACTTCCCATATTTAGAAAGTTTCCCAACAACCGAGTTACCCAAAATAGTAACTTTCTAAATATAGTAGCTTCTAAAAATAGTAACTTTCTAAATATAGTAGCTTCTACAAAAAAAACAACCTTGGTTCGAAATTCAAATTATTTAAAATGTGCATAAATACCATATCTTACATTAAATGCCCAAAATCATTTCCTTAATAAGTAATATTCTTCACCATAAATATTAATATATTTGACATAAATAATATTCATTTCAAACCAAACAATAAAATAATAATAGTAAAATTAATAATAATAATAATAATAAAAGTAATAATAAAGACAATAAAACAATCAACAAGACCCGAAACACCCAACAGCCAACCCGTGACTTCCAACCCTTCGCACGACCACCCCAGCCACCTCGAACACCAACCACCACCACTACCCGACACCACTGACCACCATCAACCACCACGACACAACCAGACCCTAAGACAACCGCCGACAACCACGACCCAAGCCCCTGAACTCTGACCAGAACCACATCCGCACCCCGACTCCTCTGAACAGCCCCTTTATCGACAACCATAACCACCACTAGAATTAACCACGACCACCAACAACACCACCCTCGACAGCCACCTGTAACCACGGTGGTGTTACTGTACTGACCTCCCCCGAGTCACCAGTAACACCACCCCCAACTCTCCCTGTACACGGACCAAAACCCAGGGACCCAAACCAGAAAGAAATCGACTCCCTGACAACCCCTGTTCAACCCCTTACACCACCATGACCAGCCACCCTTATCCCCTGTGACTACCACCAAAACCAACCCTGGGTTCCTATCCGACTCCCTGACCCATTACCAGTACCAACTAGGTACGAACCCAGACTCGACACAAACACTAAACATACACAGGCGTGAACACAAGGAAAACACGAACCCAGAATCACTCCCAGACTCGTAACAACCACCCCTTTTCCGTCACCGTTACCACTTACGCCCACCACTGTCTAAGACAAATATTAACATTACATATCATACTACAAAAATCACACAATACGAGCAAGGACCAGAGATCTTAACAAAGATTAATTAGATGACGAAAACTATAGCAGAACACTGAAATTAGCAACGAGTGTGGCATACCGGTTTTCTTGGTTAATTCGAACCACCTTACGACGACCTATAACCACCGTACACACGCTCCTCTCCTTCCCTGCTATGGCGGCTGGGTTTTTGTGTTATGAGATCTTGAATAACGTGCCTAGGGTTAGGGTAGATTAGAGCTTAAATAAGGCGGCAGGGTGAGTGTTTGGCTGAGTTTGAAAACTTCTAAACGTGGGCTTGTATTCCACACGCATATCGAGGCCCATGGCCGTGTTGCCATGGGTCCTAGGTTCGAATCCCAGCAAGTACTTACTACACTAATTACACTATGGTAGCCAAGTCCCCAATTCGAGTCTCTCCTAAGCCCAAAACAACTCGTATAAAACGGGTACGAGTAAGCTTATAAAACAAATGAATTAAAATAAAAGAACTAAAAATTAAAATAAAAGAACTAAAAAGCGAGGTATTACACTATTTATGTCACTTTGTTCATGCCTACATTCATATATATGATTGTCGTATATGTATATACTCACATATGTGGTTATCGATTACTCTTTAAAGCATGCCATGAAACAAAATCCATCATGCATATGGCACATCACTCTTATCATCTTATGCAACAATTCATACGTACTCAGAACCACTCAAATATCATATTTCATGCGTAAACACGCAAGAAACCAAGTATAATACTTATTATGTAAACGCACAAACAACCAAGTAGAATAATTCATACGTAAGCATTTCATAAAAACACTTGATACGATTTCTAGATGGGTGTAACACACGGTCAAAGGTCAAATATCCCGCAATTTGGTCAACAATCAACTCTCGTGTCAAAGCAGAGCTCACTCGTTCGAGTGAAGGTCGCACTCAATCAAGTGAACATTTCACTCGGTCGAGTGAAATAATCCAGGAACTTCATGCCTGAGTCTACTCGAGTGGACGCTCCACTTGGTCGATTGCCACCGCGCTCGGTCGAGTGCAACTGATTTCCATGTCAAACTTGCCTACCAAGGCCTATGCCCACCTAAAAAATCAAGCAAACGGCCACGACAACCAATCCCACATAAACCATCATAAAATAAATCTTACAATGTTGACTTTACGACCTCAAAAATACAACCTTCAAATAAAAGTTCAAACGTAATAAAATGCAACACAATATACAAATTCCGATACAGTCTAAGCTATCCGAAGGATCTCCTCTTCTTTCCAAGACCCAAAACTCACAATTTCAATTTTCTAAGACTCCTCGTGGACTTGGCACTCTTGCTTTCAGAAGATTCTCGATTATTCGCGCTCCTCAGGCTCGGGGTCCGCTCTCGGTCATGATCGTTATCCATATCGCCTGCTCTTTCGGAAGTTCCCGCATCAAAACGACCACTGTGGGTAGTAGCAAAACCGCCTCAATCTTCGGTCTCATGGCCACCCTCAAAAGCGAGTCGTTGACTACTCTCACAGCCGGGTCCATAACCATCCCATTAGCCGCCTCCAAAGCCACCTCCCTGAGAGGTGCCACCAAACTGTGTCCCGGCGGTCCGCATCCATTGTTTTCTCAAATATCCCATCCCGAACAAAATGTTGGAGCCCCAATCTGTCAAGTGGACACCGTAAGCATTGAACACCCTATCAATGTTCCCCTTCCCAGACCAAAAGCGAGGACTATGGGATGGCGGAACTCCCTGATTTCAGGCCATCTCGTGCATATCCCCCAACACTAAGTCGGTGTTGATGCGTTGGATGAGGTAAGCCAAGAGGTATCTCGAATCCAAGAATTTGCAGGGTTTGAAAAAATCCCCGGTAAACGTTGGAGGCATTCCTCCGGTCGGCCCAGGCAAAGGAGATGATACAAAGGCTTGCTCGGGCGCGAAAAGGTGGAATGACTTGCCTAGGTGGGAAGGTAGGCGGTGAAGGAGGTCTCGATGGATGATTACCCTCCGCTCGAGCATCGGGTTGGAAGGTAAGGTGGTCGGGCACGAGGTAAGACTATGGGTTAGAGCTAGGTCGCTCGGCCCGGAAGTGGTACAACGGGAGGTAGATCATCATGAGGGATGAAGTGGTATGTGGTTTGCCGGAGTATATGTTGATGGCGATTATTGACTCTTGGACGTTCGACGTTGGACATCAATAGGTCGCAAACAACGGTTGTTCAGCATCGCAACTTTTGAGCTCGATGACGGTACTGAGCATCGTCCGGAATGCCACAACGTCTACAAAGCTACTGGTGGCGTTTTCACGATAGGGGTCACAAGTGCATTGAAAAACAACTGCTGCTTCGTGATAGGTGAAGAAGGAGACGATCGTGATGGTGTTAGTATATGACTGCAATGGTTAATAGTGCATGGTGAACTAAAATGAAAATGACAATTAAATTAATTTGGTTTCCTTAACTAAAGAATGAAGTTTGGGTTTTCCTTAAAACGAAAAAAATAGGGGGAGTTTATGGTTTGTTGGGTTTAATTGAAATTACATTAGTCTTACATTCAGTTTCATCTAAAGGATGAGAGTTGTTCTCACCGTTCCTCATCGAGTGATCGTTCTCACCCGATCTTATGTGTGTGTGTGTGTGTGTGTGTTTTCTTATATTTCAAATATTTTTTTTCCTTCTTTCTATCTTTAAGACATTTATGAATAAATATTATAAAATGTAAATTCTTGAAAATTTGGAGTAATTTTTCATAGAATCTAATTATATAATCTTTCTTTTAGAATTAGAAATTGAAGTAAAAAATATAACTCATATAAGATTTATGCCCCATTGATTGCCACGTGGGAATTAATTTTCCATGATTTTACAAAATACAGAAATTGGACGATTTATGTGAATTGTCCAATTCTCGTTTGATTGACATCTTGGAATTGAATTAACGCATGAGTTTGCATATCTAGGAGAGGTTAGGTATTATTGGGTTAACCAAACATTTTCCATTTTTCTAAACTATGAAATTTCGAATTCACTGATTTTTATGTGGGCAACCAAACAACACTTTACTTCTATGATAAAAGAATTGAGGAGGTAACTAGGACTCTAGGAGACTATTAGACTAGGAATCTTATAAGTTAAAGTATAACTTAAATACTCATAATTTTTACTTTTGGGTTTCGGTTATTTATTTGCCTATTTCATTTTAGTGTAAAAAATGTATTATTTATTTCTTTATATTTCTATATTAAGTATATTTTTACGGGTAATTTAATCATACGTATCTATTATATATTTGTTATTCACTAACAACAACCACAAATGATCAATCTTTATTTTTTTTTAGGGACGTGCTTTTTCACATACAGATTTTACTCTTTTACATACGCTTTTTACAATCTTACCCTTGTCATTTTTTTCCCATTCCCTAACCTAATTGATTTTATTCCTCCCATTCTTCATCTCCATTCACCACCTCCGGTCAGTCTAGTTGTCGGACACCACCTCCATCCACCTCATCTGGTCAATCTAATCAACATCCGACCTCCTCATATCCGTCATCTCCCTTCTCACGCGTTCCCCTTTCCCTGTCAATGATTCAGCCAGATTTTAAATTATAAAGAGTTTATCATCCCAGCACTATACACCTATTACAATGCATGTTGCTGAAATTGGGTGATAGTTCAAATTGATCATAGCAACAACAAGACACCCTTCATCGTGAATAATCTGCCATGATTTCATCAGAACAACATTAATCGCTTCGCCTCTTCTATTCCTTGTAAGTCAACAAGTAAACGATTAATTTATTAATTAATAAACCCTAATAATTTCAACAAAATATATTAATAATTGCTCTATAACAAAATTACTTTACTGATTAGAGAATTATAATCCATTATTTAAAAAGAAAATATTTGATTAGGGAAAAGTATATACTTCATATAAGAGTTAATTTGATTAGGTGTCGGGAAAATTTCAGGGGAAAAGTATATACTCCATACTAGCTTAGAACCCGTGCAATTTTGCACGGAAATGCATAGTTAAATAGTTCTTAGTTTTATATAGATAACTGTTTAAAAAGTATTAAAAACCGGAATAACATTGTTATCAATATGTTAGAATTAGTCAGGGCGACAATTCATCTTTTGGAATTTGAGACTTATAGTAATATTTAGTCTCGCCTTTTATCTTTATTTATAAGTTTCAATTTTCCGTTGCCCGACTATTACGGTTTTTCCCTTACTGTCGATTATTTTTGTCATATATCAATTTGAGAACAATAATTGTTACATATCCGAAAATAGGATAACCTGAGACCCGAAATTGACTCAAACTACATCACCCAAATATGACCCAAAATCCGAATTTATCTGACTCGTCCCAAAAAAATTCTTAACTAATTTGACGCTTAATTGATCCAACCCGAAGTGGAATAATCTGAAACCACCCAACTCGAAAATAACTTGGAAAAACAAAAACTCTAATGAACAAAATGACTTGAAATGAGATTTCTCTCTTAATCATTGGCCCGACCCGACCCATCCCGACCCGTAATGATCCAATCCGATCCGACCCTAATTATCTTGTAAAAAATGATGAACCAAACTGACATGACCCGAACTGACCCGACAAAACCTGAATTAAATTACATTAACAAATACTTCTTTACAAATAAGAAATTACCGACCGAGTAATACTTCGTAGACGTCGAATTACTCAAGTAAATTCAAACTGATAAAAATTCTACACAATGCAATCAAAAAAGAAAAATAAATTATAAATAGATATAGATAATGTGATTACATAAAATCATAAAAAGAAAGTATAATAATACTGTAATATAATAATTACAATCAATATTAATAAGAAATTAAGTAATGATTTTTTATCATAAATAACGAAATAATTACTGAGCAGGAAAATATTTAACTAATGATTGTCATGTGTCTAATGGTTTCTCTATTATAATTATATATAGATAGATATATAGATCGTATAATTTAATATCTCCTATATTAGTTTTTATTTGATTAAACAATAAGTCTTTTTTAAGACAGATCGGTTACATAGCACTTGTGTAAATGATCAATAGCTAATTATTAAAAATAGTTCTTAGTTTTATATTTAGCCGTGACATAATAGTACTATTATAGAATTGAAACTATATGTTATAATTACGCTTAAAATGGTAGTTTGGATCTCATTGAATAAATTGAATATTTGAATAATATTGCACGGGTAATTAATTAAATGTGAGAATATTTTTTCCAACAATTGTATGTCAGAATATTTTTTGGAGGTTTTAATATTGCACGGATAAATTTAATATTGTACGGATAATATCTTTGAATAATATTGCTTGCGGTCTATTGACACCAAGAAGTGTCTAAATTTAAAAGATATATAAAATAATATTTATATAAAATATTTTTGCATGGATCTATATAGAATATTTTTATAATCTAAACACTTCTAAATTTATATAGAATATATTTGCACTCATATGCATAGGAATATTTTAGATTTTGAATATCAGTCTAGCTTTATTAAATATTGCACGGACAGGCCATTCTCTATTTTGTATACATTAATCAGCGAGAATATTTTTTCCAAGATTTTCCAAAATCGATATTATATCATGGGAACTTGGGCGGGAAAATTTTTAATGTGAGAGTGGCACGTGTCCAATTCATGTGTAGTGGTTCTTCTTATATACTTTTACTAATATAGAACCCGTGCAAAGTTGCACGGGCATGTATAGATGAAAATTTTCAATTTTATGTTATTATTGTAGTAAATTAGTAATAGAAGCTAAGTATATAACATTTTACATAAATGATCCAAATATTAAAATTAAAATGTTGCTTAACCATAAACTGATTTAATGATGATATGCAAGATTCTCCTATAAAAAGAGAAAGCTATACTTCGTATTATTTTCAGGACCGCCTCATAAAAATTGGCATGTATATACAGCTGCTTCCAAAATTAAAATGATAAAAAAAGGTTATGTGTGCTCTACGCCAGTTAAAACATGACTCGACCCGTAATCTAGACCGACCCAACTCGATTTGATCCGATTTTTCAGGGTCAAAGACCCGTAATTCTTGACCCACAACACGAAATGACCCGAGCCCAAATTAAAATAACCTGTTATTTTATTGTTGAAATTCGAACTGATCCATTCGACCCGATGGTTTGAAGATAAATAAGAATATTATTAAAATATTAATATTTTTTTTATTATGTTTGGAATAGTGAATATAATTTTAAGATTTTAATTAAAAAATAACTTAAATGTCAATTTTATATAGTTCTTAAATTATTAAATCATAAAATAATTATGAAAATAATGAATATAATAATATTATTAATATAAAAGATGTCATAAACTTTTCTCAAACCCGTATTTTGACCCCGGTCCGATCCGATACCCATATGATCGATCCGTATATGTATGACCAACCCGAGAATTGCCTCCCCGACCCGTTTGACAGGCTTAAGATCGAGTGCATAATTAATAATCTTTTACCCATATATGAAAAAAACCATACCAACTTAATCATACATGTATTAGTTTTGTCGTTAACCTTATCATAATATTTAAGACCGTCTTAATTTAAGTAGACTCTCACAATAGATTATAATAGAGGGAAACGGAAAAAGGGTTGTGAAGTGTCTTAAGTTAAGACGGTATTAAGCAAGCCATACTGCCAAAAATTAAACTCCATTTTTGACATTAAAAGCAAAGTTTCATGCCATTTGTCGATCCAATTTAACACAAAATATTGAAAAAAAAATATAAAAGTTGCCAGAAATATGTAGCAGTTAAGAAAAAGTAGGATACGTAAATGACATGCACTATAGTCAATGAATTCAATAAGCACCAAAAGTAATTTTCTACCCTAAACTCTGTGAAATTATATTACAAAGTACAAAATTTATTAAAAGCTCGGCATGAAGTAGATTATTCATATGATGTAGTACCATCAGTTCTAATTGTATAGTTTCGGAATTTTAAAATAAATTTTTCGAGTTTTGTTTTAAAGACTATAAATTTTATTATAAAGTATCTAAGTTTGTTATTTAAATATTATGCTAAAAAAATTACAATATATCTCAAAAACATTACATATAAGATCAATTAAATTTGCTTTTGACGGAAAAACAAAAATTAAAATGTAACTGATAAACTTTAAAAACACGGAAAAATACACATAATCTCAATTAAAAATTAAAAATTAAAAGTTATGCCTGAAGTAGTACAACTGATGTATCTTCCTTTTTTTTTCCCGAAGTAGAGTGACAAAATCATATTAAAATCTACAATTCACATTTATAAGTAAAAATACTAATTACATTCGTTGATAAAAGTTATGATGAATAAATACCTTGAAAAAATTTACACCGTTTTGAAAAGGTATAACATGATATATGGATAATATTTGTATAAATGAACTTAGCGGGATGAAGAAAATAAACTTACATTAAAATTCAACTATAATTAAAAAAAAAAAAATTCAGAAATTGATTTATGACTAACTTGAGAGTATTACATTAAAACCTAAAGAATTTATGTTTTGGGGAATATAATCTTGAAAAATGATAGGATAGTTTTTTTAAGGAAAGTAATAATCTAAAATGGCCATATTTAAAAAAAATATTTGCATGTATCTTTAGGGCCTAGGTTAGGCGGGAAAAAAATTCACAGTAGCGTGACACGTGTCAAGTTTAATGGATAGTGGTTGTTCTTTTATACTTATATATAGATATAGATACTAATTAAATTCGTTGATAAAAGTTATGATGAATAAATACCTTGAAAAAATTTACACCGTTTTGAAAAGGTATAACATGATATATGGATAATATTTGTATAAATGAACTTAGCGGGATGAAGAAAATAAACTTACATTAAAATTCAACTATAATTAAAAAAAAAATTAATTGCAGAAATTGATTTATGACTAACTTGAGAGTATTACATTAAAACCTAAAGAATTTATGTTTTGGGGAATATAATCTTGAAAAATGATAGGATAATTTTTTTAAGGAAAGTAATAATCTAAAATGACCATATTTAAAAAAAATATTTGCATGTATCTTTAGGGCCTAGGTTAGGCGGGAAAAAAATTCACAGTAGCGTGACACGTGTCAAGTTTAATGGATAGTGGTTGTTCTTTTATACTTATATATAGATATAGATAAGAGTTAAGTTGATTAGGTTTAGGGAAAAAGGGTATGCTACGGAAAGATTATACAAAAATGTATGTGAAAGAGTAAAATTCGTATGTGAAAGAGTAATTCTGTTTTTTTTATAGTATGCCAAAAGTAATGATAAAAGATATGAGAGCTATAGAAAAGAAGTGAAGTTTGTTAAAAGTAAACGCAGGAGCAACCAATCTGAATTGGAGACAGTCGAGGGTCATAACTGTTGAGTCAGTGAGTTTACACTTGTTTTCAGCGATGACCCCAACATGAGAACTTTTGAAAATGCAAGCCATGTGTTTAAAACTAGCTTTTAAGAAATAGGTGAAATAATGAATTAGGTCTTAAAGTAGTGAAGTGAACTTTGGGATCTCCAACGGATATTCCTTGGCATCTTCTATAGGGAAAGGTTGAGAATTTAGACGACGCATGACCACCCTTGTATGAGGAAAGTAGTAGATTTTCTATGTCATTGCTTCACTTCTTTGATTTCATTTTACTCCAAATGCAATGGCTAGAGACTAATGTGGTCTAATCATCATTCACCCTATGCGTCCCTACTCACTTTCATATGTAGGTGTAGGAGTCTAGGACTACCACGAGTAATCTCAAATTTAGTTCATTTTCTTTTAACACAAATTCTTCAGGGTGATATCTTGTGATAGATACCGTTTTCTCTCATAAAATACCATCAGAGATGAGTGGAAAAGCACATAAAGATGCCTCATCTTATCCCCTCTCTCTTTTTGTGAGAGGTCACAAGCTTGTGACGGAATTAGTCCGTCACAAGCAAGATCTACTGTTCTTTTAAACGGGTTATTTTTAAACTTCAATTATTTTACACTTAAATGTGACTATAAATTAAAAAACAGGTTACAAAAATTGTAATAGTAGCGATACCATTATTTTTACATTTAACCACAAGATGGCCAGATATGCCCGTCTAAAACTTCATATGAAAAGTGACCTCCTGAAATAAGAATTTGAGCAAGCAACTATAAACCTAAGTTGAATTTGCCTAATTTTGTGTTGACATTAAATTCCCACACTTTAATTTAACTCAACCAAACTTGAGCACATCTAATCCGACAGGATCCGAAAGTATTGCAATCGAAACGGGGCCAGTGATGACCCGTAACCCCACCTAACCTGATTAAGGTCAACCCAAATCCACCCGAGATGACCTATAACCTGTACCCACCTGATTCATGTACTGACATATCCTGACCTGACTAGGGGTGTTCACCGGTCCAAACCCGGACCGGACCGGACCGGATCGGACAAACTCGTGGACCGGATACTCACCAACCCCAAGACCGTGGACCGGACCGGTTGAAAGGGGACCCGGCCCAGACCGGACCGACACCCTTTAGGTTCGATTTTTTCCGGGTTTGGACCGGACCGGTACTACTTTACAAGGTAACTTACTTTTGTTTTCTTATGTGGACCAGACCGGACACCGGTCCCCATATTTGTGGGGACCCGGAGACCGGACCGGTATGTATCCGGTCCGGACCGGACCAGACCGAACGGTTCGGGTCGATCGGGTTTGCCGGTCCGAGTCTCTTATTGTTCAGTCGTAGACCCGACTGCTGACCGGACTCTAATGATAACCTGTAATTAAACCGATGCGAAAAATAATCCAAAAGTTAACCTTTAAATTTATGATTTTCGGTTATTTTCCTACCCATTTTTTTTTGAACACTTTAACGAACTTTTTTTTTATTTTATTTTTTCAATTTTTTTATAAATTACTTTAAAAATATTTTTAATATTATTGGACTTTGTACCCTTTTCCAAAAATATCTAATTTTAAGTAAATAAAACGCTTTTCATGACGCACGCGATAGTCGATAGTAAATGTTACTCTGTATTAAACAAAAACTAACATAAGAGCATGTACATTGAAGAGTATGCTAAGATCCCTTATTTTTTTCCTCTTCCTTTATCTTTTTGACTATCACTTACTCTTTCATCCAACTCATTTTCCACTATTTTTATCCTTCTCCTTCTCTTCTTTTATTTTTTTTCCTACATCAAAGAGCATCCTCTCTGTCTCATTTTTCATATTTTGATTATTTTTCTATTAAAAATAAAATAAAATAAAATAAGGTGCACTTGCAATATTCTCATAGGTGAGTGGACACAAGGGCCTAAGTTGTACTTCCTAAAAGGATGAATAATCTTCTTCAATGTGGATGCTCTAAAAGGTTCATGCAAAAGACTATTTCGATACTAATGTTAAATTCTGAAACTGCTCCTCACTTGTATTCGCCACATGACATTCTAGGACGACTTATTATTAACAATCCTCGAAACAATTACCACATTTCATCATTTTAAATCTTATTGTAACTTTGTTAATCAATCAATAACATGTTGCAATGTTGTTTAATGAGCCAGAATCACGTTTTATTAGCCTAGTTAGTTTTATTTTTGTTTTGAATAAGGGTTTTAGTTTCCATTACTTACTCGAGCATGTGTAAGGCTTAAGTGTGGGGAATTCCGATGAGCCTTAATTTTGTCATGATTTTCCCTCATTTTCCTTTTTTTTGCTCCCGTTTCGATACCGTTTTTCGTGCCATTACTTACATTTACTGCCCATTATCTCTATTTTACGTGTTTGATGTTCATCTTGTAGGATTTGAGGCGAGAGTGAAGAAATGGGATAAATCGAAGCGGTTTTGAAACAAAATAGGAAGAAATGAGGAGCAAGCCTCTCCAACCGGGAGCCCGACAGCTGGCTACCCGGATAGGAGTGCAATCTCCAACACTTAGCCACATTCCGAAGAGTTAATAATCAGTTTGGGGCAATTTTCTGAAATGTGCTTCCCAGCCGGCCAGGCACCGACAGTCGGCCTGCCGGCTGGGGAAACAATCCAACACTTACCCATTTTCGAAGATGTTAATAATTCAGAACCTCATTTGTGCTTCTCAGCCGGTCAGTAGCCGGCAGCTGATGGACCGTCCAAGGACACCGTCTATTTTTCAAGAAAATGCAAAGTTCAGAATTGAGTACACGCAACCCCAGCCGGTGGTTGACCGTCGGCCGACCAACCGGCTAAGAGTACGTCTTGAAGACTTGAGGATTTGAATAAAGTTCAGAAGTTGGGATTTGCATTCCTAGCCGGTAGTGCACTAGCAGTCGGCCCACCAGCTGAGGCTACCTGACGCTGATTTCTTCCTTTTTCGAGAAACTATATAAAGTCAACTTAGATATTTTTAGGATATACTCTTTTTACGTTACATTTTCTTCTTGACACAAAACCCTGTATTGATATTATCACATTAATCTTTCTTTTAATTCTCATAAATCTTAGTTAATCTTAGTTCATTAGTTTGTAATAATCTTTCTTCATTAAGTTCAATAGTTTACATTTAACCAGTTAGGTTGTATTTGAAGACTTTGAAAGAATTCTTCCATTCAATCCAAGTTCCTTACTTTTGCCTTTGTTTTGGTTTAATCTTCTCTTCCTTTGCTTAGTTATTTCATTTGTTTACATTTCCTATCATTTTGTTTTTGGTAGTTTACATTTCTAGACGTTCAATATGTTTGTTTCTTATTACTCAATAGTTTACATTTCATCCTTAGTTAGGGGGATCTATGTCGTGGTCTTGATGATGGTTTATGCATGAAGTTAGGTTTTGTTGCTCAAAAGTATAGGTTGTTCATAGTATGCATGCTAGGTGTTCGATGAAATGTCTCAACGCCGGCTGGGCTTGATTTTTGTCACTATATTTGTCTTTAGCGACGGTTTGAAGTTTGTATTTGCGTGTTGCTACGTTGGTTAAGTTGTTTAGAGCGAGAGCTTAGATAGTCTTGACCTAGGTGAATCGACTCGATAGACGAGACAAACCGAGACCAATACCTAGAACGCTTAGCCGACCCTTCTTATGCTACCATTATTGACCCACCATAGTGACCCTAACACCCTAGTTTCCTTTATATTGATTTACCATCTTGTTAATCTTTGTTTGTTTTAGTTTAATATTCAATCAATCATCTTATTTTACATAAACTAGACTTTGACTTAAGGTAATTACATACATCTCTACCCCGTCCTTGTATTCGATACCCAACCTAAGTACTACTTTATTTGGGTTCACAAATTGTTTTTGGTGTGGGAATTGAGGACAAAAACTCCATCAACACTTAATAAATTATACTCGCACTCCACCATGCATTAGGAATCTATAAAGCAACTAGCCAACTATGGTATGACAACAATAAAAAAGCAAAATTCTGCTTAATTGCAGGAGATCGTCCATATATGTCTCAAGAATGATGCATAGAAGTATAGAACACCTAAACATTCAACACATTTACAATCACCAAGGTGGGTGGGTCGGCAGAGGGTGGTTTGCTGAATGTCAGATGATGGGTTGCCGGAGGTGAAGCAGGCCCGACTGTAAGGGTGAACAACCTGTGCGTCCGAACTGGGGCCCAATTTCAAGGGGCCCAATATCTGAAAATTCTTTATCATATGTATATAGAATTATTTAAGGATTTGAGATAACATTGATCGGTCTTTAGCAAATTACGCTAATATGTAGATAGTAAGTCCTGAGTTCAACTTCTCACAGCTACATTTTCACGTGTTTTTTTTGTTGTACCTCAAGTATGAGGATCGTACCATCTTAACAACCATACTTCATACTATTGAAAAGATTTTTAATTTAAATAAAATTCATATGACATTGTCATTAGTGTAATTAATTTCAAAAGGGCTCTATCTAATTTTACCATATTCATCATTTCCATATTATTGTATGGGACGCGTTTTTTCAAATACGAATTTTAGTGTTTTACGTACGTCTTTTGAATTTTTACCATTTTTAGACAACAAAATAAATATATTAATAATTGTTAAACAACAAAATTGCTTCACTATTTGGAGAATTCTAATTTTTAGAGCAATTAGATTCGTTTTTAAAGGAAAAGTTTATATAGAGCATAAGACTTAATTTCTCTAGGTTTAGGAAAAGAGTATGATATGAAAAGCGTAATAAAAAGTGTATCTAAAAGAATAAAGTCCGCATGTGAAAAACTAATTACGATAATAGAAATAACATAAAAAAGGCATACATTTCATTTTCATTATCTTCAACGAAGAAAATGTAAGTAAATGTAATGTACATCAAACAAAAGTTTTAAAAGTATAACAACTAAAAAAACACAAACTTCACGCAATGTTTTTTGGAATTTAAAAATTATTAAGGGCCTATTTTTTAAGTTTGCACAGGGGCTCAAAAACGTCGGAGACAACCATGAGGTGAAGTGAGGGAGTTAAAATATAATCGATTGAGTGGGAGGTGGGGAATAACAACGACAAAATTGTTAAAGTCCTATGTATAAGAGTAAAAGTTTAGTCTGAAACTTTAGACTGAATTTTGTAACTATTTTACAGCCAAATGTGACAATTATTGACAAATAAATTATCATAAGCTGTAAGATTGACCACACTATTGTGGTTACATTTAACTGTAAAATGCTTACACATACCTGTTTAAAACTTCAAATCAAAAGTGGCCGTTTGAAACAAGAATTTATGGATGAAACATATCCTTTCGATAGAGTTAGGACGCAACAGTGTAGAAAACAAAAAAGAGCAACCCAGTTAATAAAACACACAAATTTCATTTGGTATCTATCTTATGATCCGAAATCCCATTCTCTTCTCTTCTCCTAGAGTCTACTTGGTGCGATTGCTGATTTGCTGTTCATCCCAAATCCCATTCTCTTTCTTCCTCTACCCCATTCTTAGGGTTCATCAATCCTATAATCCTTCAAAATGGTTCATTCTTCATCCTACATTTACAATTCCCTTACTTTTAGATCTAATGTCTTCTACTTGCACACATTTTCATTTCGGGATTGCTTGAGATCTAATTTCAATTCTTTTTTTTTGTTTGTTTTTGTGTTTCGTGCTGGATTTCAATCGTGGATCAGCCGCTTCGACTTGAATTGAAGGTGATTTGTTTTGATTAGATTTGATTGTAATTGTAATTGTCAGTATTTTCTGATTTAAGAGCAATGTGATGTTGATTTTCATGCTAACTCTCGTGATTTTAATTTGGATCAGAGGAAATTTGCGCAAAGATCAGAGAGAGTTAAGTCTGTGGATCTACATCCAACTGAACCATGGTCATTTTCTCCTCTATTTTATTGCTTTTGCATTGTTTCATATCATCACTTCATCATTTAATTTACGATTTTTAATGTGTTGCAGGATTTTGGCGAGTTTATATTCCGGAACCGTTGGTATCTGGAACTACCAGTCACAGGTCAGGCCCATATATTGTCATTCTTGAACTTTTTTTAGGCATTGTTGTTTCGGAATATATATATAGAATGAGTGGTATTTGACTTAATGATCATTTGTGAGCAACTTGTTCGTAATTGGATGCACGAAATTTGGGAGCTTGTTTCGTTGTGTGCTGCTTCTTGTCAGGGGAAGTCATAGAGTAATTTCGTGAATTTTAGATACATGCTTAGATAGATTTACGGGTGGCATAAGTAGATACATGTGATTTGAATTTCTAGGATGTACACTAGCAAGATTGACTATTACTCTCCCTATTCTACTAAGAAGTACAGAGTATACATTTACTCTTGGCACAAGTTTTCAGCTGGAACAAAACAGAAGGGTCTTGTGCGCAAATTTCTGTTATTACCCCTGGTCTTGTGCTCAAATTTCTACCTCTTATTTTTAGCCCCGGCCAACCTTTCCCCATACTAACCCCCGGCATGGCGGTATCTGGCTTCCCTTCATCCTCAAGTCCTCATCACCTTGCTCACCTTCGATCGGATCATTGACCACCATATTTTTGCCACTCGTCCATTTCTAACCCTAGATCTGGGCTATCCTCTTCGACACAAACCTCACCACTCAACAATTCCGAATCTTTTGGCTTCCATCAATTTCGACCTCAATGTGCCTTCCACCACTTCTTATCAGTATTCGGCCACCATCAACTCAAATCCATCACCTCCTTTCATTTATCTCTCAAAACGGTTATTTACGTAACTTTAAACCCATCAATCATAGCCAATGATAATACCAGCAAGGGGTGGAGATTGGATCAATGAGTGGTGGTTCGAGTTGAATCACGGACGACAAGAGACCCGTGATGTAGGCGTCGTAATAACATTGGCTGATAAAGGAGGTGATGGTCGGCTATGATAAGGGTCAGAGAAGCTGCGAAAAGTGATGAGAGGGATGAATGGTGGTGGCAGTTGTGGTGGTCGTGAGGCTAAGTGACGGTCTTGGTCGTCGTGGGATGAGGGGGTTCATGGTGGTAGTTGGTGCGTGGAAGTGGCGAAGGTTGGCGCACGCCTCTAATGTAGACACTAAGGGTATATTTGGATAACAAAAAAAGGAGGGAAAGTAGGGGGAGGAGGGAGAATGGAAGAGGTGATTTTCCTTCCAAATCTTGCGTTGCCTTTGTTGGAGAGAAAACAAATTGGCTTGGAGGAGGGAAATGGAGGGATCCATTTTCCCTTCCCTCCAAATCCTTCCACCTCCATTTTGCTAACCAAACAATGAATTTCTCATTTCTTTAAATCACTCCCCTCTATTTCCTTCCAAATCTTTCAATCCAAACACACCCTAAAAGTCAAGATACATTATTATTCCTGATACACAAATTGATGGATTTGGTGCACCGAAAGGAGTACTATTATGTGTTTCCGGCGTCTCGTGTGTGACAAATGACAATAGGGTTTTTGGGTTATTTTTTAGGTGAGCTTGGCCATTAATTTGGTTTGACGAGTAGTTGAGATGTGTTCTCATGAGATCTCGACCATATTTGTAATGTATATAACGTATGAAATGGAGGCGACTAAGATTTAGTTCTTGCTCTATCTATCGTGACTTCCTTGGATGAGTTAGTGTATTTAGTTCAATTACTTGAAAGTTAAGTACTGGTCTTAAGCCATGTTCTTGTACTTAAAGTCGCCCTCTTTAAGTTGGGTCCATATGAGTCTTTTTTAGATCCTTAAAGTTCAGTTTAGTTTAGATATTAGAAGTTCAGTTTAGTTCAGATTCTTCAAGTTTTAATTCAGATCCTATAAGCAATGTTACTCCGACACTTATGATTGGCCACGTGTCGCATGTCGAAACGACATGACACCTGATACAACTTTGATACGTCGGAGAGCTACATGACTGCAATAAAGGAGCTTACTTGATGCATTGGTCTTCTCAAAGTTGCCAGATAACAACCATGTTTGTTCAAGCATAAAGCAGAGTCTTCATGGGGTTATGGGTGTAGACGAAGAGGGCTTGTGGAGGGTAGAGTTGAGAGAGAGAAGGGAAAAGGGTCAAAAGGGAAAGACATCTAAACAAAATAAAAGTATTCTAAATGAAGAAAAATAGAGAATGCTAAACAACATTTCTTGTCGCCAACAGGCCTCAAACACACACATAGCATGTATACTCTTGTAAACAAAGACATGCGAAGTTCCAGGAATTAACATTACACATAGAAATACTAAAACACTAAGGCTGTGCTCTTTGCTTCTTTTGAACTTCAATCTTCTCAACTGAATTAAGCTGAACTTATAGGATTTTAACTCAACTATAGGATCTGAATCTTTCCTCACCCATGTTCACCACCTTCGACCTTGCACAGTTGCACCACCACCAACCCCTTTAGCTTCAGCCCACCATGGCACCACCCCCATTACCCTCTGACTCCAGCCCACCACCCACCCCATTTTTGGCACCAACTGCACACCACCACGTAGGATCACAACACACAAATCACGACCAACATCACCTCACATCACCATTCACCATGAATTATCTCGCACCAGGGCTCACCCACCCAGCACCATCTCACATCCAACACCAGCACTCACATGACCATGAACCATTTTCGAGTATGTTTGAGATTCAAAATTTGTGGGTGAAAATGTAGATGTACAAAGATGTACAGAGAATCATGTGAAAGTAAATTCACCATTGATATTGTCGGTGGAAATAGATTAGGGAACCAAATTTGGGAACAATATTGGTGGCAGGTAGTGCCGTAGATTCGCTGATGGTGGGATAACATCGATGTCAGGGAAGGGCATTGATAGCTAAGAATAGAGAAAGGTTAACATGTTATGTAAAATACTAATCTTTTAAGTATAAAGGGTATATGAGACATTTTACCATATTAATAATAGTCATCATTGGATAATATAATATTGAATTAAATTGATTTAACTCTACATGTTATTTAACAAGTTTAACATAACATAACCCAAGTTAAGTTAACTTAAAAGTTTCTAAATTGAATTTATAGGATCGGACTGTACGTATAGTATGTTACTGCCGTGTCCAACACGTATCAAGTGTCTTAACACGCTAAATTGTAATTTTAATGACACGGGGATACTGTCAACCAGGTGTCTTGACAAATTTTTTCGACACTGACATATTACATCTGATATAAGATTTGTAGGTAGCGTCTGAAATATATGCCAAAGAAGAAAAGAAAAATACTACGGATTTGGTTACCCATTAAACAACACAGGAATTTAAATTCATGTGAATTGCAAAATGGGGTATATTGTTTGGTTATCCCATTTCACATGAATTAGAAGTTCCCATGAATTCCAATTCCTCTAGGAGGAAGTTGCTTTCCTAGGCCCCCTAGGTAAGTGGGAATGCCTTGCACTTCTTTCATGGCAACCAAACAATATTTT
The DNA here is from genome assembly GCA_029255685.2 of Silene conica. NCBI lineage: Eukaryota > Viridiplantae > Streptophyta > Magnoliopsida > Caryophyllales > Caryophyllaceae > Silene > Silene conica. The sequence goes on along the minus strand of CM055312.2, from coordinate 82,358,133 downwards.
CTTATTCACATGAATTTTAAAATCATGTGTTTTTTCTCTCTTCAAAGGCAATATTACCGCATGCAACCAAACGACTCCGTACAGTTTAAAGGAATATGAAGGTTTGTTTATGTGGTGTGAAACTAAGAACTTAGGTAGTTGTATCCATTTATTAAAGAATCTGAAAAGTAAAAATCAAAGAAAAGATAAACTCACATGCTCACAACCCCTTTATATGTCTAGGAATACTTAGGCTGTAGGAGTCCTAGTAATTAATTATGTACTGGTTATTTATATGTTTAAGAACCCTACCATCTTTTTCACCCTCCCTCTCATATTCTCTACTTTCGTCAAACAATCTATTATCCATTTGTCTTATAACTCATCACTTATGAACATCGAAACAATGCTTCACAAAAGAATTCAGAAAATACTTCTGTATTTCAATAATTGACACTAATTATTCCTTCGTAGCCATGGTGTTCTTTCCAGTTTTATTTTTGAGGTCAAAGTTTCAAAGTTTTGAATGTCAAATATGTTACTCCCTCCATTCCAGTTTTATTGTCCTAATTTGATTTTGGGAAATATCTAAGAAATATGGTAAAATTACAACTCTATCCCTTAAATTAAAGATAATGGGGACAATGTCATTTTGAAGGAGGGGGTGGTAGTTAGTTAGGTTGGGGAAATATTGATAACTTAGTCATATAGCATACTAAATTTAAAAAGCGGACAATTAATTTGGAATACAGTTTAGAAGGAAAGAGAACAATATAAAAGTGGAATGGAGGGATAAAAAATAATATAGTTCTTATATATTAACATATGCTATCAAAGGTCTGTGACAAATTTATATAAAAAATATGGTCGAGATATATCTTAGAGATTGTAAATTCAAACCGTATATTCCGGAGGGGCTACTAATTTATGCTTCATAAATTATCTAAAAAAGCTAAGAAAAATTTCCTATAACTGATGATGTCGCTAAAGTAACGGTGGGAGTTTTATAAAGAGTCATTAGCTGATTATGGACCAATAACTGTCAACGTGAAGAGTTAGTCTGTGTCGAACTCTGAATCTGTGGAGTTGATCAGCTGCATTTTTATAATTTACGTTGAGATAAAATATCACTGCCCTACTTTTCTATCCTACCTTCCTTCCTAGGTGTTACTAACAAATTTAGTAATCTGAGCTGTACACCAGAGATAGTTAGCAGTTCGCCGATGTTGTAATCCATATGTAAGCAACGAATGCGAAAATATGATCATCGAGTTTTATAAAGAATCATTAGCCGAGTATGGACCAATAACTGTCAACGTGAAGAGTTAGTCTGTGTCGAATTCTGAATATATGGAGTTGATCAGCTGCACTTTTATAATTTACGTTGAGATAAAATATCACTGCCCTACTTTTCTATCCTACCTTCCTTCCTAGGTTTCACTAGCAAATTTAGTAATCTGAGCTGTACACCAGAGATAGTTAGCAGTTCGCCGATGTTGTAATACATATTTAAGCAACGAATGCCAAAATATGATCACCGAGATTCAGTCTATAGGCCAACTACTAACTACACAACAAATTTGACCAGTCAATAAAAAAATCACATAATACCAAGTTACCAACATCAAATTTCAAAGTTTAGTGCACTATCATACACTCATACAAATTCAATTACCCTATAATTAAAATTAACATTATGATAAAAGAACAAAGGAACAGGTCTATTTATTTCTTCCTTGCAGAGAACAGAAGGCGACAACAAAAATACCAATACTGAAAATTATACTTATTATGAGCATTGATGATACAAGCAAATTAAATTCAAAAGCCAAAATTGCTGACCTGCTATCCATATGAGGCAGCTTAAACTGGTATTTATGCTGATTTTGTGTTGCGACAAATTGCAGCAACGTGATGGAAATTGATAGTGGTTATAAAGCCTTCTATATACAATGGAGCTAAGGTCAAAAACTAAAAATTGCTTATCCCTGTCCATATCAGGCAGCTTAAACTGCTATATATGGTGATTCTATGTGCGACAAATTGCAGCAACGTGATGGAAATTGATAGTGGTTGTAAAGCCTTCTAAACACAATTGAGCTAATATTGGGTGGTTGAAAACTTGAAATAGCTGTGGCGATGCTGACGAAAATGCCATGTTGGTAAAATATTGAAGGGATGCTGATGCTCTTTAAAAAAATCTAAGATGATGAGATAATCTTTAGGGGAGATAGACTGTGAGATTGAAGGTCGGAAAGGACGGTGGTATGTGGGAGGATATAAGGGCGAGGAAAAAGGAGTTAATGCACAGTCAAGAAAACAAATAAAATCTTTACACAAAAGTAAATATCTGGTCAGCCAAGGGGTACAAGCTTATGTAAACCACCCACCCTCCGTCCCTCCTATCTCTTTTTATACTATAATTTATGGAACCTTTATATTTCATATTGTTGCATCTTTATTCTAAAAGTGTACAGCTTATTGATGAATTAATTACAAACATTAAATACTACTTGTGATGTTTCAGACAATGGCAAAGTCTTTTGAAGTCTCCGATCTACCAGGTATCAATTTCTTCTTTACATTACATTTACGAGTTGCTTCTTATCTATGACATTGCTAGTGTGTTGCTGTCAGTCAGTCAGTCTTATCTCATTTTTTCGCAAAACTATCAACAGTTAGGTCTGCCAAGTTTATTTCACGTAAACAATGGGTTGTTGCTGGAGCTGATGACATGTTCGTTCGTGTGTACAACTACAATACGATGGACAAGGTTAAAGTATTTGAAGCTCATACCGATTACATTAGGTGTGTAGCTGTGCATCCCACACTTCCAATAGTGCTGTCTTCATCTGACGACATGCTCATTAAGCTTTGGGATTGGGACAAAGGTTGGATGTGCACACAAATATTTGAAGGTCATTCCCACTATGTGATGCAAGTTACTTTCAACCCCAAAGATACCAACACATTTGCTAGTGCATCCCTTGATCGTACTATAAAGGTCTTTAACTTATTTTAGTTTTTCCATCAGATTTCCAGAATCATCTTTTATCATGTTTAATTGAAGCGCTTATAATGTTCAGATCTGGAATCTCGGCTCACCTGATCCTAATTTTACATTGGATGCCCATGTGAAAGGAGTAAATTGTGTTGATTACTTTACTGGTGGTGACAAACCGTACTTGATCTCTGGTTCTGATGACCACACAGCAAAGGTGTGATCAATCTGCTAAGCCCTGGTTTCGTTTAGGTTGCTATGGCCTTGGGCTACTGCCTACTTGGTTATTGTTTTCTAAGGTGCTCAGCTAGTTGAATATAATTGATATTACAGGTGTGGGATTATCAGACAAAAAGTTGTGTTCAGACTTTAGAAGGGCACACACACAATGTTTCTGCCGTGTGTTTCCATCCCGAGCTTCCAATAATAATAACTGGTTCTGAGGATGGAACTGTCCGCATATGGCATTCTACTACTTACAGGTAAGTACTATGCTCTAAAATTGGTTTTGCGATGATGCAGGAAGTAGGAGATGCTTTGACTTTGTAATTCCAAGTTTTTTAAATTGCTTGAGATTCGATGATGGTTCAGTTGGTTAAGAGCCTATTCTTTTCTAAGGTGATGGGGGTTCGAGACTCATTTCTTTGAGAGAAGTTCTAATTATCTCTCTTATCTATTATAAGGCAGTCATCCTAGCCAATATCTATATTATGTTTTGTCCTAACTTTTTGTGTATTTATACACATAGTAAGAAAGATTACAAATTCTAAAGAAAGGAGGTCTTTTTGTATAATAAGGCCACTTAAAAACACGAATATTATTAAATTTAACATGTTCGGTAAATGACCTTTTCTTTCCTCCACATATTGTTCACTAATATTTTCGCTTCCATGTCCTATGCCATCGCTGGCTACCGATGTTTATGTCGACGGCCATATTTCTCTGCCCCACCCTGGATCTTCAACCATAACTCTATGCGTGCTCCTTCACTACCAAGACCAGCGTTCACCCCTATCTCCCTGCCCTACTTATCACTTTCCACCATCAAGTCCTTGTCAACCTCCACTTTCTCTAACCTCAGACACTCACCTTCTTTTTCCCTCACTTTCTCTTGTTTTGTTTCTCTTCTAAGCCAAAGCAACTTGCAAGTGTTTCAGTAGTGATGTAAAACAAAAGTACCAGATCATACCATAAAAGTAACTAAATCATCCTTCAAAAGCAACAAAGTCAAGACTTAAATTATGCCCTAAAAGTTTATAGATCATCTTTCATAAGTAACTCATTTTAGAGAACGATGGTCAAACTCGTAATTTGAGGAACGAGAGGCGAGAGATTGAGAGTGTGGGGAAGGGAGTTAGTATCATGAGAGAGGTGTATTGGTGCTAGAAAGGATAGGCGACGGTAGTAGTGGGAGCGCCGCCATCATGCGCGCAATGGGGATTCAATGCTTATCTAAAGTAACTAGATCCAACATCGGAGAGGCTGGAAATCATGCTAATAATGGTAGTTAACGTTATCAATCATTGTTATTGTGGAGGCCGATATCAGGGTCACTGTTGATGGTAGTGAACTGTTGACTGATGGAATCCAGTGAGGAGAGAGAAAAGAGGGCGGTGAGTAGTACATTGAGGCCCGTAACTAGAATTGAGTTTTAAACATGGGGTAAGATTATTATGTGGACATGACATTAGCAATTGGTCCTTTAGTATGTGGCAGCCTTACCCTAGAATTACTTAGGATTCAACAACATATTGTTTCAAGTATATTGTTCTTGCGTCCTTGAAATTAGAGCAGAGAAAGTACTGCATAATTGGATCTACGATTTCTTCTGAACTTTGTGTACTCAGTTGATGTCCTATAGCTATCGATCATATAGAGTAAATTCAATGTTGTTTGAAAGTTTTAACATAGGTGGTTCAAGAGCTAAGGTAGGTTGCCATCTGTCACATCATGCCAAAGCTCTTTAAATCTTTATGGTTGCATGATTTTCTGAAGTCCTGTGGATTTTGAGTATTCACCTGTGAGACTGTCAGCAGTCTATTACTCTATTCTACTTTATAGTAGTTTGTAGATGACGTTTGCATCTCTTAGACATGATTGCAGTGTTTACAATTGGGTTCTAATTTGCTGAGTTCAATTTGCAGGCTTGAAAATACCCTCAATTATGGGCTTGAAAGGGTTTGGGCTATTGGATACGTCAAGAGTTCTCGTCGGTAAGCTCTTGTGGCGAAACTCCATATTTGTATTTTTAATTGACATCAGCTTTTCATCAATTACTATGGGGATATGGACTTGGTTCATATAGCTGCATTTATTTTTCCCTTGTTTCCTCCCTCCCGATAACACCTATTGATTTGTTTTCTGGCTGCATAATTAGCTTGGATAAAGTCTTGATATGTTGATTTATCTTAGTTATTCTGTTACTACTTGCTATTTTGAAGCCACGGTCTTTAACACGGTTAATTGCTCTTCATTTTCATTCAGTGTTGTTATAGGTTATGATGAAGGGACCATTATGGTTAAGATTGGTCGTGAAATACCTGCAGCAAGCATGGATAATAGTGGAAAGATTATATGGGCAAGGCATAATGAAATTCAAACAGTTGATATCAGACGTGTTGGTGCCGGTTATGAGGTTTGAGCGAGATTGCACATTTATTTGATTAGGTTACTTGTAGACGAGAATTTTCAGTGTTTAGTTCTTTTAATGGATTTTTGCCTTTATTGTCTGCTTGTGTTCTCAGGTGACAGATGGTGAAAGGCTACCATTGGCAGTGAAGGAGTTGGGCACTTGTGATCTTTACCCACAGGTCAGTCATGTACTCATGTTTTCATCATTGAGTAGTAGACTTTCTTGAACAGATATGTTAGCAGGAGGTCATACTTGTACAGTTATACTCCCTCTCACGGGGTGTTGTGCAAGATACTTACCGCCGGTTGTAGGACAAACCTAAACTAAAGCAGAACAGACACTCTTTGATAGATAACGACATGACGTTATGAAAGTTCCAATTGAGGATTCAGTTATTTAGTTATTGAACTATGTTCCCGTGATAATTTAATTTGAAAAGGTTGTGACAGTGATGTGCGTGACCTACTCTCTTATTCAACTGCATTTATTTTTTCAGAATTTAAAGCACAACTCAAATGGGAGGTTTGTTGTGGTTTGTGGGGATGGAGAATATATTATATATACAGCCGTGGCTTGGAGGAATAGGTCATTTGGCTCAGCATTGGAGTTTGTTTGGTCATCTGAAGGAGAGTATGCTGTTAGAGAAAGCACCTCCAAGATCAAGATCTTCAGCAAAAATTTTCAGGTTTGTGTTGATTCTTTGTTACTTCGTTTGTTTCACTCTACAATGATATCTATAACTAGACCATGATGAGCACTTGGCATAGGTCTTTATTGCGCTTCCTTAGGAATTTGCTTTAGCTTGCTTTCTGTTCCAGGCCCCAGGGTAAATCAGTGGAAACTTTAGTGTTGCCATCTGAGAATCCCCTGGTTGGATTTTCATGACATTACTTGAGCTTATATGAATTCTTTTGTGAAGATGCAATTGTTTTTTATGTTCCCTTATTTATTGTCTAGACATGACTCGGACAGAGAAGCTGGAATTCTTTCGAAGCAATACTTGTATAGCCATTTGTCTTTCGTGACCCGTTGCTGCCTTTGATCAGAACTGCTAATTTGATATGGTTTGCTTATTGCTCTGGTTTATGGATTCTTGCAGGAAAAGAAGAGTATTCGACCAACTTTTTCTGCAGAGAGGATGTATGGTGGAAATTTATTGGCTATGTGTTCCAATGATTTTATATGCTTTTATGACTGGATAGACTGCAGATTTATACGGAGAATTGAAGTTAACGTAAAAGTGAGTGCGCTGTATATAGGTTACTTATGCCTGAGGGTGTTTACTAGGTACTCTTTATCATCATGCTCCGGCTTGATCGCACACTCTAACTTTTGTTTGTGTATTGATCATCACAGAACCTTTACTGGGCCGATAGTGGTGACATGGTGGCTATTGCTAGTGATACATCTTTCTACATATTGAAGTACAATGTCAGAACTGCTTTCTCTGTTTATGTTTGTTTCTACATATTGAAGTACATATGGTTGCCGTGCTTGATTGTGATGTTCTTTTTAACAGCGTGATGTGGTGTCATCCTATCTGGATAGTGGAAAACCTATGGACGAGCAAGGGGTAGAAGATGCGTTTGAACTTCTCCATGAAACAAATGAACGTGTAAGAACTGGAATATGGGTTGGAGATTGTTTCATTTATAACAACTCTTCCTGGAGGCTTAATTACTGTGTGGGTGGTGAGGTATAGTCCATTCTTATCTATGAACGAAATTTTATCTTGTGTGCCTGCATATTTTCTCCAAATCTGCCTTATTCTCTCGATGGTTTGCCAGGTGACCACTATGTTTCACTTGGATCGTCCAATGTACCTCTTGGGATACCTTGCTAGTCAAAGTCGGGTGTATCTTATTGACAAAGAATTCAAGTGAGCTTGTTTTTACTGCGTTCTGATTCTAAACAATGGCATCTCTGTGATAGGATAAAATTGCTAAACATTCTTTTCCACTTCGTGATTACAGTGTGATAGGGTACACATTACTCCTTAGCCTGATTGAATACAAAACTCTAGTGATGCGTGGAGATTTTGAATCTGCCTGTGCGATTTTGCCAACAATTCCGAAGGAGCACCATAATAGGTGAGTTTGATCATCTGAAAAGCCTAAATTGGAGTCCATCTTACTAGTTCTTTTTGAACTTTATATTTGCATCAACACTCGATGTTTCTCGATCTGTAAACTTCTTATTGCCAAATGAAAGTTTATTTCTTGAACTCAATATTAATAATCCCATTGCATTATGTTTTTTACAAATTTTTAAATATGCTGACACCGGGTAAACACTAATTACATGAATACAAGTCAAAGGTTGCTTAAGACAGGGTCAAAATAATTTATTTTTTTACAAAATTGTTCTTTACATATATTGTTTTAAAGCTTGCGTAGTAGGTAGCTGAGCAACTACTTTGTGCTATTGTCCCTTTTCTGCATTACATATTGTTTCACATGTAATCTAACTTCCTTTTTGGTTCCAGCGTGGCTCGCTTTCTTGAATCACGTGGGATGATAGAAGAGGCACTTGAAGTGGCAACTGACCTTGACTATAGGTTTGAGCTTGCCATACAGCTTGGCAGGTTAGAGGTTGCAAAGGTAAAAAGGGCCCAGTTTCCTATGTTGCAAAATTCCTCATTTATGGGACATGCTGACTGAATTCTTTTATTCAGGAAATTGCTACAGAAGTTCATAGTGAATCAAAGTGGAAGCAACTGGGTGAATTGGCAATGTCTAGTGGAAAGGTAGTTGGTTATCTTATATGATTCCCTTTTCTATTATTCTCGTCTTTATAGTTTGCAAAACAACCAGCTCAAGTTCAAAATGCTCAACTTATCTTTAAAGACGTCACTTTTGTTGTTGTCAAACTCTCAACTATGAAGAGCCTTTTAAATCCTTAATATTTTCATACAGTTATCACTCTAAGGTTCCTGCTTAGTTGTTGGCAGTTACCTGAATATAACTTTTACATTGATCTTATTTTGCTTAGAAGGATTCAGTAATTTTATATGCTGGGAAAGTAACGTCAGAGTCAAAGGTAAATTATTTGTAGGCTGAATGTTCTTTTTTTGAGTCTCTGTCCATGTCCATTGCAGTTTGAAATGGCTGAAGAATGTCTGAAGCATGCAATGGATTTCAGTGGCATGTTGTTGCTTTATTCGTCGATTGGAGACGCTGAAGGAATTTCAGAACTTGCAAACCAAGCAAAAGAGCAAGGGAAAAACAATGTTGCTTTCCTTTGCTTGTTCATGCTGGGCAAATTGGAAGAGTGTCTCCAGCTGTTGATAGACAGGTTGTGTACAACTCCGACCGCGGAAGTGATCTAACTTGACTTCTTTAGGATCTCGTTTTTTGTTAGTCATCAGTTAAATTGCGCTCTGAATTTGATGTTGTTTCTGCAGCAACCGAATTCCAGAGGCTGCCTTGATGGCACGTTCTTATCTTCCCAGCAAGGTGTCTGAGATTGTTTCGTTATGGAGAAAGGATCTCAGCAAGGTCATGCTCTTTCTATTTGCAGGGTCATTTTTATTTGTGGCGGCATTCATTTTTCGAACAATTTGTAATGTTGTGACATTATCTATTCAAGTGGGGTCTAAGATATAGATGTGAACTTAATAAAGTGGAAATGTGTTCATTAACATGTTCTGGTGCCTATATACCTTCTCCGTGCACCTAAGCGTGCTTATCAACCAGTTTGACATCTTATTTTTTCTCATATTATTAAGCTTGTCATAGTTGATGTCCATCTAACGCAGTCACACCCATAAGTCCATAAGCGTAATTGAGGTCATTAAAGCTGTTATAAATGAAATATCAGAGAGAGACAAGAGGACTTCGAACTATATCTTTTGTTTTATGTTTAAGTCTGGAATTTGATATCGACTTAAATTCATATGCCATTAATCGATGTTTTCCATTCCCAATGGAGCCAACAAGTCATTCTTTGGATCTAGATTATGATGGAATTGATAAGGTTATTATATTAATTTTTACACGTGCATGAGCAATCTTAATTCCGGGTCACTCAACGGCTGCATACAACCGACCCCCTAACCCTACTATTTGTTGGTGCCCTTGAGGCATTGGGGCAATGTTTTTGTATCAATCTCATAGGATGGTATGACATTGCTGCAGGTAAATCCCAAGGCTGCAGAGTCATTGGCTGATCCCCAGGAGTATTCTAATTTGTTTGACGATTGGCAAATTGCTCTAGCTGTCGAGTCTAAAGTTGCTGGTACAAGGTACAACTTTTATTAATTTCTTGTTCGGTAGCCCCTTTGCAGTCTATTTGTAGGTTTTATCTTTTCCAATTCGTGAAACGTTTTTTCACGCGTATATACATTCAGCAATTCACAGTTGAAGAAGTCTGAGATCACCATTTTTCTCATTCTCAGGGGCAGTTATCCTTCTGCGGAGCAATACTTAGAATATGCAGAGAGATCTAAAACAGATCTTGTTGAGGCCTTTAAGAGTATGCAGATAGAGGAAGACCAACCTCATGAAAATGGAGACGTAATGCATGAAGATGCGGTATGCTACTTACTATTTTATCATATTTGATCCGAAGACTTCTCCATCAACTCGAATATCATGTAGATAATTGAACTGGAAATTGTTTATCTCTGCCTTCTAAAATAATTCGCGACATGAATTGTTTATAGCGATAAGCTGATCCGTATACTTAACTAATTACAGAGATGTTGCAAAAGCGTGCTGCAATATTTACCATGGGTTTTCTGATTGGCAGGGCACTGAAGAGAATGATGAGCATAATGAAATAGATGAGAGCCAGGAAGAGGCTGTTGTTGTAGACGCTGATTCTAATGATGGTGCTGTGCTCGTCAATGGTAACGAAGCTGAAGAAGAGTGGGGTACGAATAATGACGCAACCCCATCAGCTTAAAGGCAATTGGTTGGACCGGTGTTGAAAATCCAAATTTTGTCTCTGGTGATTAATTGATTTTTCCTCTGAAGTGCCATACCTGATCTCTTTCTTCCCTTCCCTTCCCTTCCCTTCCCTTGTGACCATTCTTACTTCTTTAATGGTTTATGCCTTTTTGTTGATGCGTAGGTTGTTTCTTTGAACCTTTTTGTTTCCATCAATATCTTTGGTTTTATCAAATATGATGTTGTGTAAGGGTCTTTGTTTCTGTTTGATTTTAATATATGGTTATGTTCTGGAGATCGTTTACTTAAGCACGATTTTGTTTTCTTCCCCAAGTTTTGATACATATCTTGCTTTTGTTACGCATAAGCTCTTGATATATTGTGATATAAACAGTGTTTGATTGTTAATATTTTCTTTCTTTCTATCTATTTCTTTTCCCTGCGAAAATAGTTTTTTGTTGCAATTCTGTTGATGTTTACCAATTACCATAACTTTTGTATGCACCAGTTAGTATGCATTGCACGCAAGTGTAGCGATCTGTGCTGTTGTATTGACTAGGATGTGCAAATAGAAGGATCGGGTAAATGTAGTATTTGAACTTTCTTGTTTGATTTTAAGTTTGGGTCTTTTTGGCTGGCTTTTTTATTACACTAGTAGCTTATTTGCTTGAGAAGCTATACATACTAACATGCTAAGGTAACTGTGGAGCTATAGATAGTGAAATCTCTTATTTTTGTTCTTATTGTTTTTCTTTTTGGATCTTGCAGTGCTTACTCAGCATCCTTAGGTGTCCCTTCTGAAACTGCTGGTTTTGGCTGTACACAAATTTTACAAATGGTAAGCAATAAATATTAGTTGGGTGTCTTTGCTGTTTGACTACTCCAGAATTTGGTCATTTCAATTTTTACAGCTCTTAAATCGTATTAGCACATTGTTTGGATGACAATGTTGAATGGAAGGAGAAGTGGTAGAAAGAGGGGAGGGAGAGAGTGGAGTTGTAATTTTCATCCAAATTATATTTCAAACAATGGAGAGATTAGGTCTGTCAAGAAATGACGGAAGACGGATCTCCCTTATTTCCTTCTCCCTCAGTTTTTACAATTTTAAAAGGAAATTTATATAATTTTTGCTTTCCTTCCAAATACCTATATCTAAACAAGCTGTAGATGTTATGATCATGGAAACTGCTCACGCAACACGTGATCTGATACAAAAGTTTGTTGGTATCTCAATTTTAAAAAAGCGTATCTCAAGCGTGCTTAAGCACAAGGCTCTGTAGGCCAAAATGCCTGTGTGCCTTGTAGATAAGGTGATTTACAATCTTCTTGCTCTTTTTTCTTAAAACTCTCTTCTTTCCATAGTGTTCTTCCCATTTATTTTTAGAAAGTGGAAGTTTTAAAACTTTGATTGTCAATATAATAAAAATATAAATAATTATAATATGATGGAACAAAATATTTAGCTTGTTGTCAAAGAGAGGTTTTGGAGACTGACAGAGTAAATGGGGAGAATACTATGAAGATTATCGTTTATCAGGCCATTTTTGTAGTTTTCCGAAATGGAAGTCCATCGTGTCTATGAGGCGCACAGGCTCACCTCGCACCTTGTCTTACTCCTCAAATAGTAGAACTGTTTTTGCAAGTGCTAGACTGTTGTCCCCTGGTATAATTTCTTATGCAATCAACTACAGGCCAAAAAGCATTCCATTTGCATTATGTTGCTGTCAACTTACTTTGCATCCATATCTACATTTGAGAGACGTGACACCGTTGTGGAAAATAGTCCATAACTTTTTTTTAATCTTCAAATTAGGCTATGAGCCTGTAACAAAGACGTCCACGGTTTGTGACAGGTTTTCAGCCAGGGACGTAACGCACAGAGACTAAATGCTGGGTTGGTATAAGACTGTTTTGCAGGATTTGGTGATTGTTGGGGGTGGCCACATTTTAGATACAATTTTTTTTGTCAACGGATTTAGGTGTCCCAGTAGGATATTTTTTGTGGCCTTCTGTTTAGCCTCCCCCGGGAGAAATAGTATAATACCAGTGAATGTAGAAAGCTTTCCCATTGACTTTATAAATATTTGTATGTTTGATCCTGCCGGCGCTATTTCGATAAAAAGGTTGTGGTTGAGGCTTATGTTGGCTCTACATAGAGTGTTTTGGTCAAAAAATTTTGTTTCGCTTTGTAGTAGATTATGCTCCAGTCTTCAGATAAGCATACTGGTTGTGTCAATAATGTACAAAACTTTTGAAGACCGTTGTGTGAACAAAATCAAGACCAACGCAGGGAAAAAAAGAGATGACCATTTTCGTTTGTGTAAAAAACTGTGCATCTTTTTTGAGAATTGCTGTCCGCGTTCTCTTTTTTACCTTTTCTAATAACCGGTTGAAATATAATTCCTTTATTTCATTCAACTTTTTACATATGCTTTTTATACAAATATCAATACTTGTTTTTTTTCCATTCATATCTTTCGTACATAACAAAAATTATAAAATTTGATATTTACAATGTGTTGGGCACAAGATCATTTAAACAACATTTTATATCATTTATGCCATGAAGTAAATACTGTATTGATAATTCCCTCCATTTGTGAATAATGCTTAAAAAGAAAATGTATGGAATTGAAGAGATAAGGGAGGAAGTATTATACTGTATTTGTTATCATCTATTCATTATTTTAATCGATTGTGAGAGGGTAAAAGGATAAGGTAGACCGTCATCCTCATCTTTTTCGTTCAATTGTAATAACCGTCTCTTTCTTTGTTTGGTAGTTGACGTGGGAACTGAGAAGTAGACCTAGCCACGGGTAGAACATGCATTTTAAGTGGGCCAAAGTGGGCGGCACGATCTCGGCACGGAGAAGACACAACACAGTGAAGAAAACAAGGTGGCGTGGGATTGACAAGATCGGAAGAGGCGGGTCGCGACGCCGCAATTCCAAAAAATCGTTGTCTAGGCACGGCCCGACACGAGGCACAATGGGCCAAACACGACGATTTTAGGGGTAAATAATTAAAAATACTCCAAGCATGACGAGCGGCACGAGTTCGACACAAGCCTGACACGACTTTGTGTAACACCTTTAATAAGTATCTTACCTAGGCCTACCTTAGTATATGAGACTTCTACCATCTCGATTGTCTGAGGTAATGTATCAAATAAGCCATCAATGAACATTTATATAAAAGTAATAATGTTTAGCCAAACAAACCAAAACCAAACTGTATTACAACTCTAAAACTCAAAAGTAAAACTAATATCCTCGTAACAACGGAAGCTAGCTAAATGATCACACGGTGTTCCATCCATTTATGCAACTAACTCAACAAATCACATCTGTCAATCCACTGCTCCCCAGTTACCGAAAATATCAAATAATTCACCATAGTTTTAAGAATATACAAAAGTCAATTCACTATACAATTAATCATAAGGCAAACAACCAATCCAATCCAATCCAATCTAATCTAATTTGTAAGAATCATCCACTCCTAACTCCAAGAGATAGTGTCCGCCGTATCCCGGACACGACTACACACCGTAGTGCATAGCCCTGCTAGATTACCCATCACAACATGTAATCCACCCCTGGCATTGGTAGATCGTAACCTGCCACTTAAATTCCCGCTTACCGCAATGAGCGAAAACCCCCTTGTGATGGGGACAATAAGAGACAAACATGAGTGCGAAGACCATAGCTCGACAATGGCTTCACTATCAATAAACACAATATCTAATACCACAATTCTAATACAACAATCATACTCATAATCAGTCATATGGAAAACCGAGTATGAAATCCCTACATGGCTAACAATTCACAACGCAACGATCAATGCTTCTAAGACTATGTTTATAGGTTTGGCTAACTAGGTCTATATCTTTAATAAAGACAAAAAAATAGCAAATAAAAAAAAGGAAAAAGAAATTAAAAGGTTGGAACACCTTTGAAGAAAGTAGGTCCATGCGGTTCAATTTGGACGTCCTAGAACACTTCCAAGACCTTTCAATACCTTGTTCAAAACCTAGTTTAGTGTAAAAAAAGTATAGGTTAAGGTAGGTCTTGATAAAAGATAGAAATGAAGAGGTAGAGCTTGAAAACAGGTTAAGAAAAAGTTAATATTTTAATATAGAAACTAAGACTAACTGACTAAGTAGAGTTGCAAGACCTACGGATAAACATGGTCTAATCACAAATTATCACTTGTGACGGCGGTATCCGTCACAAACTTGTGACGGATACCGTTTCCTCTCACAAAATACCCACTTTTTCTCTCTCTCCGACACTATTCATGTGGTCCACTTTCTCCACTAACTCATTTTGTATCCATTTTATCTCATAAAATATCCGTCACAAATGAAGAACCGTCACAAGCAAGACTTACTATAGTCTAATAGGGCTCCTCTCCGAAATCACCCCCTAACAAAGATAATCAAACCAGACTACATCATAATTTATCCACAATTAACCCTTTTTTTTCCAAATCAACCCAAATTAAGGGTTGGGTCCGACACCAAAAACAATAAAGACGAAAATCTAAAACTTACAAATTCGGTAGGTGTGTAAATTACGATATCCGCATATCAACAATCTTAAAATCTTGCTTGATACGTGATTGGACTGATTACAGAGTTAGTTAAGATTGTGAAATTGTTTATGAAATGATTAAGACGAATGGAAACAGTTATGTATACTCCCTAATCATTCAATGAAAACCGCTCGAAAACATGATTTCAGAACGAGCACTCAGTCGAGTATCAACAATACTTGACCGAGTGTCACCTTAGCTTCGTCGAGTGCCACCAAGTCAGAAGCCTAACTAAGCACCCGGCATGCGTAGTCGGTCGAGTACAACTTACTCGATCGAGTACTCCACGACCAAACGCCCACGTACTAGACCGAGTAGACCCTACTAGACCGAATATTACTCGACCAAAAATAAGGAGTATTAGACTTTGCCCGGGCTAAGGGGTGGATCGAACCAAAATTTTGGCTAGGCAAGACAAGTTGAGATATGGCCCGACACAACACGACCCATTACCTTCGATATCCACAGGTAGGTCGGGCCAGGTCTACTGAGAAGTGCCTTCTCGTGACAGTAATTTATGCAATTTGGCCTATTTGGGAGTTGGAATAGAGTATCCTTTGAGTCTCGGTAATAAATATCCTCCATGTATAATGACCATGTTACAAACTAAGAGAAAAGAATTGCTTTTAATAATTTTAAAAGATAACAAAAAACATTATTAACTGAAATACCAACAAAAAAGTGTATACTATTGACTTGATATGGATAAAATGAGTACAATTTTTTCTTAATACATCTATTAACTATTTTGGTTGAAATTCATGATAGAATCTATGTAAATACTATGCACTTTAAACGACATTATATTATGTGCTTTAAATTGATTGAAAATGCAAATTAACAAATAAATAAAATGCATAATGAAAAAATGAATTTGCGTTAACATATGTTGACCAGGTCTTTATATGTTTTTTTTTTTTGGTGAATTATCAGGTCTTTATATGTTTTGAAGAAGGGAAGAATGTTTTATTTATAAGTTATTGTCTAGGTTTTATTGATGTATTATATATTGTTTAGGTATTAAAGCTCAGAATTAAAAGGAAGCATAAAGAAGATGACCAAAGCCATAGAAAATCTTAAAAAGTTATCATGAAGTCCAAGAACAAAGATTAAGGACTTTAGTATAAAGATATTTTAGAACTATGAACAAACCAAAACAGTACCTAAGGTAAATGTTACCTGTGCTGAGGTGAACGTTACCTAAGGCTAAGATGAATGTCACCTTAACTACGCTCAATTTTGAAACTTTTGTAAGTTTCCTAAAATCCTCTTATTTTAGTGGTTTTTAAAAAATTGTTCTTTAAAATCTTTTTTTTTTATTTTAGTGGGTCTCTTGAGAGACCACCTCTCAATAAACTTATTTGTGAGATTATTGTACAAATTTAAGAAAGAGTCGTACTAAAGTTAATAAAATAGGTACAAATCATGATTAAACCTAAAAGAAATACATTTATTATTTTATTATGTAAATAGGTACGAAATTATTATAGTACAATCAACGACAAAAGAGTCACGAAATACAAATAAAATGGTACAAAACAAATGGATTCTCAATAATTTATTAAGAGACACTCTCTCTCAAGTTTTAGCGAAAAAATAAAGTTTGAGTTGAGTCTGACGGCCGCACAAATTTAAAACTTCGAAAAGTTTGAAGAATAATCTTACCTAGGATTAGAGCGGACAAATAATGATACGACACGAAAACACCACACCAACCCGACACTAAATTAGCGGGTTTGGGTTGAGGCTTAGTGACCCATTTATGTAAGTGGGTCGACACGAACACGACACGATATTTAATTGGGTCGGGTTTGAGTTGAGCTCTTTAAACACGAACCCGACACAAATGACATGTTTACTAAAATTAATCCTAATTTTTTTTATCCTCCATCACATAAATATAGTTAAACTTTCTAAATATGGACATAATACGAAAACCCAACACGAACCCGACACGAAATTAACGGGTTAGGGTTGAGGCTTGATGACCCATTTATCTAATTGGTTCGACACGAACACGACACAAATTTTAATTAGATCAGGTTTGGATTTGAGGGTTTACACGAACCCGACACGATCCGATCTGTTTGACAGGTCTACCGACTACCTGGGATAGAGTGAGCTAGAGCCAATAACGAGGCTACCGAATCCGTGCATGTGATAGAATGAATGAATATTGAATATACTCGGGATTTATAACGTCTTCCCCCTACGACTTTAACCGCTGACGAGTGACGACACCCCTAAACTGTCCACACACTTTCCTCTCTCCTTAGTCCTTAGGGTTACGTTTTCACCAATCAATTCAAATTAGTCAGGTATTTCAAAATCAACTGACAAATTCAACATTAATTAATTCACTAAGGGTTTATTCATCCAATTCAATCCAATATGCCTGATGATGAAGAAGATCACTTTGACTACGAGTCTGACCCTGATGAGGTCAACTTGTCGCTTAAGATGCGTCGTAGAGAAGCCAGCGACGACGAAAACGACGTCGTCCACGATGCCCGCTCTGAATCCGTCGATTCCGCCGCCCAATCCGACGGTCAGGGTGGCGCTGCTGATTACGACGACGATGATGATGATGATAACGAGGATGAGGTGTATTATGATGAGTACGAGGAAGACGAGGTAGTTGAGGTGTATAGTGAGGTAGAGGAGAGGGAAATTCCAGGTCAAAAGGAGGTGGATGTTGCGGAAACTGGTAGCAATACCGAATTGAAAGTAAAAGGCCAAGGAGAGGAAGAGAAAGAGAAGGAGAAGGAGAAGGTTGATGGGGATGAGAGTGAGAAGAAGGAGGCTGAACCCTTTTCAGTTCCTACTTCTGGAGCCTTTTATATGCATGATGATCGTTTTCGAGGCAATGCTGCTGCCAGGCACAGGTGAATTGCTATAAACAGTAGTACAATGCACCCATATCCAATATTTATGTTTTAATTATTGATTGCCACTTATTTAGGTATTTCTTATCATTTCGCCATCTCCTATTTCTCCTGATATTGGAATCAAATCTCCTGGATACCTTTTCTGGCATACAATTATCACTCTATATTGTTTGCTATTAGTACTTGTTAATTACTCTAGTATTTAATACCAAAAGTTCATTCATTATGTTCCCACTCTCGCGGAGGACGGGTGTTATTGCTATTTAGTGTCCTCAAGTAGTAAGTTTTGAATCGAGCAATTGCGCAGCTTACAATAGTATGTGACGGAGTTATTTGTCTTGTCATTTTTGTGAAGAGATCATTTCAAAGGATTCTAGATCCTACTTCCTGCTTTTCACTCCCTCATTGCCTTGGAGATAAATTATTTATGTCACGGATAACCTATCATTTCATTTCTGCTCCTACTCTATGCATATGCCTTCTATGTATGTGTTGGTTTCGTTGTAGCTTTTGACTCATTCTCAACTTAAAATTACCGACCATGTTCCTCTATGTAGGCGAACCTTTGATGGAAAGAGATTGTGGGAATCAAAAGACGAGAAGAAATGGGGCCATGATAAATTTGAGGAGCTAAGCCTGCAAGACAGGCATTACGATGAGGTATTATTATTGATTGATGTTTGCTTCATTTTCTCTTGCTAGGAAACCATGTATGTGCATTTGGTATTCAGACGAGCAGTTTCTTTGATGTGGAGAGCATTTCCGCAAAACTCTGTTCCCCATTCAGTTTTTTATTTGTTAATTACTTAATTATTCAGGTTGGGTTAGTTTGTGTTATAATGCTACCCACCTATTGTAGACGGGTTAACTACTTAATTATTGGTCTGTTAATTTGTTACTACTCTATTGTTATCAGGGAAGAAGATCTTCTAGAGGATCCTATCGAGGTCGTGGGAAAGCGAGAGGTGCCAATACTGGTTATAGTCGAGGAAGCAGGGGGGAAGGATATAGTGGAGATAAAAATCAGAATGCTCCACCAAAGGATGTGAGGGGAAGGGGTCCAAGAAGATATCAACGCTTGGTGAATAATAAGGGAGATACACAACCAACACAATACAAACAGTGAGGAATAACTGAATTTTCAACTTACATGGCTTCCTAAGTTACATTATTTTCATTACTTCTCTTTGCCTTGCATTTAGAAGCTTTGCTTATCTCTGCAGATCGGCAAGATCATTTGAAAAAAGTTCACATACTGGTTCTCGGAGAACTGCTACGTCAACGGGTAGCTCCAATGTAGAGCATGAAGCGATTTCTGCTAAGAGAGTTGGATCCAACTTAAGCTCTGCATCACCTCCTTTTTATCCATCAGGTGCTTCAGCCAAGGACATTGCTTCGACGCAGAAAAAGGAAATGCAAACTGGAAATCATAACAGGAATACGCATCCCTCAGCAGACCCTAATTTCTCGATGCCTATCTCTAATCCTATTTTGAGAGGGAAGAATGTTGTTGATCCTATGGGAATCGACAGATTACACATTGATGATACTATTTCTCCAGCAAACTCCAGGGCAATAGATAATTTGCATTTGCAATATTCCGAGTCTTCTTCATTGAACCCTACCAAATTTGCTGATCCCCAAGTACAGGGAAGGGTTGTAGCATCCTCAAAACCTTCTATGTTTCAGCCATCTCAAATGAATAACCAAGTAAGCGAAATCTCTCCACAAGCAAAGCAGCTTATCCAACGAAGCCCTGTTGTAACTCAAGGCCAATCTCCTTTGCAGGCTCCTGGACAACAGTTGACCCAGCGCACTCTTCTTGCCTCTCAGAGCCTGTCCCCTCCAAAAGCAGGTATGTTGACAAATATACATGTCTGGGAACGGTGACCCTCCTTACGGATTTAGCTGTTCTAATCCTATTGTGTCTGGTAAAGGAAAAGGAGTAGTTCAGGGAACTGGGACGGGTTCTCTTGTCTATGGTAGTGCGCAAGTCATGGGGTCTGGTGGAAATGTGGGCGCTGGTCGTGGGGATCCTAATGTGCCAGCTTTCTTTCCAGGTAATATTATCTATTTGTTTTTGTAATAGTAGTTTCATTTGGGTAGAAAGTATGATGATTGACGTAAATAGTGTACAGTTACTTCAATCTAAATTTGGTAGTTACTTCTGTCTAAAATTGGGGTGGTTATATTGTCCTTCCGACAAATCTCATAGTTGAGAGTCTTGTTGGATGATAGTTTGGTTTAGTCTTGTAATTCTGATGAACAAGGTGAATGGTGCACTCATTTGCACATCTAAAGTTGGCCAAGGTAGCAATTGTAGCAGAATACAATTGTTCTTGCCCTTGCTCTGGTGGTAACCTAAAAAGAAGGTGAAGGAAATGAAGGGAAGTTTTGCTTGGTAGTGGGTATCCCCGTATCCTGAAAGTAGCTATATTTTCTTTTGGCTAGGTAGCATTGCAAATTGATTTGGTTCTCTGCATGTTACTATATCCATTATTTTTGTGTACTGTTGTTCTGAGTATTGCTTGATTTTCTGTATAGTTATGCAATTTGGGGGACAGCATCCTGGTGGAATGGGTGTTCCTGCTGTTGGAATGGCGTTTCCTGGATATGTTGCACAACCAAATGGACTTGGAAGTTCTGAAATGACATGGTATGGAATATATTTCTTTCAGAGTCATGATCACTGTGACGGTGAAGATATAATTTCCATTTTAAGTAGAGTATTATATCGTTCTGTTATTGTTCTTGCATTACTCTGGTGCTGCTCTTGCGTTTTAGGTTCCTGTTCTGTTTACTGATCATGTATGCATCATATAAATTCTTTTCTTGTAGATAGTCCTATTACTTGAGTTTCAAGTAAAAAAAAGACTTTTTACCCCCTTTATTTTTGAGATTTCTTGTTGTTTTTCATGTTCGGGCTCTTATGTTTGTTGTCCTGTGTGATAGTACTGAAGATGCATGGATATCTTGGATTTAATTGTCTCAGAAAAGTGGTTGAGTGCAATTATTGATGTATTTTCTGTTTTCAGGCTACCAATGCTGGCTAATGCTGCGGGTGCTATGGGGGCTACATACTGCCCACCTTATCTTCCAGTTGATGGTAGTGTTCATTCTCGGCCCTCAGGACAAACATCAGCTTTACCTGCTCCTTGGTATGATCCTTTTTTGCCTTTTTTTTGTCCTTCATCAAGTACCATGCAGACAATTTCCTTGAAGTACACTAATGCAAAATAACACATGTGACAGTTTCTGTATATTCTGGACGAAGTCTTAAGTTCTTCCGACTTCTTCTGTTGTTGACAAATTGTCATCGTGAGGAATTTAGTGCTTAGTCACTAAGATGTGCCTTCCTTTAGTATACTATACGTTTTTTTTCTCTTTGCCTGCTTGCCTTGACAGGTCAATTAACCCTTGCTTTGGAGTTGCTAGCAATCTAGCATCCATTGTGAAGACCAGTAGAACAGCGTAGTAGTACCCTGAAAGTAGTGCTAGGTAGCACGGACACTTCTCCTAATGAGGCGTACCGTGTCCGACACCGTGTCCGACACCGACACTCCACGGACACACGCCGAAACGTGTCCAACACCTAAACAACCGTGGCTAACTTTCTACATTTATTTGGGCACGTGTCCGACGCGTGTCCATGGTATTGGAGCCGTGTCTGTCGCGTGTCCATGATATTTGGTTATCATTTGCGGTGAATGATGTTCTTGAGATGAGAAATGCGTTATCGAAAGAGATCAATTAGAATATTGATTCGGATGAGGAATGAAAATAAATTTATTATCAAGGGCAAGTTTTACATTCACTTATTCAAAATTAATATCAAATACTTTTACAAAAATAAAATCAAAAATTTATAACTGTAAAATGTATATTTTATTAAATTTAAATGCCGTGTCCCGTATCCTAAATTTCATGGCATGCCGTGTCCCGTGTCCGTGTCCGTTTTGGTGCTACCTAGTAGAAGATAGTATACTCAAATCTTGTATAATAATAATAAGGATAAGCAAGTAGTCGTCCGCCTGTCATTGACATTGGACTAACCAATAAGACCATCAGCATCCGCTTTACCATCAACGTCTTCTTCGTCGTTCCACTTACTTAGATCAAGCTGCACTCTTATCTGCGCCCTCACACATAACTAAGACACTTCGGCATCATTTACTTGATCAGAGATTTTGATAAGTCATACAAATGGACAATGGGAGGGTTAAGATAGCTTCTTAATCTTTTCTTTATGATAGGATTTAGGGATCGGGCGAAGCGCGAGCAGGCTCTTTATGGTGCAATATATCAAAAGATTCAATTTAGAATTAAAGCGCTAGTTAAGAAGCAGGAAGGAGTTCTTTCCTTTCTATCTATATAATCAAGTTAGATTTTACATTCCATTGATGCCGATCTAGCATTATGTACGCCTTCATTTCGAGACAGCTTTCTTTGTTAAGATAGGACAAGGCCCCAAAAAGGATTGTTTTGATGAGCTTTCTTAGTTGTAAGTTGGGCTCACCCTCTCTTTATCTAAGCTTTCAAAAGCTGAATTCCCAATTAGGCGAGAACTAATCCTAATGGTAATGACTTTCTATTTCCTTTGCCTGTGGTCGAGCCTGTAAACATCCTCCGGGAACTCCCCCTTTGCTACTAAAATATGCAAGCCACTTTACTTGACTGTATTCTGAACTCGATAAGCCTTTAATTTTAATCCACCATCATGCAAACAAAAACGGCAACTGAGTAGGCGTCGTCTGCGAACACGGCTAAGCATTGGTCAGGCTTTTTTTGTTTCCTCGACAATGCTACGGGATCAGCTGCTCCTGGACCGAGCATAGCTAGAGGGGGAAGAACAAAAGTGAGAGGAGATAGGCTCTACTGAGGGCTTAGAAAGTGCTCGAGTGAATACGAGAGGAAAAATGCTGGAGCTTAGCGAGAGGGGTGAAGAACGAGAGTGGATAGAAAAGAAAAAGAAAGAGCACGGCAAAAACGAACGCACTCACGCCATGCTGCCAGATCTATCTTGCCCATTCCTTAAATATCCTATTACTAAATTACATAAACTTTAAAATTTATTGAATCTACACAACTTTAATATGTAAGCATCAGACTCACAAACCATATGGAAACTGCTTCCCGAAGTTCATGTGGTATCTTTAACTGAATGTTATTGCCTCTAATTGCTACATTTTATATGGTTGTTGGAAAATAAGAAGGTTATCAATGCTTGCTTTTGTATGCTGTGACATATCTTCTAGTCCTAGATGGTTAAGTGCCTTTGTGCTTGGTTTTTAGGCGGCTTTGTCAATGTTTTGACACCTTGGATGTAAATGCTGATGCTTACTAGCTGTGTCATGCTGTTATTTTATTGCTCAGAGCTTTAAACTTTTCACTATTTTGCAGCAAAGACAACAGTCTCAGTAAACCTGATAACGAAATAAAACCTCAGCAGAGATCTGGTAAGTAATCATCTATTTAAGCATCTATTTAAGGATCAGTTCGTCTTATAACTGCTTTTGTGCCTCTAATCTGACCTGAATCTGCTTGTTCGTCAGAGGTTGCAAATGATGGGTTTAGTCAAAGACAAAATAAGCCTCGCAGGTGGGTTGGTCTCTCTTGTCCTTTTTGCAAAGTTGTTTTTATGCAAAAAAAAAATTCCTTGTAGGTTGTAACATCACATGATCTTTATTACTCTCCCACGTCGATATGTTTGATTCCATAAATAGAGTGAGGTGGGGAAGTTGAAGAAAAAATGTGACTCAAATACTAAATTTTTTAAACTTTGTCTCTTTTATCTCAGATATTCAGAAATGAGTTTCAGCCAGTGAAGTATCCCAATAAGAAGCTGGTCTCTCTAAATTGAAGAACTGTTCGTGCTTTGGTTTGAAGAAATCTGATTTCTCCTCACCACGGGGTCTTTTCTGATACCTTTGTGCTCTCCAGCCTATGTGCTGGACCATATTGGGTCTTCTTCTTGGCGTTTCTTAGGTAAGCAAATTGAATAAAATCTGCTTTTTCTGAAGCTTTTGGTACTCTGGAGCCTGTTCTGGTCTGTTCTGGTCAGGTCAGGTCATCACAATTCGCAACCACATTTGAGCTTTTCTCTAAATTTTTTTAAACGCCAACTCTTTGATAGGTTATGTGGATTATTTTATAGAGTTTCTCTGCATTATACATATCATTCGTTGTTAAGGAGGCCACGATTACAATTTTAACACTAACGGGTTTTGAACCTAAGTCACGACTATCACGAGTAATATGGCTTGTTATGGGTACATCACATATGGAACTTTTTCTTGCAGTTAGTATGAAAATGCATCTGCTTAAGCTGTCGTCGGTTGAACAAGATTGGCGCAGTTGATGGGTTTGTTTGCTTCTTTCTGTTTGCTCTGCGGTATGTGCGTTATGGACAGAGTCTGATTGAGTCAATTAAGTTTTTTGCATTCTTTCACACTCAAAGCATAGTGCTGCCTGTTTCAAATGGTTTTAGGTTTTCGGTGGCGTGGCTTTTCGTGAAGCTCGTTCATTGTAGATGGCTTTTCTGAAGAAGTTTCTTAAGAGACTGTTTGAAAAGACAGGCGCAATGTTTGATATCAGATTGGTTTTTTATGTATTCCTCGTATTTATGTATTTCATTTTCGCATGGTTTGTGGAGTATTCTGCTTGTAAGGTACCCCTCCGTCTCAGCAGATTCTTTACATTTACTTTTTCACATTTGTCGAGGTGCATTTTACACCCTCAATATCTTCCATTTTGCATTTATAAAAATTATAAAAAATTGAAAATTTTAATGTACTCGCATAGAAGAATCAAACAAAATCTCACATGACTATGTTTTTTCTTATAGATTGTCAAAAATATTATAAATTATCTTGGCTTGTGAATGGTGACAAAAAGTAAATGTAAGGAATCCGTTGAAACGGAGGGAGTACAATGCTTTGATGGATTGGATGGGGAATAACAATGGATTTACGAGGGGGGCTTGGCCGGGTAAAAAGTATATTAGAAATTACTGTAATGTGAAGGTCGTCTTGTTCCGTAAATTGTTTATTTTTATTTGAGTTTTTTGTCGGATAACACTTAACATTTACACTGTTTATAGAAATAGTACCTAAAGTTTTTTTTTTGCCCAACAACACCTAACATTTTCTGTTTTTTGTCTAATAACACCAAAATCAGTTTTCCGTCAAAAAAAGTCAAGATTCCGTCTTGACTAACGGTAAAATTGATTGCCGCTTCTTTCTTTTCCTCTGATGCATTTCATTACCCTCTTCATCATCATTTTCTAAATCCAATTTCACCTTTTGCTAATTTCCCTCCAATTAAATCCTTATGTAACTTGGTCCTTAGTTATTTAATTCCCCAATTTTCAAATTAAAACCTCAAAATGGGCTTACTTTGTCAAGTTTTCTCCTTTTTCCCACCTTCCTTTCAACCAAATGTCTTCTTCAAGCTCATCCTCAAACTCAATAAATCGGGTGAGATGCAATTGTGGCATTCCAGTAGCTGATAAAACATCATGGATACATCAAAATCCGGGTAGAAGATTCATGGCCTGCAAGTTTTACAATGTAGAGACGGGTTTGCGTGGGTGTTGTTTTTTTTTTTTTAAGTGGATTGGCTTATTGAATGAAAATAAATCAATTAAGAATAAGATTCATTGTCAATTACTTTAACAACGCATCAATCGGTGGAGAAGAAAGAATGAAGAAATAAGGTCAAATCAATTTCACCGTTATTTAAGACGGAATCTCGACTTTTTTTGACGGAAAATCGACTTTGGTGTTATTAGACAAAAAATAGAAAGTACTAGGTGTTATTGGGCAAAAAAAATAACTTCAGGTACTATTTTTACAGACAATGTAAATGGTAGGTGCTATCTGACAAAAAACTCTTTTTATTTTATTCTGTTACGTTCAAGGATTAGCTGTGATTTCCATTTGGTTTTTGATTTGGCATTCCCTTCCTTTTATTTCCCTCCCTCCCCTTTCTCACTCCCTTTAATTTTCCTTTACTATCCAACAACAAAACGTCTTGCTTATGACGGATAATATCTATCGCCAGCTGAAAACGGATATACTCTCACAATAAATCAAGCGGTAAGGCAAGTGGTGGAAAATAAACCACTCATGAATAATGCCACTTGCTTATTGTGAAAGGGGTATTATCCGTCATCAGCTTGTGACGGGTAGTGTCCGTCTTCAATGAGAATTTGAGAACGGGGTAAAAGTTGATACGAAACGTTAGTTACGTATTTAAATTTAATAAATTTATTTAATACTCGTGAAGTGGCCTTTGGATATTGTCACATTCTTATTTCAAAAGGATTATTTTCCGTCTTAAATAAAATAGACTAAATGTAACTATAGTACGGTAAATTATTACTACTAATTTTTTTTAAAAATGTTATAAGAATTTTCATGATAAAAAATAATAATTTTAGTTATAATATTTTATCATTAAATAATTACATTTTATTAAAAAAAATAATTTAGTTCATCTTATGGTTGGCTGAGTGGTCTGACTTGCGGGTATAAAAAGCCTTTATACACATTTGAACACAGAGTTGGATGCAGTAATCAGCAATTTGTGTTTGCAGAAAACCAAGCACGACTATAATCAAGCGTCAGTAATTTAGCATTCTTATTCACGCATTCCAAAATTGCGATCATGCAGCACGGTGTTATCAATTCATTATTATGTCTCGAGAACACCATTAAACAAATCTTACTCTTCCTTTTTAAAATGCTCCATTGCGAATTTGCAATTAAACAACAAACCTCATTTCCTAAAATTAAGTTATACTTGTATGAATTTTCTCAATTGGATGTTGATTTTAACTTGTTTCATTTTAGCAAAAAGGAAGGGGACTTCCATGTTAAAGATTAATGTGTGTGCCTATAACAAACTTTTGACGGTAAGGAATTGAATTTTTTCAAGACGTCGCATTTGTCTACATACTACTCCCTTCTATTCAAACCTTCCATATTTCTTTTTTCGTCAATTCACAATACCTTTCCTATTTCCTTTTTTGGTAAAGTTTTTATATATAACCCCACAATACATACCCTCTCTCCAATTACCCAACTTCACACCAATATTTTCCCATATAATAATCCCCTCCTTATTCTTTGTGTCTTCCCCAAATAGGGAAGCTTATGTTAAATAGGAGGGAGTACTATGAAAATTCGAATTTTACAACCTTCTTATATTGATTTCAGCACCACCCTCATGAGTCCAAGAAGGTAAAAGAAAAGTAGAAGAAAACGGGCAACCAAAAGAACATCACCAATTAAGGAGATTAGGGAAACTCAAACGATCGTCAAGAAATCTAACATATTAGCTTCGTCTTCTTTTGTTACTAACGTGCCCCTGGTTTGTGTGCCCGATTCACAAGAGGTTTCTTTAACCCTATCATCTGAAGAGATGGTCAGACTTTCCACCTTGTCGAACTCTTGTGATATTGATCCTTATCACTCTCAAGCATTCCTCTTCACATCGTCGAAGTATCCAGCTAGGAAAATCTTCACTGCTAAAAAGCAATTAACAAGGAATCAAACCAAAGGGGATGAATCTCGAAGACATAGTGTCTATACTTTTCCAAAGTAAAGGGGATGAATTTCCAAAACATAGTATCTATACTTTTCCAATTAAATCTCCACATTTTCGTGACGTGGGTGTGTCTTGTTGCAGGTACAAGATTCACCCAAAATTCACAAGCAACTATTAAATCTCCACATTTCCAAACCCACTTTTCCAATTAGTCAAATTTCATTGCTTGTGAAGTATGTGATTTAACTATTAATGTGAAGTTTTGCCTTATTTTTGTTTATGCTCCGGCTCAACCAGCTGAGAAGTCGGATTTTTGGATTGAATTTCAAAATTTTGTCCTTAATCTTAATTTGCCTTTTTTTATTACTGGGGGATCTTAACGAGATTAAAAGCCCTAGTGAAAAAGAAGGGGGCGCAAAGGTTACCAATGCGCGTCGCTTGAGATTATCAAATTTCTTAAGTAATACTAATTGTGTAGACCTCCCCTTCTCCGGTAATTTTTTTACTTGGAGAAAAAGAAAAACTGGTTCCGAAAATGTCTTTGAAATCCTAGATAGAGCGTTAGCATCTCCTGATTGGATTAGTAATTATCCAAACATGCATTTTATGCATCATGCCTTCACTAGTTCCGACCATTGTCCTATCTCTGTGAAGTTTCATGACCAAGTTCTTACGAAAGCCCCTCCTTTTCGTTTCGAACTTATGTGGGCCCTTCGAAATGATTTTAGTGAATTAGTAAAAAAGTGTTGGCAACACCAATTTCAGGGGTCTTATATGTTTTGCCTTTCTCAAAAGTGCAAATTCCTGAAACAAAAGGCTAAAAAATGGAATCAGTCTACTTTCGGAAATATTTTTAGACAACTTTCGATCGCTGAAAAAAAGTTAGAGAATATACAAAATCAACTTGGTTCATCCCATATTTCGGTTTTAGAAGTCGCTCAGTTGAAATGGCTGAAAAAGCGAGATGCATTGCTTGATTATAAACGCATTTTTTGGCAACAAAAACTTGTATAGATAGCTAACTTTGGAGATAGCAATACCAAATATTTCCAAAATCATGCCACTATTAGACGCAGTAGAAATTGGATTAAACAATTCATAAATAGAAATGGTGCTTGTATTACTGACCAATATCTTATTAAACAAGAAATATCTGACGAGTTTGAACTTAGGCTTTCAAAAAACCAACTTTGTCATTTTGATGAAAATGAAGACTTTAATTCGATTTGGATTAATCTCAGACGAAGATAACAAGTTTCTTACAAGTAATATTACTATGGAAGAGGTCAAGCAAACTGTATTTAATTTAGCTGCAAATTAAGCTGTAGGTCCCGATGAATTTCCTATAGAGTTTTTTCAAAAGTATTGGGATATTGTAGGTAATTCGGTAACTAAAGTGGTTTTAGCTTTTTTCCATTTAGGAAAATTACTAAAAGAAATAAATCATACTTTCATAGCATTAATTCCTAAAATTGATAATCCTCAAACAGCAAATCATTTTCGACCTATTAGTCTTTGTTCAACAATCTATAAGATTATTTCGAAAATCTTAGCTACTCGTCTCCGCAGTGTCTTGCATAAGATAATTCACCCATTTCAATGGGCCTTTACACCTAATCGTTTTATTCAAGATAATATTCTTCTTGCCCACGAGATTTTTAACTCGTTTAAACGTAAAAAAGGCAAAGGGGGATGGATTGCAATTAAACTTGATATGGAGAAAGCATATGACCGATTAGAGTGGAACTTTATTGAAGAAACCTTTAAGCAAATGGGTTTTAGTGTAAAATGGATTTCCTGGATTATGGAATGTATAAAAACTGTCTCGTTCTCAGTGTTAGTAAATGGAAGACCGGGAGAAGTTTTTAGACCCACTCGAGGTATTAGACAGGGAGACCCACTCTCGCCGTATATATTTATTATGTGCGCCGAAATTTTAGCAAGATCTCTACAAAAGAATAGTGATGTTGGTATTAGAATTGGATCTGGGATTGAGAAAATCCCTTTTCTCACTTTTGCGGATGATACGATAATTTTCGCTAAAGCCTCTAATCAAAGTTGTAGAACCATTAAATCTATTTTAGATAAATTTTGCACAATTTCAGGACAATTTGTTAATTTTGACAAATCCACTTTTCAATGCACTAGAATATTGAGCGACCTCAAAGGGATTCCTTTAGAGGTATTCTCCGTATGAACGAGGAAGCTCATTTGGGTAAGTATTTAGGATGTCCTATAATAGATAGCAGAGTAACTAAAAATACTTTCGAAAGTATTATTCAATCTTCTTGCACCCAGTTATCGAAATGGAAAGCAAATTCTTTATCACAAGCAGGTAGACTAGTTCTGATCAATGCTAATTTAGCCTCGAAGGGAACTTTTCAAATGCAAAGCTTTCTTCTTCCCTCATCAATCCATAAGAGATTAGATAAGATTAACAGAGATTTTCTTTGGAATAAGAATCCTTCGCAACGCTCCCCTAGTTTGATTGGTTGGCATAAAGTTTGCTTACCGAAATCGATTGGTGGATTGGAAATAAAATCTTCTGAAGCCGCAAATAAAGCCCTTCAAATGAAACTCTTATGGAAAATCCTTATGGATAAGGAAAGCATGTGGGTTAGAGTGATAACTCAAAAATACTTGAGAAATTGTTCACTATTTGATCATAAGCCTAACTCGATCTCTTCTTGGCAATGGCGAAAGCTTATGAGTCTTCGGACTCTCTTTAGAAAAGGATTGAGATGGCAGGTAGGTAATGGTAGTAATATTTTAAGTTTTGGTCTGATAATTGGGTGTTCTCACAGCCACTTACCAGCATTACGAGTGATGATGATAGTAGCCGTGATCTTAATCTTTTGGTTAAAGATTTCATAACCTCTGACAAACAATGGGATGTTTGTAAATTAGCCAATTTGGTTAATAACGATATTGTGAATCAGATTACTGACATTCCCTTGCCACATAATGATACTCCGGATACCCTCATATGGGGGTTGTCCGTGGATGGAAATTTCTCTACAAAAACAGCAACTTGGCTAGCACAAGGTTTATTCGATCACGCTCATGAAAAATGTAATTTTAAGTGGGTTTGGAAATTGAATATTCCACCAAAATTGAAATTTTTTCTTTGGAAAGCATGTGTTGATGGCCTCCCAACGAAAGATAGACTTCTCAAAAGTCATATTAATGTCCCATCTCATTGCATTTTGTGTAACTATCCTAATGAAAATAAAGACCATTTCTTTTACGAATGTCCTTTGATTGGGTCTATTATCCAAGAAATGAACATTACTAGCTATAACAAGTTTGTGTCAAAGTATGATGATATTGCAAGTCAAAATTTTCTTATGAAGCTTAATTATCTCAAAGACTTAATTCCACAAGATGATTTTGTTAAAATCATTTTTATTTGGTGGAATGCATGGTTTTATAGAAATGATATTATCTTTAATAATGTTAATTTCAATATAAACAAACTTATTATTTTATGTAATAATAGCATTAAAGTCTGGAACGACACTAGACATAAAGATCTCAACAATCCCGAGAAAGAAAAGTCTGCTAGAAATACTTTTAGGAAGAAGGAAATCTGGTGGGAGAAACCTAGAAATGGTTTCCTAAAGCTAAATTTTGACGGATCGAGAATAAATGGCGATAAAGCTGCTTTAGGATTTTGTATAAGAGATCATAATGGTGAAGTCGTGTTGTTAGGAGCAAAAAAGTGTAGATCTAATAGTATTCTTGTCGCAGGAGCACTTGCTTTAAAAGAAGGTATTTTAGCCGCTAAACAATTGGGAATCTCTAAGTTAATTGTGGAGGCCGGAGGGTGATAATTTATGTGTTATCAACTCACTCCGTAGCACCTGGCAGATCCCGTGGGAAATCTCTAGTATTATCAAGGATGTGAAACTTGATCTTCATTTTTTCGATGAAGTGATAATTAAACATTGTTTCCGTGAAGCCAACAAGGTTGCTGACTTCATGGCTTCTGTTGGACATTCATGTTCAACTCTTTCGAGGTGGGTTGAAAGTCGGTGGCTTCAACTTACCTTACTCATTCGAAAGGATGAGATAGGTTGGTCTTATTCAAGAGGATCAACCTAATTTCCTTATCTTATCAAAAAAAAAAAAACTACTCCGTTCACCGTCCCTCCGTCATCAACTCCGTTCACCGTCGTCATATCACGACCGTCCAAACCGCCGCACCCTCCCCTGCGCCGACAAAACCAATAATGAAACAAAAACTAAAAAAAGAAAAAAGAAAAACTGAAACTAAAACTGAAATAATAATCAAAGAAAAACTAAAAAAAAAATTAAAACAAAAACCAAAGAAATAATGAAACAAAAACTAAAAAATAATAAGAAAGAAAAACTAGAAGTGAAGAATTGCAGACTAACGAAAGGGACAACATTGACGAAACAAGCAGACTTGCAGATAAAATAAATTGAAGAAAACCACCTCTGTCGACGCAATAATTGAAGACGGATGTACGACGAACATAATAAACAATTAACAATTACACCGGTAAATAAACAATCAACAATATTACCTCAATACTTTGAGAATTGTAATTCATTATTTAAGTTTTTAGAGTAATTGAATAAATTGTAAGGTAAAAATTCACATATATGAGTTTAGGTTTAGGAGAAGGGTAAAAGATGAAATTTTATGAAAAAGTGCATGTGAAAGAGTAAAGTCCGTATGTGAAAAAGTAATTCTTAATCTTGTCTGTTTATAACATTTTATCAGATATTAGCTATCTTTTCGGCTAATATGCCGAACAGTTTTAATAATGTCAATGATTATTCGGATTATCTAACATGTGCCCTAAGGGCACATGATAAGAAGATAAGTAAGGAAATATTGTTGATAATATATCATGATAAATTAGAGTTAAAACTCATATTTAACATAATAAATGAAATAATCTTGAAAATCTTTCCTTACTTAACTTCTTATCATGTGCCACAAGGGCACATGTTAGAAAAAAACTTTCAAACAAGTTATAAATAAATATATATAAAGAGATATATCATGTTGAGAAGAGATCTAGATTTTATCCTCACAACCCTAGATGGTTAAATAAAATAATAAGGGAATTAAATATAATTTCCATTTTTTATCTGGACAAACTTTTAAACAAGTTATAAAATATATATAAAGAGATATAATATCTCTAACAAGTATTTATTTGATCACAAATTCTTTTATTTAATCCAATAATATTTTAGTAAAAACCATGGAATAAATATAAATAAATATAAGGAGACAAAATATATCTAACAAATATTTATTTAAGATTTTTACCTTGAAACCCTAAATATTGTGAGGATCTCTTGTGGTACATGGCAAGAAGGAGATTTAACCTTATTATTTAATCTAATAATATCTTAATAAAAGATATAGAATAAATCGAGATAATAAAAGTAGATACTATCTTATTTAGATTTATCCTAATCTTTATTGGCACAAAAGTTTTACACGAGTGATAGGTGCTCATAAGCCTACCTCCTTATGTGTAAAAACCTACTTGAAATATTAGGTTGGATAAATTAGGGTTTAGACGTGAATAATTAGAAAATCCTAGTTAGTCACCAAAGAACAAGTCATAAGTTATTACATAAGTTGACTAATCTCATGGGTAACCATCTCTATTCATATCACAATTTAAGTTCAAGCTTCAATATATTATAAATAAGTTTTTCATTCAAATATTCTAAAGATAAGATTTTAAAAACTATTTTTAAAATACTTTAGAAAAATAAGTCGTATCAACTTTACTACAACACAATAGTAAAATCAACTATCTATAACCCTAAGTCTAGTTTGAGCAAAGTTATAGCTAAAACACCTATAAATTTACTACCTTTATAAGACGAAGACCTACACTATCTAATCTTCTTGTAAATCTTCAATGTAGGATGCTTCTTTTCCATCTTGATCATAAACTCGATCTTCATCTTCAGTTTATCTTTAGTTTTTAGTTTGATTTATCATTAATAACTTGCAACTTGTTCTTGACTTTGTCATAAGATTAAATGAACTTGTTCTTCTACATTCAACAATTATAACTTTACTTCACAAAACTAAACAATCAATAACGAGCAACAAGCTAAGTATCACTACTACAAAAAAGCCAAAGAAACCTGTTGAAAAAGGCCTTAGACACCGGTGTTTTTGGTTAAGAAGCCAAAGAACTTAGACACCGGTGTCTTTGGTTAAGAAGCCAAAGAAACCTGTTGAAAAAGGCCTTAGACACCGGTGTCTTTGGTTAAGAAACATGTTGGAGGAACTGGTATCTTATCTAACAATTAAAGAGACTTGTTTTTTTATTAAAACAATACATGCAATCGGATTCGAACCCACGACCACAAGAAGGATATTTAATGGCCGTACCATTGAGCCACAAGATATTTACTGTAGATTTATTGGGATAACATTTAATTATCTACTATTTATCAATATTTGGGTTCGCCCCTGTCTATGACATCACTCTCATTTACACCCGGTGTCTTTGATATATTTAGGTAGATATTGATAATTATTATTTAAAGAATGTGTTAGGCGGTGGATTATGGTAAGTTAAGAGATAGACGTATGCATGTATTACTCGGTGAATCTAGTAGAATTAATTAAACAATATATTATTATTTAAGATTAATTTATTATTATTAGTTATTAAATAAATTGTAAATTAATATATAGGAAACCGGATTCTGGAGGACAGGTTTCTTAGTTATTAAATAAATTGAAAATTAATATATAGGAAACCGGATTCTGGAGGACAGGTTTCTTAGTTATTAAATAAATTGAAAATTAATATATAGGAAACCGGATTTTGGAGGACAGGTTTCTTAATTATTAAATAAATTGAAAATTAAAATATAGGAAACCGGATTCTGAAGGACATGTTTCTTATTTAAACATTGCAAACTTGTTATATTAAATAATTGGTGTCTTACGTTAAGAAATCTGTTAGAAAAAAAACAAGTGTCTTATAATTGATGTCTTAAGCCTTTTTGTAGTAGTGTATACATAATATGATTAAGCACAATTGTGATTATCAAAATATAAACATATAACTATATGGTTCAACACTTGGTGTGATTGTTAAAATGAAGATATAAAAGAGAAGAAACAATGTGATAAAGAAAGAATCGGAAAAAAAACAAATCGTTGGAAAACCGGCATTAAAAGGTCAAAGATGAGAAGATGGAACTTAGGTTGGATTATTCTCATAAAATAATCCTAATATAAATTAAGTTATCAACTCCTAATTTTGAATTAGGTAAAAATAGTTTTTAGCCAAATACGAAGTTTTCATCTTGTTTTTCAGGTTTCAACTTATTTTACACAATTTCGTCAAACAGCGCCTTTATATGATACATTTTTTTTGTTAAAACGCGAAAAGATATATGTGAATGAAACTAGTTTTAATATTCATAAAAGATACCTAATTGCTATTTGTCTTCAACAAATTACTTTAAATCGTCGACATTATTAATGAACTTCCCTCTTTTTTCTTTCTTTCACAACTTTTGTTTTTCCTTCAATCACCAAAAACCGATTTCAAAACTTCGATTTTGGTCGTCGACGGTAAATAAATGCACTCGAATATTGAATTACGCCACCAAAAATAACAAACTTGCAATGTGAATGTTTCCAATCTATTTTTTTATGACGAGAAGGTTTAATTCTCCCTGAATACGCAACATTTACCATGTTAACTACCATGTAAAGTCAATCCACGGGATTACCCCTTAGAACCCAGGATCTCGCAGTCCACCATTTTGAATGTTTTGAGGGAACCCGAATCTCCGCTAGACTAAGAGCACTTGGTTCAAATTATTTATGTAGCCCAAGTAATAGAGTGTTATCCTTCTACAAAGGAGACTCGTATTTAAATCTTATTGGTGATCTTTAAACTTTAACTTATCTCTAATTGATTCTAAGTTCCAACCTTACTAACAGCATATTTTCATCTATTAACCCCCAAGCAAGGTCATGACCTTGTTTGGTCATGGTTAGAGAGTTAATTTAGATAACTAATTTGTGACCACTTTGCTAATTGGTGACCATATGCTCAATGAAGGTCAATTTGTGATCTTTGTTGATTATGCTTGACCATATTTGTGACCACCTAGGTGTACAAATATTATTGGTTGATGAATAAAAAAAGAATAAATGTGTATAGAAGGTAGGGTGATTAAGGTGAAAAATAATTGGGTTAATGACCTCGGTCGTGACATTTTGCTTGGAAGGGTGAAAGTAGGTCAACATAAACAAAGTAAATTTAAGGATAAAATCGGATCGCGACCTAATTATCGCCAGTAAGTCTTGCTTGCGACGGATCACCATTTGTGACGGATATTTTGTGAGACAAAATGGATAGAAAATAAGTTAGTGGAGAAAAGGGACCACATGAATAGTGTTGGAGAGAGAGAAAAAGTGGGTATTTTGTGAGAGGAAACGGTATCCGTCGCAAGCTTGCGACGGATAGTGCCGTTGCAAATAAGAATTGGTGAATTATCGCGACCACCGCTTGAAAATGGTAATTGAGTGGTGCAGTTAAACACTCCTAGATTTCCTCTCTCTTCCGACAGGTGCACGCTCACTTCTCCATACTCCTCTATTATTTCACACTACTAGATTTCCTGCTTATCGAGCTTGCACTCAAAATAATAATAATAAAATACTACTCCATAACAAATTCCATTAAAACAAAATCAATATTCAACAGCTTCAGCTCAATATTTTGCACTACCTTCCTCATCTCCATTTTCAACTTATACCTTATTTTTTCCTCGATTCCTTCAACAATGGTCATTATTTCATCCCTCTCTATTCTTTTATTTCTGCTATCTACTTTACTCTCATTGTCTATTTATGGAAATCTTTAGCACTTCCGATATCGCTTTCTACTTTTATTTATTATATTATATTATATTTTATTATATTCCGCCATTTTTGTCAAGCTGCTGTTAATTTTATCTGTGATTAATTAGTGTAGTGACATGTTACGAAGATGACGCTGATATTAAATTTCATTTTTATAATCATGTAATTTAATTGCGTTGATTTCCTTGGCTAAATGAAGCTGCTGAATGATTTGTTTTAGGCGTATTACTTGTGGCCGAGTCTTCAGTGTACTGTTATTTAGATGATTCTAATGTTTTTGATTAGTAGTTACATGTTAATTATTACTCCCCCTATTATGCTATGCTGCAACTACATTGTCGGATTTTCGTGTTTTGGCGAATTTGCGTTACAGTTGGAGTTATTTGTAGGTATTTTCAGCTGTAGAAGAGCTAGATTGTATCTTAATGTGTTTGACCTAATTCTTGGATTCACTTACATTAAGATGCGTTCGTCTTATTTGTTATTTTCAGAATCTATGCTTACATAGGTGCTATTCAAACAACATAGTTTCCCAATTTTGATGCACTAGTACTGTGGTAGGATAGCTAGAGTAGGGCAGAAGTAATGGAGGACAACCATAATGATGATGATTTATGGGGGAATGTGCTTAGGCCATCATCGGTGAAGACATTCAAGTCCACATTGTCAGGGAGATCGACTCCTAGAGGTTCTCCCACGTTAAAGAGGCTTTCATCTGGTCGAACTCCTAGACGTGATGGCAGGTCTAGCACAGCTAAGTTTACGTGGTTTAGGAGTAATAGGTTGGTCTATTGGTTGCTTCTGATAACTCTATGGACATATGGTGGGTTCTACATTCAGTCGAGGTGGGCTCATGGGGAAAACAGAGGGAATGGTGCTGGGTTTGGTATAGATCAACAGAATGTGAATCTTGGTTCTGAGGAGAATGTACGGCAAGAGTTGATTTCAGATGATATTTTGATTGCTGTGAAAAAAAGGAATGGAAGCAAGTTTGATAGTAGCCTGAGTTTGTCAATGGCTGAGAAGTCGAATAATATCTTACCTCCTCTGATACTACCTCCTCGAGTGGGAGTGTCCATGAAGACAATGAGTAGGAAGCAACGGCGTGGTTTACGAGGCAAAGCACATGAGAGAAAAAAGGTCACAGACAAAGATGTGATAAGAGGGGCAGAGGCCGAGGAAGAGGAAATTCCAATGACTAATTCTACCTTTCGGTTGCTTGTGGGCCCCTTTGGGTCAACTGAGGATAGAATCTTAGAGTGGAATCGTGAGAAGAGATCTGGGACATGTGATAGGAATGAACTCTTTGCACGGCTAGTCTGGTCTAGGAACTTTGTCTTGGTCTTTCATGAATTGTCGATGACGGGGGCACCACTTTCAATGCTTGAGCTGGCTACAGAGTTTTTGAGTTGTGGGGCCACAGTTCATGCTGTTATACTTAATAGGAGGGGAGGGTTGATGGCGGAGCTTACAAGGAGAAGGATCAAGATCATTGATGACAAGGCCGAACACAGCTTTAAGGCTGCTATGAAAGCAGACCTTGTCATTGCAGGATCTGCAGTATGCGCGCAATGGATAGGTATGTATTTGTTATATCTGATGTTATGTGTTACTCGTCTAGTACGCTAGATGTTTATCTGTTCAGCTTGCTTCACTACTGGATCAAAAATAGTTTAACCAAAGTATGATGTTATCTGGTTGTTGACTGTCTACTTTATTACTCTTTTGTATATTTGATTCAGTATGATGTTGTTCAGTTCCAGACTTGCTGGTTGACATGCATTCAGATTCCTATTCAATGTTCTCCATGATATCTTAGTGCTTTTCTTAGGGCTGCACATGTCAATGTCATTTCAACTGTTATAGACATATAGCCCAACTTCCATGGGTAAGCTAAGTTCTCAGATGCTTTCGCTTAAGAAATCTCTTGTTAAGGATTTTAGTTTAAATTAGACGGCGTTGTTTGTCAAGGGGTGCCAAGGACCTTTATATAGATTACGGAGTATTAATTTTCGTTTGGTGATTTTTAGTTCATGGTTAGCAACACCAGTGCTTCTTTCTAAAGTGGTTGTGCTTCTTTATATTGTGAAGTATCAGTTCTTCGATGCAGTTTTCGACGGAATTTTCTTTTTGGGTTGTTTTGAAACAACCTCTTTGTGTTGCGAACACAAGGTTAAGGTTGCGTACAACTGACCACCCCTTACCTTGCAATTTGCGGGAGCTATTGAGGCATTGGGATTATGTTGTTGATTGGTTAGTAACACATGCACGAAGAAAATACGTATGACTTAATGCACGAAATAGATTCTTGCCTTTATCCTTACAACCAGAAGTTCTCTAACTGCTAAAATTTGTAGTCTTGAATTAGTTATTCCTCGAAAGCATCTTGCTTGGAGACTATCTGTCATACAAGGATTTATATACCCCCTCCATTTCTCCATATTCTTCCATTTTTCAAAATTCCCTCACATACTTTAAAAGTGAGAAGAACATGGTGAAAAGAAGGTTAGTTAGTAACATATGTTTGTGCTGTTAAGAAAATAAGAATCGTTTCTTGATCTGCGTAGTTTACCGCGTCTCATGAGGTTAGTAAGATGCGTCAACTTTCTTCTAAGGTTGCATACATCGGAACCTTTTAACTTAAAAATACCGTCCTTGTGGCTCCATTTACACCAAAAAAACACAAGGAACAATGAACGTGCAAGGTATCATCTTCATCTCAAATTGCAAAAACTGTGTTTTTTTTTCCTGATTCAAATGTGGCCTGTGGAAGTGTGCATTATTTGCGCCTATATTGATTTCATCCTACTTTAAATACATGTTTAAGAGCAAGTGATATTTTACTTGATTCCTCATCGTATTTAGAGCCTTCAGCTCTCCATTTCTGCTCTTACTGAAATCTGAACCTACAAGCTACAAATTAGTTTAATCTAGTGTGCTAGGTAGGTTTCTTGCTTAATGCTTTTGGAGATACAGGTTCCCGTGTACTTCTCCTCTCATTCACCACTTATGAAATGAAGAGTCCATAAAAGTTAATTTGGAGGAGCTATTGTTATCTGTTTCTATTTTATGTTTTCTCATGGATTGCAATTCTGCGGTGGCAATGGGTTTACTTGAGAGGATTTGTAAACCATTTTTGGTCTATGTTTGGCAATATACTGTATCTTTTGCTGTACTTAGTCATTTAATTGTGTATTGATTGCTTTATTGTTTTCAGTGGAGCATATCTAAATAATTTTTTTTCTTCTGCAGAGCATTATCTTGCATTTTATAGTGCTGGTTCAAATCAAATTGCTTGGTGGATCATGGAGAACCGAGAAGAATATTTTGAACGCTCAAAGCACATGCTCAATCGAGTGAAGATGATTGCATTTCTTTCTGAAATGCAGTCAAAACAGTGGTTGAATTGGTCTACAGAGAATAATATCACATTAACTACCCAAACTACTGTGATTCCCTTATCTGTCAATGATGAACTGGCCTTTGTAGCGGGGATATCTTGTTCACTTAATACTCCTTTAGCAAATCCAGAGCGAATGTTACAGAAAAGGCAAATGCTAAGGGATGCAGTAAGGGAAGAAATGGGCTTGACTGATAATGATATGCTAGTGATATCTCTAGGTAGCATAAATGCTGCTAAGGGTCAACTTCTACTTGTTGAATCAGCAAGTTTGGTAATTGAAGAGAAAACTTCTCAAACTAAAATCAGACTAAAGCCTTTGCTAGAGGCAGAACTGAATGCCACCTCATTGGCAGGGAAGTTTCATTTAAGGGGTTCACCTCATAAGCTGAAGAATTACTTGCAATTGCACAACCAGGAAATACCTGCAGATGCTCTTAAGATCTTGATTGGTTCTGTTGGATCTAAGAGCAACAAGGTGATGTATGTCAAAGAAATTCTCGACTTCTTGTCTAAACATCCAAATGCGTCAAACTCTGTTATCTGGAGTCCAACCACAACACATGTTGCTTCCCTGTATTCTGCGGCCGATGTTTACGTCACTAATTCCCAGGTAAAATTTTGATTTGGCTTATTTTTCCTATTAGACGGGCTATTAATTGTTTTTACACGTCATAATGCCTATCATGATGGCGTGTGAATGCCAAATACTTAGGTAAGACAGTCCTACATAGGATGGTGTGTGAATTTAAGGTTTCAGAGTGAATTTTTTGAAGTTCAAAGTTGAGAACTCATCCCGATACCACAAAATCTTGCTGTGTGCTACCAATACCACAGGAGTTGATCGGACAATTCTACTAAAAGTTGGTGCTCATCAATCATATCATCTTCCAATTTTACATATCATTACATCATGTCGTCCCCTCCCGGAGTGCAAGATCATACGACTAATTGAATATTCTGATGTGCTAAGCCTCACTTATATCCTGGTTCAGTTTGTTAGTTCATAACTTCTTTACATGTAACAGTTTCTCCATGCTTAACTCATCTAAACTAGGAGACAGAACAATAAAAATATCGCTCTCGTTAAAATCAAAGCCCAAGTATTTGGAAAACGAAACATTGGATGGATGCAATAGTGTCCCTGCCAGATTCCAGAATTAACCCTATTATGACATTGACACCCACATCAAATGTCTTATGTAGTTTATGCTT
This sequence comes from Silene conica, assembly GCA_029255685.2. Taxonomy (NCBI): domain Eukaryota; kingdom Viridiplantae; phylum Streptophyta; class Magnoliopsida; order Caryophyllales; family Caryophyllaceae; genus Silene; species Silene conica. Next base: position 82,317,082 of record CM055312.2, on the reverse strand, counting down.
GGTATAATGGTGATGAAATTAATTGTTAACAGGGTCTTGGCGAGACATTTGGAAGAGTGACAATTGAGGCTATGGCATTTGGCCTTCCTGTAAGTCTGACTCATCATCATATATTATGATTGTTCTTCACATTTGTACTTAAAAATCTGACTAGATTACATCATGCCTTTTTGCACTGTTGCACATCATCATTTTTGGATTGATCACGATTCGTGTATAAGACGGTCTCACATGTGACATCGTGTCATTTAAGTTTTCATGATACGGAGTTTATCTTAACCCGCTTTCTTCCTCACTCAGTAGTCAGCCTCAGTGAGTCAGTGCATCACTATCATAATGCCCTCATCCAGAATACTTCACATTTTGGAAATATAGCCACCTCCAAGTTGCAGAAAGATTTGTGAATTGTGATTCAGTCGCATCAGTCTATTACCAAAGTACCTCCACCATACTCTTTTTGACCTGTCATTTGTAGGCGTAAGCATTTTCCCATCTGATAGATGGTATTCTCATAGAGGTTTGGGTAAGGGCTCTACTCAGTACAGACATCTTCCCATAACCCTATACATAATCATAATGAAGCTTCTGTCTGTGATTAGGTGCATCATATCTGCCATGAATTTCTTTAAGAATGTTGGGGACTGAGAATATAAATTTTGTTGCAGCATAGGAGCGAATCTAGTGCTGTGAAGACTTAATAAGCTCAATTTTTTTGTTATTTCAGGCAGTTTTACAATTTGACTACCCTCCCAGGCTCTGACTTGTTCTTTTTCCTTTTTATAGTGAAATCTAGATGACTTTCATAGTTGAACTGATAATTCTTGGAGTGAGATAATTTTTTGTTATTTTCCTGACGTGTTATAACAAAATAAGATACGAGTAAATGACAAATTCCTCTGGGGATGATGGAGCAGGTACTTGGAACTGACGCTGGTGGTACAACAGAGATCGTAGAGCAAAATATTACAGGTCGCCTGCATCCTTTAGGTCGTCCAGGTACAAAAGTGCTTGCTGAAAATCTCAGGTACTTGTTGAAAAATCCTTCTATTAGGCGGCAAATGGGAGTGAAAGGCAGGGAGAAAGTAGAAAGGATGTACTTGAAGAGACACATGTATAAGTTGTTCTTCGAGCTCCTTTTCAAGTGCATGCGAATTAAGTGACCTATATTACTTACACGTTTTTGCTTCATTCTTTCATTTACTAGGAACTGAGGTTATTCGCTTATAGAAGCAAAGCTAATGAGCAGTAGCCATCAGAATTAGATTAAGTTCATGCAAAATCCCTTGTTTACTTTGATAAATACAGTCTGAAGTTGTCTTCGTGGTAATCTGAAAATTAGCCAATCGTTACTTGGTAGCGTACCTAAGTGGATGGAGCTACACATACCTGGGCACGGAATTATGGATGGAAGGTTGCTTTTGCAGTTCAATATTTGTTACTTTTCTTCTTATGCGTGCGCGTCTTAAACAAGGTTCATTTGTATATAGAAGGCTATAGTTAAGTTACCCCTGTACTATATGGTGTTAAACAAGGTTCTCAAGGTTTTTAGTTGAGGTGTACCGTTAACTGTCCGCCAATACTTAACAAGCTTTTGATAACATTTCAAACACTTATTAGGTTTCGGCTTTTATTTCACGTTTTAAACAAGTGTTATTATTGCGGTCCAACATAACCCAAGTCGAAGTGGTTAGATCTTAGACCTTTGTAGTAATAGTAACTTGTACCGAGAATGATGAGAAAGGTGATTTATGTTTAGAAAGACGGAGTATTACACAAGTTCGAGATAACTAGGAAACTGCATATTTACATACCACTATCACTATTTGTTTAGAAAGACGGAGAGCTGTAATCTTACTTAAGTAGTTCTCTAATAGTATCACTCTTAAGTAGCTCTGTAATACCAAAAAGTAAGGCAAAAAGTAGGCAACATCAAAGCTCTATAACACAACCGCATTGAACATGTCCACTAAATTGATTTGGCAAATCAACTTTGCTCCATTTATTGCTCTTCATATCCAACACATAACCTTCATGTACCTTCCCCTCTTTCCATGATCCAATCACCAAAACTCGATTCTCTTCATACGCAACCATCCACCGCGACCTACGCACCTCTTCTGGTACTTTTCCGATCACCTTCCATCTTTCACCTTCTCGGACAGCTAAGTCTCCGCTATGCTCGTCAACGCAAGCGTACACGTTCCCATCTTGGGAACCTATGTAAGAGCTTGGGCTTGCGCTCACACCTGCAAAGTCTTCGATTACTGGACCCCACTGCCACGTTGCTGTGTCCCACACTTCGGCTGTCCGTTCGAAACAGCCTTGTGTCTCAGTGGGGTAACCACTGATGACATGGAACTTTCCACAGTGGAAGATCGCCTTACATTCGTCACGTTCCCTGGCCATGTCAGGAAGTAGGGTCCACTCATCCTTATCCACATCATATATCATCGCTGATTTCAGGGCGTTTTTGTCCTCGTCATGGCCACCTGCGACGATAACCATCCGATCATCATCTGATGCAGCACATCCGAAGAAGGATCGCCGTACACCTGGCATATCCGCACCCTTCCTCCATTTGCCCGTTAAAAAGCTATATATATACACATCACTTGATGCTCGCAAAGTCACCGGGTCCCACCCGCCTATAACCAATATATCCGTCACAGACCCGACTAACCCGCAAAACACGGGCAGCCCGACACCATCAGGCAGCCCAGGAATTGCGGGTAATCGAGCCCAGGTCCGGGTAGTCGGGTCGGATAAGATGAGGTGGTATGTAGGCGTGGTTAAGCTCTGCTTTAAGTCATCATGACCGGAAGGCAAGTTGGGGTCCTCTGTTTTGGCCTGTGCAAATATGATGACAGGTCGAGTGACTCCCGCGGCTTTTCTAAAGCGGCGGAACTGCGGAGTTGTAATCTCATCTCGCCACAGCTTACATACTAAAGAAGCGGTTGGGAGGTCTTGATAAGGAGTCCTAATCAAGCACTCCCGACCCAAATCGTCGATTAAACCCGGAATTATACGACCCATTATATATTTTCAGATATAAATAGACTGTTGCTTTGATATTTTTAGTGATATAAAGTCCTTAACAAAATTGAAAGCTGGACAAGTTTTAGGGTGTGTTTGAGTTGAGGTTAAATATATAAATATAAATATAGAGAGAAAGGGAAGAAATAAAGGATAAGAGTCCAAGAGATGAATGAAATATGAAGATGGGAAGAGTGTGGAATTTGATCTTAATATAAAGGAAGCAAGGAAAGAAGGAAGGAAGGAATGGATTGGATCATCTGGTTTTTAGTGTAATTGTATGATTGGATTTTATATAAGGAATGCATGGATATAATGTATTATTTCTAGAAACATGACAATTCACAACACCGCATGCTTTGTGTAAGGATAAACGATTCTTCTCATTTTTTTACGGGATATTTTGTTACCTTAAATAAAATTTAGGTGGAGATATAGATAAATTATTTGTAATTTTTATCTTATTTATTTATATAAGTGATATCTGACATGTTCTGTGATGGAATAAGAAGTCTAGACGAACTCAGAGACTTGGGCAGTAGCCGACTTGCATTTAACAAGTTACCAATTGAGGCTAGGATTTGAGTTTTAGTCAAACTTCTATTTTGATAGAAATTACAATATATTCCCTCCTACCCAATTTAAGTGTCTCACTGTTACGAAATGACAAAATTGATGAGATATAGACAAAATTGATGAGATATAGTTGTTTACTTCGTAATATTTTGGTTGGGTAGGGTATGTAGATTGGAGAGAGTGGGTTATGATTTGTATAAAGTAAGTAGGGTAATGGGTGGGTGGGTAATAAATGAAGATTAATAAAGTTAGAATGGTAAAAAACTTACTAAAAAAAGACAACGGGACACTTTAATGAATAGACGAAAAGGTATCATAAGACATTTTAAATGGATAAGAGGGAGTATTTTACAAGATTAAACTACACTATGAGGGTCTCAATTTTGACGTAATCAAGCTTTAAGGATCTCAATGTTATGTCCATAGCTTTAAGGATCTCTTATTACTTATTTACCAATACTATCTTTTTTGACTTCATATTATTGATTGCATTTCTATATATCTACGCAAGATAATAGTTTTTCAAAAGTCAAAATTTCGAGTGAAATAATAGAAATAACGTTAATACAAATCCGCTTTTACTGTTTATGTTATTTTGAGTTTCCGACTCCTTTACATTGGAATATTATTAGTGAGACCGACTTGGTGCCCACCACACTAATCATTCACCTTAACTAACTTGATTATATAGTTTACTTAAAGATAACCAAGCCCGATCCAACCCGAAATCGAGCGGATGCAGATAGACCCTTTTTCACGGTTGATTCGGTTGACTCATTTACCGTAATGCAACATAAGAATTTTAGACATGAAATGTAAATTAGTAAGACTTACTTAAGATGGAATATTCGTCTTAAATCTTAAGATGAGTCAAATAATACCATATGAACACGCGTGAAGGTAATGAAAACGTTTCGCATTTCGTATGCAGCGTGTCATGTAATTTGATATGTATTAAACACGTTTTAAACTTAAGACGGATAGTGTTCGTCTTAAATGAGAATTTGTGAATATAAATATAAATAGTAGGTATTTCTTAAGACAAGTGAATCCGTATTAAGAATAAACTAGTTTTTAACCCGTGCAAAAATGCACGGATATATTTTTAGAAAAATGGTCGTTGATAATTAACATTTACAACTCAATTTCTTTTATGTTGACAATATGTTAAAACGCACATTTAAATTAATTTTTAAAACATCGTATTGAGTACCTAAAAATGTAACTATCACTATAAAATGTAATTTGTTAGTATTTATTGTAATTTATGATAATTATGTATTATTTATTGTACGACTAATTATTAGTCATAAATCATTATTTAATAATTATGTAAAAATCAACATCGACATTATATTTTAATATATAATATATAACATATAACATATAACACATAAGTTGATGTTATAAATGTAATCTTTTACCTAGAAATTTTTGTTTACAAAATAAATCAGAATTAAAACGTAATATTTATACCACGAAATTAAATGTAGGCGGCTATTCAGAAATTAATTCAATAAAGTTTAGTGTAGGTCCCACCATAAATGACTTTAAAAATAAATAAATCGTGGATTAATGATGTGGCTTCACCAGAAATCATTAAATGTTTTTATATTAATATAGATAAGATAGTTTAAATAACGTCACTTGTAAAGATAAGACAAACTTTTTCTTAATCTTAACGCATTTTGTTTTTGTCATATGTGTGATTTGACTTGTTTTAAAATTAAGACATACTTCGTATATGTTGAAGTATGAGACTTTTAGTGTCTCCTAGTCGTTTCCGGAATGTTCTAGATTCATTCGGAATGTGCCGGAATAATGTAGAAACATCTAGAATGTTCTAAAACACTTGTGAACACGCTAGAATAGTCTAGAATACTCTAGAAGGATCAAGAATGTTCTAGGTGTGTGTAAAGAAGCCTAGAATCTTCTAGAAATACCTTGTAAGTATAGAATAAGGCTAGAAGCCTAGAAGTCTAAATCACTCTAGAATCTTCCTCTCCCATTTCATGTATCCAAAAAAATTCACAATAATTCAACACACAATAAATTGTTTCAACTAATCAACCTTCAACTAATTAAATAAACTAACTAACTAATCTCTAAATCTATTTCATACACTTCCCCATACACCTACAAGTGGTATAAGAGCTCTAAGGATCGTAAGGGCTACTAAATAAAACAATGGCTTCCGCACCAAACATTCTATTGACCGCTCCTCCAGATTTTCTAGATTTATTTGACGGAGAAAAATACAACCATTGGTGCATTGAAATGAAACTCTTCTTAAGAGTAAATGCACTATGGGAGATAGTGGAAAATGGTCCCGAAAAACAAAAAAAAGGTGTTCCAACTATCGAAGCAACCTTACAAAAAATAAAAGAGGATGGAATAATTGACCCAAAGCCCTCTGTTTCATCTTTGTTGCCGTTTCAGACACCATTTTTCCAATAAAAATGTGGTCATCTACCGCAAAAGAAGCATAGAAGTCACTCCAAAAAGAATTCTATGGTGGTGAAAGGATAAGGGCAATACGCCTCAATGCCTTAAGAAAAGATTTTGAAAATTTGAAAATGGGGGAAAATGAAGGCATAAATACCTACACTTGGAGAGTAATGGAGACAGCTAACCAAATGAAAACATATGGTGAAGATGTTGCCAATACGAGGATTGTGCAGAAAATTCTCGTAACTTTGACAAAAAAATTCGAAATGAATGTCACTATTATTAAAGAATCAAGGGATCTATCGAAGCTCACTCTGACGGAGCTAATTGGACCTTAGATAAAAAAAAATCAAGACTCAAGAATCTTCTTTCAAGGATGCAAACGGGAACCGGGATTGCGGAGAAACGAAGGTAGAAGGAAACGTGACACGAGATCATCACCAACATCCATAAGGTGATATTCCACAAGGGGATGTTTACAAAACCAACAACAATGATCCTCCTACACCTCCATCAACTCCTAATGCACACTCTCCATCGAATGACAATTTCGGAAATTTTACGAGAGAACGAGGTAAAGTCTCTCAGAAATGTTTGCAGAATGTTATGTTATTTGCGTGGATGAAGAGGAATGTGAGAAATGCTCCTCTGGTATCGAGAAGCTTAGAGACGTTGGCGAGGCTTCCATACATATATAAGGAGTTTCAAACTGCCATGGAGGAGACGGAATTAAATATGACCAAGAAGAACAACACTTGGGTGTTGGTTGACAAGCCAAGAAATCGGATAGTAATTGGCATAAAAGTCTATAAAAGCAACTTAAAACCCGATGGTTATATCAACAACATACAAATGAAGATTGACGGTCAAATGACACTCCAAAGAAGCTAAAGATACATTTGCTCTAGTTGTTTGTCATGCTATCAACTCGAGGAGGAGATATACATCAAGCAACCATCGAGTTTGGCGATACAAGAGAAAGAAGAAAAAGAAGTGGAATGTTCGAGTTCCTCTGATCCATGTATGGAGTTACACCAAAAGTCTCAAGGAGGAGTGTTGAAGTATGAGACTTTTAGTGTCTTCTAGTAGTTTCCGAAATGTTCTAGATTTATACCTTTTAAGTGTAGAATAAGGCTAGAAGCTTAGAAGTCTAGATCACTCTATAATGCTCTATTCTAGAGAATTCATGGAATGTCGGAGAAGGAGGAGGAGCCCTATAAATAGATAACCTCCTCTCCCATTTCATGTATCCAAAAAAATTCACAATAATTCAATACACAAAAAATTCCTTCAACTAATTTCAACTAATTAAATAATCTAACTAAATAATCTCCAAATCTATTTCATACACCCCCTATACACTTGCAATATATGATGGTTTTAAATGAAAATTTGTGCCTTTATTAAGGTATATGGAAAATTTTCTGAAAATTTTGAAAAAAAATGATAAGGTGGACTTTTTTCAGTACTATATCCAATGTTGTTAGGATCAGGATCCTACTTTGGATCGATGAGCTTATTAGGATCGAATCGATAGGATTGGATCGTCGAATCGTAAGATCCTACAAATTAACTTAAATACATAATTGTGCTATCAAAATATGTTAAAATAATAACAAAATACTTTTATCTTAGCATGTGCCTAATAATAATTATTCTCATTTATAGTAGACTTCTATCTTAAAAGTCATATATAAAATTTTAGTAACTGAAAAATATTAAATGTTAATAATGTAGGATCGGGTTGTATAATTGTAGGATCGTAGGATCGGGTTAAAATTCTGCTCTGAAAAAAATTTATGCAAGTTGAATCGTAAGATCCTACAAAATTAAGATTCTACTTAGGATCGGGATCGGGATCGGTCACCACTTTTGAATCGTAGAATCGTAAGATCCTATGATATGGATCGGGAGTTTAACAACAATGAATATATCCAAAGTAAAAAAGGGTAATATTGTCCAATAAGTAACCATAGGTCCTTAAAACTATGTAAAGAAGACTGAGGTCCTTAATGTTTTTTTTTTATGACGAGGGGGTCGAATCCCCCGAGCCCATGCATCCAGCACCACCACATGGACCATGTAAGCCACCCCTTTCGGGGGCTGTAGTGGTCAAGTGGTCATCGCCCCAACTAGTAGTCGAACCTGGGACCTCTCAACTCCTGCATTTCTGCAAGTTTCAAGGTTTAACCCAACTACCACTAGATTAACACCACTTGGTTGAGGTCCTTAAAGTTTGATTACATCAAAGTGGAGTCCCTTGAAGTATGGTTTACTCATATTTTACAATATCTTTACAATATCTTTACGATATATTTTACCGTCCTACGTTGAGAAGAACTAGTTGTCTTGTATGCTTATATATGGCCATAATTGATTGAATGAATACATAACAAATTATTACACATAATAATTCTACATGGAATCAACCACCAACAAATCCTACGTTAATAGACAAATCATAAATAATCATGCTCGAGCGAAACAAAATTATATTTGTTTTTTTCTTATGGAATTTTATTTTTAAATTATCATTTTAAAATTAGTGATTATTATTAATACTTTTGGAGGAAAATGGTTTTCTTATTTTTGTTCTAAGTAATCCATTTCAAATATTTTACATAAATTGAGAGGCTACTCAACAAATTCTCTCTTCTTTCTAGAAAGAGTTTTTTCATATCGTTTTGTGAGAACTTCTCCATCTTCATATTCCTGCTGCTTTTTTATTCTAAAAAATCCTAGAATTTCTCCTCTTTTGCAACTTGCTTCTATAAAAATCACGCTTATTATCTCTATCATTGAAACACAATGTTTCTCTATTGTAGCGCATATCTTTATGAGGCTCGAAGGAGTTTGGCCAATCAAGTTTTACTATTGGGTTTTTTATTGGGTTGCTTTTGTAATACCAAGGTTTTTCTGTGTGCTTTAAGAATTTGGTGTGTGTCTATAAAAGAACATCATTTATGATCTTTCGTGCACTCATCAATCACCTTTAGTTTCTTTAACTCCTCTTTTATTATCTTTGTTTCTTTGTTGTCTATTAGTTCTCTTTATTTTTCGTTTTTTTCTCTTTTTTTTCACGGGTTTTGAGCACAGATTTGGCCTATATTGTAATTTTAACTCCAATGTGGACAAGAGAAATCTTTCTTCCTTTTATCAGGATCATCATGGTAGTCAGAAAATTTTTCATAATTATCAAGGTTATTATCATCCGCGTTTCCCTTATGTTGAATTTCACCCACAAAACCTTGTGCATGCTAATGCTTGACGTTTTCCAATGAAGGGGAGTGGTTAATATGACCTTGCGTCTTTGGGAAGGTCTAGGGAATTTTGGGAGAGTTGTGTATTAGGCCGTTTGGTGGATTACCGGTTGTTTGAAGAGGAGAAGATCAATGATAATTATAAGGCCTAAATGGAATACTTATAGTAGAATTTCCGCACACGGCATCCTCTGGTTGGTAAGGGTAGTGATTGTGGAGTTTTTCGAATTAAAGTTCACACTTGTTGGTTATCGAACCTTGATACATCTGTGGGATGAGTCGGCTTTGAGCCTCATGGTGAGATTTTGTTCTAGGGGGCTTTAAGTTAAAGCTGAGTCTGCTCTCCAAGCTGAAGTATATGAGGTATGCGTGAAGAAACTAAAGTGATAAGGAAGCAGAAGTAGAGAGTCTAAAATATAAGGAGAGAAAACTAGGACCGTCGGTTCACCAATGAATGTCTAATGGTCATAGTCCAAGTCACAGACCGGCGCATATATCGTTGTATGGGGTAGTGAAAAGGTCCTCTCGGATCGCTAATCGCCTTAAAATGCTTCTAATGGGCTCTCGCAACTTATTATGACACTATAATGTTTGTAACAGCTCTAACCCTCACCAGGCTCTCGATCTTAGGTCGGGGTTTATCAGATCAAATAATCAATCATGCGCAATAACTCACTAATCGTGTTTAAATCCTACAATTAACAACAAAGGCATAATATAATTGACCAATCTAAAAACCTAATTAAAACCCGTCATAAATTCATTGGCTCCCATAAATCGTAGGATTAGAGAAATTAGCTACACATAACATAATTAACAACAATGATAATGATAATAAGAGATGAATTTAGGATGAAGAAATAATGAAAGAGATCTAACATAAAATCATTAGCAACAAGGGAGAAAAAGGAATGAACAATTAGGTAAAAGAAGAGCGAAAGATTAAATTTAATTACCAATAATCCAGAAAGTAGAGAAGAGGAATTTCAAGTATAGATCTAAAATTTCGAGAGAGTTACGTAACTAAGTTTTTAGCGGTCAAAAGCTAGAATAATAGATAACCTAAAAAAATAAAGTTACAAGCTTTTTATACCAAGTCCAAAAAAAATAAAATAAAAGAGTAACTAAAAAACCTAAGACACGAAAATATGGCAGCAAAAACACATGTCGATCGACATCCTTCTTGTGTCGATCGACATAATTGGCCACTGTCGACCGACCACTTAGTCACTCTCGATCGACAGACAAACTCACTGACGATCATCAGACACTAAAATCTCCAAAACTCAGCTTCCTGTGAGGATGACTCTTATGTCGATGGCTCTCTTCCATTTGTCAATCGACACCAAACTCACCGACGTTCGACAAACACTAATAGCTCAAAAAACTCAGCTTCCTGTGACGATGGCTCTTATGTCGATGACTCTCCTCCTTCTGTCGATCAACACCAAACCGCTCTGAAGATCGATGATACAACACTCTCTTCACAGCATAATCATTCATCCGTCATCAAGTTTCAACACAAGGTCGAAATACCGACATATCTCCTTCCTTAATCAGCGGGATTTGGCTCACAAATGCGCATTCATACCTAGAACCTGCATAAGCCACACAACTCATCGGTAGCACGAACATGGAGGAAATAATAGTGCCATAGTCGTAATAAAACATGAAAATGCGTGCCAAAAAAGGGAAAATCGTATGTAAAGTGCCACTACAAAAAAAACACGGTGTACTGACCGAATTTCTGACGGAATATACAGTCCGTCAGATGTCTCGGCTTACTGAAACAATTCTGACGGAATATCCGTCAGAAATATTTTTTGACGGATAAGACGTCACAAATCCGTTAAAATAGGAGACCGCGAAAATAAATTGGAAAAGCGCGAAATTTTGGTTGCATTTTCTGACGGATAGTGCGTCAGAAATAGTTAATGACGGATGTCCGGTCAGAAAAAAGACTGACAAAAGGCTGCATATTCTGAAAAAGTAGAACCTTTTTCTGACGGATATTCGGTCAGTAATTTTCCTGACGCCTTATCCGTCAGAAAAGGCCACGTAACCCTTTATTGACGACTAATCCGTCGGTAATCTCGAATTTCTTTTTCCTGACGGATAATCCGTCGGGACTTTTTCCAACCGTTCCCTAAACCCACGTCTGCATTTAATATTCTTTTTATTTTTTTCCAAAAATAAATACACTTAGTGACGGATTATCCGTCAGGATTTTTATTTTTTCTATTCCTGACGGATTATCCGTCAGGATTTTTTATAAATAGTTCCAGAAACTTTTCGCGTTCATTCTTCTTCTTCTTTGTTTTAACCCCAAAAACTTCGAACCCCATAATCTCCTCCCAAAATCCGATTTCTACCCCACCAATCTTACCACCGTGACAACCACCACCACATTACTAACTCCACCTTGCTAATAGGGTAATGTATTTATGTTTTTTTCATTAATTTACGGTTTTCTTTTCGTTTTATTTCAATTCATAATTGATTTGTTTGTACATTGTAGTGTGACAACCACCACCACCGTGACAACCTCCACCACCGTGACAACCCCGCGCCAACACTGCTTTGCAAAATTAATTAGGTAATTGTTTATGTTTATTACTTAATTATTTATTTAAGAATGAGTTAGTTTAGAAAGTAGTTAGTGTAGCTTATTTAGGTTAATAGATAATTAGTTAGAAATTTTGATCTAGGATAATGCCAATTAGATAGAAAAAATGACCTAGGATAGTTGCCTGTTAGATAGAAAAATTGACTTAGGATAGTTGCTAATAATTTGTTGTTGTTAGTGTTGTTACTTCTTAATTGTTGTTGTTGTTGGTGATAGTTATTAGTTGTTAATTTTGAATTATTATTTGTTAATTGTTGTTGTTGATCAACGATAATTTTTAGTTGTTAATTGTAGATAATTGTTAATTGTTGTTAATTGTTAGTTATTGATAATTCTGAATTGTTAAATATTGACCTAGTACCCGTTCAAAGATTACTCCTAAAATTACTCATTAGGAGTAATTTTTGAATAGTCCCCATTTTGGGACTGTCTTTGTACGTTTCAAGTCATTTAGGTAGCAAACAGATACTTGTTATTTTTTTAATGAGGGTACAAATTCGGTGACAATTCCTTTAATATTCTCTGAATACATATATGGACTAATAATATAATCCATATTTTGTATTTGGAAAATAAAGGGGAATTGCTGCCGAATTTTTTCCCCATTAATAAATAACAAGTGCGTGTTTGCTAATGACTTGAAATGTACATTGATGGGTTTAGGTTGGAGTGATAAGGACCTAATTCAAAGACTATTTGATTTTTTGACAATAATTATATATTCATTGATGATATTGTTTTTTTGTGTATTATATGTGATAGTTAATTAATAATTGTCAATTGATTGATTATTTGAATGTAGATACATAATAAGATGAAAAGATTAGAACGACAGTGGATGTATGAAAGATTAGATGAGAAAAAGAAACCTAAGCTTGAATTTGCAAATGGGGTAAAAGAGTTTCTTGAATTCGCTGCACAAAGTAGTGTGTATAAGAATTTAGGTGAAATGAGGTGTCCCTGTAAGAAATGTAATAACAGAGCTTTTAAAAGGATTAAGGATGTTCAACTGCATCTTTGGTCGAATGGTTTTGCCCCATGTTATTATGTTTGGACGTATCATGGTGAGGAAATGCCAACCGGAGAAAGTAGCAGTAGTACTGTAGTTAGTGATAATCCTTATCGAGAGCTCGTGGAAAATGCATTACGTGATAATATTGAACAAATAATGGAGGATCGAGTCAATCCTGATGACCTTAGTGATGAGGAAGTGCGTCATGAAACCCCAAATCCTCAAGTTTCTTCCTTCTACAAATTGTTAGAAAAAGCCGAACAACCAGTGTATGAGGGAAGCAAAATAAGTTTATTGCAAGCCGCTGCTAGGTTGATAGCACTCAAATGTGAGAACAACTTATCCCTTCGATGCAAGAATGGGTTTATGTCGTTTGTTGGTGACATGATTCCAACAAAAAATGACATGTTACGCAATTTCAATGAGGTTAAGAGTGTTCTTAAGGGACTACAACTACCACATGAGAAGATCGATGCATGTCCTACTGGATGTATGCTTTTTTGGGAAAAAAATGTCAATCTCGAGCAATGTACAAAGTGTAATGCATTTCGGTACAAAGGTAACAATAATTCAAGTAATGGGAGGCGAATTCCGAATAACCCCTTAATTTATTTCCCGCTTGCACCAAGGTTACAACGATTATATGCAACCAAGAGCATAGCAGGTGAGATGAGTTGGCACCATAGAAATTCCAATTAAGAGAAAGAGGGACAATGGCACATCCAAGTGATGGAGAAGCGTGGAAACATTTTGATCGAGAGCATCCAGAATTTGCAAGTGAGCCTCGCAACGTTCGGTTGGGTTTGTGTACGGATGGATTTTCCCCACATGATCATTCAATTTCATCAATTTTGGTAGAAGAGACAGATACTGAAGATGAGTATCAAGTGGTTGCAGATGAAATAGGTGAAGATGAATATGACGGGAATGTCGCGGAAGAAGAGGATAGAGATTTAGTTCAAAACACCACAATTGAGATAAATGAGGAGGAAGAAGAAGAAGTCGGAATTCTATTTTCGGATGATGAAACTTTTTTAATTTCTAGTGATAGTGATAGTTAGGGGTGATAGGGAGTACTTGTAATTGTTTATTTATCTTTTGAGCATACATTTGTAAGACATGTTTTATTTTTATCCTTTGGTTATACATTCATAAGAAATGTATGAAAACTTTGTTTTATTTTTCATGGGTTAACATTTATTATTGCTAGTGTTTATTTGTATTGTTAGCTTTATTTGAAGCAGGTAAATGTCGAGATTTATACGAAAGATATTGGGGAGTGGATCAGGTAGGCGTTCTCAAAATGAGAACGAAGAAATGGAGGAGAATGATGATGACCTTCATTTGACCGGTGACAATGTGCCCCACCGAAATCCACCGATTGTACTCACTTCTGATCCTTCGGTAGTTAACGGTTGTTGGTAAGTATTTTTTTTATCCTCCATTAATGAAAAATATATCCTTCAAATTTATAATATTCATATTTATATATATATGTGTTTGTTTTTAATCAGGTGGAATGACAAGATTGTAAAGAAATACGTGGTTGCCTCGTTCACTCAAAATCTTACCGATGAGTACTTCACCAACTGGACTGAAGCGAGTTATGCGCAACGAGAAAAGATGTGGATCTACTTTAAGGTAATGTAAAAATAAACAAGCCACATTAGTTTTTAAAATTAAACTAATATTTTCTATTTCTAATAACATTTTATTTTATGGCAGACTCATGTGAGTTCCATTGATTCTCAGTATGATCCTTTTCCTGAGTGGAAGAGGAGGGTCACGAGATTGATTACTCACATGGTGAATGGTGTCAAATACGGAAAGAAGAAGTCGGATTGGGTGCCCGATAGTTGGAAGGAGAAGTTGGACGCAAGGTACGAGACCAATCCTGAATTTAAAAAAAAATCAGACATAAACAAGGCAAATAGAAGGTCTGGTGCTAAGGACGGGAAAGCGTTGGGCACCCACACTCTAGGCCGCAAGAGTTGCTCTGATGTTTTCAAAGAAATGGCAAGTATTTCATAAATTTTTAAAATATTAAATTTGGTTAATTAATATTTTTATTGTCGGACGATATAATTAACATATATGTTTTCTTTGCTTTTTAAAGGGCGAGTCGGCTACACCGTACAAGGTGTTTGAGAAGACGAAGAAAAACAAGAAGGGAGAGTGGATTAACCCTAGAGCTGCTCGGACAGACGTAAGTATTTCTAATCGAGCGACTTATTGTATATTTTTCATATTAAAATGATAATTTTACAATATATTTTATTTATTTTTTATTTAATAATTTGTCTTTTTTTCAGGCTGCTTACAATGAACTTTTGGCTCAACCAACGCCAACCGGAGAGCCTCGGGATGAGATTCAGACCTACCACGAAGCTGTTGGAGGATTTGACAAAAAAGGAGGTTTTTTTGGGATCGGTCCATTGGGTGAAGAGGTATGGTATGAGAATCCTAGGGACAAAAGAGGAGATCGTCGATCTTGTTCTTATCGACCAAGCATGTTTAGTCAAATGCAAAAAGAGAATATGCGTCTCAAAGAAAAAATTGAAAGCACTGAAGCAACTCAAAAACAAATTCAAGAGGAAATGGCGGAAATGAAAAAAGCTTGGAGTGATATGCAGACTTTCTTTTCCACTCAGTCATGCTCAAGTATGCCAAATCATCACCGACGTGATGACTTCTCGAACGACCCTCATTGCTTTGGATGTAACATGTCAGTTGATCCTCTAACCACTTAGGATAGTTTAGTCAAATGCAAACTGAGATTATGACTTATTAACTTTAGAACATATTTTATGTTAGTGTATGAATTATGAAGACTCTTTTATGTAATTCAATTTCTTACCCATGTTTTTTCTTTGTTGTTGGTTAATTGTTGTTAGTTCCCGCTTAGCGGTCGACTTGGAAATAAATCTCCGTTTGGCGGATGATGAATGTTTTGCAGGATTTAGTGATTTTGAGGTTGTAAATATGAACAATGCTATCGCATTGGGCTGGACAGCAAGCAGCTGTTTCCTGCCTATACTGCTTTAATTTCTGACGGATAACCCGTCACAAAAAGTCAAAATTTGACTAAATTCCTGACGGATAATCCGTCACAAAAGTCAACAGTTGACAAATTTCCGACGGATTATCCGTCAGAAATTGAGTCAAATATTGACTTTTTGGACATCATTCCTGACGGATAATCCGTCACAAAAGTCAACAGTTGACAAATTTCCGACGGATTATCCGTCAGAAATTGAGTCAAATATTGACTTTTTGGACATCATTCCTGACGGATTATCCGTCACAATTGACCAGCTACTGACGGCTTATCCGTCACTAAAAGTCAAAAAAAATTTGACCGTGGAATTTTTTCTTCTACGGGTAGACCGTCAGAAGTCCGTCACAATTATTTTTCTGACGGATAATTCGTCACAAACTTGATTTTCGTGACGAATATTTGGGACGGAAATTTCTGACGGATTATCCGTCAGAAACGCGATTTTTCTGACGGATTTCCTGATTTCTGACGGATTTTTTTCCTTCAGAACACCGCGTTTTTTTTGTAGTGTGCACGCATCAATATTGATCGAGGTTTGTTGCATGTGGATTTATCCTCGAATTGCCTGTAATTGCTGCTTCAAGTGACCGAGCTTAACTATGAACATAATCTTATTAAAGGTGTTTTAGATGATATTAGTAGTTTGTTTCCTTCTTTTCAGTGCCTGCGTGTAGTTTTATTTCGAGAACTCTTAGGGTATTTTTGGATAACAAATTGTGAGAGAAAAGGAGGGGAGGGGGTGAAGGGAAGGGAAATGGAAGAAAGGAAATGGAGGAGGAACGAAGAGGGGTTGTTTGGATAACAAAAAAAAGTAGAGGGCAAAGGAGGAGGATGGAGGAAGAAGGTGATTTTAGTGCGTTGGAGGATGAAGAGAGTTAAGTCATATTAGAGGAGTATTTGGCTTTATCATTCTTAAATAATAGTTAAAGAAAAAAATTCTTCCAAATCTTGTCAATAATAATGAAAAGATTATAATTTGGTCTAAAGGAGGGAAATTGAATCCTCCCATTTTCCTCTCATAGTGCCATTCCATTTCCCTCCTTCCATATATTGTAACCAAACAATGAAATTTGAACCCCTTCCCTTTCCCTCCCCTCCCCTTCCCTCTAATTCTCTAAATCCAAACACACCCTTAATGGTTAATCCTTTAGCTCATAATCTAGCCATGAGAGCTATGCATCTATAATGTTTATTTTTTACTATAGTGCAAAAAAAAAAATTGAGAGATTTACAGAAGTATATTTATTCGAAATATTAATTAAATATATGTGAATATTATTTTATATTAAATGTATGAAAAGAAATTAATCTATTTGATAATGGTAAAGATTACTTTTATTAAATATACATAAATAAAATGAATATTTAATAAGGTTTTTAAGTTTCAAGTTTTAATATTTTACATAAAAGATGCAGAAAAATTACTACTTCGTATTACGTTTAAAGTATTTTATGGAAAAAGTTTCACGAAGTTTATTTTGGAAAAATAAAGTTTATCTAAGAGTGATCTAACGTGAAGTGATGCATATCCATCCTAACATTAAAATATATTCACTTTCAATATTTTTTATTTTTTTTCTAGTTGTATTTTATGCGGTTTTTAAGAAAGTATTTTTATCGTAGACGACTTGACCGTAGATTCTAACATCTATATATAACTTCTTTTTTTGAAAATAATATTATGTGAACATTTTGTAATGATAAATGAAAATAATTTTATTTAGGAACAATTTTTATATTTCAAGTTAGTTATGGTTAAAATTTGTCAATAATGACCCTTGGATGCTTTTTTGGACTAAATAGAGTCGAAATGAACTGTAGTAAGTTGAATAAAACTAAAATGAAGACAATTAGTTGAGATGAATAATGTTGAAGGTAGTTGAATTAAACTAAAGTAAGTTAAAGTGAGTTGAATAAATGATAATATTAACTCGAGGATAATATAATCCAAAAAAGGGAAGGAGTATGAAATACTAGTAGCATCTAAATGAATAGAAAAGCTTTTTGCTATAATTATTATTCATTTTTTTGTCACATCTATTTTATTTAGGCCAAATTCTATCCATTATCTTACACAAAACAAAAATATGACAACCTTTTTGAAAAAATAGTAACCCTCTTTTTTGTGAATATTTTTTTTCGAATTGATCACTAATTATTATAAAATGTTCACTGTTTACCAAAAACGTGACGATATTTTGGACAAAAAAGAGACTGGAAAAACGACGGCATGGGAGATTCGAAATTTTTTAACCATTTAAAATTATGTATAGAAAATATATTAAATGACAATGAGCATGACATAAAGTCGGTTCGGTTAGAAGAAAATATTATTATTATAATTGTAAGTTTTGCATGCGACGGGTCGTTATTTGTGACGGATATTTTGTGAGATAAAATGGGTAAAAAATGAGTTAGTGGAGAGAGGGGACCACATGAATAGGGTTGAAGAGAGAGAAAAAGTGGGTATTTTGTGAGAGAAAATAGTATCCGTCATAAGCTTGCGACGGATAGTGCCGTTGGAAATAAGAATTTGTGTTATTATACTGTAATAAAGAAGTTGGGGTGCGAGTGTGCGACCATAGAGATAAGTAAACGCAATATCGGCCGCAAGAATAGAATCTAGATCAACTTTCTTTAACGTCTTTTGCTTTCCTCATCCCCCTAATTATTCCTCTTTTTTTATTGTTTCTGCTTGCTTGCACAGTTGCACTACTTCAAATTTACGACATTGAATTTTTACTTAATTTAATTTAATTATTCATATAACAACATATTACTCCGTTTTAAAATAAGTTGTCTACTTTGTTGGATAAGTTCAATTATTCATATAACAACATATTACTCCGTGATAAAATAAGTTGTCTATTTTGTTGAACGATTTTTTGAAATAATGCTGAAAATGAAAGTAATTGTCGTTTTGGGTTGGTTTTGAAAGTATTTGTCAAAATGGTGTCCACGTAGGCTCGGGAAAACGAAGCCTAAACACGCCATTGGTAGTGGCGGGTTACTTGCCAAAGACACGCCATTACTAGTGGCGTGTCTTAGCAATTTAAAAATTTTGGAAAAAAAATGCTACAGTAGGTTGTGTAGTTGGGCCAAATTGTTAAAAAACAAAGATGTTGCTTAAACACGCCATAGCTCATGGCGTGTCTTCCCAAAGACGCACGCCATTCCATATGGCGTGTTTGGTTCTCAGTAGTCTATGTCAAAATTCCTGTTTTTCAAAAAATTTGCACTGACTAAACACGCCACACTTAATGGCGTGGTTCAAGCTATATACACGCCATGCCTAATGGCGTGTTTAAGCCGAGTAGGTTCCGAAAAACCGAGCCTACGTGGACACCATTTTGACAAATACTTTCAATTCCAACCCAAAACGACAATTATTTTATTTTTGAACATTATTTTAAAAACGGTTGATTTTTCTTGTTGGACCATTTTGAAGACCTAGGCCCTGTTCTTTTGGACTGAAACTTAACTGAATTGAACTGAACTGAATTTATAGGATCTGAACTGAACTTATAGGAACTGAACTGAACTTAACTGAACTTATAGGAACTGAACTGAACTGAAGTTATAGAAATTGAACTGAACTTATAGGAACTGAACTGAACTTATAGGAACTGAACTGAACTTATAGGAACTGAACTAAACTGAACTGAACTTATAAGATCTGAACTGAACTTAACTTATAGAATCTGAACTGAACTTATAAAATCCGAACTTAATTAACTTTATTTTAATTTAAGTTAACTATTATTATTATTGTTGTTGTTGTTGTTGTTGTTGTTATTATTATTATTATTATTATTATTATTATTATTATTGTTGTTGTTATTGTTGTTGTTATTGTTATTATTATTATTATTATTATTATTATTATTATTTATTATTATTATTATTATCCAATCACTATAAGGTGAATGCCAATTAGCTACAGAATTTTCAGTAGCAAACCACTTGATTTCGGTAGCTAATTACAAATAGAGACGGAATTTTCGACGGAACCTAATCCGTAGCTAATAGCCTTGTCGCTAAATTTGCTACAGAATTGACTACTGATTTTAGCTTCCAAATATAAAGTAGCTACTTTTGCGACAATAATAGAGACCAAAATATAAATAGCTAGATTAGAGATTACAAATTATATTGTAGCTAAACTAGTGACCGACGTAGAGACCGATTTAGCCGTTTCTAAATTAGCGACTAACGTGTTAGTATCTAAATTTTTAGGACATAATAAGTGAGATCCCTATATGCCACGTAGGACCGCCGCTCACCGAGCATGTATAGTCCATGCACCACCTCTTCTAGACCGCCGATCACCCAGCATGTATAGTCCATGCACCACCTCTTCTACGTAGATTGATTATTTTTGTTGTTGAGAGGAATCGAACCCATGACCTCCAAGTCTGTAACTAGCATTCTAACCATTGAGGCACTTGAAGATTAATGACTGTTTGGGTAATAGATATTTAATTAAAGTCGTTGTTACGTATGTGTGCTATAAGGTATATTTTTAATATTATAATAGTATAAATAGATTATAATAATAATTCAAAACTATATTTTAAATTGTCATACATTTTATATGAAATATTAAAAAAAACAAGATAATGAAAATTAACTTTAGCTACTAACGTATTTCCGTAGCTGAAAACTTAAATTGGATACTAAAGTTGCTACTCTCTTTGTTTTGTCTCTATAACTTTAGCTACCAACGTATTTCCGTAGCCGAAAACTTAAATTAGATACTAAATTTGCTACTCACTTTGTTTTGTCTCTATAACTTTAGCCACCAATATATTTCTGTAGCTGAAAACTTAAATTAGATACTAAATTTGCTACTCACTTAATTTTGTCTCTATAATAACTACGTACTTAGATACTGATAAATTTCTGTATTTAAAAATTAAAATTAGATATTAAATTCGATACTCACTTTATTTAGTCTCTATAATAGAGACATAATTAGCTACCATATTAGTTTGGTCTCTTAAATAGAGACTAAATGTATTTTTGTCTCAAAATTAGTTGCTAAATTATATATTTAGCGACTAATGTTTAGTCAGTTGCTAAACTAGTAGCTAAATCATCATTATCTTGTGGTGAATAGACGACATCGATAAAAAATTAGTCTAACACACAAGGTAGTTTAAAATATTTTCAACGTTATATATAATGGTTTGTTCATAGTCCATACATTATACTACAATTACATTAGATAAAAAATAATTCACTATTACAATTTTCTCTAACCATTTATTTTCTCTAACAATGGTGATGAAGAAACTGATTAATGGGAGAGTGATAATTGGTAAGGGTGATGGTGTCGTATGATGAGTTGTTGTTTTTTGGCATTAATGAGGATGATAATTTTGCATTAATTAGAGAGTAAAAGACGAGTAAATTATTAATGAGTTGTTTTTTTATAGATGACGTGTATCGAATAATTAAAGAAAATGTTTGTATCAGTTGTTAAAAATAATACTCCGTATATAACTTTTCTTAATTGAGTTTATATGAACTAAACTTATAGGAACTGAAGTGAACTGAACTGAACTTATAGAAACTGAACTGAACTGAACTGAACTTATAGGAACTGAACTGAACTTATAGGAACTGAACTGAACTGAACTTATAGGATCTGAACTGAACTGAACTTATAGGAATTGAACTGAACTTATAGGAACTGAACTGAACTGAACTGAACTTATAAGATCTAAAGTGAACTTAAATTAAGTGACTTGAAGTCCAAAAGAACAAGTCCTTATATAATTAATGAATTGTTGCATACTTAATTACACCTACAAAATTAAAATTATTGTTGAAAATAACAATACAATAATACAGATGTTACGGGCCTTTTTTATTGGTGTTGCACAGGTCACAAATTTCAAGTCAATTCAATTAGTTAAATTATCTTGTTCTCATTTACAATGACTTATTTTGGAGGTAACTGCATAAAATTGTGTAGATCAGAATATTATTATTACAAAGAGTCTTATCGAAAACAGATAGTATCCATTTCACAACGATGTAAGGGGGAAAACAAATGGAGGAAAATGTAACATTTTTCATTTTGCTGGTTCATATCACCTGTATTAAAAGTATCCGTTTTTTTAGAATTTGCGTTATTATTATTAGTTTACTCGGAATGGTTCCATCACATAGTTGATAGTTGATACGTGGTGTGGTGTTGAAACAATTTGATGATAAATAATAAACAATTAATTGGTTAAGCGTTCGTAAATGACTTCTACTGCAACCACATGTCACTGCATGATAGTTTTGAATAGAAAATATGTTGTATGTTGTTATTGACGGCATACTTGCGACAACTTTCAATTTATTACTGAATCAAAGTCATGATTTGTGCCGCATCTATACTTCTTTAACAACCATTCCCTCTTTTCTATCCAACCATTCGCTTATTTTTTAAATTTTATGCATCTTGTCTATGTAACTTGTAACTAGGGGAATTTAAGGCTCTGGACAATCTTGGGAGAATGGGAGGTTAACCGTATGGACAAGCTAGTTTATGGGCTATTTGGACTATATTTTTATAAGAGTTTGAGAATAAATAAAATTTGTTGTTAATATAGGCATATTATTACACTAGCATATCTGGTTGTGGGGACTGCAATAAGAGTTCAGTAAATCCGAATGACATGTGTTCAAGTCCTAAACTTGTAAGATTTAATTTGAACTTAATTAAACTTATAAAATTCAAACTTAATTAACTTAATTTAACTTAACTATTATTATTGTTATTATCATCATTTACGTTACAAAATAAAATTTTCCCTTACCATTTATTTCCAGATTATCACAATCCTCATCAACTTTATCTTCACTATGAGTATGTTGTTTTGTACTTATAGATGACATTCTTCCGCTTTTTATCATACATGCCCGAATTATGGTAAGCGTGTGGTAAGAAACTAAGAAATGTGGTATTACACTATTAATGAGGTAGTGAATTCTTGTACAATTATTAATGAGTTTTTTTTTAAAATAACGTGTATCGAATAATTAAAGCGAAATGTTTTGTATCGATCATTAAAAATAATACTCCGTATATAACTTTTCTAAATTGAGTTTATATGAATTGAACTGAACTGAACTGGACTTATAAGATCTGAATTGAACTTATAAGATCTGCACTGAACATATAGGATCTGAATTGAATCTATAGGAACTGAACTGAACAGAACTTATAGGATCTGAACTGAACTGAATTTATAGGAACTAAAGTGAACATAATTAAATTAAGTGACTTTAAGTCCAAAAGAACATGGCCTAAGTGGTTATACCGTCTGATCCAATAATGGATAGGGCTCGGTCTCATTACTATATGTTGATATTAGCCTTGTTCGAATTACATTCCAAGAACGGGCTATTTTATTGTCAAGTAAGGGTTTGGTGGATTCAACAACCTTGGCCCAACGAGGTATTAGTGAAGAGCGTCACAAGACAAGCTTGGGTTGAGTTAGGGTGGACGGACCACCAAAGGCACGGTGGCCGTGACATGGCCCAAAGACCGTGTGATCACTCGGTGGTTCTAAGAACTCCAAATTTATTTTGGAGGAAATTTAATATTTATGTTATTTTAATTAGTTATTCATAGGTTGTTACTATGTTTGTTGCTAGGTTGTTGCAAGTTAGTTAAAGGTAGTTATAATTAGTTAATTAGTTAAAAGGTTGTTAGGAGTTAGTTATTAATTAGTTACAACCTGATTTAGTTTCTTATTTAATTAATAAAGATTAAGTTTAATCTATTAGGATAAAATTAGGACTCCTATTGTGAGGAGAACTCGAGCTAATCAGCCGAGTATTAGACGTGTGACTCTATTATAAATAGAGCACTCGTTCTCTTTTATTTTAGACATTCAAGAATTAATAACCAAGCAAATTT
The DNA here is from genome assembly GCA_029255685.2 of Silene conica. Taxonomy (NCBI): domain Eukaryota; kingdom Viridiplantae; phylum Streptophyta; class Magnoliopsida; order Caryophyllales; family Caryophyllaceae; genus Silene; species Silene conica. The sequence continues at coordinate 82,293,148 of CM055312.2, read as the reverse complement.
TCAGGTTTATAAGGTTTTCTTATATTATAGGGTTCATCGAGTGTTGGATCTGCATCGTTATTATTTGTCGCGTTTCAAATAGTAGCACGAGTTATAACTTATAGGTCTAGGGTATAATTCAACATTGTTTATCCTATAGGTCTAGGGCAAACAATGTTCGCTTACAACAAGCGATCTTACAATGTTCAATTTTCAGGTTTATAAGGTTTTAAATCAATGTTCATTTCATATTTTCATATATGGCGTTTTTTTTTCGAGATGAATATATATTTGACTTTGATTTTACAGAAATATATAAGTAGGGAAATTATATAATTATATAAAGAAATTCACTTACAACAAGCGATCTTACAAAAGCATATAGTTTTTTTGTCTCGAAAGAGATGAGTATATTTTGGCAATTTCAAAATATTTAGTAATTAAAATATCTTTTAATTTGGAAAGTGTGTTAATTTTTTTTTGGTAAAAGTACTTGTAACATCCCAAGAGTATGAGAGGAAAGTTGTCCCACATGGGTAGAATGTGAGGCTTGTGATATGTTTATAATAGCTTCCACCCACCACTTAGTAACAAAGCCTTGTGCTTTTGAGCTTAAGTGATGACAAATAATGGGCCCAAAAGCATACCTCCCATCTTATTGGGTTTGTGTTACGACGGTGGCGGGTCGGGTTGTTACAAATGGTATCAGAGCGACCCTGCGAACGTGTGGTGAGCCTGTGGTCGGGAGTACCCGGGTCACCCACCTAGCGGGGAGGATTCTGGGCTTGGCTACGGTCAAGTTTGGGGCACAACGAGGACGGAGTTTGGGGCACAACGAGGACGTTGTGTTCTTTAAGTGGGGGAGTTTGTAACACCCCAAGAGTATGAAAGAAAAATTGTCCCACATCGGTAGAATGTGAGGCTTGTGATATGTTTATAATAGCTTCCACCTACCACTTAGTAACAAAGCCTTGTACTTTTGGGCTTAAGTGAGGACAAATAATGGGCCCAAAAGCATATCTCTCATCTTATTGGGTTTGTGTTACGACGATGGCGGGTCGGGTTGTTATAGTACTCGTATTATATTTTTTTTTTGTAGCATATATTAATGGATGGTTGCTCGTAACAAGAGATTCTTGTCAATCGGGAAGTACTTCTGTTCAAATAAATAAATATTTTACTCGTAGAGGGAATTGAATACGTTATCATTTTGGCCAGTAATATAGATCAGATGTAACACCCGCGAATTTCCCGATTTGAAATTTATTTTTAATAAATTATTTTGAAGCGTAAAATATTACTTTTAATAAAGTTATATTTTGAACTATAATAATTATACCGGAAATATTTATTTCCATCTTGAGTGTATAATAATACGCTTAAGACGATACTTCAAGCTTAAACCCGTCTTAAAACTTATCTTATACGCCATTTATGATGTTAGGCCAGTAATTGTGTTTTTCTTCTTAAAACTCCCAAAACAACCCTCTCCTTCTCCTTCCTTATTCCATTTTTCAGATTTCCACTCAAAACACACACAACATTCTTATACATATTCACCTTCAACCCTAGACGACCATAAAATATTCGTTTCGTATCCGTTTTCGATGATTCTCCCGTTTATCTCTTCCTTTCCCCGCCATCCATCTTTCTATGTAAAAAGTCTCCGACTTTCCTCAGTTTCCGTGTTGGGCGTCCCTTTAAAGGCCTCGGTTTTCTGGTAAACTCGCAAGCTTGGTGTTTGGATGCAATTTTGGGCAAACCGAAATAGCTTGCAGTCGATTTGGTGGTCATTGAAGAGCTATACGATAACTTTTATAGTTTCTCGACTTAGTGTCAAAAGATTGGTTTTTATGTGGTTTGTATGATAATTAATATGCTAGAAATGTGTTGTGTGAAATAGTTGTTTGACTAAGTTCATAATTCACATGCTTGGATGAATTTCTCTTTTAATGGTTGTTTACATTTGTATGTTGGTATAATACGTATGATTTTGGTTTACGTGTTGTATACATTGCACTAAACATGTACAAAATTCGTCTTATGATCGTCGCATGCTAGAACGTTGTGAATATCTGAATTCGTGTAGTAGTGGCCCCAGCCGGTTGTTCGGCGGCCGATTGACTGGCCGGCTTGGAGCATCTGTGAATGTTCTGTTTGTTGTTGCGTAAAAATTAAGTAGTGTAATCCTAGCCGGGTGCACCGGCTGGGAGTGCATGCATTGAATGTTTGGGTGAAGTTTGGCAATTGGGTGTTGTCGCTGACGGGTGACCGACAACCGGTTCACCGGCTGGGAATGCTTGTTCATGGTTTTTGCTCATAATTGATGTATGATGCTTGTGCACCGGCTGGGATCTCCTTTTGTTAACTTTTAGAATTTGAAATGGAAGAAGGAGACCCCCCGACAGGTGGCCCGTTTGCCGGTAGGAGACCGGCTCCCACTCCCTGGACAGTTTCAGATTCTTAACTTTTGGGTTTCGTGTGGTTAATTTGTTTGGTTAAAGGTTATATTATCCTTAATTTTTTGGTTAACGGTTATGTTAACCTTAGTTTGTTTGGTTAACGGTTATGTTATTCCAAGTTTATTTAGCTAGCGGTTATGCGATGCTTAAATTGAATAGATGACTTTGGTACGATTATGTGCCACCGGAATGAACTAATGTCACCCAATGTTATTGGATTTATTATATGTTCGGGATTTGTCGGAGGTCGTGCTATATGCGCGTCGGTCCCCGTGTGTCGTTCGATGTAGGTTATTACACTCTCTGGCCAGGTCTTAGACATATAGGCAACGGTTACGCTATACATAGTATTCAGAGGTCGTACTTATGCGCTCCGGTAGTTGGAGGTTGTGCTCATGTGCTCCGGTAGTTGGAGGTCGTGCGCATGCGCTCCGGTAGATGGAGGTCGTGCTCATGCACTCCGTAGTTAGAGATTTTGCTTATGCGCTCCAGTAGTCAGATGTCGTGCTTATGCGCTCTGACAACATTCGTTTGGAATGAGGACAGGAGAATGGAGGGAGTTTGCGCCGTAAGAGTGACCGTAGGAGGTGTGTTAATAGTTCAGAACACTATGAGATTAAATATAGTTGGGACTTGGGAGTATTATAAGAAAATCAATCATAGTTTGGGCTATTCTTTTTAAGTAACTAAGGTGTTTATTAATTCTTAAAGATATAAGGTAATCTATTGTTTTGATTACTTATTAGTTCTGTGTGTTAGGGAAAGAAAGGGTTGATGAAAAAAATTTAAAATTCGAATTATTAAAAGGAAGAATTAGTTTAAAAAAACTATTATAAAATAAATTATCCCAATAAAATAATCCTAATAAAAACTGATTTTAATGAAGTCGGTATTGTAGTTCTTAATTACTTAAAGTACAAATTTCTCATTTGTGACGGCGGTATCCGTCACAAACTTGTGACGGCGGTATTCGTCACAAACTTGTGACGGATACTGTTTTCTTTCAACAAATACCTACTTTTCTCTCTCCGACACTATTTACGTGGTCCTCTTTCTCCACTAATTCATTTTGTATCAATTTTATCTCACAAAATATCCATCATAAATAGTGACCCGACACAAACAAGATTTACTATTACTTAAATAAGTGAGTGAGTGACAGGTGGTGGGATATAGAAGTTAAGCTCATGGTCATAAGTTAGATTCAACACACCGAGTGTGACACGTGGTGGAGAAACATAGTCGTACATACTCCTTTATTCAATAACTTGGCTTCAATGGTTCGGTGGAAAAGGAACAAATGTCTCTTATATTCAAAATTCAATTGGGTCGACCATGTTAACATTTAGTATATGTCACTCCTTTTGTTTCATAACTTCTATCAATATCATCCGGAGAAGTTTTGTTTTATGAAAGTATATGGAGTTTTGTTCTCTTTCACTCATCCCTTTATTTCACCAATTATGTCTCTTTAAAGTGATTGGTTTTATCAATTATAAATGAGAACTAGTTCTGTGCCCCTTGTAATGCACGGGATAATGTTATATTTTTTTAGATTTTTGACGTATATTTTTATTCATAAAATTGAATCCCAATTATTTGAAGATAAGTGTGTAACGAATTTTTACACAAATTAAAATCTATAGTACAAGACAATTACAATTTATAGTATGACATAATTACGTATTTTTTTTAAAAGTTATAAATAGTTTGAATTACGAAGACAATTTTGTTTTTGGTTAATAGCAAAAGCAAATATATATGAACAAAATAATTATCTAAACTTTCTAACTCATTAACTTAAAATATACGCTTGTTTATTCGAGTATATTTTTAATACATCCATAACTTATCATTTTTTACCTTACTTTTTTTAACTTTAGTTTTACCTCGCTTTCGTGCCTTTTTTATTTCTTCCGTCTTCAAATTAACCACGTGATGCTTTGCATTATCTGTATTCACATACATTTCATGATAATTTAAAGCTTATATACAAAATATTTTGACCAAAAGGTAAAACATTAACATGACAAAAACTTGACAAACTAATCAAAACATTGTCACATGTAAATCATTTAAATTATACCAACTGGAAAACATGAATTCAAATATACAACAAACGATTATAAAAACAAAAAAACATAATAAACTAAAATATATTTTATTGCACACCATCATCGTAGCAACGACAACACTCAAAAATAATTTTCAATAAACTCACTATCATCAAATAATTAAATTAAATCATATAATATAATCTACTATATAAAAACTCATGAGAAATAGATATTAAATAAATAAAGTGAAAGGAAATTATTGTCGGTATTATAGTTTTTATAGACATTACATATCCATAAATTCACATATAATTTTTTAATTTTAATTTATTTTGTGGTATTATTAAATTAGATAATTGATTGACGAGAAACTCAAGATAGGAATTAAATATCAAAAAAAGTTAATGAAAATTATGGGTGTTATGTAATATAAAGAGTTTTAATTAATTTATTAACATATTATATTATAAAAAGTAATTAATGAAATTTTTTTTAATTAATTTGGTGGGTGTTAAGTATTATGAAGAATTTTAATTAATTTATTACCATGTTTAATTAAGAAAATGAATTAAATAGGAAAAAATGTTAATAAAAATGGTGGTTATTAAGAAATATGAAAAGTTTTAATTAATTATTAACATGTTTTATTACAAAAATTTCAATTATAACTTTTATTTTAATTATAAATTATGAAAAAAAGTTACAAAAATTTCAATTAAAATGTCAATATTAATTATAATTTTTGAAATTTTAAAGGGTTACACAAATTTTGAAAGAGAATATATTTAATATAAAAAATTATTTTAAGAATAATGATAATATCATTTAATATTATAAATAAGTGAATTAAATTAATTTATAGATAAATGAATTAAATTAATGTCATGTAATATAAATTGATATTCTATATCACATTAATTTGCCATGTCACATTAAAAATATGTCATGTCACATTTAAATACGCCACGTTACATTAAAATTTGTCATGTCACATTGTTTTAGGTACTCTTTTAATAAGATTTTATAGATTTATGTTTTATTTTTATATATTTTTTTATCCTTTTGTTTTATTTAAGGCATGGTTTATTCAACTTACTTTATTCACTTTAACATTATTTTATTTATTTAGTTTAACTTAGCTCAACTTCATTTAACTTAATTTAGTTCATATCAATTGAAAAAGGTTTACTCTCAAACTTCAATGAAATATATTGTTCAAGCAATAATAAAGGGTGTTATAACAATTGGTTGATAAAATGAAAATTGATAGGTTGATTATTATGTTAAATTAGTATGTTATAAGTTGGTTTCGTATATATTTGCAATTTTTTGGTCAAAATAGAAAACAAATATAAGTCTATAAATAATAAACAATGAAAAGCAAAATAATATAAGTTATGAGAATTAAACTCAAATCTGCAAGCTCTCAATTCCTATCCTTACCACTACACTAGTATCATTATACTGCAAACAAAGGGTACTAACTTTTAAATACAACTGCAGTTTTTGGATCGCGTGATGACTGTAACATCCGCATTTTCATAAATAAGATTTTAAAGGTTTTAATTTATTTTACGGAATAAAAATAATATGTTAGTATAAATTGTTAAGTTATTTTTAAATCTTCCGTAAGATCCGTCTTAAGAAACCTTAAGTTCTTAGGATGTTAATAATTTGGCATGTCTTAAACCAGACTCATAAACCCGTTTTAAAACAAATAAACCGAGTCATTTAAGAAAAGGACTACTTAAACCCTAAACCCAAGACCCTTCCATCGACATCTCAAAACAATATCACTGTTTCATTGTTTTTCATTTTCTCCTTCTCTTTTCAATCTTAAGATCAACTTTTCAAGCTCATCCCAAACCCGAATCAAGGTATGTTATACATTTTCGGAATCCTTGCGAAATTCCCAAGACATCTATCTCTTTCAATTTCGATTTCGTTCAACCCGAAAAAGGCGCTGTTTTGGCTTATTTCCGTTCTAGGGCTCTAAAACTCGTTTTCTTTGTTGTAGGAGCGGATTTAGAGGATCTTGAGGCCGATAGCTTCATTGTTGAAGAGGAGCTAGGAGCATAAAACGCTTTTGAGGTGACGATAATGAGAAACTCGGCCTTTTTGTTAAAATAACATGTTTCTTGATATTGTTTGTTAAAGTTTCTGATTTTGAGTATTGATGTTGTTGTTTGGACTTAGAAACATGTTAGGGTTTAGTATTATATGGTTTTCACATGCTTAGTTTGATATTCTTATGGTTATTGTTCATTTTCAGATTTTTCATCCTTAAGACGAATACTAAGTTTGATGTTAAAAATGGGTTTGTTGTTGAGATTCTTGCTTGTTTATGTATCCTAAGATTGATATACATGCTGGGTAATCTTTGTTGGTTGCAATTTGTAAGAATCGAATTGATTTGGTAGAGGTTTAGGATTCCTGTACAATGCGCGATTTCTGTTCAGGGGTTCTGAGCCGGTCGACCGACCGGCAGCCGGTCGGTCGACCGGCTGGGGATGTCTTTTGTGGTTTTTGCACTTTTGTAAATACGTATGTGTTGTGGTACTCAGCCGGTAGGCCGGCCGCCTGCCGACCGGCTGAGGCACCCATTGTGACATTTCTTGTTAAAGCGAAGAACGAAGGGGAGTAGGAGAAAGGTTCCCCAGCCGGGTGGCCGGCGGACGGTCGACCGGCTGGGAGCCCCTTCCCATGTTTCCGTTGTTTTAAAGGCTGTGAAGGGGAAAGAGTTGCCAGACGGTTGGCCGGCTGCCTGCCTCTGACCGGCTGGGAGCCCTTTTCACTCTAAAATGGTTTTATCTTTTGATCGGCTAGTCAGATTTGTTTGAGACTCGTTCCGTGTACCTTGTTTGTGTGTTTGAGGTCCCCGGGGGATGGGCATCTGCTTGCCTAGTAAGGGTACGGTGTCAGATGTTTTTGTTGATATTGATGAATATAGTGTATTGATTTTAGAACTCTTCATCCAAGGCATTGGATGACTCTTTGGCTAGTTTCGTAAATGTTTTGGATTGAAAGACCCCCCGGCCGGGCAACCGGAAGGGAAACCGGCTCTCCTTCTAAATAGTTTCCGAAGTTGGTTGAGAGCCTTGCATAAGTATTTGCATGATGATATGAGATTCAGTCATCGAGATTTATATGCTTCACATGTTATATATATGCTGGAGTATGTTGGTTGTTTATGTGTTACGTGTCGTTACAAAAGGTGGCTAGGAGAACTCTAGTCACTCCCCACTGATTGTGGCGTACATGTTTACATGTATGTAGGTACATGACAGGTGATTGGCAAAGGGTTGCATGGAGCTAGCGAGCGATGATCCTATTCATCGATTTGACTTACACTTTTGCGTTAGCTAGACTCTAGACTTTCTTTCAGTTTTGAGTGTCTGTAAGGATGTGCCATCCCAAGCTGTTTGTATATATTTTACTTTCAGTACTTAGACAGTTATACTTATCTATCTTTCTGTTTATATCAGTTGTTTCAGTTTCAGTTTTAATTCAACTCGTTTTTATGCATGTTAAAGTTTAAATTCCGCGTAAATTTTGGCATGTTGTATGTTTTTTTTTTCCGCTGCGACGAGAGGTTGTTACAATGACACTTGCCATCTCTTTATTTCCTTCCCCTAAATCCGCCAATGCAACAAGTTGTAGTACAACCAGCGTTGTAGAATCCGGATTTTATAATAAAATTTCGAGTTTTATTTTAAATAATCCGAGATATATCACAAAATTTCTAAACTCAAGATAAAAGAATTATAAATAAGTTCAATTAGATATAAGTTAGTTGTGTGATGCTATTACACCACAAAAAGTATAATATTATTTGTGGAAAAAGACTCAAAAGAGCAAGTAAGCCACAATTAGGCTTGAATAAGGGACCTTAGTATATTATATCTCGTCTTAGCCCTATTAATCTGTACCCTCGGATGATCATCTCTAATTACAAATTTTATATTTGAGAAAATTAAGCAATTATTATCAACTTCTATAAATCCCATCTATTTTTACATTTCGAGATATTTATTTTTTCTCTTCAATATTTTTTAAATTATATGTAGAAACACTATGAAAAATATGCTTATTTAAATATTTTCTGAGTGAATTTGATGACGTAACTTTTATAGGTTTTTACCAAATATAATTTACTTCCTGTTCTTTTCAGCTCCCGATAGACAAAAAGATCAGATTGTTATATGATGTAGTGTTTTAAATGGGAAATTTGGAAAAATTTCTATTTTTTTTAGTAGATACGTAAGGGATAATGAAAATTTGAAGTAAATTATTTTCTCATCTCCGGTATGATATTTGCGGTGAAGCTTTCTCGCTTAAGTCTTTAACATGCAACCAAAAATAGAGAACAAGAGTTAGAGTTAGTTTAAAAAGGGATAAAAAAACTCTTGCTTCATTCACAAAGTTATGGGTTCATTTTTCACCCGTCATATAAATAACACAAATTCTCATTTGCGACGGTAATATCCGTCGTAAACTTGTGACGGGTCAAATAAAACTCAATTAAGGAGATAAAGACAAAACATTTGTCATTCTCTACGCACTTTATTGTTGTCTCATCTAAACAAGTGGGTGTACTTGACCCGTTACGAGCTTGTAACGGATATACCCGTTACAAGAGAGACACGTTATATAAATAATGTGTGGGCTCATTTAAAAATAATGTATAAAAACATAGGCAAATATGTTCTTGTAGTCGTAATTGGAATTTTCCAAGAGAAGGGGTGTTGGGTTATTCTCTCTTTAATTGAGGAGTTAACACAATAAGTGAATGAGATGTTTTACATGAATTAACTCACTGAAACTCATCTAGTAAATGAATAACATAGTTGCATTTACTAAAGAAATTGATGGACAAAGCTAGTTACTAAATGGATGTGTGGAAAACATTCATTTTAGTCTTTAATAGTGGAGTAAGTTAAACCTTCATCATCACATATAAATACGTGAGATTGAAGAGCGTATTGATCATCAAATATAAAATACAAAACATATACTTCCCCCATTTCAATCCAAATAGCTTATTTGGTTTTGTACACTATTCACAAATCAACCTTCAATCTCAATTTTCTCTCAATACATAAAAAAAAAAAAATTCATGTGGGGTCTTGTTTAATTCGTTTTTATGAGAACATTGAAAATATATAACTTTTATAGTTTTTACAAATACGTAGCTAAAGATATGAAGCACGTAAAACGTGCGTTGGCAAACGTGAAAAAGGTAAATTGACTATTTGGATTAAAATGGAGGACGTATTATTTATCCACAATTAATTATTATTGTGAGAATTTCCTCATTGAGAGAGAAAAAATACACTATTATTAGTGACAGATACTCACCTAATTAAGGTGACGACTTGTAATCCTACTACAATATTATAGTGGAAGAATGGACTACTTGTCCCGCGGTTGTTTACCTATTTGGATTTTTCCGCGTAACCAAAAATTCTATTGTGTCCTTGTCTAATTTAGTTTTCCGCTGCATTATATTTATTCTTCCCGTAATTACACAAAGAGGGAAATACAAGTTTTTCCCAACAGTGGTATCAGAGCCACGTTAGTGGGCTAAACAAATTCTTGTGTTATTATGGAGACTACCGTCGCTCATTATGATGGTGATATGTTTAAACTCGCGACTTACAATTATTCCTATTGGAAGTCAATGATGGAGGATCACTTATATTGTAAAGATTTGTATGAGCCTATCATTAGTGAAGATAAGCCGGAAGGAAAATCGGACAAATATTGGGATCTTTTTAATCGGAAAGCGGTCACTATGATACGTAAATATATCGACCGAAGTTTATTTGAGCATGTGGCTACTTTCACTAATGCTCATGAATTATGGACAAAACTTGAATCTATGATTCAAAAGAAAACTCCTAGAAATAAAGCTCTTCTCGTAAGACGATGGGTGAAGTTAGATTTCAAAGATGGTCAAGGCATGATTGAACACTTGAATAATTTCAAGGGCCTTGTAAACCAGTTAACCAAGGTGGATATGAAGATTGATGATGAGCTACAAGCATTATTGCTTTTAAGCTCTCTTCCTGAGAGTTGGGACACTTTAGTTGTTACACTCAGTAACTCATCCCTTGAAGGAAATCTCACCATGGATATAGTTGCTGACAGTCTTATAAATGAAGAAGCTAGGAGAAAGGAGCGTGGAATTTCAACACATTCTGACGTTAATGTTGTTGAAAATAGAGGCAGGAGTGAAAATCGTGATTATTCTAGAAACAAGGGGCGTGACAAGTCAAGAGGACTATCCAAATCTCGTTCTAGAGCTAGCGTCACTTGTTTATTGTGGTAAACCGGGTCATAGAAAACCCGAATGTCGGAATTTGAAAAGAGACCAGAAAAATGGTACGGTCAAGTCGGATCAAATTGACCCAAAGAAGAAAGAAGAGCCAAGCACCAGCGTTGTTGCGATTGAGGATGAAACCGATATATTTATAATAGGAGAAGACAATTATCTCAATCTAGCTTTTGATGAAAGCCTATGGATTGTCGATTCAAGTGCATCTATTCACATCACCCCACATGAATGGTTATTTTCATCCTACAAGAAAGGTGATTTTGGTACGGTGAAAATGGGAAATCAAGTCACAAGCAAAATTGTTGGCTTAGGAGATATTCAACTGGTGACCAGTGCCGGTTGTAAGCTTATGTTGAAAGATGTGAGACATGTACCTGATATGCGGCTTAATCTAATGTCAGCTGGTAAACTTGACGACGTCGGGTATATGAATTATTTTGGTGTTGGCAAGTGGAAGTGATGCGTGTCTATTTTATGATGTTTTACATCTATTTTAACACGCATTTTAGCGCTCATTTACGATGTTTTAGCCTTTATTTCCCAACAATTGTCTACTTTCGTATTTTTATGCTCTTTTGCAAAATTATGCGGAAAAGAGGCGATTTTATACCAAATTGCTACCCTCGGGAGTTTTACATAACCAAGGAACGAGGAAGAGTCAACCTAAAGCGCAACCCGAGGACCAAAAGATCAAATTGAGACGAATTCAAGGCTGACACACAGGAAAACCGGTCGACCGACCGACTACCCTGGTCGGTCGACCAAGGTACCTGTTATCTCAAACCCAGAATTCAACTTACGAAGACTGAAGTCCACCAGGCCCGATAACCGGTCGACCGACCGCATCACCTGGTCGATCGACCAAGGCGCGGTTCCAGAAATTTCCGCAAAGCCCATACACGGATTAGGTTAATAATAATCACCTTTGTAATCTCTATTTAAACCTAATACGTGATGGGGGTTTAGGTATCTAGTTTTTACTGAGTTTTAGCATCTTTTTCCTTAGTCAAATTCTGAAATCACAATAAAAGTTACTGTTCTTTAGTTTTAGTTTATTGTTCAAACATTCGTTTCACGGAAATCATTAAGATCTTTCTTCTGCCCTAATTCCTATTCGTGGTAATCCTCTTTTGATTTCAGTTTATCAATTGTTATCGTTATAGAAATTGCAAGAATCCAGTTTAGGTAGAATCCCGAAACCTTAATTGATTATCGCATGTTTATGTTATTCTTAGTTATGAATTCTGTTTTACCTACCGTTATTATCGTTGTTACAGTAGTCATGAGTAGCTAATTGCATATGTTAGGATGTAGGGAATAACTTGCGAAGATGGTATAAAAACAGAATCGGCCTGTAGCAGACCTTGGTCGGCCGACCAGCTTAACTAGTCGGTCGACTGAGGTAGTTGGTCGGCCGACTGGGTTAGCTGGTCGGTCGACTGACCTCGCGTATGTTTTCAGTTCGTTTTGTTGCATTATTATAATACCCTATAATGAGACTGAAAGGGGACTTATAAGATGTTAGTAATGACTTACCCAAGGTTGAAAGATACGGGAAGGGCATTGGTTAACGCTTTAAGACGATTAGGTTACTTAAGACTGAAAGGTATGTGACCTAGAATTTAGGAATCACCCTTATTGTTGACACCCAATATTTGTGAGACCTAGGAACTAATAGCATAGGCCGAAAGGAGCTATTAGGTATCATAGACCGAAAGGATATGTTACACCCCCTACGCGACTGCAATACATGTTGACTTAGGATTTATACCATCGTAGCTTTTTATTACCCGAACATCCTAGCATCCGTTTTACTATAGTTTTATCTTTATCTTAATTTTTGTCTTATTCGTGTCTTAATTTTATTTAGTGTTAGTAACAACCAATCAAACCCCCAAACTTGCTACTTTTAACATTGACCTAAAACAATAAACATTCCCTATCTCCTTGTGGTTCGACCCTGACTTTCACTATCTATAATTAAAGTTTAGGAATTATAAATTTTATCTTTGGTACCCTCAGCGACGGGTATCAGGAAGCTCACCAAAGGTAACATGATTATTGCCTGAGGCAAGAAAGAAGGTACCTTATATTTCACCCATGGACGCATATTCAAGGCGGAGGCAAATATTGCTCATGATAATTCTTCTTTGGAATTATGGCATAAAAGGTTATGGCATATGAGTGAGAAAGGATTATAAATCCTCTCACAAAAAGACCTACTACCAAAGGTGAAAGGTAAATCTCTTGATCCTTGCACACACTGTTTAGCAGGAAAGCATCATAGAGTCTTATTTAAAAGATCCAACTCACCATCTAGAAGAAAGTATATCCTAGAGTTGGTTCAAACTGACGTTTGCTCTATGACTGAAAAATCTCCAGGAGGTGCGTCATATTTTGTCACCTTTATTGATGATCATTCGAGAAAGATTTGGTTATATTTATTGAAAACCAAAGACCAGGGACTTCAATCCTTTAAGGAATTTCATGCCATGGTGGAATGTCAAACGGGTAAGAAATTAAAGTGCGTCCGTGCTGATAATAGTGGTGAATACCATGGTCCATTTGAAGATTATTGCAAGTCTTTTGGTATTCGGTTAGAAAAGACTCCTCCGAAGACACCTCAGCTAAATGGCATAGCTGAAAGAATGAACCGGACTATTTGTGAAAGAGTTCGATGTATGTTATCTCACGCAAAACTCCCAAACTCATATTGGTGAGAAGCTGTGAAGAATGTTATTGATATTATTAATCTCTCGCCATCAAACTCTTTAAATAAAGGTATTCCAGATGAAATATGGCCGGGAAAGAAGATATCTTATGATCACCTGAAGGTGTTTGGTTGTCGCGCATTTGTCCACATTCCGAAGGACGAGCGATCCAAACTGGATTCAAAAACCAGTCAATGTATTTACCTTGGCTCACCCAAAGATGAATTTGGCTATAGATTATGCGATCCAGTCAAAATAAAGGTAGTGAGAAGTCGAGATGTTGTTTTTTTCGAGGATCAAACTATTGAAGACCTCAAGGAGTCTGAAAAGTCTCAACCTCATATTATTGTTCGTGATAATTTTTCACCATCACCTGTGGTACCAAATGGTGTAGGGAGAGAAGAAAGAGAACAAAATCATGGTCAAAATGTTGAACAATTTAAAGTAGATGATATAAATACTCCAGTTCAACCCGAACAACATCGTGGTGATAGAGAACGACGTCCATCCACTAGATATAGTGAAGTAGAGTATGAACTTATTGCTGATGCGGGAGGGCCTCAAAATTATAGAGAAGTTTTAACCAGTGATCAGAAAGAAGAATGAAGTAAAACTATGCAAGAATAAATGCAATCCTTGCATGATAATTATACTTATGATCTAGTGGAGTTGCCCAAAGGAAAACGAGCGTTGAGATGCAAATGGGTGTTCAAGCTCAAGAATGAAGAGAACAATCCTAAACCTCGATACAAAGCTCGAATTGTTGTAAAGGGATGCAATTAGAAAAAAGGGATAGATTTTGATGAAATATTTTCCCCTGTTGTGAAGATGTCATCCATCCGAGTTGTAATGGGTCTAGCTGCTAGTCTAGACTTGGAGATTGAACAACTCGATGTAAAAACTGCATTCTTACATGGAGATCTTGACGAGGAGATTTATATGGAGCAACCTGAAGGATTCGAGAAACCAGGTAAAGAAAATCTCGTATGTCGTCTCAACAAAAGTCTCTATGGTTTAAAGCAGGCACCACACCAATGGTATAAAAAATTTGATTCCTTCATGACCGAGCATGATTTTAATAAAACACAGACTGATCATTGTGTTTTCATGAAGAGGTACGCAAGTGGTGATTTTATCATACTATTATTATATGTTGATGATATGTTAATTGTTGGGCAAGATAAACTAAAAATTGCACCACTCAAGAAAGCTCTTAGCAAATCATTTGCTATGAAAGATTTGGGACCGGCAAGACAAATCCTTGGGATTAAAGTTGTTCGTGACCGAGTGAAGAAACTCTTTTGGTTATCCCAAGAGAGATATATTGAGAAAATCCTTGAGAAATTCAAGATGAACAATACCAAACCGGTTAGTATGCCACTTCCTGTACATATCCAACTCAGTAAGAAGCAAAGCCCAGTTAGTGAGAATGAAAGACTTGAGATCCAGAATATCCCTTATTATTCCGCTGTTGGTAGTCTAATGTATGCCATGATATGTACAAGACCCGACATTACTTATGCAGTCGGAGTAGTTAGTCGTCATTTATCTAATCCTGGAAAGAAACATTGGTCCGCTGTGAAATTAATATTTCGATATCTTCGGGGAACGAGCAAAAGATGCTTATGTTTTGGAAAAAGCGAATTTATACTAAAAGGGTATTGTGATGCAGACATGGCAGGCGATGTTGATTCCAGAAAATCGACATCAGGTTATCTAACTACATTTGCAGGGGGAGTTGTGTCCTGGCAGTCTAGACTACAAAAGTGTGTTGCGTTGTCAACCACTGAGGCTGAGTATATTGCAGCCGCCGAAGCTTGTAAGGAAATGTTATGGCTGGAGAATTTCTTGCTAAAACTTGGACAAAAGCAAGAAAAATATATTTTACTTTGTGACAGTCAAAGCGCTATTCATTTAGCCAAAAATTTAGCCTACCATTCAAGATTCAAACACATCGATATTCGATATCGTTGGATTCGAGATTTGTTAGAAGAAAAAAAGCTACAACTTGATAAAGTTCACACTGATGATAATTGGTCTAATATGATGACCAAGGTCATTACAAGTAAGAAATTCGATGATTGTTGCGATGGTTCCGGTGTGGTTCACTGGTTCTACCTTCTAATTAAGTCGAGAAGGGGGAGATTTGTTGGGTTATTCTCTCTTTAATTGAGGGAGTTAACACAATAAGTGAATGAGATGTTTTACATGATTTAACTCACTGAAACTCATCTAGTAAATGAATAACGTAGTTGCATTTACTAAAGAAATTGATGAGCAAAGCTAGTTACTAAATGGGTGTGTGGAAAACATTCATTTTAGTCGTTAATAGTGGAGTAAGTTAAACCTTCATCATCACATATAAATACGTGAGATTGAAGAGCGTATTGATCATCAAATATAAAATACAAAACATACACTACTACAAATATAGGTTTAGGAGACGGGGATTAAGGAACGAAATTTTGCGGAACCGTCTTAATTTGTCACAAAAAGTGGGCGCGAGTTTTTAATATAGAAATAGAAGACGGTTCTATAAAATGCCCGTCTTTATAGTTTTAAATAAAACCAAAGAGAACGGTTTAAATACTTAACCGTGCTCTTTGTTATAACAACCAAGACGGTTCAGTGACCAACCGTTCTCTTTGTTATTCATACATAAACAACCAGCACGGTTCAATTACCAACCGTCCTCTTTGTTATTCATACATAACCAACCAGCACGGTTGTTTTTTCAACCGTTCTCTTACATTAACAAAGAGCACGGTTCCTTTATCAACCGTTCTCTTTGGTCTTTCAAAGAGCACGGTTCAGTTTGTTAACCGGTCTCTTTGTTCTTTCATAATTCGAAACAAAATCACAAAATAACAGTATATAAATTAAACGTCAGTTTTTGAAAACCTCCCAAACACAAAGACGATATACAATCCCAGCAGCCATAGCTTCTCCTTCACTCTTGTTTTCGAAGCAACTGAAGTAATAATACAGTACTACGGCAATTTTCGAAGCAACTGAAGCAAGAATCGATTATTCGTACGCCCTCTTTCTCCTTTACTCTTGTTTTCCTCAATTATTCGAATTACCAATTTGATTTGGCCGTGATATGAGTTGTTGTGGTTGGGAATGGGTTTCGAAATTTAGTAATGGGGTTCGAAATTTAGTAATTATTTAGTAATGGGTTCGAAATTTATATTGGTAATTCGAAATTTAGTAATGGGTTTCGAAATTTTGTTGAATTTTTGTGTTTGAGATCAACCTAAGATGTAATTGTCAATACCATTGTGTAAATTAGTATATGTAAGTATGCTAATCCTGAATTCTGTTGTTAATTGCCTTTGTTTTATTCGTTTTGTGTTATTTTGTGTTGTTTTGTGTTATTCTATTGCATTGTTTTAATTGTCTTTCGAACTGCTTTCTGATTTTATCTAGATACGAGTACCTGGGTTCTCGTTGTAGGGTGTTCATAGGATATAACGGTGGTGGTAGTGTGGTAATTGGTGGCCGGAGCACAACCAGGGGCCTGGTTGTTTAGGGGCGGCAGAAACAATTATAAAACAGGGACATTCTGGTCAGCCTGTTTACACGGTTTTTCGTGGTGTTTGGGTGGTTTCGAAGGATGGTGCTTTCCACCAGGGAGTCGTGGGTGTTGCGTAGTGTCTAGGGTGGTGTCGGGTCATGGTTAGGTTAGTGGTGGTAGCCGCTAGAGAGGGGGTTGCAGAGAGGGTGTCACACAGGTCGTTTGAGTTGCTGGAAAACGAATAACAGTGTGTGTGTGACGGGTTTTGGGCAGTACGTTAGGGCAGTAATGGTGGGTTCTGGTGGCAGCGAGAAGGTGGTGGTTTGTGTTAATGCTTAAATGGTTAGTTAAGTTGTTGGTCGTGGGGTTTGATCCCTGGATCAAAGGGTAGGGGGATGTTTGTTATTTATGTTTATTTATGATATTATTATTATTATCATTACGGTATTATTATTTGAGTATTGTTGATATTAATATCGTCCTTTTATTGTTGTTTTTAACATTAGTGATATTATTACTATTAGTATTATTATTGCTATTAGTATTATTATTGCTATTAGTATTATTATCGTTAATAATTGAATTATGAATTTAATAATTGAATTATGTTGTAATTATGTAGCCGAATATGGCTCGTACTTGGATGATTAATGGGAAAAAGGGCGAAGTAGAATATGATGCCGGGTTAGCTGAATTTTATGACTTCGTAATAAAGAACGTGAAAGACAAATCTAGTATGGCGTGCCCTTGTGATATGTGCCGGAATATTAGGTATATGAGCTTTGGAGATGTAAGAATACATTTAAATAAGACAAATTTTAATCCAAAGTACACTTGTTGGATTTTCCATGGAGAATCAAAAAATTTAGATGGAATAGAAAAAAATGTAGATGTCCAATTTGGGGAGATTGAGAGAGAAACATGCTTGAGTGACGATGAAGAGCCCGATGAGTCTAATTCACTAGAAGATCCGGGTTGTAATATGAATACTGAGGCAGGAGATGCGTGTGACGATATGTTGGATAAATCATGGGGAGATATGTTTGGAGGTGATGAGCAAGAAGGTATTGTAGATGAAACTAATGAGGATCTTGATGAAAATGATTTGGAGGATATTAGTGTTGTATTGGAGAAATTGAAAGATTCTGAAGTGCCTCTTTATAGTAGTTGTAAGCACACTAAATTGACAGCTCTTGTTAAGTTATATAATTTAAAAGCAACAAATGGGTGGAGTGACAAGAGTTTCACAGACCTCCTGAAATTATTAAAGGACATGCTCCCCGAAAATAATGTACTTCCTGATCGTACATATGAGGCAAAGAAGATACTTAGGGTAAATTGAAAGATTCTGAAGTGCCTCTTTATAGTAGTTGTAAGCACACTACATTTCTTTTCATAGTATTATTATTGATGACTTGATTAATTATTTTATTATTTTTTGTCAATATTTAAGTTGATATCTTCGTTGTATTTTTCTATAACTTGTAGTAAGCATTGGATGTTGGGCGCGATCAATCCGGCTCAAAGTACAGTGTATTGGTGTGATCCTGCCGGACATACAGAGCCTCGTCAATTTTTTGTGGATACAATTACCAAGTATGTCTAACTTATTTATGATCTTTTTTATTTTGCCTTCATATATTATACCTCCCGTTACTCCCCTGCATTTGCCTTAAAATGTTTCTGTAGGCTAGGAACAAAAGTTAAGCCACCCAAAAGCCATCAATCATAGACCTTAGCTTGTTTTTCTATTATACTTTAAATTAACGCTTCATTATCAACTAAAACTGAATAAATATATAAACCTGGCGGCTATCTATATATACAGGGCCTTTGAGAAAAGGAACTCTATCGATCCACTTGCAAAATATGAGACCAATGGTGTTGTTTGGAAAAAGATTAAGGTACTTCTTGTATATATAGTATATATCTATATATATATATATCTTAACATATTGTTTCTCTTATTAAGTATAGTACATACATGTGCGTGAAGTACTTATTTATAATATGAGCTCCCCTTTCAGGCCCCTTTGCAGCCTTGTGGTTCCGTTTTATGTGGATATTATATTTGTCGATACATGTTGGACATCGTCAAAGGAAGATATGTTACTATTACTCCAAATGTACGTATGTTTTTGGTTTTTTAGTTCATCTACTTACTTACCTCTATCATTTTACTTATATAGGAGTCTTGGATAGAATTTTTCGCTAACCAATTTTTGAAAATTTGTTTGTAGTTCATGCTTAGAGCCCCATTGACATATTCGCTTGAGCAAATTGACGAGGTGAGGGATATATAGGCTAACTTTGCTCTCCAGTTTAAGTCAGCCATGAACGATGATGAAGTTTAGCTTAAGTCGTAGCTAGATAGAAGTTTAGCTTAAGTACATACGTATTGTATCTAGAATTTGTGGATCGGAAAGTATGTTGATATATATGAATGATGTAGTATGTTGATATATATGAATGATGTAGTTGTTGGAGCAATGTTGTTGTACGCTTATTTGCAGGAAGAATTATATATAATAGGCCGGAAGAATTATAAATTAATTTATTAAAAAAAAATAGCAGGTGCAAAGAGAACGGTTATGTTCTCAAGCGTGCTCTATTAATTCAAAAATATGGCGCGAAGTTTGAACAAAAGAGAACGGTTCATCAGGCAACCGTGCTGGAAAGTGTGGTCAAAGAGACTGTTGAACAGGTGCAAAGAGAACGGTTCAAAATAGAACCGTTCTGGTAAGTGACCTAAGAGAACGGTTTAAAAGGGGAAAGAGAACGGTTGGGCAGGACAAAAGAGAACGGTTCAAAATAGAACCGTTCTGGTAAGTGACCTAAGAGAACGGTTAAAAAGGGTAAAGAGAACGGTTAAACAGGGCAAAGAGAACGGTTGAGCATGACATAAGAGAACGGTTCATGTCAGAACCGTTCTGGTAAGTGCACAACTAAGAGCACGGTTGAACCGTTCTCTTAGGTAAAGAGCACGGCCAGGGGGAGCACGGTTCCGCCACTCATAGGAGAACGGTTTTTAACCGTCTTCGTATCTGTATTTTGTAGTAGTATATTATTTATCCACAATTAATTATTATTGTGAGAATTTTCCCCATTGAGAGAGAAGAAATACACTATTATTAGTGACAGATACTTACCTAATTAAGGTGACGAGTTGTAATCCTACTACAATATTATAGTGGAAGAATGGACTACTTGTCCCGCGGTTGTTTACCTATTTGGGTTTTTCCACGTAACCAAAATTTCTATTGTGTCCTTGTCTAATTTAGTTTTCCGCTGCATTATATTTATTCTTCCCGTAATTACACAAAAAGGGAAATACGAGTTTTTCCCAACAAGGGGTTGGGTTTGTAATAGTTAGGAATGTCAATGGTGCGGGGGGGTGGGTACGGAGGATAAGTATGAACCCGCACCCGCGAATTATAATGCTTATCCATACCTGCGGCGGGTTAAACTTTTTAAATCCGTCCCATCCCCCTCCCCGTGGGGACCCGTTAACCCGCCAAATTACCTATCTTCTCACAAAAATCATTTTTAAAAATATAAATCTTGAATCTACAGCATACTAGTCCTGAACTCGCATACATCTTCTATCTTAATAAAATATGGGTAACACAAGTTACTATTTATTATGAATAGTAACATATTTTTTTGTCTTTTATTGTATTTGGGCCTTGTGATAAAAAAATGCATTCACTTTTTTGGGCCGTATGATCAAACAATTTCAATATCAAAAGGCAGGTTTCCAACGTACAACTTAGCATCCTCGATAGGTTGAGAAAACCCATCTTCGGTTCCGAAACCAGAAGCTTGAGGTTCAACACACATGTGGTATATGATACTCATCTATCAATCTCAATACAATATAATGAATTTGGGTCATTTGATGCATTCACACCCACTACATATATTATTAATCGACGTCATATTTCTAACGCTTATATTAAGACAATACTCGCTTAATAGTAATTTAAACTTTATTATATTATATGTAAGACAAAAAAATATATTCTACGCTCAAGTTAAAACAATATTTTTTTAGGAAATAGTCTATTGGGCCGGATGATCAAACTTAATGCATTCACTTTTTGGCCCGTATGATCAAATAATTTCGCAAGTTTCCGACATACAAGGGGGCCAGGATTTGAAACTATATAGGGCTGAATTAAATTAACATATATATAAACAAAACTTTTTCGGTACAAAATTTTGTGGAAACGGTATCTGAGCTATATTATATCACTGGTCAAAATGATAATGTATTCAATTCCGTCTACAAGTAAAATATTTATTTATTCGAAAAGAAGTAGTTTTCGATTGACAAGAATCTCTTGTTACGTTCAACCATCCATTAATATATGCTAAAAAAAATTAATATAATAGGAGTACTTTTACCAAAAATTAACACATTTCCCAAATTAAAAGATATTTTAATTATTAAATATTTTTTGAAATTGCCAAAAAAATTCAACTCTTTCATAACAAAAAACTATATGTTTTTTTTTTGTAAGATCGCTTGTTGTAACTGAATTCCTTTATATAATTATATAATTTCCCGACTTTTGTATTTCTGTAAAATCAAAGTCAAATATATATTCATCTCGAAAAAGAAAGACGTCATATATAAAAATATGAAAGGAATATTGATTTAAATTTTTATCAACGTGAAATTTATATACTAGTCTAAAATTTAAACAATCTTGATTTTTATGACTAGTCTTTATAAATCTTAAAAGAAAAAAATTGACGAGTCTTCATAAATCTTAAAAAAAAAAAAATTGAAAAAACATATTGAAGGTAGGACTCGAACACATGACCTTAAGATGCACAGAACTCTTAGAAAAAAATTGACGAGTCTTCATAAATCTTAAAAGAAAAAAATTGAAAAAACATATTGAAGGTAGGACTCGAACACATGACCTTAAGATGCATAAAACTTACTATAGTCCCCACAACCATATGTGCTACTGTAACAACATGCTTAAATTAACATCAAATTTTATTTATTTCGAAATTCATATAGGGCTAAAGCCCATACAGCCCAAAGGCTAGCTCCGCCCCTGCATACAACTTAGCATTCTCAGGAGGTTGAGAAAACCCGTTTTCGGTTACGAAACCCTTACTATATCTTCTACCTTAATAAAATATGGGTAGGGAGATGACGGGAGAGAGAACAATAGACTAATTAAGAGAAAAGATAATTGAAGTACGATGATAGTTCAGAAACCCATTAATTTCAACATAATTCAAAAGTAAGTTATTCATAACTTTCTAGAAAGTTTTGTAAGATTTAAGTATTTTTTTTAAAATATAAATAAAAAGGTTGATTGCACAATCTTATATATTGCTTTCTGACCTATTGAAATTTTGGAGGGTGACGGGAATGGGAAGGAGAAAGACGAGGGCGGTTTCGACTCGGTAAAAGTCTAGATTATATGTGCATAATTACTCTTTTCTTCGACATGAAATTTTGCGAAGAAAGCTAAGTTGAAAAAGAAGGGAAATGAAAGATAAGGAGAAAGAGAGGCTAGAAGGAAAGGATAATTGAAGCAGAGGCAGGAAGGGACGTATAAGACGGGGTAAGAGGAGAATCCAACTCCAAGGAGAAGTCGCTAAGAAAATGGAGGAGCTAGAAAGAGAACTCATTTGACTTTCAAAGATAGATAACTGAATTCAAAGTCGACAATGAAAGATGAAAATTGTGTAATGTGGTTACAAAACGAAACCTTCTATGAAACAATAATGATTACGAACGTCGCTATACGTCACTAAAACAACGCAGATAATAACCATCTTTAACGGTACACAAATAACAATACAACATGCATAAAGCGATACTAATTATAATGAATGAGTCACACTATCTTGGGGTATGGCGCGCGAAGCGCGCCATACAACAACTAGTATTATACAAATAAGTATTCGCAAAATGATCTAACATTCAATTAACTAGTACACAAGTTTTTCAAACCACAAAATAATTAGAGGATTAGGTTTTTTTTTTTTCAGGGTTTAGTTTGATGGGTATTTGGGTTCGTAAAAATTATGGAGTGGATGAAATTTATTTAGGTTTTAAAAAAACGGTTTGAGCTTTTTATCTAAGTTATAAATTTTATTTTAATTTTAATTTTTTTATTGTAAAATTGTCAAGATTAAGGGTAAGGCGGGTAAAAGCGGAGCGGGGAAGAGTGGGGCGGGGGCGGATGGCGGGCGGGATGGGTATGGAGCGGGTCTCATATAATACCCACACTCGCACCACAACCCGCGACGAATGACACTTTTAAAACGCACCCCCGCCTCATTACCCATCAAATATTTACCCACGCCCGCCTCACTTAAAACGAGTGTGGAACAAGACTGGTGAAAACCCGCCCTAGTGACATCCCCAGTACTAATAGTAAATGAGCAGTTGGCAACTGTCATAATCAATAGTAAGTCTTGCTTGCGACGGGTCACTATTTGTGACGGATATTTTGTGAGATAAAATGGATACAAAATGAGTTAGTGGAGAAAGGGGACCACAAGAATAGTATTGGAGAGAGAGAAGAAGTGGATATTTTGTAAGTGAAAACGGTATCCGTCGCAAGTTTGCGACGGATAGTGCCGTTGCAAATAAGAATTTGAGCATAATCAAATAAGAGAGAATATGAAGGGATAAGTATTAAAAGATGTATCCTTATCCGATTTGCGTATATTTTGGACGTACGGCTTCATTCGTTCGTTGCATGATCCATCCATCCATCCCTATTAAACCAGGTTGAGTCATGGATATTATCTTATTATTATCGTACCCACACTTTATGTCCTACTTCAACTGTACGTATCCTTTACATTAAGCTGCCGTCCTTTTTGCACAATTTATCATTTGTAACGGCGGTATTTGTCACAACCGTTTTCTTTCACAAAATACTCATGAAAAGTGAGTGTGAAAGAACATAAATGTGCCCCAACTTGTCCCCTCTCCCTTTTTGTTAGATGACACAAGCTTGTGACTGGATTAGCCCGTCACAAGCAAGACTTGTTGGCTTGTTGCCCTTCTTATTCCAACTTTCAATTCATTTAGTAGATCTTTTGAAAGACCGGTTTTCAATAAGCTTATTAAGAGAATATTGTACAAATTTTAAGAAAAAGTGGTATTAAAAGTAATATAATAGGTACAAATCATGATTACAAATAAAATAAATACATTTATGATGTAAATAAGTACGAAATTACTATGATACGATCAATAACAAAAGGGTTACAAAATACAAATAAAATGATATAAAAGAATGGTCTCACAATAATTTACTAAAAGATCGTTTCTTTTAAATTTTAATGCAATTATAATTAGGAGGAACTCCAGTATTCTATTTCTAGTTTAATTTAGGAAAATTTTAGTGCATACTGCACTTTTTTTTGTTATTGTGACTATATTATAGTTAAGTTAAGGGCATCTTACTATCACCCTTTCATATGTATAGATGACATTAATAATTTCGGGAGTGGAGAGAATATCAATACAAGCAGCCTTGCTCAAGCATATTCTTATCAAAAACACAAAAGACTTCACTTTTAGAGTCGGTTCTCCCGCATTCTTTGTCGCAACATTAAGGAAACAAAAATGGGTGCCTCAATCAAGAAAAGAACATTTCACATTATTCTCTTTTGATATGCAAATTCTATAATTAGTTGTAATTTAATAGAATAATATACTACGTATTTGCTATTATGAGATGATATATTAGATTATTTAGTTTTTTTTAAGTTGAATCTCGGTTTACTATATAAATAGTATATTGTACTACTTTTGAACAACACCATCAATAACAGTATAACACAATTCCTATATTATCGTCTCATCCCATATTATTAACATGGTATCACAGTCTCTTTCTTGAGAACTCTAAAACTCGCTTCCGCTTTCTTGCTGGTGGGCGAAATTATATAACGCTCACCGGCGGGATTTTCCGTTATTTACTAACTACTCAAATTATTACTTCTTAGCCAAAAAAAAAAACAATAAGATGTTGCATTGCCGTGACTTGACAATAAGTCACATATATTTTTTTGTTTACAATCGATTTTCCCATTTTCTTTATCAAATAAAATATATCCAAATATTATCGTAATTCTTCCGTTTCTAAACTTGAAATCTTCAATTTTGAAAGGTGGTACAAATTTGACTGGCGAGTTACGCAACCAATTTAGAGTCCGAAAAAATTAACGTTCTCCAATTATTGAAAGTGACGAAAAAATTCCGTTTTACTGAAATTTGTTTAGGTTCGATAGAGTTCCTAGCAAATTATTTGATAGTCGACAAGTAGTGGCGGATTTGCGGTGGGGAAAGGGAGGGTAGATGCGACCCTCAAATTTCAGAACTAATTGATTATGGATACTTATTTGTAGCATTAATCTTCAATTGGCTAAAATTTTACTTTCTAAACAAGACCACTCACCACCCGAACTCAAATCTCACCAAGGGCATTACTTTTTTGCATTGTTTTTTGGGAAGAAAATGTAAAACAAAACATTTTTTTAGTAAAAAATTCCGGTGTCCCCCCTTATGTAAAATCCTGCGTCCACCCCTGACGACAAGTCTAAAATATTACACTCGCTTATCTTACTGTCCTTTTGAAAACGGAGATGGATAATGAAGACGATCACAGATTGATTTTTTTGTTGAGGGGGATGTTGAGATATTGTCGAGATATCGACGAGATATTGACATAATAATATAAAATAATATATTACCTATTATGGGATGATATATTAGATTATTTAGTTTCCTCCATGTGGGATTTCCGGGTTTCTTCACACTCCCCCTCACATGTGAGGCCCACTTACACACAGACTGGACAAATTCAACTGAGCAACCTTGCCCGTACAGCCGTAAAGTTGGCCCAGTATCAACTCAGTATGAGCAATTTTCTTTGCTCGTCCGGCTGCAAACTCTGGCCCATGAATCTCAGGTCTTTAGCCATGGGCTCTGATACCATGTTAAATTCAACAACGGATCTGGGCCACACCCGAACGGAGGAGAAAGAGTCCACATTATAAACCCAAGAGGGTTCCACTCTAAAACAAATTGGCAATAGAGAGAGTAACTCTTGCCTTATAAGGTGATAATTCTTCTCTTCTTTTATCATGTGGGATAATCCTCACATGTGGGATTTCCGGATTTCTTCACATTTACTATATAAATGATGTATCGTACTACTTTTGAAACAACACCATCAATAACACAATTCCTATATTATCGTCTCACCTCTATGATCTTAACATAAATCTTTTATTTATCGGATTCATTCCTTGTGTATGCCAATCACTACCATGATTGGAGGCATAGATTTAGATACCTCTCTAATATATAAACTTGGGTATATTGTGTTCGTTATCATCGATATAACCAATACGAAATATTTTGTTTCTTACTTTATATGGTATCAACCGCCATCCACGATTCTCTGCATACGTAATCCTCAACCATGGCAAACAATGATATCATCGTTCCCAACGAGCGTATCTATATCATTAATATGCACATTCCCTCATGACGAGAGCCACGAGGAGCGAACATGAGGTTGGACCGTCGGAACCATCTCCCGATAATGGTCCCAAATCACAATATCATAAGCATCACAATAACATCATCATCATCATAAACAATACAACTCAATCATACTACATTCGAACATCGTCACATACACATCCATAAATTGAACACTGACTGAGTAGGAAGAACCTACCTTTCGTAAGCATCATCACAACCAAGCCACAAAGCAATCATGTCGTCTCGTACAATCATCCTAAAACCAAGTTGCTACCCATTAATACCCAAAGGTATAAACAAGGTCAAGTCTAAAGATGATAAACTTACTGGTGAAATAACAAGGCATTGGCGGTGAAGAGATTCAACTTGTCAACTCCTCGCTTGCACCATAGGTTTTGCGACCGGGTTTCATCAAGGCGCGAGAGAGGATGATAGGGGGGGGGGGGGGAATTGGGAGAGAATCAATTTAGGCCTAGGGTTATTAGATTTAACAGAAATTATTTAAAAGTGATTTAGATTATAGCTCCATTTAAAAAAATAACCCGCTTGTCAGACCATACTCGATGTACTCGACCGAGAACCACGCATTAGGTTGAGTACCTCTTTGCCAAGGAGGTACAAATGTTCTCCCTTCCGCCTCTCACTAGGGATTCTCTCTACGATCAAAGTCGATCAACGAGTTCCTAAACGACGGGTATTACACAATACAAAGAGAGGCAAAGAGATCAAATTGACGGTCAGATAGATCACATGGTGAAGAAAAAGGAGAGATGAAACTTATGCAGTACAGTGATTTTGTAATAGTATTGACAAACAACCATTTCTCATAAAACAGATACTTGTACATCAGAGGCACATTGATAATGTGGACTTGATAGTGTGTTTAGAAAGTCGGAAAATCAATTTGATAGCAATTAGATAAGACTGGAATAGCCAACCAACCCATCAACACATCACAGAGTATATCACAATGCTGAATGCCATACATGAAGTAGAACTCAAAATGGTACAGGACCAAACAACATGATGTCAAGTGCGCCTTGAGAGTATCATATTTAACTGGTACAGGAGTACAGGACCCAATAAATCTGTTTCGATACTGCCTCCAATCCCTCCATCCTCGGCTCCTTTATTTTTCTCTCACAAATAGCGACAATGTATATGTAGAGGGGCTCGGGACTACGGAGTATTTCATTGGACCAGTTTTCTAATGGATTTAGTAATCTACTAACACAACCAATTCTTTGCAAACTGATCCCTTCTTGTGACAGACCTGACCTGCTCATTCCTAAATCAGTACAACTCTAAAATGAGCAGGAGGGAATTACCTTATTAAACATTTCAATCAAAACGCCCTCGCAAATTGCACGATGCTCCATTGCTCTCTACGATCATAAAATCTAGAAGCCTGCCCAAGTAAATAAAAATACCGAGGCAAAATAAACTGCATCTGCAGATACAGCACTTAGTAGCAAAAGATAACTACTTATAGAATCTAGACGTATAAGCTAATCCAGGCTACAGTGCATTCAAGAACTGAGTTTTAAGGAAGTTTCGCACCACATGATCATTACCATAGAAAAATTAGTACAGGCTTACAGCCTAATACGATTTAGCCACAAGATGACCAAGAGAAACATGAAAATATAACATCTGCTTGGATCCTGAATTCATAACAATAGAGGTGATCACCGTATCATCGTACTTGAAACAAATTAATTGAATCGATGAGCGAAGATGAAGAAAGTAAGAACTCAGAAGTAACATAATTGAACACTTAGAAATACTGACCCAGATAGTAGCCCTGAAGCAGCCAAAAATGTCGTTTTAGTGAAGAATATTATAATATGAGAAAGAAGAGGGTGGATATTAATCCCAACCTTAACCACTCATTCTACTATTTCCTGGCAACCGAGAAGGAGAAATAACAGCGGGCAGCTCTAGTAACCTCAAGGAGCGAGTCTTGAGATATATTTATTTAAAATCGAGATTTAAGACCAGTGATTTTGTGCTCACTTGGAGATACTTCTTTGCTACAGCTCTTTCTAAATTGAGTGCTGATATTAAGAGGTTTGTTAGAAGCAGATCCAATACTGTCATTCACACGAAATGTGATATGCTTAATATCTGACAAGGCATCAACTGAACTCACATATTCACATCGACGGAGATCAGCTGAGTCAGGGAACCATTTATGGATGGATATTCAATATAAAGATTAACTACCTTTGTTATTATTATTATTATTATTGCTCCATAACATTACGTCAGTTATTATTCATCCCACAAATTCGCATAAGAATAAAAAAAAGGCATCAGATTTCTTCTATAACAAATTTAGACGAGTATTGGTATCAAGGAAATCAAGAAAGACATGTTAATGTATAGCCTGGACCTCGGCAAAGGTGTCAAGCTCGAGCTCCATTGTCCATACCTAAATCATGTGCTCAAGTCTGACCATACTGCTTCCTTGATCTTCTGGCACTACGTAGAAAAAGCTTTGCTGAAAGCATGGTTCTAGCATCCATGATCTGTCTTTGCAATCACCAAAACTCACCCAACATCATCTCACAACCCCCCCAAGAAGCACCATCCCTGGCGCTAAACATCAACTAAGCAAAAATGTCTTCTGAAACAAACGTACTTTCATCTTCAACAGAGGCCTCGGAAGAACCTTGAAGCTGCTCATAATTGAGTTGTCTGGCAGCTTCATAGATAGCAATGCCTACACTGACAGAAAGATTTAAACATCTTACATACGTATCCACCATAGGAATTTTAAGAGTTCCGCCACCATAGGCATCATTTGTGCAGTCACTTAGCGCATCAGGTGGTAAGCCACTAGTTTCTGATCCAAACACCAGCCAATCACCTGGCTTGTATGTGAACTCCTGCAAAATTCAACGACCAGAGGGATAACGTCGCCAGGGTAAACCCAAGGAACTTCAGTCTTGATACAGTATAAAGTTGTAAACTCAATTTCTATCTACTAACTGGGCATCATTTAAGAATCTCAAATCATATCTAAAACTCAAAATAGTGTTTTTTCTAAATAAATAGTGATTAACACCATTTCTAACATAGAGAAACTTTAATGATAGCATATTGTCATGAACTCAAAGGGTAGCGGGTATATGGGGGTGGGTGCAATTTTGATCTTCACATGTTGGGGTGGTTTGAAAGAAATATTATGCCGATGGGTGATGGGGTAAGATCATAAATGTGTTTAATTACATATACGGGGAGCCAATGCCATTCATGCCCGTCTAAATGACTTCCTTAATTTTAAGTTGAAGAAAGTACTTTTGTGTCCGCTACATGCATCATATTCTGGCTGAGGGTTTAGTGTGTTCTAACTTCTAAGTGGGTAAAGTTGAATAAATAGGTGTTTGGAGGATTGCACTGATGAGGATGATAACATATTTGAAAATAATATTATGTGTTTTGCGTATAGTTAATGATGACATTATTCGTCACACCATAAACTATGTTAATTCGCTTAAAGCAATCATTATGCCTCAAACTTCAGTCACATAAGATCTCGCTGAACTTCAAAACCATTAGAAAACGGCCACCCATTTCGGTCTCGTGGCCTTGTTTACATTCATGCTCAAGTGTATGGGTATGGAATCCGTAACAGACCCTTACCACTCTCACACTTCTTAAACGACCAAGCAAAGACTGGATGAAAGTAATCAAAGCGCAGATATCGGAGTATTTAGTGTGATACTTCCTCCATTCAACTCCACTCTACCACTTTCAATTTTGTACATTATGTAATTATTCAATTTCAATTTTTACTCAATACGTAAACAAAAGTATATTCATATGCGATCTAGTTTGATTCGTCTTTACGAATACATTAAAAATATCTAACTTTTATAATTTTTGCAAATACGTAACTAACGATATTTACCGCGTAAAACATGCGTTGGCAAACGTGAAAAAGTAAAGTGGTAGAGTAGAGTTGAATGGACGAAGTATATTTAATGATTTTAAGCCTTGGTTCTCAAATATGTATTCATTTCAATAGAATTTTGATATGAAGTATACCAATTTCATACATCTTGTTCGAAGAAGTATCCACACCCATATCCTCATTTTAGGACAATATACCTGTGTCTTGGTAAGATAGACCATAATAGGCATTTTCGAAGGAGTTTCACTAGAGGAACCAAATGGGGTGGAGATTGTCCAAGAGAAAAGCCCGTAATCGAGAAGAAATGTAGACAAGACTTACTGAATGTATAGTTGTACCCTTTTTGGTGAAAGCTAATAATCGTTTATCACCATCCTGCATGAGTAAGATAGGATTCAATCTAATGATGAAGAAACATTGCACAATGGCGAAGGCATTGAAGAAAGAAGGGAATAATAACCTGGAGTAAGAAGTAGTCTCGAAAGTGAGTCCAAGAAGGGTGAACTTTGACCACCACATAGCTGAAGATGCAAATTAAGGTTGCCCCGTAAATAAAAAGGGAATATACCGCGTTACAACTTACAAGCAGAAAGATTAATGGTATCATTGGTATGGATACGGCCAATAATCAAGTCCCGCGCGTTTGAGTTTGGCATGATCAATTTTAAATGCCATAGGCTGTTAACATGAAACGGGGGGAAACACAAAAGGGTAAAGGAGACGAATATTTTATCATTTAAAAGAGCTGGAAGAAAAAAGACATGGCATTTGAGTAAGTAACCTCAACAAGGTGTAGTTTAACACCAGCTGCAGCACATGTTCGAGCAATGGACCCGGAATTTCCAGGAATCTGAATAGCATTCAGGAATTCAAACTCATTAACAATTATTGACTGATTGGTAATTGAAACTCAATCACAAATCATACATGTTACTTAACCCTGAAGTGCATTTCGGAGTAAATTAATGTGGGACCCATTGTTTCACAAAATATCACCGGAACAATTTTCTAAGCGGTAACATTTTGTGGTTAAAATGGCGACATTTTGCCTCGTCTACAATGCAGACAAAAGTGTCTGTCTTCAATAAGAATGTGCGTGCATTTAAAAAGGAAAAATGAAGGAATAGGGGACCTGGGGAGAAACCAATACTACTTGAAGCAGATTGTTACTGCTGGTGCCGGTGCTGGTGCTGGTGCTTTGCGAATGATTAACCACAGGTTGCGAAAGTGGGGTAGTTCCATTATTTAGCTTATCAGCTGTGAAACACGAATTGAAATGACAAGAAACACTAGGAAATCGAAAAAAGAAAAGAAATGATGATAGTTGAAAGAAGACATACAGAGAGCGGAAACGGAAGAAGTAGAGAAGGAAAGGGAGGGTGGTAGTCGGAAGTGGTTGGGCGACTGGATAGTTGAAGTGAAAAGCAAATGATTTAGGGATTTCAACCTCATCATCACTCCTACTTCCATTCTTCTCTATCCAGCAACTCGGAGCATGTATTTGAACCCCAATTTCAAGAATTTCAACTCAGCTGCCTTGCTTTTGCTCTACGGGTTTATCATCTTACATTCTTGGGGGTTTTCAATTAGTGGTCCGGACCAAAAACAATATCGGACCAAATCATTTGCTCTCGATTATACTCGATTTAATTTTATACTTCCTTCATTTAAATCCAAATTATATTTATGTTTTATGCACAAATTTTAAGAATTTTTTTTTTTTGAAGGGATTTTAAGAATTTATTAAATATATGATTGAAAGTACAATAGGAAGTATGTATGTTATTTTTTTTATTGTTTGTGGCGGAGTAATGGTGGGTCATTTGATGACATTTTGGGTAAATAATTGATATTCATAAGAATACTTTAGTAATTTTGTTGGCTTTATTAGGAAATGTGTAGTTAGGATATGAATGGATTAAAATAGAATAGGTGTAGTCTAGATATGAATGGAGGAAGTATGTCTGATCATAGTTCACCTATTTACTTTACTTTGATGTTCACTCCAGTAGTAAACCAAATCGAAGGGACAACGGACTGTACCATGAATAGAGTAATAAATTAATCTTTAAAGTTAACATTTTATTGATTTTAATTTCTATTTTATTTACATGTACTATATGATGTGTAATTGTGTACGATGCTTATTTTAAGAGGTTGTTTGGTTACCCAGTTTAAAACACAAGAATTGGAATTTATGAGAATTGCAATATTGGTGGGTTGTTTGTCAGCCTCAAATCACATGAATTTTAAGTTTCACAGGAATTTCAATTCCTCTATAAGGGGGAAGTTGCTTATCTAGCCCCCTAGGTAGGTGAGAATTCTTGTGGATTTCACTTTCCACATCTCAACCAAACACCTTTTTTCGAATTCACGTGATTTAGAAAATTGTAAGAATTGTTACTTCAAACTTCAATTCCTCTAGCGAACCGAACAACCCCTAATTTGATCGCTACAAATTTCTTTAGTTTTAATTTTATATTGATGACAATCATATTTGGTCATTTTGGCCTAGTTCGGTCTAGTTCACGTATTTTTCTAGTCTAGCCCGAAACAGACCAATATTAATATGTGTTATTCTAAAATTTGTGTTATCATTAAGTGGGGTAAAATTGTAAGCTATGTCAATTATCAAACCATAATTATTCATTTTTACATTACCTATTTTACTCAACATAATACTTTGGAAATTCTCACTTATACCCCTTATGTATGGGTTATAGTCTCATTCGTGCCCCTGCTAATCGGGAAAACCCACATATGCCCTTCAGCTCCTTAGTTACATAGCAACAATGACCATAATACAAAGCATCGCGAATTATGTATCTCAAAACTTTGAAACTTAAAGTTTACATTTTCTATTCCTCTTTTTAATTTTTCATTACATCTCTTTATAAACTCTCAAATTGATAATGATTTTTTGTGCCTTGTTCACTTGATTTTTTTATATTACCAATTACCTACTCACGTTAAGGTTTGCTTAAATTTCTTATTTTAGATATTACCAATGCATACAATTCTGCATAGACGAAATTCATTCTTTTAATTTGATTAAATCAGCACCTGGGTCTTTATAGTTTTAACGGTAAAAGATGAAAATGACATGAGTAAATAAATATGTTTGAGTGTGAATAAAAATGAAGAGGGGGACGAAGAGTGATAATGTTGAAGATGAATTTGAGTTCTGTAAAATGAAGTTGGAGGGGAAAACGATGTTGGGTGGAGAGAGAAAAAAAATCCTATTAGGATATTTTTTGCCATATTGTCCATGTCGCATTAAAAGACAATGTTTACCGTTATGGTCATAATTAATTATTGTGTAACTAGAATGTTGAGGGGTACAAGTGGCTTTCCTGAAAAGAAGGGGTACAAGTAGGGTATCTCATACCTGAGGGGTATAAGCACTACTACATATATTGCTAACACTAACGGTTAAAAACCGTTGTTATTAAATAAAGTGGACGTTGTCATACTGTCCGTTGTTATTACTTACAACAATAGTTAAAAGTTTTAGAGTAACCGTTATTGTAACATATGACAATGGTTAAAACCCGTTGTTACATAAGCCACACCGTTGTTAAAAAGTCTCGTAAGTTAAAAACATTATGGATGAAAACTAATAACAACGATTTCTTTACAAAAAATCATTGTTTAATCCAAGTCATTTACGCGTCAATTTTGGAGGGAAACTAATAACATCGGTTGTTTTCATAATAACTGTTGTTATTAGTTTCTTTTTTAAAAATAAAAAATAAAAACTAAATTATGTTATATTAACAGCAACGATATTACAACAACAATATTGTAGCAGCAATATTACATTCACCAAGAACAACAACAACAATAACAATTGAATTGTATTAGAAAATAAATCAAGAAACAATAACATAAGCAATATTAAATTCACGAAGAACAACAACAATATTATTAACACATAATAAACCATGAGAGGCCATAAGAGCATAACAACAACAATATTACATTAAAAAAACGAAATAACAACGGTGAGAGGCGGCTCGCACTTCTGTGAGTATGAGCATAAAGCGCCGCCATAACACTATCGAGAAGGTTATGCATCAGCAGCGACCTGAGCATTACACTGCAGGTCTGCAGAAACCTCAACATAATTAATCAGGCTGCGAAAATTACGGTTGTCACAGGCTCACAGCGTGTTGCCACCCACAGATAAGGTCCATTCCCTACATCATTAAATCTTCTTAAAAGTCAAACAGTTCTGTCATGGTTACTCAGTTCAAACAATCTCTGCAACTCAATCACAAATTCACAATACCTTTAATAAGTCCTCACTTGGTGACCACAAGGACTTGACTTTAAATATCCTATAACCAGGGCGCAAAACATATCCCTCACCACCGAAAAGCACTTAGCAACATAATGCCCTCGTCAAAATCGACATGCATGTTGCTCATCACACGACAGTAGGGATGGGCATACTTCACAGTTCCGTTGGTTGACATTTTGATATATAGTAGAAAAAAAGGAATTTTAGGTGGTAATTAGGGTTTTAATAAATTAGTTTTAGGACATGGATGATTGTGATTGAATTTCTCTTGAGATAAATATTTATAGCAGAAAAAAAGTTAATGTTTCAACAAGAAACAACAAATAAATCCTAAGAACCTATTGACTATAATTGTTCTTGTCATTTACAATAACTTCTGTTGACCACATACTTCAACATCGTAAAGGAGAAGTAAGGGAGAAACATGCCTTTTGTTGCTTTATACGGAATGAATCTGGCACCAAAAGGCATGAAAATGACACCATCATTGTTCATATTGATACGAATCCTAATGAATAAGAATTCTCGCGAAAGCTAAGTATTGATAATTGATTTGAAAGTAATGAACTCTCCCTTGAATCTGATCGTAGAGGTAGATATGACGGTTGATTGTGTGATTATATGGATTGATGGTATGATTGTATGATCGTGTGATTGATTGTATGATTGTGGGATTTGGGTGATTGTGATTACGAGTAAGAAACTGGGGATATTTGCTTAACCTAGACCTATAGAGTAAACAATGGTGAATTGCAATCTAGAGCTATAGACTACAAATCGTGTTAATGCTTGAAACGCGACAAACAATAACGGTTTTGGAACAACACTCGATGTACCTTGAATATAAGAAAACTTATAATCTGAATTTATATTTATGCTTGAATGAATTGAATGATAAAATAAACCGATTCGGACACCCTATTTATAGGTGTGCACATGCCCCTATGTTACTCATATTCGGCCAAGGGGCCTTAATCATACTAGGACTAGAATTCTTATACCTACTGTATTTATGACTCTTAGTTTGACTCTGAATAGAAATCTTAATCCTATTGTAACTCAAACATATAGTTAGGACTCTGAAACATACTCCTACTAGGACTCCTATTATGAATAGGACTACTACTACTTTCCTAATCTTTATTAAAAAACAATAAATAAACTAACTAATTTTAACTAACAGAATCTACTAAAATCGTAACCGATTTCTGCAAACTCCAAACTCGTAATTTGCACGCAAACTTGATGTGTTGGACTGTGCTCCATCTTGTAACTTGGGCCACCGTGAATATATGCCCTACTACCATCCACCACCTTGCTTTAAGCATAACTGTAGGTTGATCATTGGGACACGGTTGCTGCTGCCACCGTGTGTTACCCTGGGCTGGTTTCACATGCCTATTGGACTTGGGCCATTGTGACAACCAAGGTCATCGTTCCTTCCTCCTCATACCTTTGTACCACCGACCCCACGCCCTTACCTTGGATTTTGGGCCTATCATGAGCAGATCATCACCCCCTTCTAATGAGCTATCTATTTTTGGATCACATATAGTAAATGCTTTATCAAAATTAGCAAAATTCAACCATTTTCAACAATGGCACCGAAGATTTCAAAGACGGATACCTAGTATGGCAAAGGAGATAATGCAGCGACGACAATGAATATTGACGGAATAAAATGGTATAAATGGCAAAACATGTACATGGTTTGTGTGTTTATAATTCTAGTAATAACAATAAAATAGTTGTGTTGTAAGGTTTTTAGTGGGTTTTTGTTTATTAAAACTATTCACAACAGGTATAAAATTGTAACCGTTGTCTTAAGTAATTTACAAGTGTTATAACCGTTGTTAATACGTTAGACCTTGACAACGGTTACAAACTAAAATCGTTGTTATTGTTAATAACAACGGTAAACAAATGAGAACCGTTGTTATTACATGAACTGATTTGCGCTAATGTGGACTTATTAAATTTACAACGTGTTTACGTATCTATATAATAATATAAAAAGGCTAGATTGAATATCTATTGCCTATTAGAATGACACGTAGCAGAATAATACAATTACATGATAGACTAAAAATTAATACAATTACATCGTGTATTAAAAAATTGTAAAATAGAACACGAAAAGACAAAGTAATAGCGAGTTAATCACCCATCTTATTTAAACATTCGTTTCCCTAATATTATTCCATCCTATAAGGGCTATAACCACGATAGTTATATTTCTTTGATGCAAAAATTTTCATATTTTAACTAGTTTTATGACCCGCGAAAATCGCGGGTTTGCAAATAGTTTTACTCATATATAATTGATAAAGGAAATTGCAAATTAAGACGGCGAACATTTTCACAATTTTAAGTTGTGGTCGATATTAGTTTGTCACAGTGACAATCATTATCACCATCAACTAACTTAAAAAGCACGTCTTTAAAATCATAAAGTCTATTTTAAAACTATTTTTCAAAAATATCCACCATTTTTCACCGAAATGGCTAAAATTTTAATGGAGCATTGAATCTGAACCTAAAATTAAACTCATATCCTCAATGCGTTGTAAAAGAATACTTCTTTATCGTCAAGATAAATAGTTATACCGAATATCATTGAGCGAAAAAGAACTTTAATATGTTGGATCAACAATAAGTAAATATAATAGCTCCAATTTTTTTTCTTATAATCAAATTGATACTTTTTAACATAATATCTAGTTTGGTTGTTCATTAATATAAAATAACGTGAAATCTTTATAAAATGGGAACAAAAATTAACTAAAATATTAATTGATATAAAGAATAACACCAAAAATTGTCCTCATAGATAGAGTTGAAATGTCAGTTTTAGTTATAAATCACCGGTTATGAATTTGTAGAAGTTATATTAATTTTGATTTTTTTTTAAAATTATCAAATATTTAATATAGACATTTAATTTTAGAATAATAATGATGTCTTAATATTTTCTTTAATTTGTATGTTACAAAATATAGGAGATAAGAAAGACTACTCTGATGGTATAAAATCTCCAATCCCTCTATTAACAATGTAAATGTAAATATAATGAGATTAATTGGACATTTAATGGAGAATGGTATGAGTAATATAAGAAAAATGGTCGATGTTTTAAATTTCGGACTCTTGGCTATCTTTGATTTAAATTAGCAAATATTGATCTTAATCCCACCCATATGACAAGCAATTTCGTTGTTTTACAATTAATACATGTATTTAGTTGATTTAACGACTGTTTTAAAGAAATAAATTTTATAATTAGGGTTTTGATTTTTGTGTGGTTGGTTTGTCGTCGTCGTCGATTTGGTCGGAGCACGGTGTTCAACGACCACCTGGGTTTGTGGTGTAGTCCGTTTGTCCAGTGCGCAAATATTGGGTGCGATGTGCAACATATGCCAAATTGATGAATTCACGTGATTTACAATCCTCTTAAAATTTCCAATCAAAATTAGTGTTTGTCAATTCATCAATTTGGCTCATGCGTTAACCAAATTAGCAGCCCCACTTTTGACATTCCATCATAAATCTTTGACTATCCTGCATCGTCGACCAAATATTTCACAGTCAACCACCTCCTCCTCTCTCTCATTGTCGTTCAGATCAGTTTCAAAGGTCGTTCGGATCAATTTCAAAGGTGAGGTGCTGAAAATCAACATGGTATTTTTTGGGATTTTTTTGTTTCTTTTCTAGGTTTTTTATTTGTCTCTCTTTTGATGGCGTGAGAAATGAGAGGGGTAGATTCGGAATAAGACGGAAAATAGTGCGGGATTTAGTAAAATTGTGTGCGAGATTTAGTGTAACACCCTCATAATCCAAGGCCTTTATCCAAGGCCTTTAGGTAGGACCATCAGACTATGAAAGTATCACCATCTCAGTTTCCTGAGGCATAATATCAAGATAAACAATACCGTAACCTTTATTAAAAGTGAAAACAAAGTTTAAGTATAACAATGTCTGATACAACAACCATAAAAGAAAAGTCTGCGGAAGCTAATAAACTATGATGCTACAACTAAACTGAGTGGGATCTCATCGATCCCGAGCTATCAAACATAAACCTCATGTTACCTGTTAAGAATTTGCTCATCATACCAATGGATCATCACAGCGCATAAATCACAAGCGTCAGTTACTGTATACGCAATATCATCAATACCAAAATCAAGAACTGTACAACAATCTCAAGGCACCGCATGCTGATATCATCCATCACTGATGTCACTGTCACATAAACCAAGTGGCGGCCTTTAGCCCCACACCAATTCCCCCACTTACTGCAGCAAGGGGTACCTAGACCATTAATGTGCTCATCCTCTCCGTGGCGGGCCCCACGAAGAGCGATCATAGGAGTGAGATCCGTTTCCCGCAACGGTCCCACACATTACCTTTCTAAATCTCATCTCGTAACCACAGTGATATCAGTCTTACAGTACAATAATAACTTCGTCACAATATATCATGAATACTGTCACAATCACATAACAGATAATTGAGTAGGGAGAACCCTACCTCAAGGCAAGCAATCACGGAATGTTAATCCAAGCTTTCTACCAATACTCTTCTACAAAATCTCCTCCTAAGAACATACACATGGATTACTAACCATAGGTATAACTATTAAACGGCATATAACGAGAAGGATTATGCTTACTTGTTGACACAATACTAGGCTAGATGATCGACGCGTTAAACTCTTGTTAAGTATCTCTTAGAAGTTTTTGGAAAAGAAGTTTGAGAGGAAACTAGGTTACTGCGTTTCTGATTTAGGGTAAAAGTGATTTTAACTCACGGTTTATCTTTTATAAGAATCCGACAATGAACATGGACCCGACTAATTCGGCAGAGTAGGCTATACTCAGTCGAGTAGGCTTTACTCGGTCGAGTGCCCCACACTCGGCCGAGTATGACTTACTCGGTCGAGTACCTCGTAGTTCTCAACACTGACCAATTTTCGCAAAACAGTCATAACTCCCTCAATAGTTGGTCAGTTTGGGCGTGTGACCTACCTTTAGAATTGTAAAAGGATAAGCTTTAACCTCCAGTTGGAATCACATCAATATCATATATAAATATCAAGTTATAACAATTTTAAGACAACCTATCTATAACCGGGCAACATAACTATACCATATTCTTTCTCCAATAACTTATATATCAATAATGCGACCGAGTCCAACCAAGTCCATCGAGTAACTCATACAACCAATAGAGAGGTGTTACATTTAGCATATCCCAATATTTATTACTAAAAATATCATTGTAAAAGAATATCATTATAAACTAAGAAAAGTAAAATATAAATGTCAAGCAAAAAAGATAGCACTTGGCTACAGCAGTAAGATAGTCAAATGAGAATATAAAAAACATGATTTAATCATTAAAAAAGCGTTAGAGAAGCCCCGTGAGTTTCACGGAAATTGAAATAGCTAGATGTTAATATAGTTGTTAATGGTGCGTTGTTATTGCCTGCTTTTATAGTAGTGAAGTGGAATACCCCGGATTTCCAGCACTACGCTCGGTCGAGAACAATATATTGCTCGACCAAGTGGCACTCACTCGACCAAGCGGAATGGATTGAGTGTCTTTAGCGTTTAACCCTTAACTTGTTTAGGTGGCAGCCGACCGTGTGAACCAGTTTAGACCAGAAATGCGAATTCGGGTTCGTCTTGCTATATATACTTGTGAACAATAAATTTCTCCCTCTTAAACACACATAAACCTCTCAGAACTCTCTCGAATCTTCCCAAACCCTATCAAAAAAACCAACCTTGGATTTAAGGGAATTGTTCATCAAGTTTGATATTTTCTTGTCTATTTCCATTTACAAGTTGTTATCAATACTTCTCTTTCAATTAATTGATGACCAAACCCTAAAATTTGGGGGAAATTATGGGTTTTGTCTTTTTGGTGTTTTGCATAGGGATTTTTGTAATTAAATAGTTACTCCCTCCATTAATTTCCACTTGGTACATTTGCTTTATGCACGGGTTTTTACGCATTGTTAAAATATTAATAAAAGTACAACAAATAGGTGTAAAGTGTAGTATTGTGTTGAAAAAGTGGGCCTTAATAGTGTTTTTATAGTATTATAGTATTAAAAGTACAACCAAATAAGGAAAGGTGCAAAGTGGATTCGAATGGACCGAAATGGAATAGGTGCAAAGTGGATATGAATGGAGGGAGTATATATTATTGTCATAGAATATGTTTGTGATAGGAAATTTTTAGTTATATGTGGGAGGAGACTTCATGGAGGAAGGCTTCTGGTCCGTCAACGGTCGGCCTCTCGGACTAAGAAGTGTGAAGCCAACCTCCCCATATCACGCTCTTGCACTCCATCAAGAGAGAAGTTCTTCTACATGTCGTGGGACCACTTGGACAATTCCACCGAGTCTACTTCACCTTAATAAGTCCTTGCCTTATTTCTTGCAAGTTGGCTAACTATCCATGATAAGGCTAAAGTCGTATCACCTTAATCAAAGTAAAACTATCTCAATACTAACAGAATAGCTAGCGGTCAGACAGATATCGAATCCACATGGAGGCGGTAATAAACGGTTTGCTAAGATTAATAAAGTCTAAAAGTAACAGTTTCAGGAGGGTTTTGATTTGTTTGTTTTGACTAAAAACTAAAAGCAATTAAATAAAGGATGTGTAACAGTTATATTAAAACTCTAGGAATTGGTCACCAAATATATTTTATGGGGATTCTTAATTGGTCACTAGTTCAATCGGATTATTCAAGGTGGCAAGTTTGATCAATACTATTGTGTTCTTTAGATTAAAACTAACATGCGGTCGCTATTATTAGAATCAATCTATTTGATTATCGCAACCTATATCAACCCTATAACCCGATCGGTGAAAGAACTAATTCGCTACACTAATTATCAATTCAGGCCTAAATTAATTAATTAGAAGAAGAACAATAATCAAACAACAATCCATACGATTTTACTAGCAATCAATTAACATTCCTTTCTAGTATACTTGGATCCCCTTCATCCTAGATTAAGAATTTTGCTACACATATTAGCTCTAACAACAATATCAATAAAGGGGATTGGAAACATGATTGAAGATGAGAAATAACAACAATGGATAAAAGCATAAAACTTGAATGAATTAAATTAAAGGAGAAAGATTAGTACCGTAGTAATCAATAAGGAAAGATTACGAACAAAGTGTAAATAATTCCGGATAACTATGAAGAATTAGCTAGATCTAGAGTAGTGTGTGTAAAACACTTGTTCCGCAAATGCACTCGTCCTACATTAAAACATAAAAAAGCGGAAGTATCGACAATCTCAC
The DNA here is from genome assembly GCA_029255685.2 of Silene conica. NCBI lineage: Eukaryota > Viridiplantae > Streptophyta > Magnoliopsida > Caryophyllales > Caryophyllaceae > Silene > Silene conica. The sequence goes on along the minus strand of CM055312.2, from coordinate 82,250,987 downwards.
AAAAACGGTATTTAAAATGTCATATAGTATCACAAACCGCCTCAAAAACATCTAAGGGGAGGTATGAAAGTGTATATATAAAATATGACTCATCAATCCAACTAAAAGTACCTTGCCTATTGACATCTTAGGGTGCAATATTGGCATGAAAGTTAGCGGCTTGTTGATTATGTCAGAGTTGAGCTAGGGCTTGTATGATCGAGTTCTCAACATTCGTAGGTTGCACCATCTATTGGAAGGCACGTGAACAAACAAGTTAGCATAGCACAAAGCAAACACAAATAGACTATCAAGCATAAGTCTTTAATTCTACCCAATCTCTCATATATTATTTGAGGTCAAGCTCATATAAAATTAGGTTGGAGTACACGAGTGTGCGTCAGGAGAATCAATGTTCTGATACCAAGTGTGAACCCCCACGATTGCAATTAAAGATGAACATGTAACGTAGTGGAAATATATACGTGGTTTTTTTATTAAATCGACATATCCCACGAATCGCGGAAATTCAAATTTAACATGCGGAAATGAAAGAACATAAATAGGTATAAGTTATACAATAGGTATAAGTTAACGGGGATAAGATATTCCGCGAATTAAGCAAAGTACGATAAGGTTTATGACGATAAACTACAACAATCGGTACCTCACACGTCTTCACCCAACATCAGCACTAGCCGATACCTGTTATTCACGAACATCATGAATGCCACAGTCAGTGGGAGTAACTTAAGGTTCTCCCAGCCACTTATTATCATGATGAACATAATCAATCATACGACATACAAGCATACATACAAGCATCTAAAAGCAATGGATAAATCATGTAAGAACGCTATAAATAAACGGTTAACATACAAGTCACATAAAAGTCAAACAAACAATATTCATGTTATCAATCAAGTAGCCAAGTCAATAATCGTATTGATGCTAAGATTTTTTACATCATACCACTTAGCATCGATATGATCCAACTAACCACGCATCCAAGTGTTTGACTCAATGACCACCTTTAAGGCATGTCAAAACACAATTAAATATGCAACCATAAGACGAAACCATAACAAAATTACACATGCAACGCCAACGAATGTTAATTGCTTACTCTTCTTAGACTCTATACAGATTCCTTGGTAGGACGACGATCATATACACGATCCTAGTCTAAACCTGGAAAGACTCTTGGGAAAAACCATTCTCGATTATGTCCGCCTCCAAGACTCGGACATAACTAGAACGGGAAACCCGATCGCCCGTACCACACGAGAGTGACGAACTAGACTAAGACATTGACACGCTTGCTAAGACAGCACAAACGGTTAACCCAGACTTGCCAGAACCGCACAAGACGGGATTACACGTATACTAGACATATAAATGGGCATAATGTAAATTTCACATGGAACGACTCAATACTATAAAATGTGGTAAGAAACATACACAGGAGTCATATGAAAAATGCATAAACGAATTACGGTAAACGAATCGTACGTTATGAATGAAATATAAGAAACAAGGGACCTCTAGCCGGTGGGCCAACAGCCAAGTCCACCATTCAACAAACAAAATTGTAACAACTTAGCGAAGTGTGTGGTGTCGGTCTCATATCCGCATCCGATGGGACGGCAGAGGGCATCATTACATTTTCACAAACATACAATATCATAAAGGGGGTTCTCCAGCCGATGGGCCGGCAGCCGGTCACCCGGCTGAGAACTAGGTTATTTTTCCAAAATTCACAAAACATGAGGTTGTCAGTGCTTTTCCAGCATTCATTTTCAAAAACTAGATGTGACGATCTTAAGACGAAAATATCATGTAACATGTTGTGTTTTCAGCAAGAAATCATCAACACCACATATTCCATTAACATATAAAATGTAAACAAAAGCATTTCATACGTATTAAATGGAACATTCATCCAACATGTGAATATTCATCCAAACATCCATTTTAACAACACCAAGCATGTGTAAAACATCATAATACATGGGAATTTCATATTAGCATATGAAAATCACCCAATAACATCATTCATGATAGACCAAGCATAAAAATTCAACTAAGGAAAATGTGAACAATTAAGCCGAGAAACCTATCGTCGCTACCTCTTTACACTTCAATCTTCCATTGTATCGTCTATCTCGTAGGAACAGGCCTCGGGGTCGTCAAGTTACACACCTAACGTCAAAAAAGAAAAGGTTAGAGACGAACCCTAATCATGGTTAAGGCAAACATTTGGAAAGAGGAAAAATGTTCACTTTATTACTTAGATAGAAGGAGAAATAAGAGAAGAAGAAAACGGCGCGAAGAACTTGAAATTCGGTTTAAAAATGAAGAAGTTATATAAGATGTGATTTTCTTCAAAAACCACAAAGGTGTTTTAGTTGGGATGAGAATTGCTGAAATTTTGAGGAAGGAAATGAATAGGTTTCTACTTCAAAATGATTCTTTTGTCAAAAATTTGGGTCATGAGTCGAGTTTAACCCAAAACATGTGTAATGAGTCTATAAGTACTCGGAAATACATCTTAAATCTACTATAACTTAAGACAAAAATAATTATTATAGTTTAGCTAATATTTTATGAAAATATGTTTATAAACATGAACATCTTAAAATAAAATTAAAGCCTTTTTACAAAAATAACTCGGGTGCTACAAACAAAGCATTTCGTACAACAGGTGGAAACATTCCTCTTTCGAGACTCAAACATGACCCAAAATACCATGATCAAAGGACGAGTATTCACTTATGGAATATGCCCCGCACTGTAATACCCCTCCCTTGCGTAGCTGAATTGTGACTCAACTCGATCGAGTTAGGCTAACTCTCTAACTCGGCCGAGTAGGCGTAACTCGGACGAGTATGTGTGACTCGACCGAGTTGCTCCGATTCGGTCGAGTAGGTCTTTCCGAGAGTTGTGCCGCGATTAATTATATAAGTAAAATCGAGGTTAATAATCTCATTTTACCCTAAAATTCTTAGAAACATCGTTAAAGGACGATGACCTATGCTATCTAATTAGTACGAGGTTCATCACTTCTATATATGTTAGTCGTAAGCTCTTCCTCACGAGCTTATCTTTGAGCTTCATAAAAAGTACATCATTACGAACTTGATTAGGAGCTTAAATGGATCACAAATCATCATACTGAAGTACAATTGAGTTCAATCTGTAAAAACTAAACAAACGATTAGGAGCAACAAGTATATATAAAACTAAACCCACTTATCAAAACACAGTCTATATAACTATATGATCCAACAACCTTCAATAATCACATTCTTATTCCATCTCGCTTGGAGTTCCTTCTTCATGCTAATATATCATGCCTCATTTTCTATGCTTCCCACATCATTAGGCTCAATAATCTCCCTTCGCTTTCCTTGCTACCAGGCTACCACACAAACGCTATTTCATTACCTTCTGAAAATCCCACACCCACATATATCATAAGTCATAACCATCCAACACCCAGACACCTATATACCTCATGCCTCCTTATTCCACTTCTCTAACTTCTCGCTTACACTCATTATATCTGAATAGATGTCCCTCACTACTCAGGCCCACAAATAGAGAGTAAAACAAAATCTTCGATTCAAAACCTCGTGTAAATACGAGGCTTAGAAGGAAATAACTCTTTATAAATTTAAGCATTTTTCTATGAAATTTAATTAATTGTTTGATTGAATAGTATATATGATTTGTTGTGATGTATTCAATATGAAGTTTTAGAAGACATAATTGTACATATGTTTGTAATTTACGGATTTAAAACTAATTGTCTATTCAATCTTATACCAAAGAAACATCATTTAACTATTAATCCGACCCATTTTTACCATTTTCATCATTTGAGACCTCTACTTGAATAAAATGAAAGTTGAAAGAAGTGTAGGTTTAAGGTAAAAAAAGTAAAAAAATTGAGGGCAAAGCATAATAACCCTTGGCAAATTGCAAGGTGAGAAGTTCGTTCGACAAGAAGTATTCGTGTTGGGTGACAAAAGTAGGGTTGCAGCAGATAAACGCCACCACCATTCTCTTTCCATCATAAACCCTTCTCAAACCACTAATCTTCTTCTTTTCTCACTCTTTCGTTCTCTGTCTCTCTCTTCTCCGCACGCAACCATGGGCGCCTCGCTTCCTCCCAAGGAAGCTAATCTCTTCAAACTCATCGTCGTACGTTTTCTTCCTTCATCCATCCATCCATCTATCAATCCATCTATCAATCTGTTTTACCTCTTAATTATTGCTTTTAATTTGATGAATTTGTCGCTTTTTTTACCAAGTATTTCATTACCTTGATTGAATTAAATTCACTGATTATGTATTGGTTGGATTATTGAAGTTATTTGCATTCTTTTTAGTTTTTTTAGCTGCAGATTGATGATGCTCGGTCATTCGTCAAAGTAATTGGGTTATTTAGGTTAATGCATTGGTAACGATGTCAATTTCATTCGTTTAATCCCGAAGGTCTACAGTGCTCAATCGCTTAAAGTTGTTATGCTATAAAGTTGTTGATTATTAGTTAGTTAGTTTGTTTGCCTCTGTAGTTAGAGGCGTTGCTATTTTTTCAATCAAGCATTTTATTTGCTTGATTGTCTAATTATGATGTATGTAAGTATTGGTTGGATTGCTGAAGTTATGAGCATTTTGTGGTTTGGTTTAGCTGCAGATTCGTACTCATCACTCGTGTTAAGATACAATATGGGCGTTGGTTAATACATTAGTGAAAAAGTCTCATTGAATTATCAGATCGTTTCGAAGATCTCAAATGCTCAGTCATTCATTTCCTGCGCTACAGTTTTTTATTATTGTTTATTTAGCTTGTTTATTACTTCGTACTTCAGTTAGAGGAGCTACCACTTTTGAAGTCAAGTATTTTGTTCGAATTGATTGCATAAATTTGTCTTGTGTATTGATTGGGCCGTTAAAGTTATGAGTTTATATATCAAGGAGTACTTGTTTAGCCGCAAATTGATACTCAGTCGGTCGTGAAATAGGTTAATGCATTAGATAGAAAGCCACATTGATTTATTCTATTGTTTTGAATATCAGTAATGATCTGGTGCTTTTCTGGTGCAGTATGTACCACAGCAAATTTTGTATGCTTGAAGCATTATGATTTCTCTTATGAAGTCAAGTAAATTAGTTATCATGCATACTTTTAATCTATGCATAGCTTTAGTAAAATGACATTTTAATGTAGTTGAAAATTGCCTTTAATGCGGTGCAATAACATAAAAACAATGCTGATAACACGTTGACATAAAAAGGTTGTATGTTTCTTTTGAGTTAATAGAGATACTCATGTAGTTGGAATGGGAACCTTGTTATATGCACTTTGTAATGATAATGATGAGTCATGACTCAATGGCGGTAAACAAAAGGTGCAGTAGTTTTTGGAGATTTCTTTCTCTAGCTCTATACTTCTATTCACACGTGATCCTAGTGTTGAATTGTCAATTCTACACGAAATGCAAATTTTAGTTGCTTTCTTTTCATATCGGATAGATGCTTCGGTTATAAACTTTGTTATGTTTTGAGCGTTCTCCAGTAGTGTTGTCTACTCACCTAGGATAGTATAAACTTTCTTTCTCTAGCTCTATACTTCTATTCACACGTGATCCTAGTGTTGAATTGTCAATTCTACACGAAATGCAAATTTTAGTTGCTTTCTTTTCATATCGGATAGATGCTTCGGTTATAAACTTTGTTATGTTTTGAGCGTTCTCCAGTAGTGTTGTCTACTCACCTAGGATAGTATAAACCAAAATAGCCTGTTAAGCTTGTTGAGTTTGAATTTCATTGTTAAGTTATTGTCACTCCATGCAATTCCTAATGCAATTTTTATTATGGATCTTGTAGACTCTACTTCTCTATGTTCTCAAATGTGGAGGCGTTCTATACTTTTGACCCCCCTCCTCAATTGGGCCCTGCATTGTTTAGAAAGCGTGCCATTTGCCTCGTCAATATGGCTCGAGTTGCGTCTTTCCTTTTAAAACTAAGTGCGAGAGTTTCAGGCAGTCGATAAACCAGTACTCAGTGATGATTTTTTGTTGTTTAGTCAAAATTAAATATAGTTCCATTGCCATGCTGTTAATCAGAGTTGTTAATGTTATTGCTGCTTGAGGCTGGGTTACATGTGTATTGCACAAACATATAACTGTTTCAAAACTTTCTTTTTCAGAAATCCTATGAAACTAAACAATACAAGAAGGGATTAAAGGCAGCTGATGCTATATTGAAAAAGTTTCCGGACCATGGAGGTATGCCAGAATAGTATTTTTGTTTATTTGTATATTTTTTTTGGAGTACAGCAGTTGAGGCAATTAGATTGAGATTTTTTTTGGAGAGAGCAAGCATTGGTTATGGAGATGCTACACATTGCATTGCTTTTGTCCGGTGGCTCAAATGATACTCCTTTTGATATTTGGCTGTTTAGACTTTGGTTGATTCCAGCATATTTTGCCTCTAACTGTAGATTTTGCAATTCATAGTGTAATGTAAATCTGATGTTTTATTGGCTTTCACAAGATATCCAAATATCATCCCGCTCCTGCTCTAGTCTAGGTTTTATTTTGTCATTCATAAGTAATTTATGAGTTATTAAACTGCCAATCTAGTGGCAGCTGGTACACCGATGGTTTATTTTGCTAAGTAGAATGTGTGCAGGGATTGACTTTTGATCACGTGGTTTCTGGTTCTGTTGTCTCTGCTGTTTTTTTGGATGGAAGTGGTACACGGTCACATTCGGGGTAAATAGTGATTGGTGTCATCTGTAGATGGTTGCCAAACATGTTAATTTCACAACATTTTGTCATATCTCTTGTAGGAGTTATTACCTTCTAATTTTTGTCGTCTGCCCATCAGGATTTCCCTAATTATCTCTTTTTGAATGGACTGTAGAGACTCTGTCGATGAAGGGGTTGACGTTGAATTGCATGGACCGTAAAACAGAAGCATATGAGCTAGTTAAGCTTGGGTTAAAGGTGAGCATATTATCATTTTGTCTTCTGCTTGTCACTTTGTCTCTTGTACTTGGTTTCATATTTGTAATATTGTGCGTGGATTCCTTCTGTTGCTGCAGAATGATCTCAAAAGTCATGTTTGCTGGCATGTTTATGGTCTTCTATATCGCTCGGATAGAGAATACAGAGAGGCCATTAAATCTTACAGAAATGCATTGAGAATTGACCCTGATAATATCGAAATTCTGCGAGATTTATCTCTTTTGCAGGTAATGTGCTGTTTTTTTGGACATTTGACTCTTGTCATGCTATGACTCAGGATTTACAACTTCGATGCAATATTAAAGCCAACTTTTCCCAGTCAATTTTTTTTCCATGAGCATTTATGTATCAGGATCACTTCTATATTGTGTAGTTTTTTGCAAATCCTACTCTTTAGGTATTTGCTTAATACTGGCCTACTGCCTCACCATTCAGCAGTGTAGCCTGTTCAATAAGTTCCGGTATATCATTGTACACAAGTTAAATAGAAAAAAAATGTATTGGATGAAGTTTCATGTTTGCTATTTCTTCCTTCCAATTTTTTAGAGTAACTTTTCTCTTAAAACAATATCTTGCAGGCACAAATGCGCGACTTGACTGGGTTCATAGAAACTAGGCAGCGACTTTTGAGTTTGAAGCCTAATCATCGTATGAATTGGATTGGGTTTGCAGTTTCACATCATTTAAACTCAAAGTATGAATTGTTTTTCTTCTCTAATGTGGATTTCTTTGTTCATTTGTTGTTTCTTCCTCATAACGTCTGATGATAAAGTAACGGATATTGATGCACATTTGGGACACTAATTCGTGTTCTGATCTTGCACCTATCTCTATTCTCTCCTTTTTGTTTCACAACTTTTCTTCTGGACACTAGTTCTTGATCAGATCTTCTCCTATCATTCAAGTATTTAACACAACAGCAGCTATCAATTTTATTACATGTTCCCTGAATGCTATCCCGGTTTTGTTCTGGAAACAATTTGATAGGACTCACACTCATATGTTTTATTTAGCCTGTTTTCTTAAAAATGGGTTTCTATATCTTGAGCTTAATTTTTGAAAAGTAGTTTTCAAAAGCTAGAAGCACCAATTTGGTGCTTCTATTTTTATGGGCAAAAAAGATGGTTTTTGAGCTTTTGAGAATTTACTTTTTACCTTTAAATAATGATGTGTTTGGCCAAAAAGTGCTTTTAAGTCCAGAAACACTTTGAAAAGCTAGGCCAAACACACACTTAGTAAAAAATTGAACAGGTCGGGTTTCAATTGACCTTGGAGTCTATGTTACTCAGACTCGTTTAGAAGTACCCGACTCAGGTACGTGTCCAAGTGTCGGACTCGGCTATTTTATTGAAAAATATGCACATTTTGGTCTAAAATGACGTGTCCATGTGTCATACCCATGTCCGAGTGTCCAGTGTCGGACACGGGTACGCGAGGAAATTAGAAGAGTTGGAGTAACATAGCTTGGAGTTATGCATAGAAGGTTTGATAACAAAGTTCAAATCTGAATTTGTCTTTTTTTTGGTTTCTTTTGATGATTTCTGGTTTTCATGATTTGGATCCTTGCTATTTCCAAAATTAGGTACATGGTTTCTGTTCTTGTTGGTTCTTCCCTTGAATGATGTTTTCTTCTTGCTTGCTGTTTCATTTTATCCATCTTCTGTATTAGCAAAGACAGTTGGCTGTTAGGTTTAGTGCGTGCGGTCTGTTGTAATGCGTGTAGGTGATTTTCCGTTTTATCATTTGCCAATTGATGAGGCTCGGTTTCTGCTGTTTTTGTGTCATTTTGTCATTTGAACCCCGTGCGTTCCCATACGTTTGATCCATTTTTTGTGATCTTTTGCTGTTTTGTGTCTAATGTACAAAATATTTGGAGGCGTTGAAATTACTCACTATTGTTTTTTTTCTTTTCTGACACTGGCATTTTTGTTTTTAGCGCTTCAAAAGCAATTGAAATTCTTGAAGCTTATGAAGGGACATTAGAGGATGATTATCCACCAGACAATGAGCGTATTGAGCATAGTGAAATGCTGTTGTATAAGGTACATTGTCTATTTGATAACATGACGTTTTTTGTTTTTATTTTTCATATCTGCTTCAGTGAAGGCAATATGATTTACAACTGAATGTAATAGCTTGAGTGCTTAATCTTCTCGCACTCCATTTGCATATAGACTTCACCCCTTGTTTTACTTGTTGAACCAAAACGTTCAATGTCCTTTCAGTCACTGTGCTGGTAATCGAAATCAATTGTTGGTTGTCAAATACATCTCAACTCTATTAGTTGTCAGAATTTAGTTTGCTTGTAGGCCTTGTACTTTCACTATCTGACTTTTTTCTATCATCAATTTGTTATTTCTGCTCTTATGTCATCAGGTCTCTTTATTGGAAGAATGTGGATTAATAAAGAGGGCCCTTCAGGAACTACAGAAGAAAGGATCAAAAATTGTGAGATTTAGTTATAGTCAATTGTCCACAATGTTAATTTTTTTGTTGACTATTTAACCTTGATTAGTTGGGCTTTTGCTATAAACATAGATCGATAAATTATCTTACAAAGAGCAAGAGGTTTCTCTCCTAGTGAAACTTGGAGATTTAGTGGAAGCTGCAAAACATTACCGGATGTTACTTTCGATGAACCCTGACAATTATAGGTGCTTTCTAATGCTATTTCCTTTCTTCTTTGAAAGCATATCCATGTGACATGTCACTCTGCTGAATAGGGCAAAATTGTGGGGGTGTAACTCTAAATATGTTTCTTTCTTATAAATCTGGCCTCTTAGGTACTATGAAGGGTTGCAACGATGTTTGGGACTTTTTTCAAAAACAAGAGAGTATTCTCCTAATGAGATAGAGAAACTCGATGCATTGTACCAATCACTCCAACAAGAATATAGCTGGTCTTCTGCTGCTAAGGTTAGGATGTTTATTTGGTGTTAATGCTACAATTAGTATTTAGTTGTTAAAGTAAATTACGACTCCAGCAAGTCTCGTTCATTGAAGCTGATATTTGTTGCTTTGCTCAATAGTATGCTTTATTTTTCAGTACTTTCAAGTTGATAGTTAGCTTAATTGCGGGAATCCTGGCTGTATCATAGATATTTTTTTCGTTTATGATCCCTTTTGTGAGTTTTGACTTTCTCCGAATTACTGAAGTTTTTTTTCCCTTGTCTCTTGTAGCGAATTCCACTTGATTTTCTACAAGGAGACAAGTTCCGTGAAGCTGCAGAGGTTTATATCCGACCTCTGCTGACAAAGGTATTCTGCGTCCTGTGTCCTGTCTACTTTATGGATTTGGTTACTATAGTGGTCCGACTATTTATACTTTGTTATCTGGTGCTTGCAGGGTGTTCCTTCTTTATTTTCAGATCTGTCTCCGTTGTATGATCAGCCTGGAAAGGTCCGTTTACTGTGTACAAATGTTTTGTAATCTACTTGAATAATTGTTGATAAATTGGCTTTTTGCATCCTTAACTCGAAGCTTGACCCCCTCTCTTCTTGTTGTGATTGTTGGGGTAGTCATATGCTTGATGATTTTCTTGGGTATATAGTTCTCCACTTGAATATAGTTCTCATTAATTCATCGGAGGTGATTGTTGGGTAGTCATTTGCTTGGTGATTTTTTGTTTATCAGGCCGACATTCTGGAGAAGTTGATATTGGACTTTGAAAGCTCATTAAAGACCACAGGAGGTTACCCAGGAAGGTAAGGTTACTAGTTTGACACTTTGGCCTTATTGCACCTTACTTTATATAAGTGGGGCAGTGCGGCGTTAGCCTAAATGCTCCATGGTTCCTGCCTTTTACATAAGGTGCATCCAAGGCTTAGCTTGCAAGGCGCCAACCACAATATCCTAAGATGTTCCATATAGCCAAATTAGACCTTGTATCTCTCACTAATTTATGGATCACAAGATTTATTTTGCTATTCCTGCAGCTCTCTTGAGTTCAGAGTTAGGGTTGTTTATTAAGGTTCTCTGTGTATTATGGATTATTTGTTCGTAGTGTCTCCTCTGTTTTGTTCAAGACGTCCATAACTTCTCTTATCTTCTTTTGCCTTGGGTCTTTTCTCTTTTATAGAAGTAACCTAAGTATTTTTTTTGTATTATGTTCCGTACAGAACAGAGAAAGAACCTCCTTCTACCTTCATGTGGACTTTATTTTTAGTGGCACAGGTTAGGCTCTCCGATTTTTGTATACTGTTGTTTGTTGTGTTGTCCAATTTCTTTTTTAAAAGTCCTCACTTTTAATCTGTTCTTCTACTCGTGTTGTTTCACAGCATTATGACAGACGCAACCAGTATGATATTGCTCTTGCTAAAATTGATGAAGCTATGAGTCACACCCCTACTGTGATCGATCTATACTCTGCCAAGGTTTGCATCTTCCAAAGTGGTGTCACAATATTTTGAGATTGTGTATATGCTAATGCTCATTGTTGTCATTTATCAGTAATAACTAATAAGTGGTGTGAATGTGTGACAGCTTTCTTATCTAGTTCCACATTTCTTTTAGGGAGTTTCTACGATGTACCATTGTGTTTTTTCAGATTCTACGATATACCTCGGCTTCTCAAAATCACACAAGATACTCCTGAACTCAATGAGTTGTTCTACAAATACCCTAAATGCTATGATCTACAGCTTAAAATATTATATTTGGGCGGGTTTCATCGATTACTCAACTAAAATTCGTAAAGCCAACAATATAAATCCTTATTTCTCAACAATGTAGAAGTTTTAGACAATACATAACCAATACAAAACTCGAATTTGGATACTTGGGGTATTTTAGGTGCTAATCTTGGAGTCTGGGGGTATATCAGAGGTTTCGTAAAAATCAAGGGTATATGTTAGAATTTTGGAAACACAGGGTTACATCATAGTTTTTTCTTTTCTTTTATGTTTATTTTTTGGTGGTTTATAGAAAGTTTCCTGCCTTTTCTGCAAAATAAGCATTGATGCTAATGTATGCATTTGATGTTTATGTCAGAGCCGTATCTTAAAGCATGCTGGCGACTTGACAGCTGCAGCTGCTTTGGCTGATGAAGCTCGGTGTATGGATCTCGCTGATCGTTATATAAATAGTGAATGCGTCAAGCGTATGCTGCAGGCTGATCAGGTTTACATCATTTTTTTTTATTGTTATCTGGTCTTTGTCCATCCTTTGCTTACATGCAGTTCTTAAATTTCTTTCATGGTCATTTCTGTCTCAGGTTAGCTTAGCTGAGAAAACAGCTGTATTGTTTACAAAGGACGGGGACCAGCACAATAATCTGTATGATATGCAATGCATGTGGTATGCACGTGGTCCAGATTGAGCGAATTGAAAGTTCAGTAAAATGTTTAATACGAGATTACTTTTCTTTTACTAATCTTGCAGTTGTTTTTGTTGGAAGGTATGAACTCGCTTCTGGTGATAGTTACTTCCGACAAGGTGATCTAGGACGGGCATTAAAAAAATTCTTGGCCGTGGAGAAACATTATTCTGATATTACTGAAGATCAATTTGATTTCCATTCTTATTGTTTAAGAAAAATGACTTTGAGAACATATGTTGACATGCTGAAGTTCCAAGACCGTTTGCATTCCCACTCTTATTTTCAGAAAGCTGCATCTGGGGCCATTAGGTGAATCTCTCTTGTTTGTAACTTTATTTAATCTTTATGTGACATTTGCTCTCTTTGTGCTATGTGTTGGGCTGCCTGTGTATGTAATAGTGTGTCAAAGACCTATGTTCCTTTTATTAAGGTATTATTGAACAATATACTCCGTAACAGTGTGATTTTCTCTACTTCAGATAAACATTTTGTTTTGGTTTTGTCCCCTTCTCCCGAAATGTGTTCATCTGTAGCCTCTTTTTGGTGTTTTTATTCTCCTGCATATTTTTGTATAGCTCTCTGCTTCTATACTTCTGCTTTGGTGCTCTGTAATTGATTTTAGCTCTTCTACTGTTACACCTTGCCTAAGTGGAAAGCAGGCCCCTCTCAAGCAGGGCTATTGTGTTTGAATAAAAAATTTGAGTTCATTTTATTTTCTTGATCTCGTGATTGTTAACATATTGTTCCATGTAGCTCGTATTCTTTAGCAAGTGGGCACTATTACTCGCCCTTCTTTGGTTCTATACTTCTATTTCATGGTGTTTCTTCTATTTCAGTAATACAAAACTTGTTAACACAATGCTCATGATATTTTATAATGCCTTTTCTTTTTTTTTTCAATTTTTATTTTATTTTACATTACCCAGTTAATTTATTTTTACCAACCTTTTTCTTTCTTTTTCCGTTGTTTTACTCTTATCAATGGCGTAAAAGAAAGTTTTGTAAGCCCCAGTTCATATTTTGGCCAAGTCTTTGTTGTAGAATTCCATTGTATAGGTGGTTTACCGACCCTTCTATATCCAAATTTATGTTTCTTCAAAATTGTCATGAGGTGAGGGTCTTGTTATATTTGTTCATATCATGATCTCAGATTTTATAGGGATCAGATGTCTGGTCTTGTAAATCTGATGGACTGCTGTTAAATTCTCTTCAGTGTTTCCTAAATATAGAAAGGGTTCTTGCAATTTCTCGACCACTTGTCATTATGTTATTACTGAGATGCTGAGAGTGTGAGACACAGTTAGATGTACCCACCCGACATTGGTATACAGTAACACTCCAACTGTTAGATGACATCATGATTTAGATGCTTTCCAATGCCATTTCTTGAGAAAAAACTGTCTTGATTGTGATGCATAACTTCTTACTCTTGAGAAAAAACTGTCAGCTTAATCAGTAGCCCTCCTGTCAAATATATTTGTTTACGTTGCTATGCGGCTTATTAGGTGTAACTGTTCCATGTAGCTCATATTCTTTAGCAAGTGGGCACTATATACTCGCCCTTCTTTGATTCTACTTCTATTTCATGGTGTTTCTTGTATTTCAGTAATGCAAAACATGTTTGACACAATGCTCATGATTTTTTATAATGCTTTTTTTTTTTTTTTTGTTTTTTCACTTTTTATTTTATTTAACTTTACCCAGTTAATTTATTTTTACCAACCTTTTTCCTTCTTTTTCTGTTGTTTTACTCTCATCAATGGCGTAAACGAAAATTTTGTAAGCCCCAGTTCATATTTTGGCTAAGTCTTTGTTGTAGAATTCCATTGTATATGTGGTTTACCGACCCTTCTATATCCATATTTATGTTTCTTCAAAATTGTCATGAGGTGAGGGTCTTGATATACAAATATTAAAATCCCACTCCCAATCATTTATCTCCATGTGACCTATTTTCATTGGGGTTGCATTTGATTTTTTGCCTGATGTAATTTGGCTGTGTACTGTTTGGTGTTCCAAGATGAGTTCAAGGAGTTCCTACCTGGAACTTGTGGAACGAGAAAGGTGAAACATGGTCTACCATTTTCTTTTACTTTTCTTTTAATTTATTTTCCGTTTTTTGTCCTTATCCAAGACCTAGCCCTACCCAGCCCAACCTATAAACGTAGTAAACATAGGGTTCTCGCAATTTCTCGACCACTTATCATTATGTTATTGCTGAGAGTGTGAGACACGGTTAGATGTACCCGACATTGGTATACAGTAACACTCCAACTGTTAGATGACATCATGATTTGGATGCATTCTAATGCCGTTTCTTGAGAAAAAACCCGTTTTAGATTGTATGCGCAAATTCTTACTCTTGAGAAAAAACTGTTTCAGCTTAATCAGTAGCCCTCATATATATGTTTACGTTGCTATGCAGCTTATTAGGTGTAACTGTTCCATGTAGCTCATATTCTTTGGCAAGTGGGCACTATATACTCGCCCTTCTTTGATTCTATACTTCTATTTCATGGTGTTTCTTCTATTTCAGTAATGTAAAACTTGTTTGACACGATGCTCATGATTTTTTATAATGCGTTTTCTTGTTTTTTCACTTTTTATTTTATTCTACTTTACCCAGTTAATTTATTTTTACCAACCTTTTTCTTTCTTTTTCCGTTGTTCTACTCTCATCAATGGCGTAAAAGAAGTTTTGTAAGCCCCAGTTCATAATTTGGCTAATTCTTTGTTGTAGAATTCCATTGTATAGGTGGTTTACTGACCCTTCTATATCGAAATTTATGTTTCTTCAAAATTGTCATGAGGTGAGGGTCTTGATATATTTGTTCATATTGTGATCTCAGACCTTATAGGGATCAGATGTCTGGTCTAAAAAATCTGATGGACTGACGTTAAATTCTCTTTATTGTTTCCTAAACATTGAAAGGGTTCTCGCAATTTCTCGACCACTTATCATTATGTTATTACTGAGATGCTGAGAGTGTGAGACACGGTTAGATGTACCCGACATTGGTATACAGTAACACTCCAACTGTTAGATGACATCGTGATTTGGATGCATTCTAATGCCGTTTCTTGAGAAAAAAACTGTTTTTGATTGTGATGCATGACTTCTTAGTTCTTACTCTTGAGAAAAAACTGTTTCAGCATAATCAGTAGCCCTCCTGACAAATATATATGTTTACGTTGCTATGCAGCCTATTAGGTGTAACTGTTAGATGATACCATGGTTTGGGTGCATTCTGATGCCATTTCATGAGTATTTTTTTTAGATTTGTGATCTTTAACCTCTTAATTTATAAATTTGCTTCTTAATCAATCAGTTAGGCTTCTTGTCACCAATTTTTATTCACTTTTCTAGGCAGCTTAGTTTCAATGTTGCTTGTTACACAACTTATCTCGAGAGTCGTAATAAGAGAACTATAACGACATAGTCTTTCTTCTTGTGCTGTGTTTGATGATGATGGCTTGCATTTGGCTATAGGTGCTATATTAAGCTATTTGATTCTCCTATCAAGTCACAAACGGAAGAAGATGAAGAAATGTCAAAATTGCTTCCTTCTCAGAAAAAGAAACTGAAACAAAAGCAGAGAAAGGCAGAAGCACGAGCTAAGAAAGTATGTATCCTTAGTTATTTATGTATATTTTTTTTAGTTGTCATTGTTGATCCCTATATCTAAGTTGGACTCTCTGATTTCCTATGATCTTCAGGAGGCAGAAAGCAAAATTGAGGAAACAAGTGCCAGCACTGTCTCAAAATCTGGAAAACGACACGTAAAGGCCGTTGACCCCGATCCTCACGGAGAGAAGTTGTTGCAGGTTTTCCTTCGATAATCTCTTTAAAATCATTATTATGCACTGTATCATATTATTATGCATGTGATTCGATGCTACATTGTCCCTTAATTAAGCAAGCTCCTGGCTATGTTTTCATCGTACCAAGTTTCTCTTGTAGGTTGAGGATCCATTGATGGAAGCAACAAAGTATTTAAAGCTTCTTCAGAAAAACTCCTCAGATTCCTTGGAGACCCATCTACTTTCTTTTGAAGTTAATATGCGAAAGCAGAAAACTTTACTTGCTTTCCAGGTAATTGGTTTACTTTCTTGGGTT
This sequence comes from Silene conica, assembly GCA_029255685.2. NCBI lineage: Eukaryota > Viridiplantae > Streptophyta > Magnoliopsida > Caryophyllales > Caryophyllaceae > Silene > Silene conica. The sequence goes on along the minus strand of CM055312.2, from coordinate 82,234,533 downwards.
CAAATCTTTTATTGTCAATAAACTTCAATTGGCTTGTTGATTGTTTTCTACTTCATCTCACCACTTTTAATCTTCTCACTTTTGTTTGACTTTCCATTATTCAAGTTTCCTACATGAAAACCTTCCTTTTTTTCATTTATGTTTTATTTATGGTTTTTGTGATTTGGGACCCCACAGCTTTCATCAACTCTCTTTTTCTCTGTGGTTCTTAATTCACGTGGTTGTGCCTTAGGAGTTGTCCTTGCAAAATTGATCCGACCTGAGAGGACCCAGACCCGAATTGTATTGACCAGACCTGAATGTTTATTATTGAAAATTGACCATTATCATAATAACTGACCCCAGAATGACCCGAACCCAAATTCTCTTGAACCCAAAAATGGCCCAACCCGTATAGACCCAACCCAACCCTGTCCCGGTTGACCTGTTGGCTAGGTCTACATAGGAGGTAGGAACTGGGAAGTTTCTACTTGGTCACATGGAATAATTTTTGTGACTTACTAAGTCGTGTTCATTAAGGCATTAAGCTATTGTGGGAAAATGGCAATGGCATGCATAATTGTTTGTCATTCATAATTAGAAAACTTCACTTGGTATTATACATTTCACTTACGGGCTTTTGTTCTTTAGGCTTTGAAGAATTTATTGCGGTTGGATGCCGAAAACCCAGACACCCATCGCTGCTTGGTATGGATTTTTTTCTACTCTCTCAGTTCTTCAATTGAATCAGTATTTTACTAAATAGCTGGCTCGTCCCATATCATGCTTGATAGGATATTTTGGTCTCTTTCCTTTTGTTATGAGGCTTGTATCTTCTTCATTGCAGATACGATTTTTCGACAAAGTAAGCTCTATGCCTGCTCCTGTATCGGACGCTGAGCGGCTCGTGTGGAATGTCTTAGAAGCAGAGCGCCCAGCTATTAGGTTTGCCTGTTCCACTTGTGCTAGCTTGTAATTTTAACCTGTCTATTTCTCCTATTTGCTAATTATGCTCCTCTTTTGCAACAGTCAAGTGCATGAGAAGTCTCTGCTGGATGCAAACATGTTATTCTTGAAGAACCATGAAGGTCCTAACTCCCATCTGAAAATTCACTATTTTTGTACTATCTCCATTCCAAAGTTTGTGTCCCGTCTTAACATTTGTGGTCGTCCGACATTCCGACCTACTTTGACCTTTAGTTTCTCCATTTATATTAGAGATACCAATTTAAGATTTGCAATCTTTAATTAGGAGAACACCTACTTTTATATTTTGATTTTAAAATTATGTTTTAGTTTGTCATGTTTAGTATAGCAGAACTGTAGTCCATTGTAAGAAAATATTGGTCAAAGATCTCATTTGACAACTAAAATCAAATGCAAACAATATAAATTTGGGGCACAGGGACTATATGTCACCAATATGCTCTGACCCATTCTTCTATGTGTTACCTGCAGAGTCATTGATGCACAGAGCAGCAGCTGCAGAAATGCTTCATCTTCTTGAGCCAAATAAAAAGTCTGAGGCTGTTAAGTTAATTGAGGAGTCCTCTAATAACTTGATTTCGATGTAATACTCCTTCGTCTCTTGATTCTCAAGCTGTGATTATTGTTTCCTTCATCATAGTGGTGTTGATCCTTAATCTTCTACATCTCGGATTTGTACAGAGATGGAGCCCCTGGACGCGTTAGGCCATGGAAGCTTAAAGAGTGTGTTGCTGTCCACAAACTCTTGGAAAGTATTTTGGCTGACAGGGATGCAGCTTCAAGTAAGTTTACTACAGCCTTATTTACTTGTTATGTTGTACCCGATTCTGGTAAGTGTCATATTATAGGTAAAGGTGGAAAGCCTGTGCAATGCATTGGTTTGCTTGTATTACCACATTATATTTTAAAAATTTGGAGTTTCTCTCAGAAAAAAATTAAATCCCCATTAAATAATTGTACCCGCCACTTTTTCCAGGAAGTTGCATAGGTTTATGGCACAGTTTGTAAGAAAGTGGGTTAAGGTAGGGTTAGTGTTGGTCATTTTTAGCACAATGAGTGAAATAAACAAAATATACCATGAGAAATGAGACTAACTGGACAAAAATGCCATATAAGAGAACACAGGGCCTAATGAAAAAAACAGAGTGTGTACATTCATTGAAATATACGTTGACTTGTCGACTCTGAGTATAATTTAGTCAACTTCAATGTATCAACTTTCAAATATCAAATGTTGAATTGTGCAACTGTCAATTGCTTTCATTATGGAGCTTTAGGTGTCTTTTAACTCTGTTGCTCATGTAATACAGTATGCAACTATATATGGATTGTTTAATTTCTGCAACTAACAATTGCTTGCAAGTTGCATCACATCTTAAAGATGAGTCTTGTTTGAAAGATGAAGTTCAATGATAGGTATAAGACGTCCTGGTATTGGAAACTTTTGTTTGGATAGAAAGTATTGTATGATCTCTTATAGTCTTATGTATTCCTTGTTTGATTTATATGGGTTAATTGGTTGCTCACTTCTAAGAGTCTCGTGCTCTCATATAGTCTTAATTTTAATTTCTACTGATAGTTGGTAAGTAATGTTAATGTGACTCCATTAAAACAGCAAAAGCGTGATATATATTGAATTACTGATATTTGTTATTTCATGCATTTTGTACTTTTGCCAGAGGGAATTCCTCTTTACATGTTCAGAGCTGACTTAACTCTGACTTGTTTTATGACTCTGACTTACTTTATGATTCTGTTTAGGATGGAAGACCCAATGTGCTGAGTATTTTCCATATTCTACATATTTTGAAGGAAGCCTGAGTTCTTCCGTTTCCAATGTCCAACCTAACAATGAAAACGGTCCCACAAATCATTCAGGGCTTGATAATTCCACAACAGTAAATGGAAAATTGGAATCGTTCAAGGACCTAACGGTATAAGTGGTTTGTCATCACTGCTAAGCAAAGACTAATTTGTGAGGATAAGATGTACCTATCGGAAACGTGAGTTTGCTTGGATTGTCGAGTAGGGAAAGGGCATACTTCTCCAAATCAAAGGGAATTGTTCCTTGCTTGTATCAAATGATTATCACGTTTTTTGAAATCAACGAATGGCCTAAAGTTAGCTGTGCGATTTATTTGGTGGTCGTGGTTATCAACACACTTCATGGATGTGTGTATAAGGTCAGTTGTCACTAGAATTTCTATATTTTATTTTTCTCCCTTGGAGAGTGGCATAACTTGCGTAGTTTGCATCTTGAGTTTGATACTTGTTTCAAATGACATGAGAGGGGTTAGAAGTTTTTGGGCATGGGAGGTTCCTTCCATATTGTTGTATTCCTTTCCTAATTTTCTTAGAGATTTATTTATCTTGTATAAATTGATTATTAAATTTTTTGGGTCATACGATAAGTAGATTAGGTTTCATGCTTTTGAATTGCTGACTATTGAAGCTATTTGGATCTCTTTGGAACTGCATTACCTTTTCAAATTTGTTTTAGCGTCTCTTAGTAAGTACGGAGTACTACTGGATTATCAACCTTGGTTCTACAATTTTGATTGTGATTATTAACTACTTGATTTATTAGCAAAATGCCAGTGGACTGCTTATGTTAAACTGGTAAATGGGTCATTTGGTTTGGTTTTGGATGGAGCTAAATCAGTGGATTGATATTTCCTCTTACCTTGGCCAACTCAAGTTGGGGATTGTCCACTCGCATGCAAAATGTCGAATTTATCCCAAAGTCCAAATTGTAGATGGACTTGACAACAAGACCTTGTCTGAAAATATAGCACAGTAAAAATGAAAGAATTAAATTAATCACAAATTTTCATTTGTAATGGATAATATTTAAGATAATCAACCTCTAGATTTAGTTGAGAACGAACGCTCCGAGAAAACGGATTAACTTGTGTAAATTTAATAAACAAGTCACTGTGTGATTGCCATTTCATATCAAAGTCAACACAATTGAAACACAAATTCTCATTTGTGACGGCGATCGCAAACAAGACTTACTATTGAACAAAAACATCCCAAATCTAATCCTACCCAACCTCGTCCTCCATCACCAGTGGAGGCCGACGACCACCACGACCAGCAGCCATCACCCCTACCAGTCGACGCTGACGAGCACCTCGACCACCACTAGAGGCCGACGACTTCTCCTATCCCTGTTTCAGTATGTTTATCTTCACCTTTTCGCCTTATTTCTCCCCTTCCCGACACTCATGATCACGCGTCAATCGACGCCGACAAATACTCGTTTCGTTTCTATCAATGACTCAATTGACGTGTGTTTAGTTGTTACTCGCACAAGAATCCAGACGAAAGAAAGTGGGAGTACAAATTTGGTGTCTGAAAATAGGGTAGACGATGGTTGTTCGGACAACAACCTTCGGTCCTTGAGCTTCTCTCCTTCACTTTCGCTCGCTTATTTTAATGTACCTACTTTAATGTTTAATGTATCTAAGTAATCTAACTAATATTTTAATATATCTAACATAGATATTCAAAATTATTTATTAGGTAAATTATAAATGGTTTGAGATGTATCAATATAGTAATCAGATATATCAATTTCGTGTAAGGGTGATTGGAGATTGCTGATTGTTGTTGAACAAAGAGAGAATTGTGGCGGTGGTGTGAGTGGTGGAGCAGGGTCAGTTATGTCGTCGTTTTGTGGGCCGTTGGTTGAATAAACTAACGCTGATGGTTAACTATAATGTGAATGTTTGGCGCGAAACTGGGGTCGAGTGAGGAGTGATTTTGATTCCGAGATGGTTAACAGAGATGCTGCAGGTTGGTTTATGAAGAAGTATGGTGGCGGATGAGTGTGTAACATGTAATTTTTCTCCTGATTCTCAAAATTCTTATAAATTGGTGTGATGTCAAGTAACATTGTGGAAATTTGGTATAACTTGATAGTGTGGTACAACACAGTTGAATCTACTCCCTTGGTTGCAAGCATTGATTTAGTATAATGCTGGTGGATTTTGTGAAGATGTGGGCGTTTATAATGTCTTCCAGTTTGCTATTATAAGTTTTAGTAGGTTGATGTTATTGGTTTGTTATGATTATATCTGGCTACTGTGGTACTGTTTCTGTTGTAGGGATTTGGTCTTTAAGGATGCCGTTTTCTGCATTGCAAGTAGGTGAGTTAGACCATGTTCTTTTGGACTTCAACTCATTTAATTTAAGTTTATTTCAGATTCTATAAGTTCAGTTCAGTTTCTATAAGTTCAGTTCTTATAAGTTCAGTTCTTATAAGTTCAGTTCTTATAAGTTCAGTTCAGTTTAGATCCCATAAGTTCAGTTTAGTGAGTTCAGTTCCTAAAGTTCAGTTAAGTTAAGTTCAGTTCCTATAAATTCAGTTCAGTTCAGTTATAAGTTCAGTTCAGTTCAATTCAGTTCAGTTCAGCTCATATAAATTCAATTCAAAAAAGCTATATATGAAGTATTATTTTAACAACCGATAAAAAAACATTTCGCTTTAATTATTCGATACACGCTATTTAAAAAAAAAAAACAAGAAGAAATTAATAATAACTGTACCCGTTTTTATTATCTCATTAATACCAAACGACCTTACACGCTCACCCTAATGCTATATGCCCGAATACGAGTATAGACCGCATGAAGGAAGGGTAGAATACTTCAACTATCGACATTCATCATCGAGAATGAAAGCTGAAATGTCGTTTGGTCAATTAAAGAAAAGGTGGAAGGTGTTAAAAATCATGCCCCAAATATCATATAATTATCAAATATTGATAATTGTTTCAACATTCACCCTCCATAATTTTATAAGAATGCACGCTCTTGGAATTATACAACATGATGTGAACATTTAAGGAACATTAGATTCGGGCATGTTTTATAAAAGCGGAAGACGGCCGTGTATAAGGTACGAAGCAACATAGTCAACAATATTTGGCGAGTCTATGGATTATTTGTCGACAGTGATATTGATAATGAAGATGAAGTAGATGATGATTATGATAATATGGAAATAAATGGTTAGAAAAAATTGTAATATGTGGATTATTTTTTATCGTAATATAATCGTAGTATAATGTATAAATTATGAACAAACCATTGTATATAAAATGAAAAATATTTATATTACCTTGTGTTTTAGACTATCTTTTATCAATGTCTTCTCTTGGATAATAATAATAATAATAATAATAATAATAATAATAATAATAATAATAATAATAATAATAATAATAATAATAATAATAATAATAATAATAATAATAATAATAATAGTTAACTTAAATGAAATTAAGTTAATTAAATTCGGATCTTATAAATTCAGTTCAGTTCATATCTTATAAGTTCAGTTAAGTTAAGTTCAGTTCAGATCCTATAAGTTCAGTTCAGTTCCTATAAGTTCAGTTCGGTTCAGTTCCTATAAGTTCAGTTCGGATCCTATAAGTTCAGTTCAGTTCCTATAAATTCAGTTCAGTTCAGTTTCAGTCCAAAAGAACAGGGCCTTAGTATCACAATTTGTTTTTAAGTAACACGTTTTTTTTAGTGTAAGTTGTGATATTGTTTGTTTAGTATAACGTGTGATATTGAATCTAACTCCACCTAATATTTTTTATACCGTTTTTTTAAATAACACGTTTTTTAGTGTAAGTTGTGACATTGTTTGGTATAACATGTGATATTGAATCGAAGTACACCTATATTTTAAATTTTTTTAATATGTGAGTCTAATAAAAGAGTATAACAATTAACCAAGTGGTGTTAGCCCAGGTTTAACTTACAGTTTGCAGAAATGCATGAGTTAAGAGGTTCCAGGTTCGACTAGTTGGCCTTTCATGGTCAATGCGGTGGTGCGGGAATACATGGACCCCGGGGATTCAACCCCTTCGTCATAAAAAAAAGTATCACAATTATACCCACTTTCACCCTCCCAAGCAGAAGGTCACGGGACATCAACCCAATCATTTTCTACTAGTTTTCCATTTTCCAACATTTCCAATCATCTACTACATTTTCCATCCACCAAATAATGTAATAAACTACCCGCAAGGGTGGAATCTAGTGCTTAAAACTTGAGCGAAATTCCTAGAAGACCCGGGTTCAAGCCTCTCCAAGAGCAAAATCTTGTGGAGGATTCTTGGTCCGAGTCCATGCCTAAATAGACTCCGAGTCTGTCACTCTCGAGTGGCTTACCTGATATACATGGTTTGCAGGCTATCACATATACCCAAAGTCGCGACCTTGCTTGGGGATGACCTAGTAGCCTTTGTTCTTTGGGTAGTTGTGAAATAGTAGTTATGAATGTGTGTCATCTGTGCCTTGTGACTTGTGTCAATATGACAATGTTGTCAAGTGACTCTAGTCATGGGGTATCTGAGTATCTCGTGTTGTTTGGTTAATTGGATCATTCTACCATTTGTTGATTGCAGAGGCGTATCTTGGATTGCGGGAAAGAGGGTGCGGAAATTAAAATTTCATGATTGCTACATAATTTTATAAAAAGTATCCAAAATACAATTATTTCAAATTACATCTTTACTTTAAGGGACGGGGAGGTAATAAACAACTTCGTGTTTTCTTGCCTTGATAGCGATCTATTATGTCATCATTATCAACTCGAGAAAAAAAATCTCTTTCAATGAATGTTACCAAGCTATCATTCAATAGTTGATCACCCATGCTATTTCTCAGCTTGTTCTTCACGTAAGTTATAGCAGAGAAAACTCGTTCCACACTAACGCTAGCCACCGGAAGAATCAATACTAGTCGTAGAAGTAGATAGACTAGTTGATAATAAGAATGCTTATTTGTTGAAACAAGCATCACGGAAAGTTGACCAATGTCTTGTAAACTTGCAAATCTTGCATCACTCCGCATATCGTCAATAAAATGATCAAGTTGAAATTCAAGTCTCGTTCTATCAGTTGAAGAGAAACTATCCGGATAAAACTCGGCAAGTCTAATTAACTTTGTCATATCAAAAGCCGCAAAAGAATTGATGGGGTTAAAACATGACATGCAAATAAGTAACTCCATGTTTACCTCATCAAAATCGATCGTTTAATTCTTGGAGTTGCAAATCAATGATGCTTACAAATATATCATACCGTAATCGGTGAATATTTGTAACTTTTTCAAAATAACGTCTTGATCTCCCTGGGGGACATTAACTATCATCCATTTGAGGAACCTCAATATTATTTTTGGCACAAGAAGAAGTCACACCTTCCAAAAAATGTTCCCAACTATCTTCTCCGATCTTTAGCAATCTATCTTTAGTCAACCGAACAAATGTCATGGCATTCACGATATCTCGATCTCTTCTTTGCCAAGCTTGACACAATTCATTCGTGTACCCGAATATAACAATCATCAATCGAGCCATAAAGACAAATTGAAATGACTCAAAAGAAGCCATCACCGTTTGAGCTTTTAACTGATCATCATGATGACCAGTTTTTCCAACTATCAGAAGTACTTCAAAGATAGAAGGGTACAACGACATCATGTTTAAGATTGTTCTATAGTAAGAACTCCAACGAGTATCACCTGGTCTAGGTAAACTAAGCTCTTGATTCAAACCTGTCCCACTTTTCTTTTCATTCAATTCCAAATTTTCTAGAATTTTTTTAGCTTGAACTTCTCGAAGCATTTCTTTCTGCTTACAAGAAATTCCCATAAGATTCAACAAAAAACCAACTTGTTCAAAAAACCGTGTGCAATCAACATTTTCCTTAGCAACGACAACATGAGTCAATTGAAGTTGATGAGCAAAACAATGAACATAATAAGCGGATGGAGTTTCGCTCATAATCAAAGTTTTGAGACCATTAATTTCACCTCTCATGTTACTAGCTCCGTCATAACCTTGACCACGGATTCTAGACATGCTTAGTTTGTTATCCTCGATCATCTTTTTAATTGCTACTTTAAGTGATAAAGAACAAATATTCTTCATTTTCACCACACCAAGAAAGCTTTCAGAGACGCCCCCTTTTATCAACAAAACGTAAACAAATGGCCAACTGCTCCTTATAAGACACATCACTCGATTCATCGGCTAAAATTGCAAAATAGTCATCATCAAGCTCATCAAGAATCAATTTAGTAGTTTCCTTAGCACAATCATGAATAAGATCTATTTTGATTTCAAGACAAATCAGTTTTGATTTTTTAAGAGCATTTTTTAACACCCTTATTGACATTCTCATCTTTTTCCGCAAGCCATTGCAAAAGTTCACGAAAGTTACCTTTATTACTTGAAGTTTTAGATTCATCGTGCCCACGAAATGCTAAGCCTTTGCGCAACAGGAACTTCAAACAATCAAGCGAGTGAGTCAAGCGAGCTTTGTAAAGAATAGAAACTTCCTTGCTTATCTTATTGAAATTTTCAATGATGGATGATTATGGGGAATTGAAAAAATCATATTTCTCTTGAGCTTGTTTATGAGTACTGATAACACTCTAGCCAATATGTTTTTGAAATCTTTCATGAGCTCGATTCCAACTTTTAAACCCATCTCTCACAAATTTATCATTTCCCGGAATACTTGTTTTGTCCTTAAACAAGTAGCACACAAAACAAAAGGCTGCATCTTTTTTTTTCAATGCTATATTCAAGCCAATTGTACTTGTCATACCAAGCTTCTTTAAATTGACGCTTACAAGGATTATGTTGAGTTCCAAATTCAGTTTGAGGGAAGAAATGATTACGAGGTTGAAACATCCCCTTACTGATGAATCCCCTCCTTATCATATCTTGATCATTAGGAGGATAGGATGATATGGGATTCTTTTCCCAGGATCACAAGGAAAAATATCAGAATCATACACAAATTCCTCATTGACAAGAGCATTTTGATCATTTGTTCTTGTTTCATTTTGTGGTGTATCATGACTATCTTCCGACGGGACCACTTGTTCTTCTTGAGTAGTATATATTTCATCAAGGACTCCACTTTGAGGTACAGTTTGATGTAGAGAGGGAGAGGAACTAGACTTTTGGGACGTCCCACCACCAATCAAAGAAGTCAATATAAGTCCACTTTTATACTTTCTCTTCTTCATCTAGTCATGAATAAAACCAGATACAAGTAAGTAATTATAGAACAGTCCTCTAAAATGCCATACAGCTCTGTTAGACAAAATTCAAAAAATTGAAATCAATTTACATTCTGCCATGTACAGCACTACAACTTAATTCATTCAATTTAATTAAGTTATCAATTTCCAAGATTCCAAATTGATTCCTTATTCAACTGAATTCATTCAACAATCAACTTAATATAATAATATGTACATCACTCCGTCATAACTTAATTCATTCAATTTCCAGGTTTCCAAATTAATTCCAAATTCAACTTAATTCATTTAACAATCAACTTAATATGAACATCAATCCGTTACTGCATCACAATATCAATATCATGCTTTCCAAATTTCCAGTCCATAATCCCAATTTCCAAATTCTATTAGATTATTATCAAACCTATTAAGTTATCAAGCAAAATTCATTCAATTAAAAATAATAGCAGAAATTGCACACAACACACTATGACAACAATTCTACAAAATTCGAAATGGGGATTTGTAATTTGTCAATTTAGGGTTTCAGTTTTAGATTAGGGAAAATACCTTGTTTGAGATAGGTCTCACGGTGGACTGGTGCCCGGTGAACGCCGACGGTAGTCGGTAGGAACCGTGACTGCATGAGGTTACTAGGATAGGACTTAGGTGAATTGAGGAATGGGGAGAGAGGAATGAGGAGAGATGAATAAGAAGAGAGGCCTTCTTTTTGGGAAGAGAATTAGAGAAGAGGAAGTCAAGCGTGAGTGTATTACAAATACACTTTTTTCTTAAAAAAATTCACTTTTTTTTCTAAGGGGGGCGGGTGCACCCGCTGCACCCAAAAAAACGCCACTGGTTGATTGGGGGAACTCTAGGGCATATTTGCCTCCGGGATTCATAAATTTGCTCAACAAATCTTCAAAAGTTTCTCCAAGGCCTTATAATTGTACAATTAATCGTATCAAGTAGATTAATGTACAAAGTTTCGAGTATTACACAGATTGTGGAAAAGCTCAAATGAATATGAACACAAAAGTATCTATACAGCCAAGACAGTAATACAAATTTACAACAACACACACAATCTAGTCTGCAAGAATGGGGTTCCTTCCTTCATCTATTTCAATGACAAGGGTCCTTTCTCGATCTGACCCACTTGGTCCTTCCGAGTACAGTGTTGGAAGGTAAGCCTTGTATGCCGGAAGGTAACGCGAAACAAAATCCATCACCTGAAAAATCCTTTATAAGTATTCAACAGAGGAAACTTTTCATATACCACAAAAAATTAGATGATTTTTTTTGGTGTCAAGGAGTAATAAAATCAAATTTGACGTTAACGAGTTTTGAATCCTAGCAATTAGAATAGGAAACTTGATGAATCTTGTTTCCAAACACTTGCACTTGTGCACACCGACTGACGCTGTATTTCTCATTTCGTAATTGAAATAATGACTTGGTATATGTACAACCATCTCTCATTGTCTCAACTCTCAAACAAGATTCATTAATGAGTAAAAATGTCGAAAACAAAGTGTATATGAATCCCACCTCATCGTCGGTCATTGTTGATTTTCCATCGGCTCTCATGGCCTGTTCTGCCTGTAAATTCACAAAAACTTGTTTCCTGGTTTCTTCATAGATAACAATGTTAAAGAAGTGCAAAATGAGAAGAAAGAGAAACCTGGAGCCTCCACTGATAGACGCAGCTTGGGTCTTTGATCTTGATGACAATCCACGCATTTACAAACTTGTCCCATGCATCATAATAAGCTTGTAGGTTTTTATTTACAATCTCTAGCTGCATCAATGAGAATCCATACCGACTAGAATCATGATAGCTGACGAAGGTGGAAAACGTACAGTATTTGTCATATATCAGAGAGTTAACCTGTGGATCAACAGCTTTGACTGCTTCATCTGGAAGAGGCTTAAAACCGAGCATCCAGCCCTCAAACAATATAGCCTAAACAGGCAAGATAACACAATTACGCAATGTCAACATATTGAATAACTAGGATAGATCTTATTTAAATAAGAGAATATTGTTGATTACACCCTTATAAAAACTACATTTTGAAACTTACAGCCTTATTAATTTTGTTTTGAAAATTACAGCCATAATATTAGTTGAATACACCCTTATAAAAAAAATTGAGTAATTAGTTACTTGTATCTCACATTGGAGATGTATACTATGTTCAATGTATTGGTGATGATATGCAAATCAAGGTATAAGGATAAACTGTAATATATTGTTGATGAGAAAGTCAATTGATTCAATCAAAGTAACTTTATTGAGTATTTAACTGAATAAATGTGAAGCTTCAAAAGGTGAAATGCTGCAACGAAACTTAACTTCCCTGTGATTAGTTTCTTTATAGCTTTAGTGATGGACTCAAACCTATATAGAAACCTTGTATCAGATGGTTCAATCCTCTATTTTTTTTTGTAGAAAACCTATATAGAAACCTTGTATCAGATGGTTCAATCCTCTATTTTTTTTTTGTAGAAACAGTAGCACCCAAAACCTTCGCGGGAAAGTTGTTATGTTTCGATGATTTTTGTTTTGTTAACTCTCTTAATTATTCCTAGGGTTTCTCTTTTTCTCTTGCACCGCCTTGATCTAAGTTTTTCTAGTTTATTTTAACTCGTTTCTACAATGGTTGTTTTGATGGGTCACCAAACTATAGTCTTCTAAGTTTCTTTCTTAGTTTGAAGAGGCGCACGGCGCACTGGAGGCAACAAGGCGCAAAGGACATGCTTTTTGGACACAAGACGTCCTATTTTTAGTAACAAATTTGTAATTTACAAAAAAAATTGGGCAACAAAAACCTTTTTTTAGGAATTTTCATGTTGGCTAACATGTAAAGGGGTAAAAGTTAGGAATAATGCGTACAAGGAATCATGTAAAGTGAGCCTCGTCTAAATGGCACACCGCACACCTAAAATGCACCGAGGTGTTTTAATTAGTGCTCATCCAAGGCACGCCTTAGGAGTACTCGAGGTGCGCTTTTTCAGACTAAGGTGCTTCCTTTATATATGAGAACTACCCACTCAACCCAAAAACTTGAAAAAGCAATAAAGGTCAAAAGCAATCACAGAAAATCTCCAACAAGTACGTTGACATGAATTGGCATCTGAGTATCAAGATAAAAAGAGAAGTACTTACTGTCAATGGCCCTTCAACTTCTGTCCATGTTGAAGGATCCGCTCTGTCGCCTCTCCCAGTATATGCAGACTGCACATAGTTTAATTGACTTCAAACAAGATTTAAAAGAGAGAAGTGGAGGTAACTGCAAATCATTTTAGTACTCACTTTATCATATCGTGGTATCTTCATCTTCATACCTGAAATATTTCAACTTTCATTGGAGTTAAAATATATGTTGTGGAAGGATTCAAACAATAAAGAGTAGAGAAGTAGAAGCATGTGATTTCAAAGATGGAATGACTTTTCCTACATAAGAGTTAAGACCTTGCCGTCTTGTGCAGCACAGCGAGGGAGGATGACAAATAACATTCATATGCACTTGAACCAACAAGTTCCAAACACTTGCACTTGCGTGCACCAACAGACAAGCGATAACAGAAAAACTTGGCAAACCTATCCAAAGACCAGAAATGTAGAGTAATACCTTCCTTATTTAGCTTGGTCAAGGCTGTAATTGTTTCAATGGATAGCGAAAGATCATGACTACCAGCATTTCCCCGGAACTGAAATTAGAGATTTAGCATAATAAGTGCACAAACATTCACGCTCAGAAAGTTGACTATTCATGGTGATCACTACCTCCAGAAGTCTATTCCCTGGATTTGCTTCTCTTAGTTTAGCCTACATTTTGCATGAAGTTCTATCAGCAGATGGCAACAAGATTCAGACCTCAAAAGGGGCACTAAAGCATATACCTGTCCTTCAGCCGTCAAATAGAAATCATCAATGGATATCGTAGCACAATTCCTAGCACAATTTCATGTCATCAGTTTGATAAACATATCACACTTCCTTCCATCAATTGCTCTGAAATGAGCCATGGTCATTTAAATTAAATTTCTGATCTGCAGCAAATTACCTGCCGCTTTCATAGAAAAGAAAATTAAGAGCATATACAAGTGTTGTCTTCCCGCAACCCTGCGGAGCGCTAAATCCTATCTGCAAAAGAGTCTTACTTAAGACAGCAGGCCTGAAAATTTTATACAATGTACTTCCTTATAGTAATAAAATAAACAAGACACGGCACCGGTTTGCTACAAAAGGTAGGCAACATGAAACAGATGATGACAGAGTCCTTATATACACAACAGCAACGGAAGCAAATGTATATAACATTACCATCAAAGGAGGAAGATCCTCTCCATCCTTGAACGTTGATGCATGTTGAGAGATTTGATTTTCACACCATAAGAAGACAGGTATATAGTAATGGAAGATTCTGACTTTCTGTGCATCATTTAGTTTAAATTCGTTGAGCTGAAATAGTCTACAAAGTTGTGAGCCACAAGTTAACCATCTATCTATTGACTCGCCAATATTTTCCCGGGTCAAGCCTACTTTATTTAAAAGTGGACCTGAACATATAAATTCATAAAGGTCCTGTACAGAGGTAACGGCCACTGAAGTTGGTGGAACAGCCGAGTAAATATAGCTTTGTCTTCTTGCACTGCTGTACATGTTCATATGGCTGGTATAGCCGATCTCCTCTATCCATGAACAGCGGCATCCTGCAGACATAATTTACCGAACAAAAAGTTAAAAAGTATGAAAATGAATATACAAACAAGTCATTTTTGTAACAGAAGCCACAAGTCTTGCCCAATCTCCCCATCCCTGAAAATTATAGCCCTGTTGGCGTCCTTGTACTTGACTAAAATCCAGCTCTCCACGTCCTCTAATGGAACAATTTTAGATAAGTATTTCGTCTCCACCCCAAACAATTGAGTGTTAGATGGTTGTTGAACAAAATTCGGATGATTATGAAAGGCATAAAAGAGGGGAAGAAATGGAAAGGATTCAAATTGGCAAGCAAGAAGCAGCATTGCCTTAGGAGTTATTTTTTGGTTTTTTGGGTGGTTTATTAGGAAATGCCATGGATTGGATGCAGTACGGGTCAAATACTACCAAGTGGAGGCAATGAAGACAAAAAAATTGCCATTTTCTAGGTGACAAGTGAGGTGATTTGGTATGTATTTAACCCGTCTTACGCTTAAGACGGATAATGACGGATTGAAACGAGAATTTGTGGTTTGGATGGGGAGACATACTTTGAAAGTAGAGCCTCATATTTCCTTGCAACACAAAATAATGTACCTCAGTAGTTTGTTGGAACCGATGCCCCTTTGATTGATAATGGTGAATCACCATTATCTATAACCATATACTCAGTTCTCAATAACTACCTACTACAGAACTACAGTATTATCTAAAAACAGAATATGTAACAGAAACACATGCACATACTCTACAGAATCCGTATACCCACATTTTAATCTCTTGTTAATTCCCAAACGAAACTTATTTTCCTTAAAATGAACAATTTAGCATACTTGGAATTGTTCACTTCCTGAGCCTCAATCAAATAATCAGAAATCACCTAAATATGTAGCTAAATGACTGAAAAATAAGGAAAAGACAAGAGAAAATGAGAAATTGAAGAGTAAAAAGACAACATTACTGATACTGAATCAATCAAAGAATGACCTGAAGAAGGAAAAGAAGCGGAAGGCGAGAAATGAAAAGGTGAGTTAATAGGCGAAGAAATGAAGGGTTTGTTAGTGAAAAGATCAGGTGATGAGGATGGCGACTTCAACGCGGGAGATAAGATGTTGAGGACATTCGCCATTGATGATCTCTGCACTTTATCTCTTTTTATTTATTTAATGATTTAATCTCTATAACTATATTATCTGTCTCATGTGGTAATGTGATGATAGATGAGGGAGTCATAGAATGAATATAATGATGTGGGTGTTGGCCTCCACAAATTTGCCCACGAACCTTCCAACTTGTATTTATGTTTCATGCCCTACATTCTCTTCGACCATCCCTACTATCACACTCGTTTTTCTTTTGTCAATTTTTTCATCACCCAATGTTTTTTAAAATCTCAAAACGTATTACTCCGTATGACTTTAGTCATTGTTTTGCTAAACTTATACCGAATTTTTTTTTAATTGTAGGCTAAAAGGATTACTCGTTGGCAATAAATAAACGAACTATTAACGAATGAAATGAACAATAAGGAAAAGGCGGGCCCAAGATATTTTGTTGAACCCAATACAGAACAGTGGCCTGCTTCTCTCGCCTTTTGCTGCTAGCAAACTGCTAGTTGAAGGCGTTGAGTAGGTCTCCAAAAAAAGGTGATGCTCATGTTGGATAGGCTCACGAACCAGTGTACAGGTTAACCTCCTTCAGTGATCTGTGGCGGTGACCACCGTCATCTTTTGCTTGCACAGGTTAATATGGTTTAGGGGATATGCGGTTCCATCGTAGAGCGTGATGGTTGGGGCACGAATCGGCTGGGTACGTTGACGAGGAGGATGTTGTACACGAAGGGTAAATATGCGTAGCTTTCGCGTGCAGCTTTCTCCAAAGGTCGTGGTATGCCTGATTATTATTGATCAAGTTTCTCAGCTCTTGATTACTGCTGCTCTAAGATATTACATGTTCCTGCAAAATGGTTAGAAACACGAGGGAAAAACCAAAAAGGAGTACCTCCCGACCATGCTCATCCGAAGGACTGACTGCTTGGAAGACTGGTTATGGGTGTTTGTTGATTATAGATCCCGGTTGCTATCCAGATATCTGTGCGTGGGTGCTCGTTGGTGTTGTGTTGGTGACGGATCCAGGCTAACATCATTCTACCTGCTGGGACGGAGTTCCTACAAAAGGTTGGGAGTTATTCTAGGTAGGAAACTAGATGGTGGATTACTTGGTATTTGTTATAGATTGGATGGGTTGTTGAAGGAGAAGGCTCTAAGTCCATTGACCTTAATGACGCCATGGTGTCACCCCTTCCAGATCTAACTGGGTGACCAGCTCTGACGGGATTGGTTTGAACAGTCATCTGCTTGCGACTGGCTCCTGAATCCGTGGTAGCTTCGGGTTGGCTGCTGGTGCAGACTAGGTAACTATCGCGATCTGGGCTCTCAAGTCCTGATTGACCCTCTCCAGACTTTCTATGGCCCAGCGCAGAATATTCATCTAATGAACCACCGTCTGCATTAGATCTGGATGAGGGGATCCTATTGCCTTGAATGCTACTCCTAACGCTGGCCCACGAGCTTGGGCTGGAGTCGTGGTTGCACTTCAACTGAGGCTTCTTTTCCTACTCTGTTTTTGTAGTTCAGGCACTGAAACTGTCTTGTGCACTTGAGAAGGCTCCAATGGCAGCGGCATGGTTTTAGGTGCAATGTTAGACTCTGCCATCTGGCTTGATGGTCGGGGTGCACTAACTAGTTCTACAAATGTTGGAGGTTTGGTCCATTAAATTTAACCCAAACCTTCACCCTCAGAAAATCATTATCAGGCAGCCCCTCAAATGGTTCAACAAAAGACTGGTGACTAAGTAACTTACCCGCTACTTGAGCCAAATGCATTATAAGGTATTCAAAAGAAAGTCCACATATCATCACCCATATCTCAGCGTATGGAAATCTCACTGTCCTTGGTACCGTATTTGGATACCATTATGTGAAAACCATAAGTGCCCCGTCCACCATAGTCGTGCTTCTTCTCAACAAGTCATCCAAGTCTTGACTATGCTCACAATGAAGGACCCCCATCCTTAAAGTAGTGATTCTCCCTCTAGTATTCCATTTCCTTTCAATAACATCATTCACCTTCTCTGATTCAAACAACCTATAATCCACCAAAAATCCTAGAATGCAGTTACCCGAAAACTCCCTTGACCTTCCTAAGTATCATGGCTCCACATTTATGACCCCCCTAGAACGCGAATACCTCTATAGCAGGTTTGCACGCAAATGGTTCATGGGTTGAAACTCCGCATCTTGATGTTGATGTACATTTTGATTATTAAGATTATATTGAGATTCTCTTCCCCACCTAGATTACCCATCCCATACCTACAAAATTGCTCCTCAAAACCAATCTCTCTCACAATATTTGTTTGGTTTTTGACCACCTCTGTTAAAGGTTCAAACTTGTTATATTTTTTGTTTTCACTCAGATTATAAGAATGAGTGGATTCTGAATTTCTTTCTGTCATAAACTAATAACTACCCTTTTATAACCCCTCTACCTCCCTAGAAATACCCATAAACCCTCAAACCCAAAAAGCTAGCACCAAATAATCACGCACCTTAATAGGTCATCAAATCTCGATACTCACAAAAGATCGTTATACCCCAGTGAAAACGCTATAGAAGGAAAATAAAAAGAGTTTAACCTACTCTTGAAGCTAACAATGTAATACTCCACTAAACCGAAGATGTAATTCGGGTGGGGTGCCCCTTTGAAGAGGTCCATTGATAGGCTTATATGACTAGTGCTTAAAGGGATTGAAAATACTAATTATATCAACAAAGTGCACTTTCCTTTCTGGTTATCTATGCGAAAGAACTCCAAAGTTAAGCGTGCTTGATTGAGAGGGTTGGGAGTAGTCTTAGGATATGACCTCATGGGAAGGTTCCCGGGATGCGCATGAGTGAGGACAAAATGCGCTGGAAAGGACTCGTGTTGGTATGTAGGACCAGTACATAGCCTGTCGAGCTACGTGGCTAACATTTCCAGTCCTAGGTTTGGGTCGGGGTGTTACAAATGGTATCAGAGCAACCTTGCTTCTGGTGAGCCTGTGGTCTGGAGTACCCGGGTCACCAACCTAGCGGGGGGGGGGGGGATTCCTGGTTTGGTTCGGCTGCGGTTAGATGTTGCCAGGCGCAACGAGGACGTTGCGTTCTTCAAGTGGGGGTGTGTAATACTCCACTGAACCGTAGATCTAATTCGGGTGGGGTGCCCCTTTGAAAAGGTCCATTGATAGGCTTATATGACTCGTGCTTAAAGGGATTGAAAGTACTACTCATATCAACAAAGTGCACTCTCTTTTTTGGTTATCCATGCGAAAGAACTCCAAAGTTAAGCGTGCTTGGCTGGGAGTAGTCTTAGGATGGGTGACCTCCTGGGAAGGTTCCCGGGATGTGCATGAGTGAGGGCAAAATGCGCTGGAAAGGACTCATGTTGGGATGTAGGACTAGTACATAGCCTGACGAGCTACCGTGACTAACATTTCCAGTCCTAGGTTTGGGCCGGGGTGTTACAAACAATCTTAAGAAAATCTTGCATGCAAAAACCATATTTCACCTACTCCATCAATCTCTCCCAGAAGGAAGAGAAAGTAGGCTCATCTACTCCATCAATCTCTCCCAGAAGGAAGAGAAAGTAGGCTCATCTACTCCATCAATCTCACCCAGAAGGAAGAGAAAGCAGGCTCATTAAATCCTCAAATGAGGAAGTGATGATTGCCCTTTAATGTTTTGCAGGGAGATGTTACGTTTTCCGACTATATTGCAGATTCGATCTGATCATTTATATGGCAATGATTGATTAGAATTTCTTACAGTATTAGGTATTGTCTTTTCTATTTTGTTGATGATAATTAGGATTGGAAAAACCACGTGCTCTCAAAAGAGAGAAAAACTTTCTCTAGATTTTTAGAGAGTGAAAATCCGAAATGGATTCACCTTTTATCCCAATTTGTCTTCTCTTCGTAATAATGTAATGCTCATCATCCCAGGAAACTATATGATATATGATTCGTAATGAACTCAATAGCATGAATCAATTTTCTTCTCGAACAAACATGATATATGACATATAAACTTTTCTATCGGATGAATGTCGTCATGTGACTGTTGCATGTGGTGGTCGTGTTAAACGCCAGTATATTGCTGTTCGTGAGCGAAGTTTCTGCTTAAATGTGGTCAAAGCACAAATTATTTACCAAAATACAGCGGGTTTCAAAATATTTACCGAAAATGAGTCCACGTCATCAATTCTGATTTGTTATTTTGTTTTCTTCTGAAATTTAGCACTTGTCGTGGGACGGCGACAAGTTGCTTCCATTTTAATAGCTTTGACAAGCTACCTTCGTCATGCCCCCTCTCCTTACTACGACCACCAAATAATGAAATACGACCACCATTCTTTTTTTCTCACCGAATTTTAAATTCCTTACTCTCCCTCCATTTTTTTCCCTCCAAAACCGTCAATCCAAACACAACTCTAATAGAAAACCAACCATGATAATCAAGTTTAACCTCCATTGTAACTCATGAAAACATTAATCTATGATTTTGCGAGTTATTGTCCTTACTGCAATTAGAGTTTTAGACTGAAGATATTAAGCATCAATTAGTTTTCGAATCATTCCACATTGAGGCAAACACGTTCAAAGACTCAATGCTATTATGCAAACAGGAAATTTGGGGAGCCTACCCATAATCATAGTACCTGCACTATGTACAAGAGTTGTAGCGGATGCAGCCCTTTTGGAGCAGTTGATGAAGGTAAGGCCTACGGTTTAGCCTATGCTCCCCTTTCCATGGCAGTATGCTCCTCAAACATATAACTTTACTTGTGCACATTTCCGAGTACATAAATTTTACTCGTACTACTATGAACTGAGACACTGTTAACATTGTATAATTGTTGAAATTCTTCCGATCTTCCAGTTGGGAGCCGTATTTATTTGGTCTCTTGTTTACAACATTGTTCGGATATCCTCGAGAGGAACTGTTGAACTTGCAGCTGAGAATCCTTCTGGTACTAAGGATAAGTCCATTGAGGAAATAAGTAAAAAAAAAACAATGTGAATAAGATAAGGAATGAGAATATGGGAATGATGGTCATATTTCATTATTTGGTGGTCGAAGTATGGAGAACGGACATGACGAAGGTAGCTTGTCAAGCACCTGAACATGGAAGCAACCTGTCGCTGTCCAAGTGCTAAATTTCGGAATTGATGACGTGGATCCAGTTATAGTAAATAGTTTGAAACACACGCTATTTTGTTAAATAGTTTGGATTTCGACCCCATTTAAGCAAAAACTTCGTTTCAACCCATCTACAATAAATGGGTAGCACTAAAACTGAAATGTGTATGTCATGTATTAAATAGGGTTCTCAAAAGTCATATTAATGTCCCACCTCATTGCATTTTGTGCAATTATCCTAGTGAAAACAAAGATCATTTCTTTTACGAATGTCCTTTGATTAGGTCTATTATCCAAGAAATAAACATTACAAGCTACAACAATTTTTTGTCAAATTATAATAATTTTGCAAGTCAAAATTTTCTAATGAAGCTTAATTATCTCAAAGACTTAATTCCACAAGATGATTTCGTTAAGATCATATTTATTTGGTGGAATGCATTGTTTTATAGAAATGCCATTATTTTTAATAATGTTAATTTCAATATAAGCAAACTTATTACTTTATGTAGTAATAGCATTAAGGTCTGGAACAAAATTAGACATAAAGATCTTAACAATCCCGAGAAAGAAAAGTCTGCTAGAAACACTTCAAGAGGGAGATCTGGTGGGAGAAACCTAAAAATGGTTTCCTAAAGCTAAATTTTGACGGATCGAGAGTAGATGGCAATAAAACTGCTTTAGGATATTGTATAAGAGATCATAATGGTAAAGTCGTGTTGTTAGGAGCTAAAAAGTGCGAATCTAATAGTATTCTTGTCGCAGAAGCACTCGCTTTAAAAGAAGCTATTTTAGCTCCTAAACACTTAGGAATCTCTAAATTAATTGTGGAGGGTGATAATTTATGTGTTATCAACTCACTCCGTAGCAATTGGCAGATCCCGTGGGAAATATTTAGTATTGTCAACTTGTCAAGGATGTGAAACTTGATCTTCATCTTTTAGATGAAGTGATAATTAAACATTGCTTCCGTGAAGCCAACAAGGTTGGTGACTTCATGGCTTCTGTTGGACATTCATGATTTCATGTTCAACTCTTTCGAGGTGGTTTAAAAGCCGGTGGCTTCAACCTACCTTACTCATTCGAAAGGATGAGATAGGTTGGTCATATCCAAGAGGATCAACCTAGTTTCCTTATCTTATCAAAAAAAAAAAAAAAAAAAAAGTATTAAATAGGGTTTCAATTACTATTTAGATCACTTCTATTTGGTGTTTAATCCATTATCAATTCAGTTTTTCAGTTTGTTTGCTGGATGTCGAATGTCTGCATATATTGCTCTATCAGGCTATCAGCATTTACAGATAAAGACTGCATGGAAATCTCCAATACTTGCTCCATGAGGCTCCCTTCTTCAACACCGGTAACAAATATATGGAATTGATAAATCATTTAGTATGGCATATACATGTAGAAGCGAAGCGAGAGTGGGTTTAGTAAATGCAAGTGCTGAGGAAGAGTAAAAGGATGAGGGGAGTAACAGAGTAAAGATCAAGAATGACTGAAGATTACTGAAGACCGAAAACAAGAAGGGCACCGACAGCAGCAAGACCAGCAACAAGGCCAATGATGACTCCAAATGGAGGTAAACCCCCACCAATAGCCTTGCCAGTGTTGACATCATAGCGGGCGAACCTCTTCTTGGGGGCTATGCATTGGGGACAAGCGTAATCATCGGGTTGGTCTTCGAAAGGTTTAGGCAAAGTGTAAATGAAACCACAATCGAGGCAAATGTGGGTTGCTCTTGCCTTTTGGGCATCGGACAGCTTTCTACCAAATCGGGGAGGTGCTGGCCTTTTCGGAAGTCTCTTGACATCTACTGGCGCCCCTCTGAATAATGCACAACGTCAGATCAACTACATTGATTGCACATACATCTCAAAGTAGAATACCAGACCTGTTGATGACGAAGTAGACAGAATCAGGCTTAGCCTGTATCGCGGTTTTAGTGAAGCCGAGCTTATCAGCAGGCCACAGTTCATCCCCAAAGAAGCTGCTTGTGTACAGTACTTGATCTCCTGTCTTCAACCCTGCTTTTGCTGCATTCCCACCCCCTTCTACTCCCTGTTTACGATTACGATTATGATTGATCAAACAATTAAACAGCTTTCCCACCCCCACCCCCTCCCCCAAATTGCGGGCTAAGGGGACTCGGATGTACATAGCATTAAGCCCCTAAACCCGTGTTAACAACAACAATATAGTAGAATAACATGGTAGCCCACTTACAGTAATGACAACTCCACCACCAGGCTTTTGACCCAAGGTAAGGCCTAATGGCTTGTCAACTTCAACCTCCACCGTCTTGGCAGCGCCTGTCGCTCTCGCCGTGATCGCAATCCCACCTCTTTTAACTGTTAAATAACTTGACTTCATTCGAGCTACCCTAACCAAAGGGTTGAAGACCGGCGTTTTAGCGCCTTGAAAAGACCGTCCATGGAAGCTGGTTGTCTACGAAACAGAAGTTGATAACGACAACATAGGGAACAAGGAAGGGAAGTCAGTGAATGTAAAATGGGAAAAAGTATGGAAGAAACAGAGAAAGCTGGAAAGGAAAAAAGTGGGAAACCTTGTGGAGAAGAGATGAAGAGGGCTTGGAAGAAGTAGAGGAGGATAGTGTCCAAGAGGAAGAGGGAGATGAAGCTGCCATACTGACTGACAATCACTGAAAGGAATCAATGTGATTGTGGTCTGTGGATAACATAAGGCATCATCTTTTAGTTTCGTATATGTAAAGCGTGGAGCAACCACAAGTCCACAACTCCACAACCACTACTTCCCTCTTTTCCTTGTTCTCAATGTTAAATGTTTGGACTTGAGGTGGTTAATCGACTAATCCACTCACTCCATTTGTTTTGAGTAGGGTTGAAGTGTGTGGAAAAATCAATTTTTTTCATAATCAATCAATATATCAATATAAATATATATTTAAATCTTTTTTTGAGCGAAATAATAGTCTCCAACTTTTTAAAAACATCAATTTAAGTAGTTATTTTAGATTTTAATTAGAAGTAGCAATATATCCCACATGAAAAAATTAGGGAAAAAAGAATGGAAATAGGGTATAAATTAGAGTTGATACTATTAGACGATAGAGTTTATAAAATAAAGTTGCAACTTTCTTTCACATGGAAAAATTAGAGGAACAAAGAATGAAAATAAGATATAAAACAAATTTTAAAATAGATAATATTAGAGGGTAGAGTTGATTATAAAATAAGGTGCGACTTTTTTAAAATACCTATTCAAAGTACTTTACTATTTTGACTAGGGTTAACAATATATCCCACGTGGAAAAATTAGGGGAAGAAAGAATGGAAATAAAATATAAAACAATTTTTAAAGTAGATAATATTAGAGGGTATGATTGATTATAAAATAAAGTCCAACTTTTCAAATACCTAATTAAATTACTTCACTATTTAAGTAGGGGTAACAATATATTCCCCATGAAAAAATTAGGGGAAAAAATAATGGAAATAAGATATAAAACAATTTTTAAAGTAGATAATATTAAAGAGTGGAGTTTATTATAGAATAATGTCCAACTTTCTAAAAAATACCTATTTAAATTACTGTAATATTTTAAGTAGGGATAACAATATATCACACATGAAAAAATTAAGGAAAAATAATGGAAATAAAATATAAAAAAAAAATTAAAACTAGATAATATTAAAGGGTGAAATTGATTATAAAATAAAGTCCAACTTTATTAAAATACATATTTAAATTACTTTACTAATTTAAGTATGAGTAGCAATATATCACACATGAAAAAATTAGGGGAAGAAATAATGAAAATAAGATATAAAACAATTTTTAAAGTAGATAATATATATAAAACAATTTTTGAAGTAGAGATAATATTAGAGGGTAGAGTTGATTATAAAATAAAGTCCAACTTTTTTAAAATACATATTTAAATTACTCTAATATTTTAAGTAGGATATAAAAATATATCCCAGGTGAAAAAATTAGGGGAAGAAAGAATGAAAATAAGATATAAAACAAATTTTAAAATATATAATATTAGAGGGTAGAGTTAATTATAAAATAAATTCCAATTTTTTTAAAATACATCTTTAAATTACTTTATTATTTTAATAGGAGTAACAATATATACCACATAGAAATATTAAGGGAAGATAGAATGGAAATAAGATATATAGCAATTTTTAAAGTAGATAGTATTAGAGGGTAGAGTTGATTATAAAATAAAATTCAACGTTTTTTAAAAAATACATATTTAAATTACTTTACTATTTTAAGTAGGAGTAATAATATATCTCATGTATAGAAAAAGAATGAAAATAAGATATAATTTTTTTAAAGGTAGATTATTTTAGAGGGTAGAGTTGAATATAAAATAAAATCCAACTTTATTTTAAAATACCAATTTAAATTACTTTACTATGTTAAGTAGAAGTAACAATATATCCCACATGGAAAAATTAAGGGAAAAAAGAATTGAAATGAGATATAAAGTAATTTTTAAAGTAGATAATATTAGATGCTAGGGTTGATTATAAAATAAGGTCCATTATAAAATAAAGTCCAACTTTTTTAAAAAAATACCTATTTAATTTACTTTATTATTTTAAGTAGAAAATAACAATATATCTCACATAGAAAAATTAGCTTAGGGAAGAATGAATGAAAATAAATATAAAACAATTCTTAAAGTAGATAATATTAGGAGTGTTTGGTTCACTCATTCTATGTATAATGTATGTGTTTGGAATTAACTAAACTCATTCCTTGTGTTTGTTTCATGTTTTCTATATTTTGATACCCATACCTCAAACCCACAAGGTATGAGTTTCTCACACCGTAGGTAGGGATGACAGTGGGTCGGGTACCCAACCCAGACCCTTAGGGTCAGACCCTAACGGGTCGGGTATGGGTCTGAATTTTTTAGACCCACTCGGGTATGGGTCGGGTATGAGTCTTATATAAAAACTTCGGGTCGGGTCCGGGTCTTGGTCTTGGGCCCCTACCCGACCCTTGGACCCTTATATTTATTAAAAAAAAGTAAAAGAAAAAGAAAAAACACACATACGAACGTCAATAACCCAAATAATACACACAAACAAATGACCCTTATTACTTATCATTAATATACTATACGCATATCCAAATAACCATTAAGAATAACGAGGAATTGATGAAAATGTTGAGTTTGAGTACGGTAAATGATATAATTTAGGGTCGGGTACGGGTAAAGATCCAAATAACCAAGACTTTGTAATACTTTAATCAAAACTTTGTAATTTAATTCGAACTTTGATACATTTTATTGAATGACTCGTTAAGAAAAATTGGACCCTAGGGTAGACCCTACCCGAACCCAGACCCATTAGGGTCGGGTATGGGTCCATTAATTTCAGACCCTTTAGAGTCTGGGTCGGGTATGGGTCTAAGGTTTTTTACTTCGGGTCGGGTCGGGTCTTGCCGGACCCTACCCAGACCCTACCCATTGCCATCCCTGACCGTAGGGGGAGGTGAGTATGAGAATGGTACCTTTGGATATCAAGTAAAAGAAGAGCAATAAAAAGGAAAGTATTGTGAAAACTTCCATATTTTAAAAAAAAATTAAATTAAATTGTTTCTAAGACTTTTTTCAGGAAAATAAAACAATATTTTTTCCCGACATGTTTATTAATATACTTAAGAACAAAAATATTTTGACATTTAAAAAAAAAAGTAACTTATATATAAAAAAAAATTATAGAAATTTTTTAACTAATTAATACATGAAAATTTAAAGTAGAAAATTAATATAGAAATAAATAGTAAAAAGTTTATTTTATTAATAAAATAAAAATACAACAAGATTTATTTTCTCATTCCAAAATTCAACGAAACAAGAGTTATGAGGAATCGAGTTTCAAACTCATACCACCATGATTTAATTCCTGATTTCATACTGATACTTTGTGTGAACCAAACACTCCCTTAAAGGGTAGAATTGATAATAAGAGAAAGTCAGACTTTTAAAAAATACATATTTAAATCGCTTTACTATTTTAAGCGGGAATAACCATGTCCCACATGGAAGAATTAGGGTAAGCAAAAATGAAAATAAGATATAAAATAAATTTTAAAGTATATAATATTAGACGGTCGGGTTGATAATAAAATAAAGTCCAACATTTTAAAAATCCTTATTTAAATTATTTTAATATTTTAAGTATGAGTAATAATATATCCCACATGGAAAAATTAGGGGAATAAATAATGAAAAAAAGATATAAAATAATTTTTAAAGTGATAATATAAAAGGATAGAGTTGATTATAAAATAAAGTTCAACTTTTATAAAATACATATTTAAATTAATTTATTGTTTTAAGTAAGAATAAAAATATATCTACATGGAGAAAAATTAGGGGGGAAATGATAGAAATAAAATATAAAATAATTTTTAAAGTAGATATTAATAGAGGGTATAGTTGATTATAAAATAAAGTCCATTTTTTTTTAAAAAAATATATCTATTTAATTTAATTTACTATTTTAAGTAGGGATAACAATATATCCCACTTGGAAAAATTAGAGAAGAATGAATGGAAATAAAATATAAAATAATTTTTTAAATTAGATAATATTAGAGGGTAAAATTGATTATAAAATAAAGTCCAACTTTTTAAAATACATATTTAAATCACTTTGCTATTTTATGTAAACAATTTTTAAATTTTTAAAGTAGATAATATTAGAGGGTAAATTTAATTATAAAATAAAGTCCAATATTTTTGAAATACATACTTAAATTACTTTACTATTTTAAGTAAAAGTAAAAATATATCTCATATGGAAAAATTAGGCGAGCAAAGAATGAAAATAAGATATAAAATAATTTTAAAGTAGATATTATTAGATGGTGGAGTTCATTACAAAGTAAAGTCTAACTATTTTAAAATACCTATTTAAATTACTTTACTATTTTAAGTAGAGGTAACAATATATTTCACATGGAAAAACTAAGGGAAGAAAGAATGAAAGTATGATATAAAACAATTTTTAAAGTAGATAATCTTAGAGGGTGGAGTTGATTATAAAATAAAGTCTAACTTTTTTTAAAATACTTATTTCAATTACTTTACTATTTTAAGTAGGTATAACAATATATGCCACATGAAAAAATTAGGAGAATAGAATGGAATAAGACAATTTTTTAAAACTAGATAATATTAGAGGCTAAAGTTGAATATAAAATAAAGGTAGTAAATTAATATATTAGATTAATAATTAATGTTAATAAATTATATTTTCTAGACAAATAATATATTTTATGTTTTGGGTGAAATATTGGGTGCATCTCTTTCGGGGGTTGCAACGTTGGAGCCTTGGAGGATTATCTTTGTGATAATAGTTCAAGAACAAAATTGGTAGGAGATCAATTTTGTGCCCAAATTTCAATTTTCTTAATGTAAGGAAACTTCTATCTAGTATTAGTTTTGCATGTACTGGATCCATATTTGAAGGAGTTTAATTTATGAAACTAACAAAAAAATGGCTCACAACACATAAGGACATATAATTATATTTATGGGTTGCGGAAAAAATAAAAATAAAAAAATGAAAAAATGAAAAATGTAAAGGAAATAAAACTTATTAAGGGGTGTTTGGTTAGAGAAAGGGAAAGGAAATAAGAAAGAGTAAGAAAGGAAAAGGAAATTGATTACCTAAAACTTAATTGGTTGTTTGGTTACACCAAGAAAATGAACTAATGATTCACTCACACTCACTCCTACCAACACACACCATCACATACAACCACTTATACTAGTAGAAAAACATTTATTTGCGGCTCCAAAAAAGGGTTTTTTTGCGGCGTTTTTAAACGCTGCAAATAGCTACCTATTTGCCGCGCTTTTTTCAAAAAAATCCCGCAAATAGCTATTTATTATTTAAAAAAAAATTAGTTGAGCCATTATTTTGCCTCAAATAAGCCTTATGAAAGTATATACAAATTTATCCAAACAATGATTTTATAGATACTCTCTAACATATTTTTCCACAATACAATCTCACATGATTTAAATAAATATACCACTACAAGAATACATAAAACAGGCGACGGAAATTGGCGACTAAAGACAGTCGCCAAATTACATTCAGTCGCCAAAGTTCTGTCGCAAGCCCTAGTCGCCAAAAAAAAATTGGCGACTGTTGTCAGTCGCCACAGTCGCCAATTTTGGCGACTGAAGAAGTAGTCGCTATAGCAGGGAAAATGGCGACTGAAAGTGCAGTAGCCAAATTGGCGACTGAGAGGACAGGTAGTCGCCAATTTGGCGACTGAGCAATATGGGAGTCGCCATTTTGGCGACTGAAGGGCAGTCGCCAAAATGGTTTTTACAGTCGCCAATGTGTTTTTTTTCCAGTAGCTTTTCCAGTTTTGGCGACTGACTGCAGTCGCCAAAACCCCCATGTCAATCGCCGAATTGGCTGGAACTTTTCATGTCATTTTCGTTTTTGATCTAGCCAAATCTCGTATTTATTCATCCTAATATCCAATGAAAACCTGCAAACAGAAAATTGCAACCCATTTGCGCGAACCGCAACTTTTGTAACACGAAATTCTCATTTATTAAAAAATGAGAACATTATCCAACTACAAGCTAAACTGACTACATTATCCAAGTTCATTATCCAACCGTAAGCTAAACCAACTACATTATCCAAGTTCAGGCTAAACTAACTAAAACTTATCCAACAACCTAAGCTGCAAATCCCATGCCGGCTCCACTACCACCACCCTTACCATGCGGATCGTTGGGGTCATACCGATATTGTGGACCGGGGTTGCATTGTGTGAAGAAGTTCTCCATGGCCTCCATGCGCTCCTTCATCAACCGAAATTGTTCGTCTCTTTCAGAATTCACTCTTCTTTCTTGAGCGAGTTGAGTCTGTAGTTGACTCACAAGAGCCGGCTCATATGTTTGGCGAGGCTCATATGAGGATCTTCTGGCCGGTTGTTTGAAGAAGACACCATGGGCCTTTCCGGTGCCGTACACATTACCCTTCTTATATCCCTTGACCAAATTAAACCAAATCTCATTATCTGGTACTTCGGGATGTTCTTCTTTTTCAGCCTCGAATGATTCCTACATTAGTTGACAAAAAATTACGATCATTAGTTAACATAAATTTCATTAGGTAACAATTCAAAACTATCTTAAGTAAAAAATCTTACATATAAAGCTTTGTCTTTTGGCTTAATCCAAATTCTCTCATTCTTAGCGTTCACCCTTGAATGTGTGGCAAGGAACAGTTCCGGGACCGTCGCCTGAGGATCATCAGCCAACATATCATCTGGTTGATCAGCTGACTGATCATCAGCTGACTGATCAGCTGACTGATCAGCTGACTGCTCAGCTGACTTCTTCTTTTTATTCTTCTTCTTGTTCAGCTACATACACGAACAAAATTCAATGTTTGCTTAGAGACATTATTATTACCAATATTCAAATAAACGAGCTAAATAAATAAGTGTGACTGATATAAAAACTTACACCAAAAAGTATGTCCAGAAATGACCGTGAACCAGCATGATGGGTAGGCTCAGCCATTCCTTCCTTCTTGCCTCCCTTTTGTTCATGGCCTTCTGTGCCGATCTGGCTCGAAACTCTGGGGTATCGCGCCGATTCAGAAGACCCTCAAGCGCCTCACCTACAACAATGATAAATTATGTCGTTATTAGTGAAATTTTCATCCTTTAATCAATACAATTGACAAATAAAGGTAATTGTATAGATATACCTTTAAGATGTGAGGCATTTCCCCTTTTACCAATCTTATGGATAATGTCTTTGTATCTAGATGCTCCAACATCGCGCCACCTCTTATTGACAGTAGACTCTAATTCAGGCGGCCAGTAAAAATGTAGCTGCAGAAATATAACATTAGGTTACTATCCTAGAGGCCGCTTGTAATAATGACATTCTGCTCCCTTCGTATAAAGGTTGTTCCGCAGCTTTTAACATGTCAAAAAAAGCCTTTGCTTGGGGATTTGGAGGTTGTTCTTCATTCATAGCTCGATGGTCGTCATCATTGAGAACATTGTACTCCAAGGCATCAACAATCATATCTCTATATGGGTTCTCATCAAGTTGTTGGATGTGAGGTTGGATGTGAGGTTGTTCGTGAATTGGAGAATATACTTCTCCATGAGAAATCCAATTATAATAATTTGGACAAAACCCGTTTGTATAGAGATGTTCTTGTACCTCAAGGACAATTGCGTATTTCATGTTTTTACATTTGTTACAAGGACACCTAAGTTGATTTTCTACCGAGTTATATTCATCTTGTTGCTTAGCAAATTCGATAAACTCAGCAACACCCTCTATAAACCTAGCATTAGGACGTTTTTTCTTAATACCAACCCTTCCATCATACATCCATGAACGTTCCAATCTCTTCATTTTAATCTAAACATAAATTCATAAACAAAAAAACTTTCAACAACCTTGCTCAATTGTAAGATAATAATAACAACTTATATATCAAAAATCCCCATTTTTTATAAATCATAACAATTACAAGCATAACGACATAAATAAAACAAACTTATAACAACATCGTCTTAATCAACATAATACAACATTAATAAAAATTCCCCAATAAATTTACAACATTAATAAAAATTCCCCAATTAATTTACAACATTAATCAAAAAAACCCCAATTAATTTACAACATTAATCAAAAAACCCCAATTAATTAACAACATTAATCAAAAAACCCCAATTAATTAACAACATTAATCAACATAGTACAACATTAATCAAAAATCCCCAATTTTCAATTTTTATAAACCCTAACCCATAATTTAAAAAAATTAAGTAAAATTACAAACATAAAATCATTAATAAGGCAACCAACATTAATCATATGAACCCTAACCCTCAATTTCATATGAACCCTAACCCCCAATTTCACCAATTATAATTCTAATTGGCTCTATAACTTAATTAACTACAACCTAATAAGCTAAATTGATCTTAATTGGCTACTACATCACTAAATCTACAAAACAAAACAAAAATCAAACTAAAAATCGAAATTAAACTAAGAAAAATACAAACCTTTAATTAAATAAAGGTTTTCGTAGGTGGTGGTGGCGGCTGTTGTGGTGGCCGGTGGTGGTGGCAGATGGGGTCGCCGGAGGTGGTGGTGGTGACTGATGGGGTCGCCGGAGGTGGTGGGTGGTCACGAAAGAAGGAGGGACGAAGGTTTTCGCTTTTTTTTTTTTAAATTGATATCGCGTAATGAGGTTTAATGGGTCTGTTCTGATTTATTTGTTAAAAAAATTGGCGACTGACACTTACATTTTGGCGACTGAACCATATCAGTCGCCAAATTGGCGACTGCGAAACCTATTTGGCGACTGTCTTTTCAGTCGCCATTTTTTGGCGCCAATCCTTTCCTTGAGTCGCTTTTTTTTGTCGGTGGTGAAAAAGTTTGGGAAAAATGACAGTCGCCAAATTGGCGACTGTTTTCAGTCGCCATTTTGGCGACTGCAGTGTTCGGTCGCCAATTGTCCGTCGCCTGTTTTGTTTTTTCTTGTAGTGTACTAAATTAATACATCAAATACAAGTAAAACACATACAATAATCTAAAACTAAGTATAAGGGCACTAAAACTTCTAGCCGAGACGTGAGCAAACCGAAGTTTGATTCTCCTCGAGTACCTCTAGCTTGGTTTCTCTTGGTATTGTTAAGGTATTTTCAGCAATCCAAAGGACACGAGTTAAAATGTTATCTGACTGCAATGCTTTTGCCCATTTCATACTCTAACAAACTTGAGGACCCAAAGTTAGCAACCTGCAAAATTAACATAGACCTTAAAAACGTCTTTTGTAAGAGACCATATAGATTGCTTCGCAGTGGCTAACACAGTACATATTCACAGCAAATCAGCTATGCTCAAACTGCCTAGAAGTTGGTACAATGTTCTCGACAATTACCAAACTTAAGATCAATTTGCTAATATACTCCCTCAAACATATTAATGAGGACCTTATTAGGCCAAACCCATCTCAGCTTAACCCAGATCAGTAGTAATGGTCAGACGAGTAGAAGAGTAGAGGGGTAGAGGGCACAAATTGCTTCTACCAAATGCAAGTCAGAAATCTAACTCCAAAAGAAATATGTAAATCTTTAGGTCTGTCCAATGCAACTACCACTCTGGGTTGAGAAGTTAGAACTTGGCTCAGTCGTTCAGGCCATCCACTTATATTTGGATATTTGTATTGGGGTCAGTTGCAGCGTGACTCAAAAAGCAATATTTATAACCAGGCTTACCGACAGACTTCACATAAGCAAGGAGTATCATCAGAAAATAATTGATTCGCTATTGTGTCGAGGAATCTATTTGTTGTGGTTATTTGGTTCATAACACAACACATGGCAGGCAAGATTGCCAATGATCCCTAGGCTAATCTCCTACAAAATGATAGTTTTGCCAGGTAAACTTGTATGTCAATGTTGTAAGAATAACTGCAACTACTTCAAACCAGAAGATCAATTAAAAAAATCGCATAAGAATCACATAGTGTAACACGCACGGAATCAATTGTCAAAAGATTGGCCAACGATAATACATCAACCACAAGGTTTTCAGCCTGAAAAGCACAATGCTATCACCATCAAAAGAAGACAAATATGATATCAAACCAGTATACCACAACCAGCTACTGCTACTGCAACTACACTACTCAACACAGACCTGCAGACTACACTACTACACTGGCACCAGAACAAGGTCACGACAATCAAAAGAGAATGGAAGAGCGCATGGCTGAGATGTGGGCACAGATGCAGGCTAATATGCTCCCAAGCCCGTGTTCATGTTTTCCTCCTCCTCGCCCTAGAGATGACCATCCAGACGATGGATTCGATTTTGGAGGTGACGGTAGTGTACCGTCCGTAGGTTAGTTTATGTTAGTATGTATATTTCATGCTAGTTTGTGTTAATTTGTGGTACTTTAAACCAGTTGTTATTAGTTTGCGCTAGTTTAGATTAGTTTGCGGACGACGAATGTTAGTTTCTGATAGTTTATCTTATGTTATGGCCGAAGAGATGTATAATATTTAACTTTATTTCTTATGTAAAAGCACATTCGATTGTGTTTAATTTCTTTTATTTGAGAAAATTGGATTCCCGGTTCGCGGTTGATGTGGAAAATGGATTCCTGCTTTGCAGTCGACGATTGTGTTTGTTTGATGCAGGTTTTGGTACTGCATTATGAAATAAAAACAATGTTTCGGTAACATTGTGGTTGGACAGCAGACTGTTGTTTCCAGCCACGATGTTGTCCAAATTACTGATGGATTATCCCTCTGTAAAGTCAATAGTGGGTTTGACTTCACTGACGGATAATCCGTCAGGAATATAAAAATTTGACGGATAATTCGTCAGGAATATAAAAATCTGACGGATAATCCGCCAGTATAGTCAAAACTCATATTGACTTTACTGACGGATAATCCGTCAGTTTTTTATAATACATTTTTTTTGTAAATTGTTGAACTTGGACTTTAATAAATAATGTTTCTTGATTGGAGTTTTAATGTACTACCTCGGGTAACCGAGATAGTAACAGTAACAATCTTATATTACTTGCCTTAGTCAGGTAAGTGAGGGTGATACACCATCTCCTCCGGTTGTCCTCAACCTCGTTGGTCGCCGTTGCCCCACATCTAACTGACCTCTGCCTACACTTCCCCATCCCTCTCCCTTTGTACGATCAACCACCATCACCCCAACAACCCCATTCCCTAAGAACCCTAATTATAAAAGTTCCCCCTAATTGAATTGAATCTTAACTAAAAATATTATTTTCATGACGAAAATTAGGGTAAAATTATTGGTAGGAGTTTTGTAAGTGTTAAGATTAGACTCACTCAAAACTACCAATAATCTTCCAAAGTTATTACAAAGTCTTAAGTCGAGTCATGAAAATCCAAGACTCAACTTAAAACTTTGAGTGAATTTATTTGAAATCACTTACTTTCAATAGAAATTATCCAATGAGTGGATCATATGTGTTATTGTTTTATAAAAAAAAAAGATGAGGTAAAAAGTAGAGTATGTGATGAGTCTGTTGGATAATAGAACTTTTTAACGAAATAGTGTTATTAAGCACACTATTTATCGGTTTGAAGCCCATTTAAAACTATTTTTTCCACATGGGTCCACGTCATCACTTTCATTTTATTTTTCAGAATTTTAAACAAAGTCGCTGGTTAAACCAGCGGCTTCACCTCTTTTTTTTAAAAAAGAAACAGAAAGAATCAGACGATTTGAAAATATAAAATTGAGGGAAGCCACTGGCTAAGGTGTGACGACTTCATTGATTTTCAGGAAAAAAAAGAAGCAGACTGTGGGCAGGCTTTAAAGAAAATAAGGAATTGAAGACAGCCGCTGGCTTAGGCGACGACTTATGTTGTTTTCAGGAAAAAAAAGAAGCAGAATGTGGACAAACTTCAAAAATGGAGATGATGGAGTTAAGCTGATGGCTCAGCCAACAGTTTAGGTTGTTTTTAGGAAAAAAAGAAACAAATGTTGGCTGACTACACCAAGCTAATTCAAAAAAACCTAAACCATGAACACAAACGAAATGTGGTAAACGTAATCTTCAATACAAAAACTTCAATTACAGAAATGTTAAATTTTACACATCTAAAGTTTTGAAATTAAAATGAACATGACGACCTAATTTCTTCCCCTACGACTTCTCTTGCTACTTGCTTATGATGTTGAACCGTCGGGGTGGTCGTGTGATGAAGATGCTCTTTGCTCCAAATGCCGAAAGTTGTAGTGCGGTTGTAGGCACTAAATATTTATTTAAGTGTCGGAAATACAGAAATGAATTGAATAGAGTTAATAAAAAATAAATTACTCAATTTAATTATCTCAGTCCCTTTTAAAATCAAATTTGGGTCATCTGAGTTATTCGGGTCCAAACAGAAGCCAAATTGGGCCAAAATCGTAAACAAACCGAAAATGGGCCTGAAGCCCAAAGCCCATTGAACCAAAGCCCGCCGAAGCCCAAACTTTTCTCTATAAATAAAGCGAAGTTTGTTCAAAACAAAAAAAGGAAACGGAAAGAAAACTCGAAGAAAGGAAAAGCTCTGAAATTCTCTCTGAAAATCTCGTGAAATTCATCGTAAGCAGTCAACAAGCACAACAAATTCGTGCCGCCTGCGCAAGAAAACTCAAACACTCAAACACGAATATTCAAACATTCAAACTTGAATATTCAAACATTCAAACATTCAAGAGAGATTCACGTCGTTCGACCCTCTCAAGAATACAATTCAACGTGACGCGTAGAGTGCATCCACCCTCTACACATGACCCCCCCTTCAACAAAAACGCACGCGCACCCCTTACGTGGATCATGCACGTGTAATCTGTTTGGCTAGCTAGTTAGAATCAGAGGATTATTAGAGATTGTACACGAAATTTTCTGATATTAATAAAAACTTATTTTGTTTCTGTATTTTGTATTTCAGTTATCGTAATACAAAATCCGTCGTTACAAATTTGGTGAACCCGACGTGAACATCTCTACCTCTCATCTCTACAACTTTACAAGCTAAGTCTACTCGAAGATGTCTACCAAGCAAGACACATCACTCAACGCTTCTAAGAAGACCTACGCAGCTATAGTGCAGGGTACCCCTACTGCTGCTACCTCCCCAGTTGTGCAATCATTAGGTATTTGCACTAGAGGAATGACAAAGAAAGTTGCTATCAACGCTGCTGCTACCAGCCTACGCTCTGCGCATGTCCCTACTAGGCCACGCAAAATCTCTGTTGCCTCCATAGCTGCCGCTGCTACAGCCATCCTTTCTGCCTCCACTCCTTCGCGTGAGGAGACTCGTAGTTTTAAGGTCGACAACAGCGCTTCCCCTTGCAAACCTAGGGCGTCGCCAAGAAAGAAAGATGTTTCCACTCCTATTAGCGCGTCAGTCATGGTGATTGCTGGTTCTACACTTGAAGAACAAGTCTAAAACATGAATAAGCTCCTTGAAAGGATGATGAAGGAGAACGATGAAAAGAACAAGAAAATTGATGAACTTCAGAAAGAAGTGTTAGAACTCCGCGACAGGAAGACTCACATAGAGCATAGTGATACCGACAAGGATGGTGAAACTGATGAGGATGCAGATGACAATGGAAAGCCTAACAAGGAGTTTGGCGCCTACACTGAAGAGAAACTCCAGGAGTTGATAGCTAAGACCATCAAAAGACAGTTAGGTGAGAGCTCGACAAACAGTGGGCGCTACATCAAGCCTTATACTAAGAGGATCGACAGTCTGCGCATGCCTCCTGGGTATCAGCCTCCAAAGTTTCAACAATTCGACGGGAAGGGAAATCCAAAGCAGCACATCGCCCACTTCGTCGAGACATGCAACAATGCTGGAACCGATGGTGATCGTTTAGTTAAGCAGTTCGTGCGTTCTCTTAAAGGAATTGCTTTTGACTGGTACACAGACTTGGACTCTGAGTCAATTGACAGCTGGGTTCACATGGAAGACGAATTTCTTAACAGGTTCTACAGCACCAGACGTATCGTCAGCATGAGTGAATTAACAAACACGGCGCAATGGGAAGATGAGCCCGTCGTCGACTACATCGACAGATGGCGTGCATTGAGTTTGGAATGCAAAGATCGGTTAAGTGAAACCTCAGCAGTTGAAATGTGCATTAACGGGATGAGTTGGGATATTCTATATATCCTAAAAGGGATCAAGCCAAAAAGCTTTCAAGAATTGGCAACCCGCGCTCACGACATGGAAATTACAATCAAAGGGCGTGGCAAAGCTCGATCTGTTTCTTCTAAGGCGCCAAGTGAAAAGAAGGAGTTCAAAAGGACAGATAAAGGCTTCAAGTCGGCAGGAAAGGAGGCAATGGTCGTCGAAACCAACAACACCCCTGTTAAGATTTTATCGAAACCTATGTATGAAAAGAAGAAAGAGTCATATGCTTACAATTATCAGCGGGACAAGCCTACCTTGAAAGAGTTACAAGCTAAGAAGTACCCTTTTCTTGACTCTGACTTATCTGGAATGCTAGATGACCTTCTAGAGAAAAAGGTTATACAACTGCCAGAGTCTAAGAGACCTGATCAGGCTAAAAAGACAAGTGATCCCAACTATTGTCGCTATCACAGACTAGTAAGTCATCCCCTTGAAAAGTGTATAACACTAAAGGAGAAAATTATGCAGCTCTCTAGGGATGGAAAAATTATCCTTGAGTTGGACGAAACAGTAGCCGTAAATCAAACTACTACAGTCTTGGAACAACAGGAGGGACATGCGGAGCCAACAATGTATCGTGGATGGAATGTATACATGTTGAAATTTGGTAGTCTCGAACCTGTTGTTATATGGTTTCAAAAGCCATCTATGTCGCCATCCCTAAAAACAATATTAACTCCTCAAGATGGGAAGAATGCGGATGAGGATGATGGTGAAGAGTGGACCTTAGTCATACGCAAGAAGACGAAGAAGAAGGTCCTGCAACCAATCAAACATGTCCATCATTAACAAAAGCAATCAAAAAGGATGAAATCCGCGATGTCTAAAAAAGAGAAGAAGTTCGCAACAATGGTAAACCCACCTGACTTACCTATCAGTCTATCTAAGCAAGAACTGTCGAACGACACTGCTCTACAAAAAATATTACCATTAAATTCCTTCAACGATGTTACTATATGTACCATCTCAGCTGCCGTAGGCCATGATAATACAGAAACATTAAAGGAAAATGAACCGGATGATGCAGCACTATCCCAACAAATACAATCTTACCCCCAGAAGGACATTGAAGTGGTAGAGGCTCTCGACGCCCTTCCCGCAAATATGGGGTGGAGACAAATCTTTCACTTACCAAAATAGAAGCGTCAGATAATCCTCCAAGGACTTGATAAACCAGAACTATATGCTGGCAAGATGAAAGATGTGGGAGAATTGATAGAACAGTCAACGCAGTGCATCTCTTGTAATGCAGCCTTAACCTTTTCAGATGAAGACCTGCTTCTTGGTTCCAAGCCTCACAACAGACCACTTTATGTGTCAGGTTACATTCGAGGACAAAAGGTCAACAGAATCTTAATAGATGGAGGCTCAGGAGTTAATCTCATGCCAAAAGCAACCATGAAAGAGTTAGGAATCAAAATTGATGAACTTTCCAAAAGCCGAACAGTAATTCATGGTTTCAACTTAAATGGGGAGAGGGCTATTGGCATGATTCGCGTAAACCTTAGCATGGGCGACTTGTCATCTGAAACACTCTTCCATGTCATCGAGGCTAAGACATCGTTCAAGTTATTATTAGGACGACCATGGAAACATGAGAATGGAGTCGTTGCGTCAACCCTTCATCAATGCTTGAAGTATTATCGCGGCGGTGAAAGAAAATTAAATGGAGATGCCAAACCTTTCACTCAGGCCGACTCTTTCTTCGCTGACGCAAAGTTTTTTGAAGAGAATGGTACGTCTAGTGAGTTCATGCCCACCACCATTTCTTCAACTGGAAAATGAGGTAAGCTGACAAACAATATAAAGGAAGGTGATGCTACAAGTCATGTTACAGAAAATGACATCAAGCGAAATGCAGACAACGATAGTAAAACAGCTACTCCCGTTGCATCACCCAAGAAGCAAGAAATGCCAAAAAAGTCATCGTCGCCAATATTGCGTTATATTCCCAAGTCTCGCCGCAAAGAAGGAGATAGTCCTTCTGAAGAATGTCTAACAAAAACAGATCTTGAAGACAAAAGTAAATCAAGCCCGATGATCCGACAAGAATGGATGACGGAGGTCACCATGCCCCTTCTGAGTTTAAACCAAACAAAGATTATGAGAACCCCTCCAGTTGGTTTCATTTGTTCATCAAGCATATCATCAAGTGATCAAAATGTGGGAATATTTGATTCTAACGCATACAAGCTACTAGCA
The DNA here is from genome assembly GCA_029255685.2 of Silene conica. Classification (NCBI taxonomy): domain Eukaryota; kingdom Viridiplantae; phylum Streptophyta; class Magnoliopsida; order Caryophyllales; family Caryophyllaceae; genus Silene; species Silene conica. The sequence continues at coordinate 82,194,579 of CM055312.2, read as the reverse complement.
AAGGCAGGATACAATTTTGCAAAACCAACTCCACTTGGAAAAGTTATAGAAGTTGAACCATATGGGCTTAACAAAACACAACAGAAATTGTTCAAGCAAGAAGGGAGCTTTATAGAGTCTAAAGCAGGGCTTGGTTATAAGTCTCCCACACCCACGAAGATAAGTGCTCGTAGGAACAAAACTGTTATATCTTCACAACATATCACAGTAGGAGAGGCTGGGGAGAATGAAGCAGAAGACACTAAAAGACCATCAACATCTCCAGTCTTCGATAGGATAAGTCAACCTACACAAAGAGATCGTCCTTCTGTATTCGAAAGGCTGAGGAGACTGAGCCCTACAACGAATCGTCCTTTTGTCTTCACTCAACTGGGTAAACAGAGAGCAAGTAAAATTAAGTCATCGCTACCATATACAAGCAAAAAGGGTACATTATGCGATCGTTTAGGTGTTCGTTCAAACAAAGTCTTCACTCGTTTGAGAGCCTCCAAAAATGATAATGATACAACCCTTCTGTGCTCAAGCCATATGTAAGAAAAAGATGAAGAAGTAAACATAAGTGATGACTTGAGAAGCAAAATACCCTCTCGCATGAAGCGTTTGCAAGTATTAGACATCATCCAACATGAACCACTAAAAGTACGAAGGCGTGTATTGGTCCTCACCGGTCAATCCTCAAAAACTGTTCAAGAGTCTGAACCTTCATCTTCACATTCCCGTGATGTGAAAGACTTGGTAATTATGAGTTCTTATCATATCACTGCAGAAGAGATACGTGGTGACAACGATGAGGTAGAGGCTGATAAGGCACCTGAAACACTTGAACACGGAGTACAATCAACCGTAGATGATTTAAAAGAATTCAACCTGGGAACTGCTGAAGACCCTCGTCCAATATACGTTAGTGCCCTATTAACTAAAGAGGAAGAAGAGGAATACTACAAATTGTTGGTTGAGTACAAGGACGTCTTCGCATGGAGCTACAAAGAAATGCCCGGCCTAAGGCCGCAAATTGCAGTTCATCGTTTGGCAATCAGAAAAGGAATAAGTCCTAGAAAGCAATCTCAACGTCGCTTCAAACCGGAGCTTATACCTGAGATTGAAAAAGTGGTTAACAAACTCATCGAGGCTGGATTTATCCGTGAAGTCAAATATCCTACCTGGATAGCCAATATTGTGCCTGTCAGAAAGAAGAATGGGCAACTGCGTGTATGCGTTGACTTCAGGGATCTTAACGATGCATGTCCAAAGGATGATTTCCCTTTGCCAGTTACAGAGTTAATGATTGACGCAACTACTGGCCACGAAGCACTCTCATTCATGGATTGTACTGCTGGATACAATCCAATACAAATGGCACCTGAAGATCAAGAAGCAACGGCATTTCGTACGCCGAAAGAAATATTTTGCTACACAGTTATGCCATTCGGACTCAAGAATGCTGGAGCCACATATCAACGAGCAATGCAAAATATCTTTGATGACATGTTGCATAAAACAATAGAGTGTTATGTCGATGACGTAGTTGTCAAATCAAAGAAAAGAGGAGACCATGTTAAAGATCTTCGAACCATCTTTCAAAGGCTTAGAAAATGTCAACTCAAGATGAACCCCTTAAAGTGTGTGTTTGGTGTCACATCCGGGAAGTTCTTAGGTTTCGTAGTCAGGCATAGAGGCATTGAAATTGACCAGACAAAAATCAAAGCTATCAACGAAATACCGGAACCAAAGACGTTGAAGGAACTCCGTGGGTTGCAGGGACGTTTGGCATACATTCGACGATTTATCTCTAATCTAGCAGGACGTTGTCAACCATTTAGTCATCTTATGAAAAAGAATGCTCCATTTGAATGGGATGATAAATGCAAAAATGCTTTTGATAGCATTAAAAAGTACCTAGCCAGTGCACCAGTTCTGGGGGCACCAATCCCAGGAAAACCACTCATTTTATACATCGCTGCACAAGAAAGTTCGATGGGGGCAATGTGTGCCCAAGAAATTGAAGGACACAAGGAAAGGGCACTCTACTACCTAAGTCGTACCTTGGTTGGAGCCGAGTTGAATTATTCCCCAATTGAGAAAATATGCCTGGCATTGGTGTTCGCAATTCAAAAGCTAAGACACTACATGCAGGCGCATACCATACACGTGGTCACAAAGGCCGACCCCATCAAGTATATACTCTCACGACCAGTTTTTTCTGGTAGACTTGCAAAATGGGTCGTGTTACTTAAACAGTATGATTTAGTGTTTGTGTCTCAAAAAGCAGTAAAAGGCCAAGTCATTGCCGATTTCTTCGCTGATCATCCAGTCCCAGCGGAGTGGGAACTTTCAGACGAACTACCAGGAGAATAAATCTTTTGTGTAGATATTTTACCTCCATGGCAAATGTACTTTGACGGAGCTGCAAGGCAGGACGGAGCTGGTGTAGGAGTTGTATTCATATCTCCGCAAAATCATGTTATGCCATACTCCTTTACGCTCACACATTGTTGCTCAAATAATGTGGCAGAATACCAAGCTTTGATATTAGGCCTTCAAATGGCAATCGAAATAGGCGTCGGGGACATGGATATTTACGGGGACTCACAGCTGGTAATCAACCAAGTCCTCGAGGAGTACGAGGTAAAAAAGGAAGACCTAATTCCTTATCATCGACAAGCGCTGCAACTTCTTAATCAACTCGACTCCATCAATCTTGGTCATGTACCAAGGAGTGCCAATAAGTTGGCTGACGCGCTTGCTAATCTTGCAGCCACTTTGGCACTGGGGGCAGAAGAATCTATGCAGGTCCCAGTCTGCAATCGATGGGCAATACCTTTGCTTGAAGGTATAGAAAATATAGATACAACAAACATGATTTGTGTCTACACGACTGATGAAGATGACTGGCGCCAACCTATCATTGATTTCCTGGACCACCAAAAACTACCTGATGATCCCAGGCACAAAATGGAAATACGCCGACGTGCTCCAAAATTTCTTTATTACAAAGGGACGCTCTATAGACGCTCTTTCTTAGGACATTGGTTAAGGTGTCTAAATAGAGACGAAGCTACTCAAGCGATGAAAGAGGCTCACTCTGGCATTTGTGGTGCTCACCAATCTGGGCCTAAACTTCATGACCGTGTGAAGAGAATGGGATATTACTAGCCAACCATGGTTCAAGACTGCATGGACTTCGCAAAAAAGTGTGAACCCTGCCAGTTCTACGCAAACTTCATACATCAGCCGCCAGAGCCGTTACATCCAACTATATCTTCATGGCCCTTTGAAGCTTGGGGACTTGATGTTGTAGGACCTCTCACTCCGAAAGCCTCAAATGGACACGAGTATATTCTCGCTGGTACTGACTATTTTTCAAAATGGGCAGAAGCCATCACATTACGGGAAGTCAAGAAGGAAAATGTTGTGAATTTCATCCGAACACAGATAATTTACAGATATGGTGTACCACAACGTATCATAACTGATAATGGGAAGCAGTTCGATAACCATCTGATGTCAAGTTTAGGAGAGAAGTTCAAATTCAGACAGTACAAATCATCCATGTACAACGCTCCTGCAAATGGTTTGGCTGAAGCTTTTAACAAGACACTTTGTAACTTATTGAGAAAGGTAGTTGCAAAATCAAAACGAGACTGGCATGAACGAATTGGTGAGGCATTGTGGGCCTATCGTACCACATACAAAACTCCTACTCAAGCAACTCCGTACGCGTTAGTATATGGAGTAGAGGCTGTGGTGTCGTTAGAAATACAGATCCCATCCTTACGCATTGCTGTTCAAGAGGAACTTACAGAAGATGAAAATGCTAAGTTACGTCTAGAAGAGTTAGAGGCACTCGATGAAAAAAGACTAGAGGCCCAACAAAAACTCCAATGCTATCAAGCAAGGTTGTCACGAGCATTCAACAAAAAAGTGTGCCCTCGTGCTTTTCAAGTAGGAGACCTAGTCCTTGCAGTACGAAGACCAATTATCACCTCTCACAAGCCGGTTGGTAAATTCACCTCTAAGTGGGATGGCCCGTATGTGGTGCAAGAAGTTTACACAAACGGCGCATACAAGATTGCAGATGAAGATGGAGTGCGCATAGGCCCAATAAATGGGAAATTTCTCAAACATTACTATTGTTGAAGCGAGTCATGCTCCTAAGCAAGAGCGTAAACTGCCAGTCCTGCTCCCAAGAAAGAGGATAAACTGCATAAAAAAAAAAAAAAAAAAAAAAAAAAAAAAAAAAAAACGTGTCCATCTTTCACGAACTACGTCGGCTTGATCTTGTAAAGTACTTTGTGCTTTACAGGTACGTAGGCAGCTTGGGTGAACATGTAGCTCAAGTGCAGCCACACCTTCAAAAAAAAATCATATCCTTTCATCTATCACGAACTACGTTGGCTTGATCTTGCAAGTTGTCACCTTTTCAGCTTTGCGAGTACGTAGGCAGTTTGACCAAACACTTTGTTCAAGTGCAGCCACACCAACAAATCAAAACCTATCTAAATCGCTCCTGGCCCGCATGAGCCTAAACTGTGAACGGCTAAATCTAAAATGACAATGTGCCTTGTTGCTAGTATCTTATACTTGGATATGGTCTGGAAGCGGAATGTAAAATTATAATGCAACATAATACATGTACATTATATCCAAAAAGAAACGTGCGCAGAATACAAGGTTCTCGGACGTAAAAAATATAATGAAGCATACACCGCATCATAAACTGAACAGTTTTTTAGGATGGCTCCAAATCTAGCAAGAACATCTTCGGTCCATTCCCAATATCCTGCTATATAACTTGATTCTCCAGGAATTTGAATGACGCGACATCCCCATCTGGTATCTCCGGAAATGATTCGACGCCCCAAAAGTGGAAATGTTTTATCATGAATAGGTTGTGTGGGTAAAGTACTGATAAGAGTATAACCACGAGTCCCATAAGCGCTCGGCCTAGCAGGAAGCGACATGTTTTCTTGAAAATCCGTCGGAGTAATATTATTAACCAGTTCGCGTTGAGCACGCAACAATGATTTGTAAACAGGAAGGCTAGTCTCAGACTCTTCACCATGATCACCATTACTAATACACAGGAATTTTAGATCGCCCTTGAAGCGTTTAACAAAATGTGCCATGATAAGTTGTATACCTAAAAAAAAAGAAAAAAAAATAATGTAAGTAGAGATGGCAAAATATACATATTCATAGAGTTATTCAAGCAATATGCCTAGTGAAGAAGTTGATATTGCCAAAGATAATTCTTTGATTGATTGATAAAGTATAAATACAAAATACAATCCTATGAAATTAGGAAACTAGGTAAGCAAGAATATTTACTTAACAAAACTAGGAGTTATAGACTACCTAAAATACAAGGTAAGATATTGTAAAGATATTGTACAAGGAATATTATACTAAAGATAATATACAAAAAATATTGTACTAAGATATGGAATTTTCTCTAATATGCCCCCGCAAGCTGGACGGTCGAAGAGAAAGACCAAGCTTGAGCAAAATGGGCTCGAGGCGCGGTCTCGGTAAGGGCTTGGTGAGAGCATCCGCAAGTTGATCGCTAGCTGAGATGTGTTGAACTTGTAGGAGTCTTTTGTTAACCTGTTCGCGAACAAAATGAAAAGACAGGGCGACATGTTTCATTCGAGAATGAAAAACGGGATTAGAAGAATAGTGTGTTGCTCCGAGATTATCGCAATAAATAACTGGAGGGGCGAGAATCCGATGATGGAGTTCGGATAGAAGAGACCGAATCCACATAAGTTCAGCCGTAGTGTCGGCAACAGCTCTGAACTCGGCTTCCGTAGTGGAGCGAGCTAAGGTGTGTTGTTTCTTCGAGGACCATGAGATAGGATTAGCACCTAGATATACTAGATAGCCCGTAGTAGATATATAATTGTCCGTATTACGAGCAAAATCTGCATCACAAAAGGCATGTAATGATAGAGGTGTGTCACGATGTAATTGAATGCCAACTTGTAACGAACCTTTCAAGTAACGGAGCAACCGTTTTAACGCGGCCCAATGAGCATCATGGGGAGATTGCATGAATTGAGCAAGCTTATTGACACTGAACGCAATATCGGGACGGGTTAGGGAGAGGTATTGGAGGCTACCAACTAACGTACGATAGTCGGCAGGGTTAGGGATGGGGCTGCCGTCGGAAATTGTGGGGGGGGGGGGGGGGGGTAGGATAACATGGGTGTGGTGGTTGGCTTGTTGTCTAGCATGTTGGACCGTTGGAGTAAGTCATAGATATATTTGGTTTGGGTAAGTCGCATGCCTTTGGGGTTAGGGGTGACTTCAATGCCGAGAAAGTATGACGGGAAACCAAGATCCTTAAGGGAGAAGCGGGTTGCAAAGGAGGTGAAAAAATGATTTAATGTGGGGGATGAGGGACCGGAGACGATGATGTCGTCTACATAAACAAGTAAGTAAATTTGAGTGGAGTTTTTATTGTAGAGAAAGAGGGAGGAGTCAGATAGAGACTGAGTGAAACCAAAGGAGAGAAGATAGGTGGTTAGTTCGGTAAACCAAGCCCTGGGGGCTTGTTTAAGGCCATAAATATCTTTGGTGAGTTTGCAAACATGATTGGGAAGGGCGGGGTTAGAGAACCCCGGGGGTTGGGACATGTAAACAGTTTCAGATAACGTACCTTGGAGAAAAGCATTGTTGATGTCGATTTGCTTGAGGGACCAACCACGGGAGAGTGCAAGGGAAAGTATGAGACGGACTGTGACTGGCTTAACCACGGGACTAAAGGTGTCCAGTCAACACCTGGTCGTTGATGAAAGCCTTTGGCAACAAGACGAGCTTTGTATTTACTGATGGTGTTATCGGGATTATATTTAATGCAGAAGACCCATTTACACCCAATGATATTTAGGGAAGGGTCAGAGGGTACAAGGGTCCAAGTGTTGTTTTTGAGGAGAGCGGAGTGTTCATCCTCCATGGCGGCTTGCCACTTTGGATCTTGAAGGGCAGACTTGAGGGTGACAGGGGGAAAGGAGGCGGTGGAAAGGGACACAAGGTTAGCATATCGGGGGTTAGGACACCGTATGTTGTTCATGAGTCGTGTGGTGGTCCGAGAGGTGGGGGGAGGAGGGGGAGGAGGAGGAGGGGAGGAAGGGGAGGGTGACACGGGAGGGGTCACGGGAGGGGGTACACCAGGGGCAGGGATAGAGGGCTGGGCAGGGGATACGGCCTGGGTGACAGGCGGATTGACACGGGACTGAGGGGAAGGGCGAGGGTCAGAGGCAACAGGTGTTTCGGGGGGTTCGGAGGCAGAGTGAGCAGGGGTTTCAGGGGGGTTAGGAGGGGCAGGGGGTGGGAGAGGAGGAGAGGAGTTTGAGTCAACAAGGAGCGGGAGGGCGAGGGTGCACCACTGTTGTGGAGTGTAGGTGACGGTAGGGGGCTGGGAAGTCACGAGTTTGAGAAAGGGAAATTGGTGTTCAACGAATTGGACATGGCGGGAAGTGTAGAGACGATTGTGAGTAACATCAAGGCAGTGGTAGGCAGTTTGGGTAGAGGAGTAACCCACAAAGATACAAGGTTTGGATTTTGGTTCAAGTTTGTGTTGAGTGTAGGGACACAACCAAGGATAGCAGAGGCAGCCAAAATTCTTGAGTTTGGTGTAGTTAGGGGGAGTATTGAAGAGTTTGAAGAAGGGAGTGATATTTTGGAGGACAAGGATGGGCATGCGGTTAATGAGGTAGACTGCAGTAACAAAAGCATAGGACCAAAAGGGGAGGGGAAGAGAGGCATGGGTTAAAAGGGATAGACCAGTTTCAACGACATGGCGATGTTTGCGTTCCGCTATGCCATTGTGTTCCGGGGTGTGAGGGGAGAGGTGAGATGAGTAATGCCATCACTAGTTATGGAAGGGGTGAGTTTGATGTATTCACCACCATTGTCAGAAAAGAGTTTAATTATGGGTTGGGCAAAGTGTTTCTCCACAAGGGCACGGAAACGGTTGAAGGTGGAGGCGGTGTCAGACTTATTTTTGAGAGGGTAGAGCCAGGTATAGCGAGTAAAGTGATCAATAAAAACAACATAATATTTGTAACCATCATGTGAGTGTACAGGGGAGGTCCAAACATCAGAAAATATAAGTTCAAGAGGTTTTGTAGATGTAAGTGTAGAATCAGAAAATGAAAGTTTACGACTTTTATTAATAGAGCATGGGTTACAATGAAAATTATTATGCTGCGGAATGTTTAAATTATTCTGACTACTAATAAACTTTAAAATAGAGGGAGACGGATGACCAAGTTTGTGATGCCAAGACCCATCAACGGACCCGTGAGAGAGCAGCGCCGTGGGAGAGGATGCACGCCATTCATACAAGCTCGCGTCAAGAATTCCCTTAAGGAGCACTCTTCCCGTTTGTCGGTCCTGCAAGAGACATGAATCAGCAGTGAAATTAGCCACAGCGTCGTTATCAATACAAAACTTGGAAATAGAAATAAGATTTTTGGTAATTGAAGGAGAATGTAAAACATGTTTGAAGTAAAGAGTTTTAAAGGAGAGAGGGAGAGAAAAGGAACCAATATTTTCGATAGTCAAGGGTGACCCGTCTCCAATAAGAAGGTCGTCGTTCCAGTCATGTGGGGCATGAAGGGAAAGGTTATTGAGGTCATGGGTGATATGGTGGGTAGCACCACTGTGGAGGGTCCAGTGGTCAGAGATGGTGGGGGTGAGGGAGACCGTGTGAGCGCGAGGGGGGTTTTGTTTGGGGCGAGTTGGTACGGTTATGGTGGGATGACTAGCCTTAAATTTAGGGCAAAGTTGGAGAAAGTGGCCAGTGGTATGGCACCATTGGCACTTTCCTTTGAAGGGTGGCGCGGTTTGAGAGGAGGGGGCAGCGGAGGGCGTGTGAAGGAGGCCAGGGGCGGTTGATGCGCGGGGAGGGTAGCAGGATTGTTTGTTGTGGTAGGCAACCATGGCCGAGGCAGGGGAGACGTGGGTAGGGTTGTGTTTGAGGGATAGGTCGAATTGAATGAGGCGTTCATGTAGGGCGTCAAAGGATATGGTAGTGTCCCGATTTTTGACAACATCAATAAGCGAACGGTACAAGTCACGATCTAACCCATCTAGCACTTGAACAACGATATCTTCATCGTCCAGGGGTTTGCCCATATGGGCAAGTTCATCAATACAAGTGCGGAGCGATTGCATATAGTCAGTGGCAGAGGAATCTCCTTTTGTGATCGATTTGAGACGATCTTTGAGTTGGAGAATATGTCCTCTTGAAGTACTGGCATATGTGGATTTCAAACGCATCCATATTTCTTGCGAAGTTTTGGTATTGAGCAACAAGGGTGTGATACTTGAATGGATGGTGCCTCGAAGGGCGCCGCTGAGGAGGCGGTCTTGACGAATCCATGTGGCGTAAGATTTATTCGGGATGCGCGCAACTTTGTCATCCTCGATAGTAGATGACGGACACGGGTGAGAGTTGTCCAAGTATTTGAATAAATCATAACCGAATAGCAAGTCTTCGATTTGAGTAGACCAAGTACGATAAGTAGAAGGGGTGGGTTGAGTAACATTGGAGAAGTTGACGGCCACAAAAGGAATTAGTGGCTCGCCGGAATTAGGGATGGTGGTGGCGGAACCGGCCATTGAAGGAGGCGAGAAAAAAATTTAGATTTTGTGTTTATTTGGATCTCAAGCTCTTGATACCATGAAGAAGTTGATATTGCCAAAAATAATTCTTTGATTGATTGATAAAGTATAAATACAAAATACAATCCTATGAAATTAGGAAACTAGGTAAGTAAGAATATTTACTTAACAAAACTAGGAGTTATAGACTACCTAAAATACAAGGTAAGATATTGTAAAGATATTGTACAAGGAATATTATACTAAAGATAATATACAAAAGATATTGTAATAGGATATAGAATTATCTCTAATACCTAGTATGTGACGAATCCCGTGGTAACAAAACTCGTTAGCTTTATCATTTCAAATCGAAAATCCCGACAATCTCACAGCAACATAAAGTGGAATCCAGTAAATTGAATCGCAAACCAAGGAAGATGTCCAAGCCTCACGACTGCCCACGAAAAACACAAAACTTACCTACAGAGGCAGGTTTAAACAATGAAAAAAAAAAATTATCTGAGGCAGCAAAGCATAACAAATGAAGAACTCAACATACAAAAAATATCTTAGTTAGCAGCTGTTTGGTAATGGAATACCGCTCTCTTATGTTCTCAAAGGCTCCTTGTATAAAAAAGAATAAGGGAAGTACTTTGGAACAAAAACACAGCCAGCAAAAAGTATTTAACATTCCAGAACTGATGAAGCATTGATCATAACCGAAGTATACTCGTACAGTCGTAAAGTAAAAGAGTGTAGATCAACTAACATAAATATCACAAGACGATTTTATCAAAAGCAAGAAGCAACTACAGTAGCAATCAACAATTCTAGTCACAGACCCATTGCCAATTTGCTACAAAGAAATTATGTTAAGCTGCTCTCAAATGAAACAGTTAAACTGCAATTACAATAGTTTTTCCTGCATTGTTCAACGTGATTTATCCTGATATTCATAAGCTGTTCAACAATGATTTTTCTCTTTATGGATATGAATGTGGGAGTAAAAATACAAAGAAAAATTCGAGAAAGACCGAAAAGAAGCAGCCACGGAACTACGACTGCTGTAGAAGAATTCACAAAAAAAAAATCAGATGCATCAATCTAGACTACAAACGTCTCAATTCCTGGGAGCACTATTAGCTGCTTTTAATGTTTATCTTGACATGAAAAATTGCTTTTAAGTAAATACCAACTAAATCAGTGTACAGAGCTACGAGCTACATGTTGAGTGATAATGCCAAGATAAAGTTTCACATACACTTACATTCTCCATTTCTCTACCTTTTTTTCTCTAATTAACAAAAAAAAGAGAAAGACATGTAACAAGTACCTGCCAACGTTGGATTTGCGGGATCGAGAATACGATACTTCGTGCTATCGAGGACTCCAATCAGCTAAAAAAAGAAGGAAGAACAGAAAGATAAGCTCAAATCAACGATAAGCTCAAAAAAAAAAAAAACGAAATGGACAGTGGCGAACTAGTTTCCGTACATCAGAAGGCTAAAAAATTCATGGAAAATTAACACTACATAATAGCAAAGCTGCAATGAAGTATTCGTAATACCTGTTTAAAGCGAATCGAAAAGAAGTAAAGAGGCAATGAAGGTTGAAAACAGAGGAAGGTACCGTTGCTTCATAGAGGAAGGATGATTTGAACTTATCATGGAAGGTTGGATCATGTTTCATCCATGCAGGGCCGTTATATATATATACATAGAGGTTGTGATTGAAAAATGGAAGACTTGCTCTTGAAGTCTAACTAGCCGTCCTCACCTCTGAAGATAGCCAATGATATTAATTTACCAAGTGATAAGTCGGTAAAACAGACTGCGTTTTACCAATTATCACAAAGGAGCGCAAATTTAATTGGTTGGTTTTAGAGGCGTACCATGAAATAATAATTTTTCATACCCAAATGGTAAATTTAGCCGCAAAGATTTAACCGGTCAAGTTGAAGTAAGTATTTCTGAAGCTTCAAATGTTGCCCGTCAAGGTTACAAAATGACCAGGGTGACGTAAATTGGAATACAATTTGTCAAGGTTACAAAATAACCAGGGTGACGTAAATTTAACTACATTTCGTCAAGGTTATAAAAATGACTGAGATGATAAAAAGTTAAAGCATTATCCATCAAGATTACAAAATTATCAAGATGAAAGGCGCATTCAGTCATCCGTCAAGTCAAATAATGACATGGTGACACAAAAAAAAAAATGTTGTTGACAACAAAATGGGTGTCAGTTGACTTCCAAGTCAAAAGAAAGAAAATGTCGAGACTTTGCCACGCTGAAACACTTCAATGGTGTATGTGACAACGTCTCGAGGGGGCAATTTGTAGGCACTTAAAATTTATTTAAGTGTCGGAAATACAGAAATGAATTGAATAGAGTTAATAAAAAATAAATTACTCAATTTAATTATCTCAGTCCCTTTTAAAATCAAATTTGGGTCATTCTGAGTTATTCGGGTCCAAACAGAAGCCAAATTGGGCCAAAATCGTAAACAAACCGAAAATGGGCCTGAAGCCCAAAGCCCATTGAACCAAAGCCCGCCAAAGCCCAAAGCCCGCCGAAGCCCAAACTTTTCTCTATAAATAAAGCGAAATTTGTTCAAAACAAAAAAAAAGGAAACGGAAAGAAAACTCGAAGAAAGGAAAAGCTCTGAAATTCTCTCTGAAAATCTCGTGAAATTCATCGTAAGCAGTCAACAAGCACAACAAATTCGTGCCGCCTGCGCAAGAAAACTCAAACACTCAAACACGAATATTCAAACATTCAAACTTGAATATTCAAACATTCAAACATTCAAGAGAGATTCAAGTCGTTCGACCCTCTCAAGAATACAAGTCAACGTGACGCGTAGAGTGCATCCACCCTCTACACATGACCCCCCTTCAACAAAAACGCACGCGCACCCCTTACGTGGATCATGCACGTGTAATCTGTTTGGCTAGCTAGTTAGAATCAGAGGATTATTAGAGATTGTACACGAAAGTTTCTGATATTAATAAAAACTTATTTTGTTTCTGTATTTTGTATTTCAGTTATCGTAATACAAAATCCGTCGTTACAGCGGTATCTCATTTTCCTCTTCCTCCTCACCTTCTTTTTGTGGTAGTGTGATGAGATGTCATTGCCTAGTATTTTGGAGGCTTTGTAGACACATCTTTTGCATCTCAGTAACCAATTGTATTTGACTCAATGTAGCTGACACCCGTCGTTGAGGGGTGCCAAAGATAAGATTTATAAAACCTCAGCTTAAACTCAGTTAGGATAAGTCAAGGGTCGAACCACAGAGAGACAGGGTAAATTATGTTTGTAAATTTAAAGTCTATTGCAAGTAACCAAAAAAGGGGGGTTTGAATTGGGATTTTAACTAACAACTAAAGTAACAAAATAACAAGAAAATTAAGATAAGATAGAAAGGAGATTAGGAACTTCGGTTCCCCATGGTCAAAACAAGTCAATGAAGGGTAAAATAACCAAATAACACAATCCCAAGGAACAAAGAATAAACCTTTAGGTCAAAATTCTACCCAATCCTTACGGTCTTAGGGTTCCTAGAAAAGCACTAAACTTTCGTTCAAGGGCTATCCCAAAGTTGTTGTTAAACTAATCCTAATAATCTTTCAATCCTAAGGATTAGTTCACCAACAACAATGGGGGATTGGTAATTTAATCATCAAACTTATCAAAGTCAAGTTTTTACATGGTTCCCCTAATTCCTAATCACAAGAATTAGTTATGCATGCTTCTGATTATGAAACTAACAATTACTAAGAATATTAAAGAGATAAACATAATTAAAGAAGGCAATAAAAGGGAAAACATGAAATAAGAAATAACAACAAGATGAATAACAAGATTGAATAAAAAGGAAAGATTAATTATCACAAACTTACAACTTGAATGGAAATCCTAAAAGGAAAGATGAAAGCTTGATACCAAAAAGTCTAACAATGGAGTCTTAAACATAAAGTACTTGGATGAAAATTCCTTAGGTAGAAAATTGCTGAAAAACTACTTAACCTAATAGAAGAGTTTTTGTCTCCTTAAATAAGAAATATTACAAGATTAGGAAACAGAAAAGAAAACGGAAGTCTCGAAACAGGGTCTGGTCGGTCGACCTGTTTTCTCGGTCGGTCGACCGATCCTGCCAATGCGGGTTTTTTTCTTTTTACGCGAACTTGGGCTTCCGTGGAGAACTGGGCCTGTTTATGCTGATACCGGTCGGTCGACCACTTTCGGTGGTCGGTCGACCGCCTCTCTTTATTTCCAGCTTCGATCCGGCCCGATAATTATACTTGAATGCACCATCCGAATTACTGCTCCAAAAACAGCTTCCTAAAGGCAAATAAGGCTTGGTTTTGCTTACTTCCGCATATTCCTACATACAAAACATAGAAATACCAAAGTAGACAATATGGGAGAAAAAACAACTAAAAAGTCACGAAAGTGTAAGAAAATACGTGCCAAAAGAGTAAATAAAATGCATAGAATAGGCACGTATCAAACTCCCCAAACCAAACCTTGCTTGTCCTCAAGCAAGCACTAAGACTCAAAAGAAAATAAAACTTCTAATGGAACGGACTTCATACTTTTCACAATCAAACACAACACTATGCTTAGCCAATTTAATGCATCCTTCAACTATAATCAAACAAAATATCAAAAGCAAAACGAATTAAACATGTTGTAAAAGCATGCTAAAATTTCGACCTTGCAAGACCCATTCTAATTGGACTCTCGCGGTACGCTCGAGACACTCATGAAAGCAAAGGGTCAAATGTATATGTGAAAGAAAAGAAGATAAATAAAAGTAAGGACTCTCACCTATCTACGACCCGTAAGAACATGCCTGCAATCTAACATGAATAAAATCTCTACAACCGTACATATGCATTCCCACACTAAATAACCATGACACATGCCGAGGCAAATTTGGGATTGTGAGGCTAAAGGTAAGAAGGGGTTTAAAATAAGTTATGGGAAGAGGGGTTAAACCGAGCTAACGTCCGTCTATCCACCCTATAAGATCACTTCTTTTTGTTTGGGAATTTTTTTTCTTTCATATATGCCAAAGTTCCACAATTCTTCCAAATTTTTCTTTTTATTATTATTTTTTTTTTTCTTTGAAAAATCGGCCCATTCAATGGTCCTGGTCGACCGACCAGGGAAACTGGTCGACCGACCAGCCTTGAAAACAGGCTGCTCTGTCTTTTTTTTCTATCATTCCCCTTTTTTTTTTTTTTTTCGTTTTCTGTGTCTTTCTTTTTCTCTTTTTTTTTTTTTTTTTTTTTTTTTTTCTATCATTCTCCCAAAATCAAAATTCACCGATGAAGCATAAACCAAAGGATGGCAAGGAAAACAGTCCCATTACTAAATTACTAGCTCGGCTAGGGTAAGCAAGTTTTAGAATGTAGCTAATGGGTAAAAGAGTTCAATTTGGCTATGTGAGGATAATGGGAATAATGAGAAAGGGGGTACCTCTACCACATGTGTCAACAAACCACAAAACCGAATGCATACAGGTATTAAGAAGACAAAATTCATGTTTATGCATATTGATGTAACATGCCTCAAGAGGAGAAACTACTCACATCCTATATGAAATCGGTCATGGATGTCACCGATTTATTAAGCTCTAATCCTTAGAATATGTAGTAGCTTGCCAAGAAGAGAGTCAAGTCTAATAATTTAGCATGAAATCAACAAAAACTCGTAGATAATGCAAAAGACTAGCTTGAAAATTTTTGAAAAATGCAAGGCAAAGCAATATGTGATATGTGAGGCATGAATTGTATTTATCCGTTCCGACTCGACCTAAGAACTTAAGACAGAGAAGAACACCCGACAGGGAAGAACACGCGACAAGAGAGGATGAAAACAAGAAAAACATGTAAAGGAATGAAAAACAAAAGACACAAAAACAATTGCATACTCACAAAGGAGTATGCAAACACCCTCCCCAAACCAAAACGCACAATGCCCCCATTGTGCTCATCAGCATACAACCACAGCATAGGGATGGGGGTAGGCGGAAAAGAAGCAAACAAAGAAAAGAAAAGGAAAAAGACTAAAAATTACAAAAAGAGTCTAAGGAGGAAGGAGGGGAAAACTGGAAATCGAAAGAGGAAAATTGGAAATCTAAGGGAGGAAAACACTTAAAAAATAAATGTGGACCTCTCCAAATCGAACCAATCAATAGGGGCCTCCCCAAACCGAACCCCAAAGAGGGTAAGGTTAAGCACGTCCCTATCCCGCTGAGTCGTAGAATGGCTCAGCGTTCTCCTCACCTTCTCCCTCATCGCCATCCTCCTCAGACCCTACTCCTGTTCCTGAGGCAGAGCCTGAAGCTTCACCATGGTCACGACCGCCTGCGAGAGGTGTGTACCAGGTGGGGTGAGTCCACGGGCCGGTTGGGAGCCTACCTTGTGTGGCATACTCCCTGTAAACCGGGTATTGGAAGAGACTATCGTCCAACCGTTTTTGGCTGAACTGCGTGCAAAGACTCGCCAGCATTTGTGGCATAGATCTGTCATCAACAAAAGGAGGAACATAAACATTAGGAGGAGCAGTAAAATCAGATGGGTACCCTGTCCCAGGTGTGGCATGGTGGCCACCGGAAGCAGGGGCCCTGAAACCTTTAGAAGTGCCTCCCCTAAGCGGGAGGCGGTAAGACGGGAGTAGTGGTCGGGGCTCCCCTACAACAGTAGAAAGGGGGAACATAGGGGGAGCCATGGTGATGGGGATGCGGTCACTGAGATAGGTGTCTATTTTCCAAACACCTCTACTGTTTACCCAACGCACGGACCTGATATAAGCCATGTCCATGTATCGGGAGAGAGGGTCGACCGCATCCTCATAGCGAGGGAACTGGGGTACAAAAGAGCGGGCTAATCGGGTGACTAGCCCACCACAGACAATAGTGGTCAAAGAAGTTCCCTCACCCAAAGCTGAGACACATAGGAAACGGGTCGCCACTACCGCTCAATGAGCGCTCAGATGGAGGAATCGGGCCTTCTGGGCCGGAGAGCTGAAAGTGATCTGCGGATAGTCCGGTAGACTATCCGTGTCCTGAACTGCTAGACCTCTCGACCTAGAGAAACATCCTCGAGAAGTGCCTGCACCCGTGGTGCGTGCGCGCTTCCCACCTTGATCACGGCTAGACATCGTAAAGCTGAAAAGTTCAAATAAAGATATAAGTCTTATGAGCATAAGAGAACATTGCTTTAACAGAATTAGGCACGAAAAATTGCAAAACAGAAACTTTTGTCACAGCTTTGGTCGGCCGACCAGAGTAGCCAGTCGGTCGACAAGATTTTTCAAAACGGTCTGTATTTTTCTGCTGCAATGAGAAATCAGAAACTGAGAAAATCATGAAAAATGCAGGTATGGTCGGTCGACCGTAATAACAGGTCGGTCGACCAAATTACGAGAAAAAATCAGAAACTGTACAACAATTAAACTCAGGAAAATGCGACTCTGGTCGGCCGACCTTAATTTCCGGTCGGTCGACCGACCTTTGTCAGAAAAGAAATCCAGATCTGTAAATTTAAAACCCAGAAATTCAAATTTCAGTCGGCCGACCTCCGTTTCCGGTCGACCGACCGTAACAGTGATGGCGTCGGGTTTCGCGGTTTGAATTTTGCGCGGAAAAAGGCATAAAAATTGTAGGGAAGAATTAAACTATCCTAATTAGCACAAAATCACCCAAAATTTTCAGATCTAAGCATATAAACTCAGGAAGAAGGAGAAAACTAACATAAAAACACATAAACAAGCATGAAAGCGGAATTAAGAGCAAAATTGAACTTAAAAAGATAAACTCATACTACCTAAAACGAAAATAAGAAGGTAAAAACTAAAAAGAGAGAAAGAAAATGGAGGAAAAACATACCTTGAGGATGGAAAATGAAAGAGAGTAAGTAAAATGGTGAAGGAGGAAGATGGGTGAATAGTTTTTAGGGTTTTATGAGAGAGAGGGAGTGCTGGTAGAATGAATAGGTCAAAGCAATAATTTTATGTTCAAAACACAACAAACCCGTGACATTGATTCTGAAAAAAAATAAAACCGTAAAAAAAACGTGGTCGGTCGACCAGAAAAGCTGGTCGGTCGACCACTGTACTTTTACCTGCTCTGCGATTTTACTTACTATGTCAGAAAAAATTCAAAAAGCTGTCAGTCTGGTCGGTCGACCAGAGAGGTCGGTCGGTCGACCATTGTACTGACTAATACCGATTTTTTTTTTCTTTTTCTGTAGTGATTTCAATTTCCACCTGAGGATAAAACGAAAAAAGGAAGGAAAAACGTAAATTTAAAACTAAAGCACGGGTTGCCTCCCGTGTAGCGCTGGTTTAAGAGGTCCCGCACGACCCTTTACCTTCTAAGGAGCGTTCTAAAAAGGGTCAAAGTAAGAAACTTCGACTTTTCCGACATACTCATTTTCTCCTCGGAAGTGCTTCACATATTGGCCATTGATTTTGAACCTCTCACCAGATGAGGTTTCTAATTCGATTGACCCGAATTTTGAGACGGCTGTGATGGTGTAGGGCCCGCTCCACCTGGATTTCAGCTTACCAGGAAAAAGACGAATACGAGCATTAAAAAGCAGCACCCTATCACCTACCTGAAAGTCACGTCTAATGATTCTCTTGTCATGCCAGCGCTTTGTTTTCTCCTTATAAATCCTGGCATTGTCATAGGATAACAACCTGAATTCTTCTAACTCGTTGAGCTGCAATAAACGTTTCTCACGGGAAAGATTAGGATCTAAATTAAGATCACATATAGCCCACCAAGACTTACGTTCTAACTCAACTGGTAAATGACAAGTTTTACCATAAATCAATCTGAATGGTGACATTCCTATTGGAGTTTTGAACGCGGTTCTATAGGCCCATAAAACATCATCAAGTTTTAGGCTCCAATCTTTCCTAGACTTAGAAACTACCTTGGCTAGGGTCTCCTTGAGTTCTCTATTAGAGATCTCAACTTGACCACTAGTCTGAGGGTGATAGGCTAAACCCCTACGATGTTGGACACCGAATTTATTTAACAAATTACCTAGGCGTTTCTCCTTGAAATGCATACCTCCATCACTTATGACAACCCTAGGGACACCAAAACGAGGGAATATGATTTTTTTAAACATCTTAATAACAGCTTTTGCATCACAGTGGGGAGTAGCAATAGCTTCTACCCACTTAGACACATAATCAACAGCCACAAAAATATACCTGTTACCTTGACTACTGGGAAAAGGTCCTTGATAATCAATGCCCCAAACATCAAAAATCTCTACCTCTAAAATACCTACTTGTGGCATCTCATGTCTTTTTGAGACATTCCCAGTCCTTTGACAGGCATCACAGTTACCTACAAAATTTCTACAATCAGCATGTAAAGTAGGCCAATAAAAACCAGACTGTAATACCTTAGCCACGGTCCTAGATGGACCGTGGTGACCACCATATGCAGAAGAGTGACATGCTTCCAGAATGTCCTTCACCTCCCATTGGGGGACGCATCTCCGGATAAGTCCATCTCCGCATTCTTTAAAAACATAAGGGTCATCCCAAAAATACTGTTTCGCATCAAACATAAATCTCTTCTTTTGTTGCCAAGACAACTCAGGAGGGATTTTACCTGTAACAGCAAAATTAGCAAAATCAGCATACCAAGGAGGGGGATAAGAACCTGAACTATTAATGATAAATAAACTTTCATCAGGAAACGAATCATCAATAGGTAAAGAATCTTCCCCATCAGTCAGCTGCAGGCGAGATAAATGGTCAGCTACCACGTTTTCCGCGCCTTTCTTGTCCCTGATCTCAATGTCAAACTCTTGGAGAAGGAGGATCCACCTTAAAAGTCTTGGCTTTGAATCCTTCTTTTGAAAAAGACTTTTTAAAGCTGCATGGTCAGTATAAACAATTACCTTATTACCTACTAAATATGATCTAAATTTTTCTAAGGCAAATATGACGGCTAGCATCTCCTTCTCTGTGGTGAAATAGTTGACTTGAGTCTCATCCAGGGTGCGGCTCGCATAGTATATAGCATTGAGAGCCTTGTTCTTCCTTTGACCAAGCACAGCACCCAGAGCATAATCACTAGCATCGCACATGATCTCGAATGGGAGATTCCAATCTGGTGGCTGGATGATTGGTGCTGAGACCAAAGCTTCCTTCAACCTGTTAAAAGCTGAAAGGCACTCATCAGAAAAATCAAAAATGGCATCTTTAAGAAGCAATTGTGTAAGTGGTTTAGCAATTTTAGAGAAGTCCTTAATGAAACGCCTGTAAAAACCTGCGTGCCCTAAGAAACTTCTCACCCCTTTGACATTATTAGGAGGGGGTAATTGCTCAATCACTTGCACCTTTGCTTTATCAACATGTATACCTTTATCTGAAATTAGATGCCCTAAAACTACCCCTTCAGTAACCATAAAATGACACTTCTCCCAATTTAAGACAAGGTTTACATCAATACATCGCTGCAAGACCTTATCAAGATTAGCTAAGCATTGATCAAAAGCATTACCATAAACAGAGAAATCATCCATAAATACCTCCATAATGTTTTCTATAAAGTCTGAAAAAATACCCATCATACACCTTTGAAAAGTAGCAGGAGCATTGCATAACCCAAAAGGCATCCTGCGATAAGCAAAAACACCCTGTGGACATGTAAAAGTAGTCTTACTCTGATCATCAGGATGGATGGGAATCTGGAAGAAACCTGAATAACCGTCTAGAAAACAGAAGAATTTATTAGAAGCCAATCTTTCAGTCATTTGGTCAACAAAAGGGAGGGGGAAATGGTCTTTCTTGGTGGCGGCATTTAACTGTCTATAATCAATGCACATCCGCCACCCAGTCACAACTCTAGTTGGTATTAACTCATTTTTATCATTTTTAACCACTGTGGTCCCTCCTTTCTTAGGAACCACCTGAACTGGGCTAACCCACTTAGAGTTGCCAACTGGATAAATAATACCTGCATCAAGAAGTTTCATAACCTCAGCCATAACTACATCCTGCATCTTAGGATTCAATTTACGCTGTCCCTGTCTATAAGGCTTATGCCCTTCCTCTAAATCTATTCTGTGCATACAAACATCAGGGCTTATGCCCTTAATATCATCCAAAGAATAACCTAGAGCTTTTCTATTCTTTTTAAGAACAGTCATTAAAGCAGAAAGTTGGTCAGGACTAAGTTTAGAGCTAACAATTGCAGGGTATTGCTCAGTATCATCTAAGAAAACATATTTAAGATTAGGAGGAAGTGGCTTACGCTCTGGTGCTTTTACCTCAACTGCCTGAACAGAATTAGTATCTATAGAATAGCACGTGTTTACCAGACTTGCATTAGCTAGGCTTATGAGCTTCTCATTCTCTTCTTCAGTGAGCTCATATTCCTCTTCCTCTTCTTCTATCAAATCCAGCTTTTCAGCATCCTCAGCTGGAGTACCTGCACACTTATCCAAAATCGTCAGATCATCTAAGGGATCCTTGGTCAATGATTCCCTCCAATTAAGGATAACATTCCTATCTACAATATCGATGGAACAACAAGTATCATCAGTAGGAATAGTTGCCTTATGGGCAAGACTAAACTCGATAGTGTCATCCCCAATCTCTAAAGTAATGGTCCCGCGTTTGACATCTATCACAGCCCCAGCTGTGTGTAAAAAAGGTCTACCTAAAATAATAGGTATTCGACTATCCTCAGCAATGTCTAAAACAACGAAATCCACAGGAATAAAGAACTTTCCCACTTTTACTGGGACATCCTCCAAGACCCCTAGTGGTCTTTGGGTTGATCTATCAGCCATTTGTACGGTAATATTGGTGACTTTAAGTCTACCTAAACCAAGTCTTTCACATACAGAATAAGGTATGACACTGACACTAGCCCCTAGATCACAAAGGGCTTTCCCTATTAAATGATTACCTATGGTACAAGGGATGGAAAAACTACCTGGGTCTTTTAACTTGGGTGCTATATTATCTTGTGAAAGAACATAACATTCTTCCACAAGAGCAACAGCACCGTCGTCCTGAAAGTTCCTCTTACGACTTAAAATATCTTTCATGAATTTAGCATAAGAAGGTACCTGGGTAATTAAGTCAGTGAAAGGGATGGTTACCTCAAGATTCTTCACCATCTCTAAAAACTTACCAAATTTCTTATCCTCCTTTGAATTTTTCAGTCTTTCAGGATAAGGAATGGTGACTTTAGCCATAGGATCAGCAACCTTTGGCTTTTTCAGTTGTAGAATTTCGGCAATACCTTGAATAAAGGAAGGCTCCAGCGATTCCGGAGTCAAAACAGCACTCTGCTCAGGAACGTCGGTCGGTCGACCGGTAGCAGTGGTCGGTCGACCAGAGTCTGCAAAATCCGATTTTTTTCTCTTTTCGGAATCTGATCTCACGTCAGGAATAGTGGTCGGTCGACTTACAGTAGCGGTCGGTCGACCTCCTGCTCCTTTGACGGGATCAGATTCTTTGGTCGGAATCTCGGCTGGATCATCCTCTTGAGTTGCTTCTTTACAAACACGGCCACTCCTTAGATTTATGACGTTCAGCGTCTCCATGGGTCCCTCAAAACTAGCTGGAGAGCTAGTTCTTTGATTGGCTATGTTCATCAAGTGCTCCTCAAAAATCTTCGTGGAAGTGCAGTGCGCCTCATTCATCTTAAAAACTGTCGTGGTTAAGGCATCAACAATAGCTCTTAATTTCTCAATTTCTCCCGTGTTGTCGACCGTAGTAACTAGGTTCGCACTTTCAAGCTTTAGCTGGGTTGCTTCAAGCTTTTCGAAACGGGCTTCAACTGTTGTCTCAAGAGCCATCACTCTATTCATCTCTACATTCAGTCTTCTTGAATTCCCACGTGAACCCTTAAAAGTAGCCTTATGTACCGCCATGTCTTCAATGGTTTCCCAACCCTTCATATGATCGGTGTTGTTCTGAAATCTCCCATTGGCGGCCACATCAAAAATCATTTTATAGTCATCATAAAGAGAGTTGTAAAAACGGTTACATAGGTCCCATTGTGGAAGGTTATGGTGAGGGATAGAACGGACCAATTTCTTGAATCGATCCCATGCTTCACAAAATCCTTCATCAGGTCCCTGCTGAAAGTTACGGATTTGGTTTCTCAAGTCCTCAGCTTTTGCAAGAGGGAAATATTTCTTGTAAAAAGCCAGGGCCAAGGTGGTCCAATCTGTAACCCCTTCACTTGTCTTGTTAAGGTCCCGGTACCATTCTTGCGCGTCTCCTTTTAATGAGAACAAGAACAGAGTTGTCAGCACCTCATCTCTAGATACCCCTTCAGGTAGGGGTATGAAACAACAATAATCTGTGAAGGTTGTAACATGCTTTATTGGATCTTCATCGGGTTGACCAGAAAATTGACTCTGCTCTACCAAAGAAATATGAGTCGGGCGGAGTTCAAAGGAGCCAGTGGTGGGTTTAGGCAAGGTGAATCCCTTCGGTAAATCTTTAGGCTTCGGCTGTAGGAAGCTATAAATAGAGTCCATAAAGAGAGTACTCAAGCCTTCCTCTCAAAAACCTGTCTTCTAAACAGCACTAGAAGAAAAGGTAAGAACGGTCTTAAGGAACCTAAGTTCCTTAAGACAAGAAAAAAATAAACTAAAAATTAACAAACAAAATTATACCGTCTCCCCGGCAACGGCGCCAAAATTTGACACCCGTCGTTGAGGGGTGCCAAAGATAAGATTTATAAAACCTCAGCTTAAACTCAGTTAGGATAAGTCAAGGGTCGAACCACAGAGAGACAGGGTAAATTATGTTTGTAAATTTAAAGTCTATTGCAAGTAACCAAAAAAGGGGGGTTTGAATTGGGATTTTAACTAACAACTAAAGTAACAAAATAACAAGAAAATTAAGATAAGATAGAAAGGAGATTAGGAACTTCGGTTCCCCATGGTCAAAACAAGTCAATGAAGGGTAAAATAACCAAATAACACAATCCCAAGGAACAAAGAATAAACCTTTAGGTCAAAATTCTACCCAATCCTTACGGTCTTAGGGTTCCTAGAAAAGCACTAAACTTTCGTTCAAGGGCTATCCCAAAGTTGTTGTTAAACTAATCCTAATAATCTTTCAATCCTAAGGATTAGTTCACCAACAACAATGGGGGATTGGTAATTTAATCATCAAACTTATCAAAGTCAAGTTTTTACATGGTTCCCCTAATTCCTAATCACAAGAATTAGTTATGCATGCTTCTGATTATGAAACTAACAATTACTAAGAATATTAAAGAGATAAACATAATTAAAGAAGGCAATAAAAGGGAAAACATGAAATAAGAAATAACAACAAGATGAATAGCAAGATTGAATAAAAAGGAAAGATTAATTATCACAAACTTACAACTTGAATGGAAATCCTAAAAGGAAAGATGAAAGCTTGATACCAAAAAGTCTAACAATGGAGTCTTAAACATAAAGTACTTGGATGAAAATTCCTTAGGTAGAAAATTGCTGAAAAACTACTTAACCTAATAGAAGAGTTTTTGTCTCCTTAAATAAGAAATATTACAAGATTAGGAAACAGAAAAGAAAACGGAAGTCTCGAAACAGTGTCTGGTCGGTCGACCTGTTTTCTCGGTCGGTCGACCGATCCTGCCAATGCGGGTTTTTTTCTTTTTACGCGAATTTGGGCTTCCGTGGAGAACTGGGCCTGTTTATGCTGATACCGGTCGGTCGACCACTTTCGGTGGTCGGTCGACCGCCTCTCTTTATTTCCAGCTTCGATCCGGCCCGATAATTATACTTGAATGCACCATCCGAATTACTGCTCTAAAAACAGCTTCCTAAAGGCAAATAAGGCTTGGTTTTGCTTACTTCCGCATCTTCCTACATACAAAACATAGAAATACCAAAGTAGACAATATGGGAGAAAAAGCAACTAAAAAGTCACGAAAGTGTAAGAAAATACGTGCCAAAAGAGTAAATAAAATGCATAGAATAGGCACGTATCAGTAGCATCATCCGGTAACGAGGCAAGTAAGGCGGTTTTCAAACCATATCTTTTACCTCCATCATGTGCTAGACATCATTTGCTCAATGATATCCTATCTAACGTAGTTTTGGCATTCATGTTAATTTGACTAATGTTCTCCATCCCTTGATCAAATTTACGAAGTTGGTGTTCAATAGCTATGTTGGTAAAAATTTCTTTCAATTCAGTGTCTTTGAACATTGTGTTAATGTTGGATGCATGATGACGGATAAAATATCTATGAAAAGCATACGGCTCTTCCCAACCACTATTTACCTCTACCATTGTCTTTAAAATACCCGAGTGTCGATCGGATATTACACAAATACCAATTCGACGAGTAACGAACTCCCTAATGCAAAGTAAAAACCAACTCCAATTCACATAATTCTCCTTCTTAACTATAGCAAACGGTAAGGGAAATAGTTAATCATTTGCATCAACACCCATAGCAATCAACAACACGCCCCTATACTTCTCGTATAAATGAGTACCATCTATAGAAATAATTGGTTTACAATTGAAAATCCTCTAATTGATGGACCAAAAGCCCAAAAAACACGATGAAATTGATGAATGTTGTTGTGGTTAGTTGGTTTAGTAACGAAATGAATTTGCGTACCCGAATTTGCTTCTTTCAAAGCCTCTAAGTACCTTGGAAGATATTGGTAAGACTCCTCCTAATCACCATAGAGATCCACAATAACTTTTTGTTTTGCACCCCAAGCTTTTGCATAAGAAATGGTAAAGTTATATTCTTTAGTCATAGCCGCTCTCAACAACTTCACCTTCACACCCCAACCGCTTCAACATGTGTTTTATAACATTGCTAATAAACTCTCGTTTTAGATTTTGATGGTCCATGGATGATTTTTATGCAACACATGATGATTCATGGGGGTCTTTGTAATTCGCAATTGTAAATGTTTCGAAAGCAAAACTTTTTTGAGAGGCTCTTAAATACCATTTACAAGGTACCGGTGTTCTAGCACATTTATAGGTAACGGTGTGGAGTTTAGATTCGGTGGTTCTACAAACATGGTTTTTTTGAAGATTGTAGGATGTCACAATTCGCCCTAGTAATTTTTTGTTACCAAACTCTTGACCCACCATAAACTCTTTACCACTCTTATGCACAACTAGACTCGATCTATACCAATTATTCATTTTTTCTTCATCTACATCATGCACCTTAGTAAATTGGGTATTATGAACATTTGAAAAGACAAGGTCTAAACCAATATCATCATCATCATTACAACCAAACAACATCACATCCTCCTCTTCAACATTACCCTCCAACTCATACCCTTTAATATTACAATTTAACCCATCTTCATTGACAATATTTGTGCCCAATGACATACACATATTCTGATGCTCAATTTGGCTTATCATGTTTGTGAAAGAAAGTTGGACATTTTCATTTGATGGTTCAATGACATTTAATTCAAGAAACAAATCCATAGAAGCGGTTTTCGATTGACACACACTTGCCCATAAAGCTCTCATAGCACGATCATTTAACGACAAAACTTTGTAACCTCTCACACTAAGAAATTTCATCTTCAACATTAGATCAAACATAGAGCTATCAACTTCTATAGCATCATAAATCTCATTTTTAAGTTCACTCAAACTCATATTAATATTAGCAATAACAAAAATTTCAAAACCACCTTTATATACTACATTTTCACCATCTACTACAATTTCTCCATTCTGCCAACAATTCAAAAGATAATTATTAATCTCCATTACTAGTTTACTATTAAACTACTAAACTAACTAACTATGTAAAAAATAGTTACAAGTTTGATTTTTACCTTTGCGTTGCTTCCTTACTCGGATAATACAACTTTAACTCTAAGCTGCAAGCCTGCAAATAAACAATTTTAAACAATCAAATATCAATAAATCAACATCAATAATACAATAAACCCGATTGATGAACAACAATGACAAAAACTTCAATAATTATTACCTTATTATGAAATAGGATGAATAGAGATTGATTAGGAAATAATTAATTTTACTTTAGAAGGAAATATGATGAAATATTAGTAATTTCGAAAGGGTTTGGGTAATTTGGGTTTTTTTTGTGTTTTTTTGGGTGAGAGGAAGTAAAGTGTTTAGCTTCGCGAGATTTTTTTTTTATATACTTAACAAAACCGCCGGCTAAGCCAGCTAGCCAGCGGCTTGCTTATTAGCACTTTTAAAATTTGGTTTGCTTCTTGCCCCTGACAGCCTACTTCCTTTTTTTTTCCCTGAAAATCAATGAAGCCGTCACCTTAGCCAGTGACTTCCCTCAATTTTATATTTTCAAATCGTCTGATTCTTTCTATTTCTTTTTTTTTAAGAAAAGAGGTGAAGCCGTTGGTTTAACCCGCGACTTTGTTTAAATTTCTGAAAAATAAATAAAAGTGATGACTTAGACCCATTTGGAAGAAATAGTTTCAAATGAGCCCAAACCGATAAATAATTTGCTTAATAATACCATTTCGTCAAATTTTTTTGGATAATATATAAAATATGAGGCGAGTTTAAGGTAAATCTGAACTTATAAAGAAATAATAAAAGTTCGTGGAAAATTGTTGTGAATTGACAAAGTTTTAGGAATTTAAAGAGTTTTTGTTGATCACCTTTAGAGTTACTAGTTGTTTAATTAATAATTAATATGCACAATTGACAAATTTGCTAATGTTAGATTAATTTTTGAGTGGAAAAGTAAAAATAAAAGCGAGTATTTTTTTTTTTAATGAAAGGATGTGCTAGGAAAAATAAAAAAAAAAAAATACATTGTATCCATAAAAAGTGACGTTCAAAATATAAAAGAAAAATAGTTGTCATTATTCTTTATTAATTTGTACGAAGTAAGTTACAACTTCACAAAAACCAATAAGAAATGTGTAAAATTGAGTGAGCTTGATGCAACCTATTAAGAATGCATGTGCCATCTTCATGTACTTATGCATAGAGACAAAACTAATGACACCTCCTTCGAATATAATCTACACTTAATGACTACTTAACCCAAATATTCGGCAACATCTAACATCTACCAACTAGCCAACCGTAGTCCTCAATTCTACACTCGAAACCTTTGTTTTATCCCAAGGCCGGTCTACTTATAATCTAATCTAATCATCAAAATCAAAACTAATACCCTTTCCATTTCAAAAGGATCTTTTAATTTAACTTTTACGGTAATAATTGAAAATCTTTTACCATGAATAGATGTAAATTATGAAAAAAAGAAATTACTCATACAAAAATCATCTTGTAAGATACCGTAACCTAAAAACAGGAATACTTATATTAAAATGGTTTAGTACAAATGTACTATGTACAATAACTTATTTGTAACTTTACAAACTTATTTATTAACTCAAATAATTAACATTAAGTTTTTAGAGGACTATTCACGATTTTACCCGTTACTCTATATTATAATAACCGTAAATCGTTTTATATAGTCATTGAAATGAAATATTTTTTAAAGACAATTTTACTTTTATTATCTACCCTTAAAAAAGAGGAGTGTGATATATAAATGAGTTATAATTTGTCAATTTTAAATTTAAGATGAATGCTTCCCTCTATTTGTGATTTGTGTTTTTCTCCCAAATTTGAAGAGGCTCGGAATTTATGGTAGAAAAAGAAGTACAACATAAAAAGGAAAAAAGAAAACATTATTATTAATCCTTCTTTTCTCTCTATCATTTGTCTTTTCTCTGCCTTACCCTTTTTTATTCACAGTTTCACACTCCTCTTCTCTATAAAACCGAATATATGTTCTCTCGTTCTCTCCATTATTCACACAAAAAACACACATTGAATTTCTTACCCAAATTTCAATAAGATTTATTAAATACTTGTTTATATAATACTCCGTAAGATAATTGCTGAAATGGGATGTTATCTAAACTGAAGTTTACAAAGAAAGTGATTAATTGGTAAATGTTTACAAAAAGAAACAAATGTCTTTTGTAGGAAAAAGATAAGACCCTTTTGTTCCTGCATCTTTTTGGTTATTAAATACACAATTCACTTAGCCTCATAATAATTGTAAGATTGGTTGTTGTTGTTGTTGTTGATGGGATTGAGTTATTTATTTAATTGGTAATTGTTTGTACCCCTCTTAAGGCGAGAACCCGTTAGGTGTCCGTCTTAAACAAGAATTAGTGGTAGAGCAATACAAAAGGAATAAGAAAAGTCTTCTAAATAAAGTGCAGGATTGTTGTTTATTCGTCATGCTTAAATTTAAGTAACTAAAAGAAAAAAAGGGTTCTGATCTATTTTGGCAAGATGAGTCTTTGAGATTAGTTGTGGACTTGTGGGTAGGTAAGTTTTTGACTTTGATTTTAGCCAAAAAAAAATATTAGAGATATAAGAGAAGAGAAGATATAGAGGGAGGGAAATAGAGGAAAAAAGAAGGTGAGAAATGGGTTCATATGGGAAACTTGCAAGAAGAGCTTTGGAGACAGATTCACCAGTCATGGTTCAGGTTAGCATTTTAATATCAATACCTCTTGCTTAAGACCCATATTTTAATATAAAGTTTTAATCTTTGCTAATGTTTTTTAGCATCCCAAGTTTATTATGCATACATAGATGTCATGTTTTTTTAGAAATGGCTCTGAATTTTATGGTGATTGGAGTTTTATGGATTCTAAATGTGTGTTTAATTAATGGGTGTTTTGGTTTGGGAACTGGGAAGTGAGATTTTTGTTGTATAATAATTGTGCAGATACAAGAACTGTACAGGTCTACCAAAGATGCTGTGTCCCTGGCTCAGGTTTGTGCATCCATTTCCCTTTTCAAGTTATATTGTTTTAGTGTCTAAAGTACTTCGTATTCATCTTTTCATTCATGGTCTACGAATCTAGGATCATCTAGTCGGCCGAGACAAATTATGATGTTAGACTGGTCGGATGTAAGCAACTTTACCCGTGTTCACAACATATGTAATTGTTTTTCGAATTTATGACTTGAGATGAAAATTGTGTTGAGAATTGCATTGATTGAATGCTACAAGGAGTCGGCCGTTTTAGTGAGCCATTTTGCTTCATTGGATCATAATCTAGAAAACAAAAGTTCTTTTATTAAGAAGTCTTTGAGTCCATTGGTGATACCGGGGTTTCAGAAAAGTGTGCTATACACACCTCAAAAGAATCGGTGTTACGTTGATTTTTATATAGGGATTGACTTGAACGTAAAGATCCTTGCTTATAGACTTGATAGATTTATCTCTCATTCACATCTTGCACGGTGTTGGCATTTTATTCTGTTAGAAAATCGGCAATGGGGAATTGTTGGAGAACATATTGAGAATAAAGGTTGTTAACTATATTGCTTGCGAGGTCCTTTGGAAGCACGTTTTGCTATTCATAGTTGATTACGGTTTGCTGGTAGCTGCTTTGTAACGTTTTGGCATTTGAATATAGGAATTATTATTTATGGCTTGTCTGTATTTGATGGACAACCACATTTTCAAGCCGCGTGAAAAGCGAAATTACTCAACTTTAACTTTATATTAAGGTCACCAACAACATTGCAAGGTTTTCTGCTGACAAGTCTGTTTTTGTACCTTTCTATGAGCTTAGTCATTCGTGTTCAGTGTTTAAGATGTATAGGTCTTCCAACTACTAAGTTCTTGTTGCTGGATGAGTTTAGCTTTGGATCATAACAGTCAAGCATGAAGTGTCAGAAAATAGAGGTTCTGAAAATCTGGAATGTCGAGGGTTGCTTGTCAAGTAATGCTTCTCTTATGGTTGGCTAAACTGGAAGATATAACAATAACATAAACGTGATAAATATCTGTTTTTCTCTCTTTGGGAGTTTGTTCTATTAGTTTTTACACATTATAGAACGAAATCCCTGGTATCTGGCTTAATATTCCAATGTTTGTTCGAGCCTGCAACTTGTTCCCCAAAGTTCAACCCTTACCTAAGTTGCTGTGGGTGCTAATTTCTCTTTTTAAAGATGATATAACAGTAACCATCTTCACGCTTTATGTTAGTCTGTGTGCTTTCTGCTTAATTAATCCGTGGAATGTGCTATGAGGCACTCACCAGTAATGCTACCAGAGGTTACATCCTCAGCCGCAAGAATTGTTTTGTATAGACTACATAGACACATTTTGTATAATCAGGGATGGTTTGGGTGCTATTGCAGCTGGCCCTCTTACATTTCCGTTCTTTATGTAGGGTGTAGTTCATTGGCAGCCACCAAAACGAGCATTGGAGAAAGTTAAAGACCTTGTATTTGAATCTCAAATCAGTCGGTATGGTTCTGATGAAGGGTTACCTCAACTAAGAGATGCACTGATGCAAAAGGTACTTGTCTTCAATTTTGTTTTTCTCCAAGTTTAATGAGCTTAGTGGCTTACAGGCTATGCCTAATCCATGGATTAATTCACTTGTTTTCTGCATTGTACTATTTATAAGTTTTGCTATAAATGGTACACAGAGTCCAAACGACTAATAAAATAGGCACACATTTAGTGTGTATACTCCAGTGTCCTAGTGTCCTTCGTTTTGGCACATATTCATATTTTATTTGTTAAACTAAAACCATTGCACCATATTTTGTCTCATCTTTACTGAGATTCTGATATTATCTCTGCTTGCCAGTTGGAAAGAGAGAATAAGTTGAACAAATCCAAGATTATGGTGACAGCCGGTGCTAATCAGGTGCAGAATTGTTGTCTCTTTTACTTCTACAAAGAAATAAACATGTTTTCAAAGTGTAATTTATGGTTTCATAGTCTATGGTTTTTGGATTTAGTCTTACATATTTAGTGCTACTATTCATCCATTTTCAATGTTATGTCATTTTACTTTCGGTTTGGTTTTATGTTACTTCGACGATTCAAATTGGTTTCATGTCACGTGTTTGACATTCTGACACGACTCAACAATCGGCATTTTATTGCACGCCAAAAGTGTGAAACTTTTTGACAAAATAGTTGTGCTAGAATGCACCGCCCCGTGTCACATTGGACACTTGACGCCAAATCTGAATAATGTTCCCTTGACCAAAGTTTGATCATAGAGTTCTAATTTGTGTATTATATCAATTGTGAGAAAAAGTGGATATCTTTCCTCATTAATTCTCGTTACCCTGCTAATTTTTTTTCATTCCTTGATGCCAGGCATTTGTGAATCTTGTTCTCGCGCTATGTGATGCCGGGGATTCTGTAGTTATGTTTGCACCATATTATTTCAATGCATACATGTCCTTTCAAATGACTGGTGTTACCAACATACTGGTTGGGCCTGGTACTCCTGAGACCCTTTACCCAGACGCAGGTGAGAAACCTCTTCGTTAATCTAATACTGCTGTCGCCTGAGTGCCTGACTATTGTACAGCTAAAGCATTTACAGTCCACACTGTGTTCATTTTTTATGCTTCACTTATTTGCAAGAACTATTACGGCCGGGTGCAAAATTTGCAAATCATCTATAGGGTAGCAAGTAGCAATGTTGGGACTTTAGGAAGTCAGAGAGTAGTTTAGCAGCTTCTGTAAGATGATAGGTTTTAAATGTTCTAGGGGATTCCGTATTTCCTTTTGGATTTAAGACTTTGAATTTCTTTAGATGCACCAATAATTTGAGCTCCTTATGTACACATGCTACTATTTTTAACAACACCACCAATGCCTCAAGAGGCGTCGGTGACGATCGGAGCCACCCTACTCCTGTGTTAACAATACATAAAGATTGTTTGTCGACGACGTTACTTCTGTGTTAACAATACATAGAGATTGTTTGTGGATGACCAATAGGGTGTGTATGGATACAAAATAGATGAGAGAAAGACAGGGAGGGAATGGAATGGAGGGAGTATAGCTTATAGGAGCAAAAAATCAATCCATCCATTTCCCTGCTAACCAAACAAAAGACTTTGTATATCTTCTTCCCCCTCCCTTTCTTTTCCCTTCAATTATTCTTCCCAAACAAGCTCATAATGAAAATGGCACCAAGCCACTGACAAGATTAGCAGGGAATGGTACACATCAACTTACTGTTACAAAAACAATATTACATGAGTGTCTTAGGTATCTTGGAAATGGCGGGGGAAAGAGAGATCTCATGTCCACAAACTTACTTCTGTGTTGTAAAAACATGGTGGTACAAAAGTGGTTGTTTCTGAGGACTTATTATGCTACATAACAATAAAAAGAACCGCAATCACTTAGGGTGTGTTTGGATTGAAGATTTGGAAGGAAAGGGAGAGGAGTGATTTAAGGTGTGTGGATTGAGAGAATTGGAGGGGGGGGGGGGGTGTTTCAATTTCTATGGTTTGGTTACAATATATGGAAGGAGGGAAATGAAAGGGGAGGAAAATGAGAGGATTCAATTTCTCTTCTTTAAACCAAACTAAAATTTCTTCATTATTGACAACATTTGAAAGGAAAACTTTCTTTTGACTTTTACTTAAAAATGATATGGCCAAATACTCCTCTAATATGGCTTAACTCTCTCCATTCTTCAATGTGGTTGGGTGGTTTGGAATGAAATGGAATGGATTCTTGACATTCCAGTGTTTGGTTGAGATATTTTGAAATGGAGTTAGAATCCATCCGGATACTCATTCCACCCCAACCCGTGGAATCCCATACCCACCTCCTATCCATGGATTTAAACTCCATTCCTTTATGTTTATTTTTCAAATGAACCAAACATGTTTTGAAAGGTATGGAGTTGGAACCCCTTACTACTATAATTTCTCATTCCAATCCATTGCATTCCTAAGCGGTGAACCAAACGACCCTTAAAATCACCTTCTTCCTCCATCCTCCTCCTTTTCCCTCTACTTTATTTTTGCTATCCAAACAACCTCCCTTCATTCCCCCTCCCTTTCCTTCCCTCCATCCCCTCCCCTCCCTTTCCCTCTCAATTTGCTATCCGAACACACCCTTAAAGGGATGGGAAATCCATTGTTTGGTTAGCAAAATGGAGGTGAAAGGATTTGGAGGGAAGGGAAAATGAATCCCTCCATTTCACTCCTCCAAGCTAATTTGTTTTCTCTCCAACCAAGGCAATATTTGGAAGAAAATCACCTCTTTCATTGTTTGGATAGCAAAAAAGGAGGGAAAGGGAGAGGAGGGAGAATGAGGGAAAAGAAAGGGAGAGAAGGGGAGGGGAGGGAGAATGGAGGAGGTAATTTTCCTTTCAAATCTTTCCTTTGTTGAAGAGAAAATAAATTGGCTTGGAGGAGGGAAATGGAGGGCCTTCCCTCCAAATCTTTCCACCTCCATTTTGCTAACCAAACAATGGACTTCCTATCCCTTCAAATCACTCCCCCTCCTTTCCTTCAAAATCCCTCAATCCAAAAACACCCTTAGTATGCCAGTTTGCTCCGTAAGGAATATTTGTGTCTGCTAATTTGTGGATTAGTGTAGTTTTGGATCTAATAGTGAATTAGAATGTCCATTGTATCTCATTGTACATGTTGCTGTTTTCTTCATTGCCCTGGTATGTCAACGTCATTAGTAGTTTAGGACTGGAAC
Source organism: Silene conica (assembly GCA_029255685.2). NCBI lineage: Eukaryota > Viridiplantae > Streptophyta > Magnoliopsida > Caryophyllales > Caryophyllaceae > Silene > Silene conica. Next base: position 82,160,411 of record CM055312.2, on the reverse strand, counting down.
TTCTGTCAAAATTGTAGTTTTCGGTAATTCTCTTACCCTTTAAAGTTTCCTATTCGATCACCACATTTTACACCATGAAATAGCTGGATGCTTCTGTGTTGGACTTGAATGTGCGTTGTAAGCATGTCAGTTTTTCACATTTCACCTTTTTGTCCCTAGCTATAAATACTAAATTATTTTTTACCGTCAATTTTGGAGAAATTGCATGAACGAACGACTTTTCATTCTTATTTTCCAAATATATATGAATTGTTACAAGTGTGTAGGTTAGACGAAGGTCTGAAATCACTCTGGTCTTAATGCTGGTCGCACTAATTTCCTGTACAGATTCCCGTGCCAATTTACGTTTTTTTCATTGTCAAGATGACTTGATTTGAATTTAAATATTCCATTCTAATGAAATTTCAGCGATGTAACCCCGTTGCTTAAAGTATGTTTCAACCATGTTGACGTCAATTAGGTCATTGATCATAAGGTATCTTGTTTACTAATGGGTAATGACCATTTTACTACTGAATCAAAATGCAATATTCACAATTTTGCTTCTAAACCTTGATTTATGTGCATTTTTTTTGGAATAATTTTCCTTGACTAATTACAAATAACGTATGATTGCTTGTTAGACTGGCTAGAAGAAACTCTGAAGAACACAAACCCACCACCAAAGGTAGTGTCAGTTGTTAATCCTGGCAACCCATCAGGAACCTATGTACCAGAACCTCTACTCAAGGTCTTCCTCCTCTTCTTGATTTCCCTTGAGTTCTCTCTCCCATTCTGCACTTGACTACGAGTTAATCCTTTATTATATTGGCACTCAAGCTAGATGGTTTGATTTCTGTAAAAATTACTGCTCGTGAATCGTCTAACCCTGCTCCTTTTTACTTGAGTAGAGAATTTCTGAGCTCTGTAGAAAGGCTGGGTCTTGGCTCATTGTAGATAATACCTATGAGTAAGTCAAATCTTTCTTTATCTTGAATCTCTTATTCTTTCATTACACCCTCAGAATCTTTCTGCATAATGGTTCAATAATTCTATTATAATTAAATACTCCGTCGAAAGGTGGTGGATAATAAGCATATAGACATGTTATTTCATCTCAGTTTGAGACTTCATCTCTAAATTGGCCGTCGCTCGGCCTAATCCTACTGGAGCGTTAAATGTGGCCAAAACCGCTTAAAAATGCAGTCACGGCAACTTTTAGAACCTTTATATAACTCAGGTGTGAGACGTTGTCACACTGTCACCGTATAAATTTAATGCCGCAGTTATAAACCGTTGATAATAAACTCTGTTTATCTCGCAATACATGAATTGCAGATATTTCATGTATGATGATCTGAAACACTCGTGTGTAGAAGGAGATCACATAGTCAACATTTTTTCTTTTTCAAAGGCCTATGGAATGATGGGATGGCGTGTTGGATATGTAAGTCGTCTGCCTAAGTATGTGCCTGTAGTACAGTTAAAATGTTGTCCCTACTATTATAGGGAAGTAAGTATAATCTAGCTTCCTTGTTCACCGCCCTCTTATTATGCAGATAGCATACCCTGCTGAGGTAGATGGGCTCTTGACTCAGCTGCTCAAGGTACAGGACAACATCCCGATTTGTGCTTCCATAATATCTCAGTACTTGGCACTCTACTCCCTGGAGAATGGAACTGATTGGGTGAAAGACCAAGTCAAAGACTTGGTCAAGAATAGAGATCTGATCAAAGAAGCACTTGCCATTCTAGGAGAGGATGCTGTGAAAGGGGGAGAAGGGGCTATCTATCTGTGGGTTAGGCTCCCCGACTCCTTCCAAGATGACTTTGATGTTGTGCGCTGGCTAGCTCGTAAGCACCGTCTCATTTTAATACCTGGAAGTGCTTGTGGTTGCCCTGGGCACCTCCGAATAGCCTTCGCAGGTATGCCGGAGGCTGAAACTGCTGTTGCCGCTAATAGACTCAAAAAAGGCCTAGAGGAGTTATTGAGAGATGGCATGGTGGAGTAATGATTGAAAATATTGAATAAAACTTGAATGCTTTACTTGCTAGAATGATTGTGCATTTGCGGTCATTAAATTACATTTGAAAGAAGAAAGTTTAGTCTGATCTTGTAGATGTGAACAATATATCTTGGGGTAGAGGAATATATGGAATAACTATGTAATTCCTTTCATTTAAAAAGAAATTGATGAAATATTTGGGTCCCGGTTTTCAATTATTCAAAACCATATCCGCTCCGGTTTAGCATAATATAATCCGGTTCGGATACCGCATCCGGAAAAAAAACGAATTTTCGGTTTTCTTTTTACGGTTTTCGGTTCGGTTTCGGTTTTATAAATCGGATCCGATTTTTTTTCTCAGCCCTAAGGATGTCTACTAGCTTAGGCGTATCACTAGAAATGAGATCCATGAGCTATTTGGACAATTTGAAATAGTTACATTTAGAACTGACAGACAAAAAATACATCACGAATATGACATGAAATTTACGGTTTGGAGTGAGACTTAATGATTTAATTATGTAACTCGATTGATATGAACACGACATGAAATTTAACTTGGTCGAGTTTGAACCGACCTCTTTAAACACGAACGTGGCACGTATTACCTGTTTACTAAATCCATCTATTTTTTCTCTATTACATAAATATATTTTGAACTCATTGACATGGCACGTAAACACTATATAAACCTGACATGAAAATTAGTAAACGAGTGGGTTTTGGTTGAGAATTGATGACTCATTTATGTATGTGGGTCAAATCGACATTGTAACACCTCCACCTACCAAAGTTGTAACACCCTCATAATCTAAGGCCCTTAAGAAGGCTCATCAAACTATGAAAGTGTCACCATCTCGGTTTCCCGAGGTACAATAGCAAAGTAAAGGTGCAAGTAACTTAGCATCAGAGCGACGGTCTTGGAACCTAAACCAATGAACCCAAATGAACTTAGGTGTGTCTAAATGAAATGAACTCACGTATAAGTATGTAAGGCTACCGCAAAGGTTTGACAGATGTCCCGAAACCGCGGACTCGCTTACATGCTTTGTATTTGAATGTATGTATGTGTGTTATACTGTGTGGCGAGACTTTGCGTATGATATACAATTGGTAAACATGTGAAATTATGAACGAGATATGTGAAACAAAGTTGCATGATTCACACGAAATTTTTGGTGACGTTTGCATGTATATTTTGTTGGTTAAGTGTTGTAGTGTGCATACAGGACTACGTGATGCGTAGGATAGGTGAATGACGTTTTCCCTTCACGAAACTTGACTGGTAAGGTAGCTCGGCCAAGTGGGGAGAACTCGACCGAGTGGGTGTGGCTCGGCCAAGTTAATGCAACTCGACCGAGTGGAGATGGAGTTCGACCGAGTAGGGTGAACTCGACCGAGTAAGTGAGACTCGTTCGAGTAGAGGTGGCTCGGCCGAGGTGGTAGAACTCGCTCGAATTAGTATAACTGTTGTTTTTTGTTATGCCGTAGGCGGTAAGCTTACGTTTCTTTTAGTTCTTATAGTTACGATGGCCCCAATGAAACCAAATCAGGCCTCTACTCAGATTGCTACCATGTCTCTTGATGAGATATCCCGTCTCATCGAGATCAATGAGTCATTTAACATCACAATAAAGAATTCAGAGAAGCCAAAAGTGTAACCAGTTAGCGCGCATGAGATTAGTAATGCTATGTCGCGTCACCGTCCTACCGTCTTTGAGGGTACGGGTACGCCGGGTTTGCTAGAGGATTGGCTCTGAGAGATGGAGAGTGTGTTTGAGGTTGTCGATTGTCCTAACGACCTTAAGGTGTACCAGGATGCGTTTTATCTACGTGACTGGTCAAGCTGGGGGCTAGTGGGTGAAAGAGAGAGTGAAAGCTAGAGAATATTTCTTGGAGCTGGGACAGTAGTATGTACCGTGGGAAGGGTTTAAGGGGACTATGAGACGTGAGTTCGTGCCTGAGCATGTTCGTAGCCAAATGAGAAAAGAGTTTGACTATATTAGCATATCAGATACTAATATAACAGTTTCAGAGTACTATATCAAGTTTAATGACTTGGCAAGGCAGCTGGAGGATGTAACACCCCTCCCTTGCGTAGCTGCCTTGTGACTCGACTCGGCCAAGTTAGGCTAACTCGGTCGAGTGAGTCGAGCTCGGTCGACTAGGTGTAACTCGACCGAGTAGTTGTAACTCGGCCGAGCTAGTGCTACTCGACCGAGTTGCTCCAATTCAGTCGAGCTGGCTTTTCCGTGTTCTGAACCGCGGTTTTATATATATTAATCCGAGGTTAAAACCTCATTTACCTTATAATCAAAAAACAGTAAACCCTAATCCCCTTTCACCCATCCTTCTCAAATCCTTCAAGAGTGTATAACAAAGGTTTAGACACGTCGATCATCTAGCCTAGTTGTCGTCAGCAAGTAAGTGTGGTTCTTATCTTTTATATGTCGTTAGATTTTGGTATGTCGTAGTGAGTAACCCTATATATAATTCATAGGAGGAGATTTCATAGAGGAACGTTGGTAAAGAAATCTTGGAATGACTTTCGTGATATTTGCCTTGAGGTAGGGTTTCCCTACTCAAATCTGTGTGAATATGATTATGATGGTACTGTAATGTTTATCTGATATCACTATACTGTTGTGAATTGAGTTGGGAACATATGCGTGGGACCGTTGCGGGAAATGACTCTCACTCCTACGATCGCTCTTCGTAGGACCCGCCACGGAGGGGATGTGCACGTTAAGGATCTGGGTACCCCTTGCCACAAGCAAGTGGGGATTGATGTGGGGCTTGAGGCCGTCACTTGTGTTGTTGCATGTGATAGTGATATCCGTATTTGTGGTTTATCAGATTGTGGTATTGACCTTGTTTGTGTTATGGCCGTCTTATTTAGCAGATTCCGATTGTTGTTGTGTTTACTATGATGATCCATGTAATGGTGAACAGAGTCTCAGGTTCGACGATGTTGATGTTTGCTGACTTGGGGAGGATGAGACTTCACTCAGTTTTGTAGCGTCATGATAATATTTAGCTTCCACGGTCATTTCGTTATTTTGGATTGTTTATCAGACGGTTGTAACTTATACATTATTCTTTATTAATATAAAGGTTGCATCTTGGTTTGTTTACTTTGATATTATACCTCAGGAAAATGAGATGGTAGTGCTTTCATAGCCTGATGGTCCTTCATAAAGGCCTTGGATTATACCGTTGATGCATGGATGCCTCCCTCACTGGGTCCGTGATAGCCTTCCTGGCGGTTGTAATTACCGTAACTTTGCTTGCCCTGGTTACCCCACGTACTCGTTGAACGACTGCTCCCATAACTCTAAGTACCCTATGGAGGTCCCTGATAACTATCTCCCCCGAACTTCCTTCACTTTAGCCTCTTGTGCTCAGCCGCACCATAATTAAAGCATCTCAAAACAGAGGTGTCACTGTGATTGCGACCCCCACGACCTCCATAACCCGCTCCTCCAGAAAACGAACGACCCTAGCTAAAGTTCCCCTTCATTCTTGAATCATCCCCTCGAACTCTTGTTCTTAGTCTTCTTCTTCTTTCCTTCCTCCTCACGCGCCTCTTTGACTAGATTAGCCAACCTCTCTGCATGCGCATTTCTCTCATATACCTCCTTAAGGTCTATCAACACTCCTACAAGTAACTTCTCCATGATGCGGAAAGTCAACCCCTTCTCGAACCTCAAAGTTAACGCCTGTTGGGTCAGCCCCATATCCTCTGTAACACCCATACTAGACCTACCTCGTCAGTGACGATAGTTCAAGATGATGGCTAGAAGAATAGTGGCAAGTTATTCACCTTGGGGAAGCAGGCTCCAGCGGAGGATGCTCATGTGGTGACTAGTACTTTTATTGTTAATGGTCGTCCTAGTTTTGTTTTATTTGATTCTGGGGTAACCCATTCTTTTGTGTCAATAAGTCATGCTAGGAGTCTGGGATTGGAGTCTTTTGAGATAGCCAAGGATGAGGTATTCATACCTTCGGGGGAGTCTGTCGTATGTAAAAGGGTGTATAAGGGTGTGTCGTTTGTAATAGGGCACGTTGATTTTCCAATTGATTTGTTTGAGTTTCCTTTAGATGGTTTTGAGGTTATAGTCGGGATAGATTGGTAGATTGGCTGGGTAAGTATATGGGTACAATTGATTGTTATCAGAAGAAGGTGACCATGAGGGGACCGAAGGGAGTCAGGGTGTCCTATAAGGGCTTTGTAATTAGACCTAAGGTCAAGCTCATATCAGTTTTGACCCTGAAATCTTGTTTGAGGGAGGGAAGTCCTTTGATTTTATGTCACGTGAGGGATACCAGAGTGGATGAGGTGTTGCATGAGAGTATTTCAGTGGTGAGTGAGTTTGGGGATGTCTTTCCGGAGGAGGTACCTGGGTTACCACCCAAGAGGGATATTGATTTCAGTGTTGAGCTGAAGCCGTGAACGAGACCTATTTCTGAGGGCCCTTACCGGAAGGGACCGAGAGAGTTGAAGGAGCTGAAGAAGCAGTTGAATGAGCTATTAGATATGGGATAAATTCGACCTAATGTATCGCCTTAGGGAGCGCCAATGTTGTTTGTCAAGAAGCAGGATGAGAGTACGAGGATGTGCACACACACACACACACACATATATATTAATATATATTATAGTGAGCTGAACCATGTGACGGTGAAGAACCATAACCCTTTGTCTGGGATAGATGATCTATTTGATCAATTGACTAGAGCTAGAGTGTTCTCTAAGATCGATTTGAGGTCAGGTTACTGTAATACTCCATTGAACCGAATATGATATCCGGGTGGGGTAACCCTTTGAAGAGGTCCATTGATAGGCTTATATGACTAGTGCTTAAAGGGATTAAAAGTACTACTCATATCAACAAAGTGCACTTTCTCTTCTGGTTATCCCTGCGAAAGAACTCTAAAGTTAAGCGTGCTTAGCTGGGAGTAGTCTTAGATGGGTGACCTCATGGGAAGGTTCCCGGGATGCGCATGAGTGAGGACAAAATGCGCTGAAAATGACTCGTGTTGGTTTATGGGGCCAGTACATAGCCTGGCGAGCTACCGTGGCTAACATTTCCGGTCCTAGGTTTGGGCCGGGGTGTTACAGTTACCATCAGTTGAGGATCAGGGATATAGATATACCTAAGACTGCCTTTAGATCTAGGCATAGGCATTATGAGTATGTGGTGATGCTATTTGGATTGACTAATGCACTTGTTATGTTCATGGATCTGATGAGCCGTGTCTTTAGTCCGTATCTCGATAAGTTCGTGGTGGTATTCATTGATGATATCTTGGTCTAATCTAAGACCAAGGAGGAGCATGTAGAGCATTTGAGGATAATGTTGCGACTTTAAGGGACAACCAACTTTATGCTAAGTTGTCCAAGTGTGAGTTTTGGCTGGAGAAGGTAGCATTTCTGGGGCATGTGATATCTAACGAGAGTGTAGCTGTGGACTCCAATAAGATTGATGCAATGTCGAACTGGGAGCCCCCTAAAAATGTTGCCGAGGTTCGTAGTTTTCTGGGTTTAGCGGGATATTACATGCGGTTCGTGAAGGACTTTTTCTAATATTGCTAGGATGCTGACTGCGCTTATGAGGACAAATATGAGATTTCGATGGGATGAGGGTTGTGAGAAGGTGTTCCAGATCCTTAAGGAGCGTTTGACTACAACCCATATCTTAGCTTTGCCAGAGGGGAGTGATAACTTTAAGGTGTATACTAATGCCTCAATGAATGGATTAAGGTGTGTGTTGATGCAGAATGAGAAGGTGATTGTGTATGCGTCGAGGCAGCTTAAGCCTTATGAGGAGAATTACCCTATTCACGACTTAGAGGTTGGTAGTGTGGTATTTGCATTGAAGATCTAGAGGCATTATCTATATAGAACGACTTTTAGGGTGTTTTTATATCATAAGAGTCTGAAGTACATCGTCACCTAGAGAGAGACAAATATGAGACAAATGAGGTGGATGGACTTAATGACTATGACATGGAGATAGTTTATCATGAGGGGAAAGCAGATGTAGTTGCAGATGCTTTGAGTAGGAAGAGTGTACATTCTTTGTGCACACCGGTGTCTTTGATGCGACTGAGGGATGAGTTTAACCAGATGGGGATTCATGTGATTAGGAAGGATGATTCGATGGGAGATTTGACAGTGGAGTCTGAGTTATATGGTGAGATCCGAGATAGTCAGTTGCTTGATCCTAAGTTCGTGGAGTGGAAGGCAAAGTTAGACCAGGGTGGACCTTCGAGGTTTTCTCTTACTGCTAATGAGAGTCTTCGTTTCGATGAGAGGTGGTATTTTCCTAATAATGTTGATTTGAGGAAGAGGATTTTTTACTGAGGCTCATAGTGTACTTTATTCAGTACATCCAGGTGGGGATAAACTGTACAGGGATCTGAAGCAGACTTTCTGGTGGCCAGATATGAAGAAAGATGTTGTTGAGTTTGTGGCTGGGTATTTGACCTGTCAAAGAGTGAAAGGGGAACAACATAGGCCGCAGGATAAGATTCAGTCCTCAGTGGTGCTAGAGTGGAAGTGAGAGTCTATATCTATGGATTTCATCGCGGGGTTACCTCGATCTCAACGAGGTAACAACATGATTTGGGTGATCGTGGATCATTTGACCAAGTCAACTCTTTTGTCCCTATAAAGGACACTTGGAGCAAGGTAGAGTTAGCCCTAGCTTATAGGAAGAATGTGGTGAGATTGCATGGGATACCCAAGGATATCGTGTCAGAACGGGATTCGGGTTTCATTTCTAGATTCTAGTAGGAGTTGTAGGAGATGATGGGTACGACATTGAAGATGAGTAAAACTTTTCACCCAGCTACAAATGGTAAGACCGAGCGGACAATTAAGACCCTAGATGATATGTTGAGGGCTTGTGTGATGGAGTTTGGGGGTAGTTGGGAAGAGAGGTTGGATTTGAGTAAGTTCTCCTATAACAACATTTACCATGTTAGTATTGGGATGACACCTTTCGAGGCTTTGTATGGGAGAATATGCAAGAGTCCAGTATGCTGAGATGATAGTTCCGAGGCAGTAGTTTTGGGTCCTCAGTTGGTGCAGGATATGATAGATCAGATTCGAGTGATTCGGCAGAAGATGAAGGCAGCTCGGGATATACATAAGAGTTATGCAGACTTGCACCGCAAGGATATTGAGTTTCAGGTTGGGGATAATGTGTTACTTAAGGTTTCACCTATGAGGGGCGTGATGAGATTCGGAAATATGGGCAAGTTGAGTCAGAAGTTCGTAGGGCCTTATGAGATTCTTGATCGAGTTTGAGAGGTTGTTTATCGCTTAGCGTTACCAGCGACCTTTGACCAAGTTCATAATGTGTTTCATGTGTCCTAGTTACGGAAGTATGTTAGTGATCCATCTCATATCCTTGAGGAGGGGCCATTAGATCTCGATGAAGCTCTATCCTATGTGGAAACCCCTAAGGTCATCCTTGATAGTAAAGTTCGTAAGACCAGGACAAGAGACACCAAGCTTCTTAAGATATTATGGTCAAACCACGATGTTGAGGAGACTACTTGAGAGTCTGAGTCTACTATGAGGGAACATTACCCTCAGTTGTTTGATCAGGTATGTGAGGTTACATGGACATAACTTGTTTCTTTTCGAGGGATAAGAGATGATCGCGCACTAGGTTTTGAGTCTTTTGGGAATACTTGTTTAATTGTTGCTATATACCTTGTGGTGTTTAGTCTTGGTATCTTGCACATCCTCGGGATGTAGTAAGTGGATTTCGTAATTTTGTGAGTCTAGTCGCGCCGATCATCAGCGCCGAGTGCATTTTTCCGTATCGGCGCCACAGTAACTTTATAAAAGAATTTTGGAAGTTAAAATTACAATTTACCTTAAACAGTCTACCGCCTTATCACTTTTCTCTCAATACCCCTCACCCTAAATCCTTAGAAGTACCTACCGTAGTCTAGTCGCGCCGATCATCATAGCCTAGTGTCGTCATCGTCAAGTAAGTTTCGTTCTCGTTAGTTAATATGTTTTGAGATAAGTTATGTTGTGACGATTGTTACTAATACGTATATGTTATCTTAGGAGAAGATTTCATAGAAGAACGTTGGTTGAGCATATTCAGATCTTAGCCTTACGTGATTTGCCTTAAGGTAAGGTTTCTCTACTCTGTTACTGTTAATTGTGGTTGTGACGATCTTGTTTTGTTGAGTTATTGATTGGGAACATATGTTTGGAACCATTGACGGGAAATGGTTCTCAATCCTGCGATCACCCTTTGTTGTTTCTGCTGCGGAGGGGATGTGCACATTAATGGTCTGGGTAACCCTTGCCGTGAGCAAGTGGGGTTGGATGTGGGACTAGAGGTCGCCACTTGTGAGATGATATAACATGACATCAGTTGGTTGTTGCGTATTTGGTATTTTGTTATTACTTTTGGTAGTGACCGTCTTATTTGACAGTAACTGACGCTTGTTGTATGTTACTGTGATGATCCATGGTTATGTTGAGCAGATTCTCAGTTAGTACGTAGTGACGGTTGATGCTATGGCTGAGAGGATTGGGTCATCACATTCTTTTGTAGTTTAGCCACAGTTTATTTTTATACTTAGCTTCCGTAGACATTTGTTTTAATATATTTCTTTTGAGACAAATTAAATGTATTTCACTTTATTTATCTTATAATAAGTTACATGCATCTTTACTTTAATATTGTATCTTGGGAAACTAAGATGGTGACACTTCCATAGTCTGATGGTCTTTCTTAATTAAAGGCATTCTGTTATGAGGGTGTTACAAAAGTATCTTACCAAGGCATACCTTAATAAATGGAGATGTTACCATCTTCATTGCCTGAGTTAGTGAACATCATATCAGTGATAAAAGAAACAATATATAAATTTCATGTTTAAAGTATAAAGTTTACAAGTCACCACCCCTGAAGGTAACTTTTCCATGATGCAGAGAGTCAACCCCTTCTCGAACCTCAGAGCCAGCGTCTGCTGGGTCATCCCCAAGACTCATAAACAATCATACTATCTGAGATCCAGAAACTATTAAATCAGCTCTAACCGACTACGGACTTGCTTTAGCACGAACTCATGCCTCATAGTCGCCTTAAAGTCTTCCCACGGTACATACTCATGTCCCATGTCCAAGAAGTAATCACGAGCCCCCCCCCCCCCTCCTCCTCTCTCTCTCGTCCCCACAATTCCCCAGCCAAACTGTGCAGATAAAATACAGCCTGATACACCTTAAGGTTGTCAGGGCAACCGACCACCTCGAACACACTCTCGATCTCTCTCAACCAGTCCTCTAGCAACCCGGGTGTACCCGTACCCTCGAACACCGTAGGACGGTGGCGCGACATAGCATTGCTGATATCATGGACACTCACAGATGGTGCTCGGGCCCTCTCTGAATTCCGAATAACGATGTTTCGAGTTCATTGGTTTCGATCAAACGGGCTATCTTTTAGATAGACATGGACACGGCTTGAACCTGAACCGATGTCAGATTGGGAGGGCTAGCTCTCTTTGGGGTCACCACAACTATAAGAAGGAAAAAGGTAAACGTAAGCATATAGCCTACAGCTCAAAGAAAACGGCAGCTGATACATACAACTCGGTCGAATCGACCCTACTCGGCCGATTTAACCCTACTCGGTCGAGTAACCCTAGCTCAGTCGAGTTACCCTTACTTGGTTAAGCTGACCTAATTCGGTCGAATTACACTAACTCGTTCGAGTCCAACCAACTTGACCGAATTATTCCTACTCGGTCGAGCTGCACCTATTCGGCCGAGTTACACGGTTAAACCCACTCGGTCGAATCATTTTAGTCAGGTTTTGTGAAGGGGAAATCGCCCTTCACCTATCATACGCATCATACATCCTATATGCGCACTAATTCGAAAAGTCAAACACTTAACACCGATATATAATTCACACCACTTAACTCATGCCAATATTCACATCATATGATATATATATCGTTCTCGTTATAAATTCAAAGTTACCAACATACATGCACAATTCACTTTGTAACGATTCACAATGCCACTACGCTATACAACATACATACACAAGTATCTTTTAATCTACCCTTTAGTGACCAAATACAAGAATGTAAGCAATTTTGCGGTTTCGGGACATCTCCCAAACCTCTGCAGTAGCCTTACACACTTCTATTTGGGGTTCATTTTATTTAAGACACACCTAAGTTCATTGAGTTCATTGGTTTAGGCGCCAACATCGTCGCGCTGATACCATTTGTAACACCCTCATAATCCAAGGCTTTTAAGAAGGATCATCATACTATGAAATAAAGTATCACCATCTCAGTTTCCTAAGGTATAATATCAAGATAACAACTAAAGCAACCTTTATTAAATGAGAATAAAGTTAAGTATACAACTGTCTGCCAAAACAATCCAAAACAAGAAAATGTATGCGGAAGCTAAAAACTATCATAACACTAAAAAAACTGAGTTTTATGTCTCATCCTCCCCAAGCTAGCAAACATCAACATCGTCGAACCTGAGACTCTCCTCACCATTATATGGATCAGCACAATAAAAACAACAAGCGTCAGAAACTGCTGAATAAGACGGTCACAACATAATAAGATTAATACCACAATCTGATAAACTACTACACCGATATCACTGTCACAACAATTCAGGTGGCGACCTCAAGCCCCACCTCAATCCCCCACTTGCTCGCGGCAAGGGGTACTTAGATCCTTAATGTCACATCCCCTCCGTGATCGTAGTAGTGAGAGCCGTTTTCCGCAACAGTCCCATAGATATGTTCCCAATACAATTCTCAACAATATGGTGATATCAGATAAACATTACAATACCGTCACAAACACATTCACACAGATCTGATGAAATGATTATTGCTTTGAGGTAGAGTTTCGCTACTCGAACGAATTCATGTTCATCTTTACATACTAAGTTGGTATACTTATATGTACCTTTAATCCCTTGATATTACTTGTTCTATCTCATCATGCTTAGTTTAGACTAGACTTTTTGTTTGTTTGTTGTTTTCATCTTTTTTGCTATGATTAGTGAGTAGTAACCTTGATATAGTTAGTGGGGAAGTAAGAGGATCATTAAAGGGTGAATATATGTTTGTTGAGTCTATCAAATCGGATTAGTTATTGTGGTTTCAACTAATGCATACTTAGTGTTTGATGAAATGTTTGTTTGACAAACTTGTATGAGTCTCTATGTATTCAACACTCCTATAAGATCGAGAGCCTTAAGAGTTGTTAGACCATGTACTATGTTGGTGGGTGGAACGACTGTACGCGAGAGCCAACCCGACTCAAAGTAGGTAGGGTTGTAAGATCGAGAGCCTTGGTCCATAATCCGATTACAACCTTAACTCAATTTGATTCACATGTGTAAACTCCTTTAACTACCCCTATGAACCCATGACACCTTAGTGCTTTAAATCATATGTCTACATCTCCTACATTCAATATTTGTTTTTATTTACATATTATTAGTTTAACTTAAAATTCAAAACCTAAATAATTGTAACACTCGCATAAAATTGAGATAGATGGACTTAGAAACCCAAAGCGCATCGTATCGTGGAATAACCTCGAATTAACCACTTGCTAGTTGTTTGTTGAAAATATAAATATATTTGATTGAGTGAACAACGACTCACTCATCATACATAAACTATAAAATTAGGTACCGATAAAAATGGACAATATATGAAAGAATAGGTGCGATTGTTATGAAAACATGTACTAAATAAAATAGGCATTCTAAATCACAAGCAATAGTAAAAGGGGTACGAAAATACATCAAAAAGTACGATAAAGTGATCCCTCCAAAGTTTTTGTATTGATCGGGGATTACTTGGGTCCGGTCGTTCGAGTCAAGTCAATATTACCGGTTGTAATTGTACTCATTCAATATTAATCTTTATGATATAACTTGTAGAATATTTATAAGCTAAAACAGTAAATTTAACTCATTTTTTCTCTATTTCTATACTTTTATTTTTATTATTTAGTTTTAAATTCGTGGTTGCTCTTTCATGGACAACAATTAATCTTTCATGTACTTTTTTTTTCATTATGTTTCCAAACACTATCCTTCATCTCAATCAAATAACCAAATTTTCTCTCTTCTTATTCTTCCCAAACTTAATCAAATTTCATCAGATTTATCAATTATGAATGTTAATTTTTATATCGAACAAATAACTACCAATTCAATCAATAAATCATAGCAATTTTTGATGAATTTAATCGAAAAATTATGTCAATTATGGCAATTTATATCAATTCAGTCAATAATTTTCTATTGTGAGCCATTGTGTAACTGTCATTGGTAGTGACTAAATCAGAGATCCCATTTGAGGATCTATTTACTATGTCTGGGTTAGGAGTTCGTATTTCGTTTTCGGACTTCGTTTTCGGACGAAGCATCACGCCAAAGCCAAAAGATGGCGCTCTAGGGTTGAGACTTTCTGGAGGTTAATACTAACACAAAGCAACGCCCCCGACCCTTATATCTTTCTTATTGATTAATTAAGGCCTTTCCTCTTGGCATAAAATTCCGGGTTCATGTAAATGATTGAGATAAATCATGGAGAAAATAAAATTGAACAATGAATTGAAGAAAGAGCCTTAAATGAGAAAGGTAAAATGGTAATTTATGTATATAATTGAGTAAATAATGTACATGAACGAGAAATACCCTTAAATTTGTAAGACATTGGCACTAAAACATCCGGAAAACACAGGAAAAAAAATAAAAAAGTGCAATTAATTAAGAAATGAGGACGCAGAAACAACACCAAAAAAAGGATTAGTTTACCGTTTAATTCCTACTTTCGACGAAAATATCAAGTCTATTTCTCCTTCACTTAAACTAAATCGCACAATTTACAAAGGTCAAAATCAAACACCACCACCACCACCAGTCCACCACCACCACCAGTCCACCACCACTATTACTCCTAACACTTTTACATTAAACCCTAATTTGTGGCGAAAATGGCGGACACGACATTGTCGGGATTGCAAGATCATCTGAAATTAGCTAGGGAGTATGCTGTTGAAGGACTTTACGATACCTCTGTCATCTTCTTCGATGGAGCCCTTGCTCAGATCAATAAGTACATTTCTGATCTCATTTCTCAATTGTTTATTGTTGATTCGTGTTTCCATTTATGGTAATGTAGTAGGATTGCGGGATTTAATGCGTTATTGATTAGTTCTATGCTGATTTTGATTTTACTTTGGTGAAGAATCTGAATGAAATTGGTAGTACAATGTTGGTATTAGGGATTTGTTGATTTGAGATTCTCTAGTGTAATGTTGTTAATTTGGCCTTGGAGGATTGATTTTGAGTCGAAAGAGGTTCCGGCAGCCGATTTTTGAGGTTTGGGAGCTACCTAGGATATGTTTACGTACGCATTTTGTTCGAGTTGCTTATGTGGTGGCGGATCTTGACACGAAGCATTAAGAGTGGCCGGGTTGAATTTTTATAGTGGAATTACTATAGAACATGAAGTCCAAGGGGTGGATGAAATCCTCTCTGTTGACATGGATCTCAATGCTCCTTTATAAGGATTAGTTTTGGGTTAAATAGTTCGGCTGTGGGAATGTAGGATATTATTGTTCTTTCTGGGTATTCGACATCTGAGTGTTTGAGATATACTTCCACTTGAGTGTAACTGGCATTCAATCAGTGTAATTCTTAATGACGACACTCTATACTACATAAGCTTTATGAAACACCGATGTTTGGCCCATTGTTGAAGACTCGAAAAGAAAAAGAAAGACAGAAGCTTCGGGTGTGATGCCTTGAAATGTTCTAGGTCCATAAATATTGGTCAATTGATTTCACTACACATTTTTGGGGGTACGAAATAACCCACAAATTACTCTCTTATGAGTGCCGGCCTCAAGTTCCTGTCACATGTTTTTATCATCTAAGATCTTGTGCCAAAATAAAATGCAGTGAGTTGAAGTGAGTACAAGGTTAGCTATGCTTCTTTGGTGTGAGTCTCATTAGAGCTAAGAGTTAATGATAGAAATTAGTGAGGAAGTGCTGAAAGAGATAAATTTGAAGAGACTTACGAGTTACGATGGGTTCCTAGCAACAAAATTAATAATTAAAACGGAAACATTTGTATGTAATGATGCATCATTTAAAGAAATTATGTAATCCATTTTAACTTTAATTAACGAAAAATTCGTGTGGTACCAAAGTTCCATGGTACCTGAAATCTTAAGGTTGTGCTATGCATATGGTTTACTCTGATAATTTTCATTCCCATTGCAACCAAATCATAACTTCCGTCAAATTTTGTGGTCATGTTGTTGACTTGCCATCTATTAATATCTGATTAATGTAAGAGGGAAAATAAGTTACTCATTTGATGATAAAAAATTATCAAGTTTGTACATATGGTAGCATTTCCTTTTGTGCACGTGGTGTCCCTAAAGTTTTCTATTCTGTATATTAAAAAAATGGTTATTTGTTCTGAACTTGTCTAACAAAGTTTCTCTTTAAAAATATTACGAGTACATCATTTCCGGAGGACAATCATCAAAGATCCCCAAATTTTGTACCGATGTTGCAGTTTGGTTACGGTGGACAAGGTCACAAACCACAAACCACAGGGATATTTCATACAGAAAATTAAAAATTTGGGTACTGCGGGGAACGTGTCAAACTAGAGGGATACCATGTGAAATTTCTGTTTTAGTTATACCATGTTGAAATCCCAGATTATCAATCCTATTTCCTCGAGTCGAGCAAGTTACTTGTATAGTTGTATTGCTTGTTCACTCTTTGTTGCATTTTCAATAGTTATACTGATACAAGATGGTTGAGTTCATAAGATGTTTTCTTAAAATATCTTTAGGCACATCAATACTCTTGACGACCCTTTAATTCGTTCAAAGTGGATGAATGTTAAGAAAGCTATCACTGAGGAAAGTGAAGTTGTAAAACAGTTGGATGCAGAAAGAAGGTCATTCAAGGATACTCCTGTGGGTCGACGTCCTCCTTCACCACCAATTTCCTCCAAGTCTTCATTTGTCTTCCAACCTTTGGATGAGTATCCATCCTCTTCTGCTAATCCCATGGACGATCCTGATGTCTGGAGGCCACCAAGTCGTGATACAAATAGAAGGTCAACTAGGTCTGGTCAAGTGGCCACGAGAAAGTCACCTCAAGATGGGGCTTGGGCTCGTGGTCCTGCAAAACCTGGTACAACGGGCCGTAGTACAAAAACAAATAATTCCTCAAAGGCTGGGTCTGGAACCCGTTCATCTGCAAGCGGACGGAAAGGTGCTGGATCTGCAAAATCAGGCAAAGGAGATGCAGTAAGTCACTGTTGGACTATATATTATCCCTCGCTGTCTTTCCTGTTAGTGTGCATGAATGTCTTGCTGTTTTTTATTTTTATGTGGACTGATTTACTTTTGTATTTGGCTTTTGTAAATTATTTTAATAACCAACATTGTGTGGAAATGGAACTTTGTTTCTGTTCAGTATCTTAAGGTGAGTTTTAGGCTGTCATTTCAAATACATCCTTATCATGCCTCTTTATAATCGTTCATCAGCCATGCTGTACGGCTTGATTACCGTGCTTAGCGCTTTCCTCTTACCTTTCTCTAATTCTCGTATTGCTCCTAACTAGTCCTGGTCTTGAAAATTTGATTCAATCTTCTCTTGACATCAGTTTACGTCTTTATAGCTGCTTGGTTGTGAAAGTATTGATTGGTCCTTCCATCATTTTTTGAGTGTGTGTAAAAATCAGTAATATGGATTGCAAGTCATAATGAGATATAGGCCTTCCACTGCGTGTTTTCTCCCACTAGCACACAGTCTTGAAGTAAACTATGATACATAGTACAGTATCTCTTATACGAGAGAAAACTTAAGGTGCCTCAGCAGATGCCACAAGGTCTCGGTCAGAACCAAACTTGTATTCTCCCTACGCAATTGGTAAAGGGAACTGTCACTGTTTTGGGTTCAAGTTTGAGTCATGGAGTATCAGAGATTGATTTTCATATTAAAAGAGTGTTGGAGGCATTGATGTTGTCGTGTTTTGATGTTATCCTTCCTTTCTCACAAGTAACTCTGGTATAAACAATGGTAAAGGGAGAGGCAATACAGGTCAATGGAAGTCGTAGTTCAAGAACTACACTTTGTTTAAATTTATAACTTTTGTGTCCCTAGAGTTTTCCCCCTATGATTGTTTGTAGCTAATAACTTCCACTCTTCCCTTGTATATCCCAATGCCCTAATCTTCCCATCCATTCAACTTCTTCGAATCTCGTCTTGTCCCTGTTAAATCATCCCTCCCTCTTTTAGATATTGTGATCACTGTCTACTTTTATTTCATTTATTTTGCTATTTGATTCCTAATTTGTAAACTTGCTAGAGTGGTGATTCTGAAGATGGAAAGACGAAAAGGGGGCAGTACGAGGGCCCTGATGCAGATTTGGCTGCTATGCTTGAGAGGGATGTCTTGGATTCTACTCCTGGTGTAAGATGGGAAGATGTTGCAGGGCTGACGGAGGCAAAGAGACTACTTGAGGAAGCGGTTGTACTCCCACTATGGATGCCTGAATATTTCCAGGTATACATTCTTTGGTTGTGTATTGCCTGTACAAAAGAGTCATCAAATTACCTCCCTGATCAATAAAAAGGAGAAATAGAGTGACGAAGTACTCATTATCTGGTTCAAATTAACAATTCAAATTGTGATGGCATAGTTAGCTGGATCTGAGTATTAAACTTGATTGCAACCGCTGGCACTGCTTAGCTGATAGAGGCTTAAAAGGTCACCATGTCTGTATTTTAAGGCTATATAGCTCGCATTTTGGCTGCAACACCCATTTTCTCTGTTCCGAGAAAAAACTGAGATTTACTACCTTGAAAATTAGTGTTCCTGAAGGTAAAAATATTACTATGCTTATAATCCCACGTTTAATTATAAATTTTGTGCTTAGTGCTTGTTGTGATGGTACTAAAGTCCTTTTATGGCCAATAATACAAAAAAAAGTGATTAAATCTCAACACCATTTGTTAGGAACATAATTAGTTGTATATGACCTTATATGGTCATGCCAATGCAATTCAAAGATTCTTGTTGTAAGATTTTAATTTAAAGAGAGAAATGATAAGTTAGACTAAATGACTTTTATCACTAAGCTCAGTGGGATGGGAATACTCTAGGTGACTAGGTGGCGGATATTACTTGGGTTATGCACCCAGTAACATTTGATTTTGTTTTTTAGTATCCGGATACTAAAATGAGATTACGTTACCTTTTATTTTTCATATTTCAAACTCAGTGAAGTTACTTTTCCCTTTTCAATCCAACTCTTGTGAAAAAGTGTTGCAGGTTTTGCTGCACTTAACGTACAAAATACATCAGTTGTAAGACATTACACAAAATCATAGAGAATGACTTTGATCAGACAGTGGGTATCCAATTTCACTGCAAGATGATTGAAGTTCTGCGGTGAAAGTCTCTCTAGTGTCAGAAGTCAATAGAACTACCACTATGCTGGCATGAATCACACTCTGATTACTGGGAATTGGGTACATAGGGGATAATGTTGAGAAGAGAATAGGAATAATTGTTGGCTTTTGTTCCATGCATTCCTGTTGGCTTTCAAGTTTCATCCCATGTCTGCGATTTTTTTTTCTTAGAATCATGGATATGCTGCAAGTGAATCCTTATTGAAACTTGTATTTCTGTAATATTATTACAGGGAAGTAGGAGACCCTGGAAACTGGTTTTAATGTGTGGGATTATTTTTTGTATTATAGTTGTAGATATGCTGTAAGTGAACACCTGCTAAAATTTGAATTTCTTGAATATTATTACAGGGAATTAGGAGACCCTGGAAAGGGGTTTTAATGTTTGGGCCGCCTGGTACTGGAAAGACACTTTTGGCAAAAGCTGTTGCCACTGAGTGTGGGACAACTTTCTTCAACGTGTCTTCTGCGACATTGGCTTCAAAATGGCGTGGAGAGAGTGAGCGCATGGTCCGTGTCCTCTTTGAGCTTGCTAGAGCTTACGCACCTAGTACAATCTTTATTGATGAAATCGATTCTCTCTGCAATGCTCGGGGGTATGTCTATTGTTTCTTCTCTGATTTGCATGTGCCGAATGCCTGAACTTTCAGATCTTAATTCAAGTACTTTTTTCTCTCATATTTGGTGTGATAGTTTATTTATTTATTTCCCCTAATTTATGAGACTGACTTGTTTCCATTTCAAAAGGAGTCAAAGATTAACTATTCATTGGCTTTGGAATTTGTAAATGGCTCACTAAACTTCATGTTTCTTCTTTATTCTGAAGTAGTAGTCATTGATGCAAATTGCGGCAAAGAGATTCCATTGTGGATCATCCAGAAACAGTCTCTATGCGCTTTTATAAAAAAAACATTCTTATATTTGACAATCTGGCCCTTTGAGGCATAAGGGTAATGTTGTCTACAAAAGTAACACTGTAGAGACATCCACAAAACAATTTGGGAGGAAAGGGACACAAAATTAACCAATGCCAGTAATGAGGCTATATGTATCTAGATGAGTAGTCTCATAGATTAAGTTCTTATTCCTTTTTACTTCCTTCCCCATGATGCATAGGAGTGGTGCATAGTTACTCTCCTTATTCTTTTCATTTGGAAAAAAAGATCTGAATGATAATTTGGTTTAGCATCTAACTGCTTATAATACTCTTCTCAGGGCTTCAGGTGAACATGAATCATCCAGGAGAGTTAAATCTGAGCTGCTTGTTCAAGTTGATGGTGTAAATGTTAGTTCTTCTGGTGAAGATCGTAAGATTGTAATGGTGTTAGCAGCTACAAATTTCCCTTGGGATATTGATGAGGCACTGAGGTATTACTAAAGCTTGTCATATTGTATAGCTCTGAAATCAACAATGTACCGCATGTTCCCTTAAGGTTTAGTTTTCCTAACTTGTGTACCATTTTAATTGCTGTTGATGTAATTCAGGAGACGATTGGAAAAACGTATTTACATTCCTCTCCCAAGTTTTGAGAGTCGCAAAGAGCTTATAAAGATAAATTTGAGAACTGTTGAGGTGAGATTTAGACCTTTGTTTAGTTTTTGCAATTGATTATGTTTATCATACATTCTATCATATACAAGGGGATACCGTTATGTGAGACTTTCTCATCATAAAACTACTAGCACTTCCAAAGGGGGGAATAGAGAATACTTTGTGATGGACTAATTGTGAGAACTACAGTAGTGGTGAAGACCCCTGTCTCTGCTAGGTATTATGTGATACGCTCATCCTGTACACAACACTATATTTTAATTAAATGTCGCGATAGAATATCAGAGGCAGAGTGTTTCTTTATTGTCAGGAAGGCAGCATATCCGGTAACCCATTAATAATAAATAGTATAAAATTAAAAGAAATAGCTTTATCATTTGATGCTCTCCTCATTAAATCTATCACCACCTTACAACCATCTTGCTATCTTTGGACTTGGGAGAATTCCCAATCATCACTAATACTGTTGGTGTTAGAATCAGGATGCATCGTTTGGCAACCATGTTTTCTAATTGTACCTCCTTACATCATGTGAGAAAAACAAATAATTTCCATAATCCCTTGAAAAAGAGTTTCCTCCGTCCCTTCTATGGTGTCGTTACGTTTAGGAACCAATGGCAGCGCCAATGGAGAAATCCAAAAAGGGGTTTATAGGGTAAGTTCTGTTGGCATTGGTAATTCATACCCTGAACCCTTTGTTTCGTAACGTTTTATGAGATGAGATGTTGACCCTGGTTGAGTTAAGATATGCGGCCAGCATCGTGACATCACTCTCATCCTTGGTTAGCACCGCTATTGTTTGCCGTCATCTTGAGTGAAAAGGGAAGAGGTCAGAATTTTATCCAGGGTGTTGGCGGTTTGGAAAGAGGGAGGAGGAAATAGCAGGTGCGGTGATGGTGTGACTGGTTTTAATGAACTGACAACAGGAGAAAGTTTAGTTAGCTGTGTAGAGAGGAAGATTGGTTGATAACATGTTTCCACGCTTCAAGAATTCAAACAAAACTTTTTGAAGTTGTCTTATAGTTGGAACAAAGTTCTTCCACTTGGATCATGATAACATGAGAGCATAATTTTATCCTCATTTTTTATATGGACATCACCTTTATGATTTCTGTTTGTATATTGATGTCCCCCACAATGTATCTTTTTTCGTATAGGGCCGTCACCCCTTGGTGTCTTTAAGAACACTGCTATTTTTCTAGTTGTCATATAGTTGGAGACTTGGAGTCAAGTTGCTTTCACTTGGGTCATGATAGCGTGAGAGCATAATTTCGCTCTCATTTTGTGTATGGACATCAACTTTATGCCTTTTTGTATATCGGTATTGCCCACAATGTGTCTATTTTGTATATGGGCAGTCACCCCTTGGTGTCATTAAGAAGACTATTTTTCTTACTTGTGAAAAAGAAGTTGAGGGAAATGAAATGAGAGGAATACGGACTAAGGAGTTGGAATGGAGGCCGCAGCTGTGGGGTGGTCGGGAGGCAAAATAGGGTTTAGTTGTGTACTTGTTTCTTAATAAGAAATGCTGACATGTTGAGTCGTCTCATAGGTGAGATCGTGAAAGGGTACTAATGCACTTCAGCCATGTAAACTAGTATGTATGTGCTGTGCTGATTCTGTTGAAGTAGCATACGGAGTATTTCTCTATCCAGATTGAGCATATTGCACTTGTATCTGTTTTGCATAGTTTGTATCCCTTGTGCTCATTGCTACATAATCCCTGCATTCAAACAAGCTGTGGACTTTGGAATAGAGTTATAGGTATATCAAGTATAATTGTGGTTGTCAGCCAGCTTGGGAAGTAGATTGCTTTTATGCTCTTGTGAAATGCATAGATATAACTTGTTGGAACAGCCTGAGTAGATTATGGATATAACCTGCTGGAACAAAGGGAGTTACTATGCGAAAGGAAGACTTTTTGCTTTAGAAACTTATAATATCGAAAACACATTCTAAGCCTTTAGTTATCCGGATACAAAAAGCCACGGTATATATTAGATAGGTAGGGACATAGAGTTTCATATTGTTATGTTTGAGAAATGGGAATTATTTTAACGAGATATTTGGCATCTAATTGTTTATAGATGTCGCCTGATGTGGACATCGAGCAAGTGGCACGAAGAACAGAAGGCTACAGTGGAGACGATCTGACCAACGTTTGCAGGGATGCTTCCCTGAATGGTATGAGGCGTAAAATTGCGGGAAAGACGAGGGACGAGATTAAAAGCATGTCTAAGGACGAAATTTCAAATGATCCGGTCGCAATGTGCGACTTTGAAGAAGCTTTGCGGAAAGTTCAGCCGAGTGTCTCAGCTACTGATATTGAGCGCCATGAGAAATGGCTTTCTGAATTTGGTTCAGCTTAGAATGCGCAGTTAAGTTCCTGCTATCAACAAGCTTCACCTGTGGCTAGTTTTGTAAATTTTCCAGTATCGGAACATGTTGGAAAGTTCAGCAAGTGTGGTGGTTGAGTGGTTTTATTTTTTCATTTTTATCTTTCGAAGAAAAATCGTAATCACATGTATCAATGCCAATGCATCAGTTTCCACCTGCAGCAGCAGATATGCATTATGTATTATTTGCGTTATTTATTGTATAATTCCGACTGTTTGGGCTTGTTTAGAGGGGAGACGATGTCGAACTTCCTGCTGTTGGTACTCGTAGGCTTATACATTATTTTCTCCTGTTCTAAATACGTCGGACTTTTTCCATTTATTTCGGCTATACTAAATTTCTATACTCATGTTCCAGTACAGGTATTTTTTCCCCCAGTAAAAGATCAATTTCGATAATTAAGAAGTCCTAAACCAATTGCAAAAAGAAACCAAAATCAACTGAACACAAATCTATATATAATATAAAAAGGCTAGATAAAGTACCATATTTTACCATCTCACTTTTGAGGAATTCTAGCAAGCCACATCATTATTTAAAAAATAAAAAATAAAAAATAAAAACTAATGAATTTACAAGCATTAAATGCATATCATGTTTTTAATACCATAACATCATTATTTAAAAGATAAAAAATAAAAAAAGCTAATAAACTTACAAGCATTTAATGCATAACAAGTTTTTAAATAGCATAATAACGAATAAAGTTTAGATTCTTAATTTTTAATAAATTTAACAGCAATTAATAAATCAAAATGCATGCTAAATTTAAAATTTATGTGTTTATTGTTAGAATAAGTTAATCCTCAAATAAAAAAAAACACATCACTTTAAATTTACATCATGCAACTATTTTGTTTTGCTATAAAATTGTATTAAAAGTCTAACCTAAAAAATGTGACACGACAAGTTTAATTGTGGCGTGACAACTTTTATTTGACATGGTAAAAAAAGTGACATGGATTACCAATGTAAGAAAATTAAAAAATACAGTATAAGTTAAAAAAAAATTGAAAAAATAGAAGGTATAAGCAAAAAGAAATTGTAATTGATCTCCTCTCATGGTTTACCTTATTTATTTATCCATTATTTTTTTTATTAATGAAATGACCTTTTAACTTTCCTTACTCTTTATTTATGTACCATATTTTTTATTTTCCTTTGATTCATAAAATTTTGAGAGAATTAGTAATAAAAAATTTCATATATATATGTCGAAATTAGGAGGTTTTTAACTGCATATAGAGTAGAAAATAAATTTCAATGCAATTTGTTCATATATGAAAGGGCGACTTCTTTAATGGAGTAGAAAATAAATTTCAATGCAATTTTTAGATGGTCGTTTCAAAACAACCAAGTTATTCACATTTTGGTTTGTCTGTCCTCCTGAATGAAAAACTGAATTGTATTAAACATTTATTTTAAAATACCGCTCCCTCGGTCGTGTTCGTTTTAAACAAATGATTGAGAGAGAGTGAATACTCCGTATAAGTTATTCACAAATTAAACATTTAAACACAGTAAATTATTAACGATCCCGTGATTTTCACGGGATCCAAAACTAGTTTGTAAAGATTAAACGAAATACACTATTTCTAAAACAAAGATCACTATTATATAAACCATACAACCATTTGCGAGGGGTTTATAAATTTGATATAATTATAAACGGCGAAAGTAACAAATTGCCCCCATATGTTTAATGTTATGTGTAATTTACCCTCATAAATTTCAATATGTGCAAATTAGTCTCATATGTATTAGTTTACGTGCAAATCAACCCAATTCTAATTTTCCGAACCACAATTTTTCATTGTTATTTTCTTTCTAAAATTCTAGAGAGAGCTTTTCTCTAAAGAGCACGTGGTTTTCAATTTCCACTTTCTTCATCAAAATATCACTTTTGTGTCAAACTCAATACATCAATCATTGCTTTATGAATGATCAAATCAAATCTGCAATTAAATCATTTTCCTGCAAAATATTAAGGGATACCTCATTTGAGGATTGGGTATGTACCTTTTCACACATTTTAGTGTACGTCTGATTAAGTAGGTGAGAGGTGCTTTATTGCATGCAAGATTGTCTAAGATTGAAGCCTTCAAAAGTAGGTTAAAATCTTTTGATCTTCCTTACGTAGTTTGTTGATTGGGTTTTAGTGATCTTTTGGTAATATCAAGATTTGCTGACCTAATACTACTGAGCGTGCTTATTGGTGATAGATATTTTAGAGTTTGCGAATTTCTGGGTGGTATTAGGGAAGTGAAAAAGTTATAAAAGAGGGTAGTTATGATGGATGGAAACCCAGAAGTTATTCATTTAATCCGAGTAATATCAAGCACTCTACAAAAGTTGTTCCAATAATAGAAGAGTTTATTAAAAAACAAATAATCCAGTAGAAGTTATGGAGTTTGAGGAACAATTTGGGAGATATGGAATGGGAGTTCATGTTGGGGATATTGGGGTAGAAAATCTCTTGAACAACATGAATAATCAGTATGTTCATCCACATCACTAGGATGTGGAGTTTCATCCAATGAACCATTTGCATGCCAACCTTCGCATCCTCGTACTAGGGGGTCATCAATGTTGAACCTGGACATTTGGGAAGGTCAAGGGAGTTATGGGGTAACCGTATCCTTGGTTTTTAGTGGATTATAGATTATTTGAATCAGAAAAGGTGAACGATGTCATTGAAAGAAAGGGGAATACTAGAGGAAGAGTAATCGCTTTCAGAATGGGGGAGATATATGTGATGCTTTGTAAACACAATCGGGATCTGGATGATCTTTTGCGAAGGAGTACAACTACTATAGATGGGGCTATGATGGTCTTTGCGAAGTGGTATACTAATACTGTCCCTAAGGGTGTGAGGTTCCCTTATGCTGTGATATGGATAAGGGTATGTGGATTACCCTTTGAATACTTAACTATGTATGTCGCACATATAGCGGGTAAGCTTCTTAGTCATTAGTTTTTTTGTGGAACCATGTGAAAGAGTACCAGATAATGACTTTCTCAGGGTGAGAGTTTGTATTAAGCTTAACGCACCTCTCATGCATGATTACTTTTTGGCAATCGATGATGGCCATCTCCTTTGGATATAGCATAAGTATGAGAAAATCTTCAAGTACTACATTAAGTGTGGCAAGATTGGGCATAAATGGGCTCAATGTAAATAAAGCATAGTCATGATTGTCTCTGAGATTTCTAGTATGATGGATAGGATTGTGGAGACGGGTTTTATTGTTTACCAATATGAAAGCACTGTAAAACGGATCTAAGAGCCACCCCATCAACAATAAGGTATCTCTCTTCATGTTTACTTTTAGGTAATAGGACTAGGTATAATCAGAGAAGGGGAAGGGAATCCCAAGAAAAGGTTGTGGATTTTGACCCAGGGACAACTCCAGGGGGTAGGGTGGTGCCTGGTATGAGGTTTGAAGTGACATCACAATCTTTTACAGGGCCTAGTTATATTTCATTTGGGGCAAGGGGTTGGACAAAATCTAGATGTTGGGATGGGGGAAGCTTTAAAGAGAATTAAAGGTCAGTTTGATAATGTGAGGGCTGAGAATGAACATGGGTAGGGGGTTCCAAGGGGAGGGTTGGATAGAACAAGTTAAAATGCGAGGGTGGAGGAATGGAGAAGGTGAATACGCAGGAACGAACATATGCAGGTAGAAGAACCAGTGAATCAAGCTGGGGGGATAAATAATCACACATAAGGAGTAGCTGCTGGTGGAGTGAATGAAGGAGGGGAAGGGCAGAATGAGGAATTCCATAGTGCGGATGAAGAGGTTGGCAATCATAGAGAGATGTCAGCAGAATAGGAAAATATTTTAAGGCAGATTCAGGTGAATGGTCCATACTTGATCTATAGAACACAGAATAGCCTAAGTGAGGTTGTTGATAGGGATCACGAGATTCGGGACGCTATCCTAACAAGGGTGGAGGGGGACATGGACTAAGCTCTCATGGATGATAATTATAGGGGTTTTAACCAGATGTTTGATCCTCCTCCAATGGGATTACTTATCATTTATCACTATCCAGTTGGAGATCATGGGGGTGGGAATCAGGAGAGGGAGGAGAGAAGGGATACTGGTACTAATGGTGGGGTAGATGATGGAATGGGAATGCATGAGGGAACTTATGAGGCGATCATAATAAGTGGTATTTCAATATGGCTAGGGTGGGCTCTAATGGGTCTTCTGACTTCATCATAGCTTTGTTATCAACCTAATTTATGAGGAAGAAAATAATGGTGAATACTGAGTTGTTGTTGTTGGTAAAGGTTATGGGGAAGGAGCTGAGGTGAGAAAGAGGGTAAAGCAAGAACTTCTACTTCACTTTTATCTATCATGTCAAAGGCTATAGCAAGGAAGAGGAAAGGGTTGTAAGAAAAATGACTATGCAAGACTGACTTTTTCGCTAGAAACCAGAAGAGAAAGAAACATAACTGGGGTTGGGAAAGACAATAGATGTTGCTAAAGGGAGTAAACCTCCCTTGTTTGATATTCCTGTGGTGGGAGCTTTAACCTATTTAATTGTGACTTTGGTTCCATCAAGCACATCTGATGGATGCACGGGACTTGCAGATGTTTACCATAAAGATAGGATGAAGGAGGATAATAAAGAGGAAATTGAGAGGGTAAGGAAGAGGAAATGTTGCACCCAAACTGATAATATTATTATTCCAGAAGAGAGTATGGAATCAATAGATATGATAAAGGAGTACATCATGAGTTTGACAAAGGGGCAGTGTAGGGGAAAGGGGTACAAGAAAAGGAAACTGGGAAAAAAAAGAAGTGGAGCTAGGTTTCAGATCAAGGTCCCTGATACTTGGTTCCACATTAGGGTACCATAGATGATTGATATGGAGGAGTCCAGTGACTCGTCATCAAAGGTTGAAGAAGAAGGTCTTGCGGAGGTTGGACCATCTCAACCTCCTTTTGCACCATGAAAGGTTTGATTTGGAATTGTAGCGGCCTAAATAATACGTTCTCTCACACATTTCCTAAATTAAGAGCGCTTCTAAGTTCTAAGTATTACTCCTTGCGAGATATAGTTCTGGTTCCTATTTCCCTTTTAATGTGAGTTTAGTGATGATTTATTTTTCCCTTTTTAGTAACTTTTTTGTGGTCCAAAATCAATTCAGTGTGGGGTAGGATGTTTTGTGTGGTTTAGAATAATTTTCTTATTTTTTGTGCATAAAGGTAAATGAACCAACAATATAACTCAGAGGGAGTATGCTTTTTTGTTTTTAGTAGAAACAAAATGTAATTTCTGTAATGTAAGCCCATTCTTTAGATCTTTTGGTTTTGTGGATTTTGCGGGGTTTGATGTTTGTGGCGCCTCGGGTGGTCTATGGTTAGGATGGAGAAGAGAAGTGAATATGACCCTCAAATATGCTTGTAAGAACTTTTTGGTTATCTTAGTAAAGGAACTATATGGACATTCTTGATATTTTTTTGTATATGGCGAACCCAGTATAAGTACGAGGATGTCGGTCTTAGAGTATTTCGAAAAGTGGCTAAGTCTTTTGGATTATCTCTATATGATATTTGGGGACTTCAATCAAGTTGATTATGGCTTGGGATAAATTAAGTTCGAACTTAAAGCCAATAATACAAGGTGCCGTAGATTTTAAAAAATGGAAGATGCGTAATGAATTATTAGATATACCCTTTAAAGGTCCGAGCTTTACATGGTGTAATAATAGGATGGGTAGTAGTAGAGTCTATGAAAGAATTGACAAGGCTCTAGGGTCTAAGGATTGGTTTGGGTTATTTCCGAACTCGGGAGTTAAACATCATCCGATTCAAATATCTGATCATGCGCCCTTTGAATTTGACCTTGACTTGGTGTTGGAGTGTGATGAGTGTCGGAAGGTAATCCAGGATATCTGAAATACGACTTTCAGGGGATCACCGGCCTATCGGATGGTAAGGAAACTTAGTAAGGTGAGACAATGTGCTAAGAGTTCGAGTTTAGATAAACGACAAGTGTGGTTGGGGAAATGAGATCAGTTTGACGAGAATTTAATGGAAGGATTGGGAAATGCTATTAATGAAGCTGATGAAGAAATGTATGATAAGGTAAATGAGGAGGTGCGGGAATTTGGGAGAGCTTCGGCAATATATTAGAGGCAAAAGGCCAAGATGAAATGGACTATGGAAGGGGATACGTGCACAAAATTCTTCAACTGGGTAAAAAGAAGGGTTGGTCGAGATTTCATAATGGGGATTAAAGATGAGAATGGTAGATGGGAATATGAGATGGCTAAGATTGGATCGAGATGCTTTTCGAGATCATTTCAAAAGCATTTACATTCCAGATGGCGGGGGTGGGAGTAGAGTTAGAAGGGGGTTGGAAGCTCTGTTGGGATGTTTAAAGGCTAAAGTTAAGGAGGCTGATGTTGATATGTTAAACAGGCCCTTTACAGCAAATGAAGTAAGAAGCGCATTTTGTCAAATGGGTGCACTTAAATTTCCAGGACCAGATGTGATTTCCGCAGTTTTTTATCAGAAGTGTTGGTTCACTATTAAGAAGGGTTTTACGAAGGCTGCACTTTTGATCCTTAATTATGTCCAAGTTTTGAAAGAGGTAAATAGAACCTTCATAACCTTGATTCCGAAATGTGAAAACCCTGAAGGAGTAAGAAATCATTGGCCGATTAGTCTGAGCAATATTTTTATGAAAATAATATCTAAATGTATTATGATCGGGTTTAGTCGTATACCTAATGAAAGATAACCAACTAATCCAACTAAATATAGTTAGGGACTCGGGATCGAATCCACATGGAGGTAAAAAATATTTATTTGTTTAAAGTTCGTCTTATGGTAACAATTTTATAGGGGAAAAGAAGATTTATATAAACGAAAGCAATAATTAAATAACTAAAAAGACTAAAATAACTAAAGCAATGAAATAAGATGTGAACAATAATAAGGAAAAGTAGCTAAGATAGTTGGTTCATCATGGTCAAGTCTAAGGTCAAAGGTAAAATCAAGATCTATCAAATAATCGGTCTGGATGGTATTGAATAAATATTCGAGCAATGTCTGATATTCACCCTAAAGTAATACTAACTTAACGGTTAAGTCATCATTAATATACTTTAATTTTCACAACAGGTCTCACCTTTTCCAATCGGGCGAGATATAGGTCGGGGTTTACACAGATTAATTAACCAATTATATGCATCTAACTGTTTAATTACTATTATATGTTACGATTAACAACCCAAACGTGATTATAACACAAGATCCATTAATTAACTAAGAACATGTTAAGACCATGACTCCCCTAAATCATAGCATAAGAAATCTAGCTACTCATGTCATGACGAAGGTAACAGAAATAATATAAAAGGTAGACATACTTAACTTCTTCGAAATCTGTCTGGCACGACCTCTCATGACATCTATATTCATTGTGATACCTTTCTCAGTCTTCGTGCTTACTCTGATTCTGATTGGACAAACAATCTCGATGACCTTACCTATACTGGTGCGTATGTTGTGTATCTTGATCGCACTCCTAGTCTCCTATCTCTTGGAGTCCAAGAAGCATCGCACGATTGCTTGTTCATCCACGGAAGCTGAATATTGCTCTATTGCTAATGCCATGGTTGAACTCACCTGGCTTGGTCACCTCCTCAATGAGTTGCATATTGTTCTTCCCCCGGCCAATCTTGCTGCAACAAGTCTCAGTGCTAACCCCGTGTTTCACTCCCGCACAATATCTGTCTGGCACGACCTCTCATGTCATCTATATTCATTGTGATACCTTTCTCAGTCTTCGTGCTTACTCTAATTCTGATTGGACAGACAATCTCGATGACCTTACCTATACTAGTGTGTATGTTGTGTATCTTGATCGCACTCCTATCTCTTTGGATAGGGATGACAATTTGTTAAGTACCGAATCGAAACCGAACCGATCCGAGAGAAATTTACCGATCCAAATCCATGGTTTGAAAACCCTTATCCAAATCCATTAGTTAGAAACCGAATCCAAATCCACCCAAAAAATACCCGAACCAAATCCACGCCGATCCATTTCATAACCATAACCGGCCCGATCCATCTGATCCACTTAAGATCCATCACCGACCCGAAACCAATTCATATCCACCTTTAACCCGAACCAAATTCGATCCATATCTATTTTTCCCAGATTTAAACCCATTAAAAATGTAAAATCGACCTGAATTCTTTTCACAAGCAAAAAATCAATCTTAATTAATCTCATTCTTTTTCTAAAAAATATATTTATTATTATTATTATTAATAATTAAGTTGAGTAGATATTGATTTCGTCCAACACCCAAAGGAGGTCTATACTACATATCTGCATTTTAACTATTAGATTTTTCGAGTGGTTCTCTTATACCAATACTTGTTAGGTAAACCCTATGTCATTTATTTAAACTATTAGAGAAAATTTTGTATTTCATCAATTATAACAATACTTGTTAGGTGAACTAAATCCTCAAATGCTCAAATTATTTTTTAAGACGAACTAAATTATAATTAGGAAAGACCTTGTTCTTTTGAATTTAAATTTGCTGGATTAAACTTATATCTGTTGAAATGAAGTTAGAGGAGCTGAGTTGAACTAAACTCGTAGGAACTGAACTAAACTTATTGGAGTTGAACGAGATTTATAGAAGCTGAAGTTGTAGGAAAATAAGTATGAATTGAACTAAAGTTTTCTAAATCGAACTTATAGGAGTTGAACTTTACATATATAAGTTCAATTGAGCTGAGCTGAAATGAACTAAACTTAATTAAAAGAGTTAAATGATATTAACTTTAACCTATAGAATTGAACTGAACTTAAAGAGTAAGATTTCAAGTATAAAAGAATAAGGTATAACGACTAACGAAGTAAAGGCAACTGAACTGATATGGATCGGGTTATGGATAACAGAATTACAATTATGATGTGTGCGCTTTGAAATGGGTATGGATCGGGTTATGGATAGGGTTTTGGATTGGATCATGGATCGGGTATGGATATGGATGATACCAAAAAATGGTGGATTGGATATGGATCATTGACTTTTGGATATGGATCGGGTTTGGATATGATCGGTGATCCACTAAATAAGTGGATCGGATTTGGATCTCGCAAAACCCGATCCAACCCGATCAATTGCCATCCCTACTCTTGGAGTCCAAGAAGCATCGCACGATTGCTTGTTCATCCACGGAGGCTGAATATTGATCCATTGCTAATGCCATGGTTGAACTCACCTGGCTTGGTCACCTCCTCAATGAGTTGCATATTGTTCTTCCCCGGCCAATCTTGGTGCAACAAGTCTCAGTGCTAACCCCGTGTTTCACTCCCGCATGAAACACGTTGCTCTTGATTATCATTTTATCCAAGAGAAGGTGCAAACTGGTCTTATGTGTGTGGTTCTCATTGCCAATGATGATCAACTTACTAATGCGCTTACTAAAGCTCTACCCCAATCTCGTTTTGATATTCTCATATCCAATATCGGTCTTTCATCCCGGCCATCCGTCTTGCATGGGATATTAGAGAATAATAATTGACACAATTATTCTGAGTATATTTTGTTATGTGTATCTTTTAGTCAATATTGTGTAACTTATTCTCCCTATTTTTGGGTAACAAATCCCTATACTATAAAAGGAATAACATTTAGAATTTTCTTATTGGTTACTAAATTTCAGGAAATGAAAAATAGAAGTGTCCCCACCATTATTAACTTATGAATTAATTTATCTCTTTCCATTTGTTTTGTTTTATTTACCTATCTAAATTTATATACATCAATAATCTGTATTACTATGTTTATTTTCAACGATTATGAAAAGTTTACCAATAATACCAAAATATATAACTTGCTATTATACTAAATAAAAACTATAATAACTAAACATAACTTTATTCCTTAACTAGCATATTACTAATGAGTAATGACAACAACAATTCAAAGTATTAAGGGCTTGTTTGGTTACCCATTAAAATCATGGGATGTTGAACTTCCCGGGAAGTGTAAAATTATGTTGTTGTTTGGTTGCCAATATCATGGGAAGTAGAACTTCCCACATGAATTTACTTCCTCCATTATATGGGAAGTTAGTCACCAAGTCCCCCCTTGGTCAATAGAACTTCCCGCATGAATTAACTTCCCATATGCGAACCAAACACTTTTTGCGAATTCACATGAATTGGAAATTCATGTGATCTTGAAGTTCCCGGGAACTTTAATTCCCCTATGTCAACCAAACAAGCCCTAAAAATAGCAAACTAAAAACAATTCCTTGAAAAATTATTATGAAACTCATTATTGAAAGATAAGAAATTAAATACGATTAAAAATAATTATTTAAATAAACAATGAGGATAATAAAGGACTGATTTCTTAAAAAAACTAGCGTGGAAAATAAGCTTACAAAATGGACACGACCTTTGAGTGAAATTTATATTTTTGGTATATTATAGGATTGTCATTTTCAAATTTTTTATCAGTTTGATCAGCAGTCATTAGTTAGGTATTTTGGCTTTTATATAGCATATACTTTTATGAAAATATTATTGGGCAGTTATATTAGAATAAATTGCAAAAAAAAAACTATTAAAAATTTAGTCTTATAAGTTAACTTATTTTATAGCTAATAAATTTAAAATAACTCATGTAAAAATATATTTAAAATAACCCGTGCAATTTTTGCACGGGAATAAAACTAGTATCTTTTAAAGTAGTATTTAACCATGTATCAGTTTCCTTATAATTCATCCCATTGAAAATCAATTCTGTACAGGTAACCTTTGGTTCGAGTCGTGTCGCCAATTTGTATATGCCAGTAGAAGCAAGAACTCCGCTGTCACGTTTTATGAAATGGGAAACACAACAGTCATTGAGTCAGCTACCTCACTTTTAGCCGGAGCTATTGAGTCAGCTAGCCAGCATGCCTTCACTGATGTGGCTTTCCTGACCAATTTATAAGATTGACAACCCTGATTACCTCAACCTCACGTCGCCAACTCAGTTGCGTCATACTATACACAGGCACAGGCTTTCCATTAGTTTCAAATTACCTTCTTTTTAGAGTTTTACTTCATATACAAGTTTAAGTGTTTAACACTTAAGGTTTGGACAAATTTCTGAGTTACAATACAGATAATTTGACCTAAATAATGTGAATATATACTACGTACAAATACTCTAATTAATCAGAGTTCTCCCCACACCTAAAAAATATGGTTTATCATCTCTTTTGGAAGTTAAATGTCCTGATCGCGAAAGCAAAGATGAAGGCAAAGAGGACCGCAAATCCAGCAACAATAGCAGCTACTTCTCCGAGGAAATCATGATGAAATCCAAAGTAGCTCGTGATAAATTCTTCTACTGTCGGGTTGGCAGGGTTGTCCACGAGTATATCCTGTACGTCCCCGAACTGAGAGGTTACTAACCCGTATAAAGTCCATGACACAGGGCAAATGTAGTAGTACCATCTCCACCATATGGGTATTTTCTGTTTCATTACCAACAATAACATTAGACTGAGTATCGAGGCCCAACAATAGCATAGTAATGAATAATGACAGTGTGTAAAAAGGGATTACCGGTCTGGGTATGAGGAATCCGGAAAAAAGGTTCCAAATTCCATAAAAGGCGGCAGCAATGATGGGGGCAACATGTTGGTTGGGTGTGATGGCAACAGTCATCATGCCGTAGTAGGTGAAATAACAAAGGGTGAAGAACATGAAGAAGAGGTACCATAAGAACTTGGCTGCTGTCCATTCAAACCCTATCATCGCATATACTATGAGCCCATATACTAATGCTTGCACAAAGATGTATGGTATCTCAATCAATGCCTGCCACCAAAGACAAATGTTATCAGAAAATAACCTTAAGCGATGTTTCACAGCAATTCTAACAATGATTTAACAGAAAATTTCACACTGGCTTAGCATTAAGAGTAAGACCGGTGAAATCGTCTCCTTCAGGAATTTGTGTTCTACATAGTGTTTTGGGAATTGAATTGTAAGTGCAAGATACCTGAGCAAAAGCATAAGGTAAAGCTGAGTACATTCCTGCAGCTTTTTCTCTATAGAAGACTGTTCTTTCTACACCAACAACTGGTTGGACTGATGATGCATTTTGCACACCGATAAATAGCACAGCAGCGTACATAGAACCCATTGCGTTGAATAGATCTTGTGATTTTTTTCTGAACATAGAGAAAATAGAAATTCAGTATACATTTCTCACTAGTAAATCTTGAATATTTAATCTTCGTTGCTAATGTTTATCAGTAGTAAATCTTGAAGAAATCATTTTGACCACAGCCATGGTTCATTGGGATTAATTCACTACATTTTCTAGAGGGTATTTTGGTAATGCATGCCCTCAAAGTTTACCTCAAAGTGATGATATAGTCAATTGGTTTGAGTGGCCCTAAAACGAATATGTATTTGAATCTATATGAAAATAGAAAGTAGTAATTCTGTTTGATCAGGATTTTGTATCAGAACATACGTTTTGCCTCCAAGTTGCCAAAAGATAGTTCCGAACAATATAGCAATGATGGTGGTAAAGAGAAATCTGACGGCGGTGTACATAGGATTACGCCAGTAAGACCAGTTTTGTTTCCACAAACAAGCCATAGTTTGTACCATGAAAGGTTGGGAATACTGAGTGTTGAAATGAAGGTCTTTTGAACCAGGCCGAGGTGTTCCTACCTCTTGGATCAGTGCTTTGTTCCTCCTGTAACCAAAATCACCCGGCATCAGGCACAAGTCTCACGTTGTCATACTACAATTTTCTTGTACATGTACAAAGTTTAGGGATGACAACAAATTCTAGTTTGTCTAGATGCATTGCTCCAATGGTTGGTTTAGGTACATGAAATGAATATGGATCTATATCAAGTCTTTACAGATTTGAATCTAGAATGGGTAGGATCCCGTTCAAATCCGGTTCATTGTCATCCTTGGATAAATATTTGTTAGAAATACCTGTACAGGTCTGAATTCTTGTACAAATCTGCAAAATCTACTCCAAGAGCTAGCTCCTGACCTGGAGTTGAGACATCCAACATCCAGGTTGCTGGATTATAACCATTTGTGATTTTCTGTACTCCTTGAATACTCTGTATTATCAAGTAGGCGGTCAAATTCTGACCCGACACGTAAACCCAACCCAAGCCGTTTTTCTAGAGCAAAGACCCGAAAAAATTGACCCATTCGACCCGAATTGAAAATGACCAGTTAATTCATAGTTGAAACTCGACCCCAATTGGTTGACCCATTTGGTCAAAGATAAATTAAGAATTAAATATAATATATATATTTCCTATTTGAAAAAATAATTAAGCAATTTTTAGCATGAGTAATTTAAATTACCAACACAAAAAAAAAATCTATTTTATATATTTGAAAAAACTAATTTTGACCCGTATACTAACCCTTATCCGACCTGACCCATATGGCTAGACACATATGACCCGACCTGTATGACCCGACCTGTCCAACCGGTTTAACAGGTCTGGAACTATCAAGCATATACCAAATCAGTTAAATGCATGAATTCAAGTGCAAACTCTACTTAAATCAAGCATAGAAATCACAAGTTAACCTCAAAGTAACTGATGAGATCACAAGATTGTTGTCCTAATGGCCCAACATATATTTCGTGCCCTCCTCTCTTCATCAAAAATAGCTGCAAAAACCGTAATAAAATTATATTATGTACGATGTACTTTTTTAATGTACGATAATCAAGTTCCCTTTTAAAATTTAGTGGAACTGGTTTTTACCTCATCGAAAGCCTCAAAAATGTCAATGCTAGGTTGGTGAATGGTACACACAACAGTTCTTCCTGTATCAACTGTGTTTCTGACAGTCCTCATCACTATAGCTGCAGCTCTTGCATCAAGCCCCGAAGTTGGTTCATCCATGAAAATGATTGACGGGTTTGCAACTAACTCGACTGCTATAGTAAGCCTTTTCCTTTGTTCGGTTGACAAACCACTCACACCAGGTAACCCTACCAGTGCTCCCCTCAATGGAGCTAGCTCAACTAGCTCCATCACCTCCTCCACAAACATCTGCTTGGACAAAAGTAAGTTTAAGTATAACATTTTGTATAATGCAATAAGATAAATAAACCAAATAGTTGGATCCCCATAGTAATAGAGAGCAATCAATACCAACCTCTCTTGTTTGAGGATTCACATCAGAGGATAAACGCAACCAGGCAGAGTATAGCAAAGATTCGTAGACAGTTACAAAGGGAGAGTGGATATCATTTTGCTCACAATAACCCGATATTCTAGCAAAAGTTTCTTGCTTCTTAGGATATCCCGAAACTGTAATGTCTCCTTTAATGTACCCTCCAGTTTTCCTGCCAGCAAGAACGTCCATGAGAGTCGTTTTCCCAGCTCCGCTGACTCCCATTAGAGCAGTAAGAACTCCTGGCCTAAATGCACCACTCACGCCTTTAAGAAGCTCCAGCTTATCTTCAACCACACCCTGTGCTTTCATTTCCTGGTTTTACAAGTATTTCAGATCACTTTCAGATCGCGTTCTGATGTTATATATAATGACACATGTATGAGACGATGTCATATGTAAGACCAACTTGACTCCCAGCATATTCCTCGCTAAATAAGGGTTAATGAATTGGCCTCAAATGTAAGAAATCTTATACTCGTATGAATTTCTGAAATTAAAAGACAGTTGTATTGCTTGACCCTCAGTTACTAGTATAGACTTGTATGTTTACCTGTGGCATGTCGACTGAATATTGTACTTCACTGAAAGTAATCGAATGTTGCTCAAAAGGAAGAACCATTCCCTTTTTCTTAATTTCTTGAGCTGCTTGAACAACAATTTGGCGTCCATTTCCTACAAGTTAAAGTAATAAGGCCATTTAGAATTGCCTCAGGTTGAAACTATGTCCACTATTTATTCACTCTAAAATAATGTTGTTGACAGAATAAATAAAAAACATCAATACTGTATTCTGTCATAGGATCCTGCATATGCCAAGTTAAGGGGGTCAGTACCGTTTGTGTTGTTGTTCTTGTCATCATCATCTGGGATTGCTTGAGCTGTCTTGTATGCTGCATAAGAGCATGGTGCAATATTAGTCGAAAATCTACAACATTATCTAGGGATTTGAAGGTGCTCTTCCGTAACTACTATGTGTGTCAAATGTATGCAACCCTACTTTCTCCTGATAACATACAACGGTTGGTTGCATGTCGATGACCCATAATGACAATTATCGAGATTCAAGAACTGTCACTGAATGCTAAATCCAGATATAAAGAAGCGCAGACTGCTTAGGAAGGCGTAATAAATGTGATATATGAAAATTTCAGAAGGTTGTCCAGAGTTAGAAGGCAACATACGGCTGAGTACAGCAAGAGCAAGAGTGCAAACAATGTTGAAGAGAAAAGTAAATCCAACTAATGCGCCTGCTGCTATCCAATACCAATATGCTTGAGTGGGAAAGCCTCGACCCTTTAGGATTAAAACTCCAAGTGTTTCATTTTGGCCTGGAAGAATCTGCGGTGTACACGAGCAAATGTTAAGCCAAACTCTAAAACAACTAAATCCTCAAATGGTATGGGATTGGCCGATATGAATCATCGTATGAAGCTTAAAATAGAAATTTAAAAGTTGAGGAGGAAAACACAATAGTGACACATACTTTGCTCCAACTGTGCCCAAGGAATTCATTGACAGCCACAGCATTCTGAGCATACATCATTGGTGATGCCCAGTAACCCCATATCCACCATTTCTTTATATTATCTAATGGCAAAAAAAATGTAAGCATTATTAGGAAACTGCAATGGTAATTCTGATTAAAAAGTAGCTCGAGAAACAATGTTGTACGACTTAGACGTGTTCAACTATTCATTACTGTCATATTATAGGAGTTATCGCTTATATACGATTGTGTATATTTAAGGATTATTTCTGAATTTTAGAAAAGTACATATCATTCTTATGCTCAAACTTGTCAGGCTTTACCTTTAGAGAGAACGAAACCACCCAATGCAAAGAGTATGAGCAAGGCGAAGGATCCAAATGTGTTTGTGACAACCATGGTCCGTCCTAGTGATGCAATTGTCCTAAACAAACTAGATGCCATTTGGCTTAAAAGTACTAGTATGAGGTAATACTTGAGCATCCTGCAACAAAAATATACATCGTGGTTAAACAGTGTATGAGACGACTAAAACAGACATACTGATAGCTGTAAAAGTAAGTTATCTAATTAAGGTATTCCGATTGATTAGTTTTCTTGTAATGAAATGAAAATGAGGCATTCTTGAGCAAAGAACAATGATTTTAGCCTTGTCGATAAAAGAAGAAAAAGGCACGGTGACTTTTAATCCAGCTTTAACAAAGAACAGAAATGCCCTGTGATAATTATAAAAAAGAAGTTAGTTACCTTCCAACATTAGGATCAAAGCCAATGACATAGTAAGATAAGCCAACCCACACAGCACTTTCAACAAAGGTAACGGGAATCTTAAGGATCCAGCTAGGAAGAGAATATGCCCAGGAGGGGAAGAAGAGAAGGTCACGGTGCTTATAGAAAACTGGAAGTTTGCCTATTGTCAGGGATGACTCTACCATTCCATTGAACATACTTGTCACCACTCCGAAAAATAGTGCACCAGAGAATATTGAGCCATCCGCTGTGGTGTCCTTGTGCAAATTGGTTCGAAAGAACACCGTCATTGCTAGAAAAGCCATAATAATGATCTGATCATATGAAGACAGGTAAACATAGAATTAGTATTTTCATAACGAAATCATGTAAAAGCTATCTTACACAGACTCGGTTGCAAGGTCATAATGCAGACGTGGCAAAGGGGGTTATTGAGGTCTGATCATGATGGGTTCGGATTATTTCATGTGCCGATGTACATTGTTGTGATCAAGTCATTTCGAGTGAAGGGTCAATTTGAGTCTCTATGGTGAGTGATTATAGCCTTATAGGTGGTGTGAATTGGGACATTTTCAGGTCATTCTATATCTCGTCAACTTTGGTCTTGGTTACTTAGGATTATTTTTCAGTTCTGGGTCCGGTTCTCCTGGATTTACTATAAATGATGGTATACGTACTTGAACGAGCTTAAAGATGTAGACAAAGGAATTCCTCCTCATCAACAATAATTCTCTATCGAAGCAAGCCTTGAGATATTCCATTGTACCAACACCATACTTTTCAGTAGTTAGGGCAGCAGGATGATTTCTGGTCCTATCAAATGCAACTGAAAGCTCTTGACTGAGATTCCTTCCCACATGGAAAGACTTGAATGCTTCAGCAAATTCCTCGGTTGTGATGAAATGATATGGCATATGTCTTCTTGACCAGTATTGTTCCTGGTCTTTCTTGGATGTCACCTATTATTTCAACAAGATTGGTTCATTAAAGAGTAAAACTACTAGGCACCAGCAAACAAGAACTAGGTAGATCCGGCATAACTAAGTCGACACAAATAGACTAGAACAGAACAAGATGACTTGAACTAATCCCAAAATGACTTATATGGTAATCACGCTTAAAACCTATTCTACGAAGGATTCTTGAAATCAAATGACTCAGGAAACTTATTCTACACATAAATGACTTGCTTGAGTCTTTAAGGTTTTATGGCAGGTTTTAATAGAACTTCGGAAACTCGCCCCCAACAATCTCATAAATCATAATGTCATTCAATTAATTAATAATACAATAAGATGGTCTTACTCAAGAATTGATATTTTGACAGAATGTAATGTAGTTCAAGAATTCAAGGGCTTTGTTACTTACTTCCTGCAAGAAATCGGCGACTCCTTTTCGGTCAGGACACCGAAATCCCATGGCCTCAAAGAAGTCGAGAACATGTTCTCGAGGACCTTGGTACACAACTTGGGCATCAGAGAGAAGGATGATATCGTCAAAGAGGTTATATGTCTCAGGTGCAGGTTGCAGAAGTGAAATGACAGCAGTTCCGTTAAGGATATGGACTGATTGCCGGATTGAGTTAACAATTTGGTATGTTGTGGAACTGTCTAACCCTGTTGATATCTCATCCATGAACAGAGCCTTAGCAGGTCCCACCAACATTTCACCTACAATCAACCATTTTATTGCAAATTCATGAAGATTCACTTGAAAGACTGATCCCAATTTCATATGTTTGTCAAGCCTACATTGAAATATAGGGTGAATTTTACAGATTTTGGTATGCGTCTTGAAATCAAAAGTTTAAAATCGTCATCCAAAACATTCAACATGTTTTATCATAGACCGAACTGGCGTATCCAAGTCGTTCTTTCATGTTAAAGTAGATGCTGGAGAGTATGTCTTTACCAGTTGTGACTCGCTTTCGTTGGCCACCTGAAACACCTCTTAACACCTCATCTCCTACCATTGTATCAGCGCATATTTCTAGCCCTAATATCTGAAAATGTTTTCAGATTATTATCAGAAGACTTACAGTAGTTAATGAATAAAGTTGAAAATGGGTAGGGAAGGGTTTATGATAAAGTACCTTTAGGATGTAATCTGTGATAACACTCTCTTCCTGGCCCTGAACTGCTGCCTAAAGCATTATATTGTACGATATAAGTGAGTCGGATATACATTAACTGATCACGTACTCAACGTTGTTCATGTATTGAAATTTATTAACCATTCAACTAAATGACAAATGTATAAGGATTTATTTGCTCTCACTGTCACTGATAAAATTTATAATAGACCAGAGTCCTTTATTTTTTTGCGGACTGAAAAATTGAAAATTACCTTCATGAAAAGATCAATATCAGGATCGGGCTTAATATTAGCCTCTTTCTCTCTTCTACACAACTCGGCTAACATCTCTGTAAATTTCATGAAAACAAGTTAGGTATGTGTTGATGACACATCATACATACTTAAAGGATGGAAAGAAGCGTAGTGAAACGAACCATAGCCGTATCCAACACCCTGAAACCTGGCAGAAAATGCGAGGGTTTCTCTGACAGTAAGTTCAGCAATATGAACATCATGTTGGCTAATGTAAGCTGCTGTTCTTTGTGGTACAAATTCGTTCATGTTATGTCCATTATATGTGACTTTTCCTGAAACCTGTTCATGCCAAAAACTTAGTGAAAATGACTCAGACGAAGCTCATTAAAGTAGCTCAAGAAATCGAATAAGCGTAACTTTGTAAGTAGCAAGAGGTGAGGGGGCCGGGTATATTACATCTAGACTCCAACCGCCTGCCTATGTAAATCCAATTTGACGGCAAGTGTCGGACACAGTTACTTGATGAAAAGGTTTCATTTTCGTTATATAAAATCAAGTGTCGGAATTTAGAGATGTCCCAACCCATCAATTATTGAAGTTCCGAAGTAACGTAGCTTTGAAAAAACAGTAAAACAGTAGTACAGTAGGGAATTCACACTGGGTTGGAGCAGGAGTGGATGTAAAAGGGTGACCTGCACCCCGTAGTCATCAAGAAAACCCATAAACATAAACGTAACACGTCCCACCAGCCATGGCGGATATAGGTTTGTGTGATTAGGCCATAATAACTGTTGGTACAATCCCAAATTCCCAGTCAAAAACAAAGATTAATACACACAAGTCTAATTAATGAGTTTGAAAACAAATACACATGGAAATTGGACATCATAAGTGAAGGGACGGTTCACAACATACCTAACAATTTCCAGCCAACTAAAAAGTTGGTGAAGATGTGGATACAAAACGCTATCCTAATTACTTATTAGTCTCTTTCACTTTACCTTGCACTACATCTCATCACTTCTCTAATTCTCAATGGTTTACCTGTTTCATTTTGCAGCTCTCATTCAATTCTTTACCTTTTACCTATTATGACCAATTTGATCATCTCCATCCTCAGGGGCGAAACCACCTTGTAGCAAGTGTGGCGGCCGCACCCCAAACTTAAAAAAATTGGTTTAGATGACAGATTTTTGCTACCCCAAATATTGGTGAATAATAGATAAGTAAATGGTATCTCATTAAATGCATAATAAACAACTTGTGGTTCAATGGTAAACATTTTGGTTTCGTACCAATTGCCCTTAGTTCGAACCCCACTACTTGCATTTTCCCTTTTTAATTTTTTTTTGCTACCCCAAATATTCATTCATGGGTTCGCCCCTGTCCATACTCAATTATCTCCCTCCTTTTATTGCTCTTGGTACCAAAATAGAAGATAAATAAATAGCCAGTACAGTAAGTAAACTTTACAAGGATAATATTACCTGAAGAAATTAACGAAAACGGCGGCAAAAAAATGAAAATATTGATGTATCTTTTCATCTTACAAATTTACGAACTACTTTAACTTATCCCAAATTCTCAATTCTCAATGAAAATAACATATCCGTCACAAGTTGGATACACTTCAAGTCATACCCAAGTTGTTAGATTAGCTAAAAAACATAATACTATGGAATACTACATAGGCAATTTGTTTTTGTCTTATCTACCCTACTTGGTATTACTTGACCCGTCTTTAACTTGTAACGAATATACGTC
Organism: Silene conica; assembly: GCA_029255685.2. Classification (NCBI taxonomy): domain Eukaryota; kingdom Viridiplantae; phylum Streptophyta; class Magnoliopsida; order Caryophyllales; family Caryophyllaceae; genus Silene; species Silene conica. The sequence goes on along the minus strand of CM055312.2, from coordinate 82,116,369 downwards.
TTCTATAAGACTTATTGTTAAGTTAAACCCAATCTTAAAATCTAAAATTGTTGCATAATTAATTAATTACCTAGTTAAAAAAATAAAAAAAAAAATTAATTACCTAGTTTATATTTTCCTAAGTTAATTTTATTTAATATTACGTTCGTCCAAATTATTTATTTCATTTTAATTAAATATTTTTTCACAAAGAATAAAAAAGGATAAATTAATTGCTTAAAAAATATAGTTACTTTGCTTAGGCTTTATTTGTTCGTAGTGAAGTTTTATGGTGTTTCCCCGGTCATTTTTATGTGCAGCATAATGTCGTTTTAGCCGCAACTACCAAGTACGTATATTGTTGATGTTTTTCTTTCACATATCAAGTTAAATGAATGCAGATCTTACTTGTACATATTTTGAACATAAGAAAATAAAAAGTAGGTTATAAGTGATTTTTTCCTCAAAAAAGAGTTTTTATTCTTCTTTTTGAGGTAACATGAAAGTTTATAATACTTTCATCCCATGGTTTATCCCGTGTTTCACTAACAATTTCCTCTGTGTATATTTAGTTTTTTAGTAAAGAAAATTAGTTGATATTTGAAACAATTTTGATTACCTGTAAATCTTTATCGAGTTTTCCGGCTAAAGCCAAAAGCATAGTTGTTTTTCCAGAACTTGGTGGACCTAAAAGCAACGTCATCCTATAAAATTCACACCCGCAAATTCATTAATCTATATAATTTCTTTATTAAAAATACTAATATATTTATGTTGAGCATATTACAAATGAACTCGTAATTTACCTCTTCGGCTTGATGATACCGCTTACATCACGGAGAATAGTTAAATGCTTCTTTTTATTAGATAGTAAATGAAGAGAGTTTAAAACTCCTTCGACCATATTTGTCATGAAGTTAATAAACGTTGGTAAAGCTCTACTTCCCAAAAACACTTCTGCTTCCACATTCAAATTTTCATATCTCACTTCGATTGTGGGGATTTCAATGCCAACCCTGCATCCATGAATTAAGCACAATATAATCAAACTATGTTATCCAAAACTTAATTCAACACTATGGGGAAAAAAACCTAATAAGCATAAGATTTCTTTCTTACAAAGTCAGTCTCTGACATGGTTTACGCACTATCACATATACTCGATTGTACATCATTTACGTGTATACCAAAAATATAAATAATATGCATGAGACTATGAGTTTAGTTCTTTGAGATATTGGGGACGTGCTTGTAAAACATAATTTTCAAGTTGAAAACTCAAAAGGGATATAATCTGTAATAAGCAAAAGAGTAAGTCGATTTTGCAATAGTTTCTGGAATTTTAAAACCCAAAAAAACCCGGTTTGTACTATTGCAAAATCAACTTACTCGTCTATTTCATGCAACATAGTATACCACGAGTATCAAATAATAGTATTATTATTATGAGACGATAAACTCTTTTTTTATAATTAAAAAAGATTGGAAAAATAGGAGTACCTTTCAATGCGAGCCATGAGCTTCAATAAAAAGTTCTCGTTATCATCCTCAGTGATATGAACCAACCTTTCCAAAAGGCTTTTCTTGTCATGAAACCCGAGATTATTAACGTCAATTTCATTAACAGCACCATGAGATGTTGTTAATATACCCTTCCTTAAACGGTCATACGTAGGGAGTTTCTCGAGAGCTGCCCATCTGAGAGCTTCTTCATCATCTTCATCTCGTATAGATCTTGAGAACACATCTCCTCCACTGTTCCTCCATACTGATGAACTATTCCTCCTTAAACTACCTCCAAACTTTGCTATATCACCCCCGTCCATTATCCTTTAAAATGTATTAATATGTTATTTTACAACATAAATGATGACGATAATACGGGTATTTTTATCGATAAAATAGAAAGAATAGCAGAGAAAAGAAGTAAATTGCAGTGTATATTTGTATAATGTTGGTTGTTATAAATATTGTTGCGATATGTAGATAGAAGGTGAGAGTGGTTTTATAATGTAGAAGAAGTTAATGATACGTGGACCAAATGTGTTTGGCAACATGGTTACTAAAAAGCGATAAAAAGAAGAAAAGATTTGAAAGAAGGTATGATGACGGAAGAGGTGACTTGTTAATTATTTTTTGACATGGTAGCTAACCGATGTTTCCATTCATACTTAACAATGTACTTCGTACAAATTAAAGAGAGGTAGTTGGGGACTGTTCAATGGATTCTTTGGACAGCAGTATAAGAAGCAGTTATGTTATACTCCGTAAGATGGTTTTATTTCGTGTTATTTGTAAAATGTGACCATTTTGTGGTAAAAAGTTACAACTCTTTGATAAATAGGGATTGCTCTTGAAAAATAGGTCATTTTTTAAACAAAAATAATGTTCACTATTTCATCAAAAGTGATCACTTTTTTATTGGACGCATGTGCGACCGTGGTAAAGTAGAATTCTTGTTCGTTGGGTAATCAACCCAATTGCAAATTCCCTTGTGCCACACTACCTATTATTTTCTCTATTTGGCTCAATTCTATACATTTTACTTTTTGGGCATTATTTCATAAGTCGAATAAATTTTTGACATAATTTCTAATATAACATAAAAGATAGTCATGTGAAATTTTGTTTAAATTGTCTTACCAGATACATTGTGAATATCAAAGTTTTATAATTTTTATCGATATATAACTAAAAATATTAACAAAAAAATGGGTATCGGCAAACGTGAATAAAGCAAATGTAAAGAATTCATTAGAATGGAGGAAGTAATAAATAACAATTATTTTTGGTTAAGTAATTATCTCTTTTTTTATAATTGAGAAATGATCATTTTCTTTATATTGATCATAGTATCCAAAAATAATCACTATTAACCAAAAAAGGCTCACTTTTTGCAAAGAAAAAAACACCCATAAAAAACTGTCATACAAGAGAATTACGATAAGGCCAATAATTTTATAAAACTTTGTTCCTTTGTCACATAAGCACCATCATCAAATATGAATCTTAATGGTAAAATAATCATTACTTTATTTTCAAACTAAATTACTCATTTATGTACGAGTTTTATTTATTTATGGACTTTTTTTTTATTATTTTTCCATTTTATACTGTTTGTCTAAAAACCAAAAAAAACCTCTCTTTAATTAATCATTTATAGGTTGATGATGTTGTGGAAGATGATTTGGTCGAAATGAATTAACCCTGGTAAGGTTTCCTAAGAAAATGACATTATCCCCATTAGTGTATTCCAGTAGAGATCTTAAGAAACCGTTTCTCAATAAACCTTATTGAAAGACTATTGTACAAATTTAAGAAAAAGTGGTGTGAAAGATAAAAAAAATAGATACAAATCATGATTAAAGATGAAATGAATGCATTTATTATGTAAATATGTACGAAATTACTCTGGTACGATCGATGACAAAATAGTCACGAAATACAAATAAAAGGGTACAAAAGAAGGGTCTCTCAATAATTTATTGAAAATCCGTCTCTCTCAAGTTTTAGTGTATTCTTAATTAAAGGGTAGAGTAGTAATCGACTAATCATACATCTATTTCTTAAATTTTCTGAAAATGAAAAGTAGGATGACAATAAAAGTGGAATGGTGGGAGTAATTCAATGGCTAAGGACCTTCTCATTAAGCATTTAAGCTGATGAAATTGATCGATCTGAATAATGTAACCTGACACCCGAATTTAAGATTAAACTTTACCCGAAACCGAATTAACCCAACCGGCCAACCCGAATATTTAATTAGTTGCAAAATAATTATTATTCACAAAATCACAAATAAATTGGTAATAGTCCACCTAAAATAACCCGAATATAAAATGACATGCCATGATCCAATTCCACCGAAATCTACGCACCCAAAATACCGAAATACACACCCAAAATGATTAAATGAATAGTTTTTTCCCTCATTAAATTTGATGGTCCAACGTGTAAATTATGGTATACGAGTATTATATATTATATGCATGAGTTGTATTTATTTCAAGGTAGAAATTAATTAAGATGTACGAGGATTGAGAATTGCCACCTTTTGTTGATTTTTTATCCAATGAGAATTTATTCAATCGATTCTAGCAAATCCAAGCATATTAACCATTAATTCAATTTATTAATTACTCGTATATATAAATAAAGAAATATCGAAGCCATTACAATACATGGAAGATAATTTCTTTAACGGATTTAAGATTTTGTACATTCTAATTATAACTGTAAAGTGTCTATTTCACATGGATTTTGCTTTGTTATTAATACTAGTTTTAGACCCGTGCATAATGTACGGGTTGATTTTAAAATTCTACTTCCTCCATTTTTCTATGTTCTTCCCATTTGCTTTATTGCGGTCTCCAAGACGCACCTTTGACCGTCTTTTCCGACACCTATACAATATTTTTTTCTATTGAATTTTTTTCCCCACGAAGATTTGTTGATAATAATTGTAAATGTTCTAATTTTATAACTTAAAATTCATTATTGTCTAACTTACTTACGGTCAAAGTTCGAAAACTTTGACCTCCAAAAAGCAAATGGGAAGAACATAGAAAAATGGAGGAAGTAATATTTAGAATATGGTAACTATGAATATTTAGACGTAATGTTATCGTGATGATAGAATTATAATAATAACTTTACAAATTAAGTCTCACAATTAGAAGAGGACGCGATGTAATATTCAACATTTTAATTAAATTAAAAATCTAATGTATTAGTAAAAGTACCATTTGTAATCATTTAGATAATTTCATAACTTATAGATAAATATACATTAGATAGTTTCATTGCTCAACTAAAAAAATATTTAAAAAGATTTTGATCTTATTTTAATGTTGTGAATTTAACTAATTTGAAAAAATCAATTAAAAAACCGATGCAAAATCGAATATATTTAAATCATAACATAGTTTTAATATTACAATTAAAAAATATTAAGTGCAAAGAGAAATATTTTAAGTTAACATGAAGTAATTCTTTTTATTTATCATTTGATATATTGTTATTTTTTGTTATATTTTGCAGAGCAATACATAATTGCATAAATAATATGTCATCAAAATTCAATAATATTGTTAAAAATTATAACTTTGAAAATCAAACTATACAAATCAGTTACTGTATTCCAAAAAAAAAATGTTTTTAATTTGTAAAAAATGAAATGCATTTAAATCTTAGAAATTAAATGATAGAAATTGAGATGGGGACACAAATCCCTAAAAATAAGCGATCAATGGGAGATCTTTAAATGTTATTATTTTTATAGAAAGAGTATTTATTACAATATTAAATCCGATATTTTTTTACCACCATTTTACATGGTGCGTGTTAATAAGAAGGGTATAAGTCACTTTAAAATAAACTCCGTCGTAGTCAATCGTTCCTTCCTTCTTTTTTATTCAAAGCTAGTCATATTTTTTTCCCTCTTTTTCTTTTTAGAATGGTTTTTGTGGTCTAAATAATTGTATTTGGGACAGAGAATTTTCTGTAATTCAAAATCAATTTTTTTTGGTGTATAATGTAAAATTGGAAAAAATGAGTAACTACGAGGTGTAAGGATCCTCTCTATTTCTCAAAAAGAAATGGAGGTCTATTACTTCTCAATGGTTCGGATTAAATATGGGATCGATCGGATGATTGTAAATTTATTCGGAAATAAATAAAAAGGTAAATGAAGACGATTGGATTATATAATATAGTAATGTTTGTGAGAGGCAATAGAGGCAAAAGAAAATGAGACGATCCATTTTGAACTGGGAGGGTATATTCGAAAAAAGTTATGCACGAGCACCAAAAACTAGCTGGCTAATTAGCAAAGTTTCTAGAAAAACGCAGGTACGTATTCAGAAGTTTGGAAGCAAAAAGAAGTTTGTTTTTCTTGGGACACCTAATCCAATCATTTCCCTTCCCCGCCTTTGGTTTCACTTTGATAAAGCAAACACATTTTTCACCCAATCTGAAGTCTTTTTTCCTTTTCTTTTTTTTATTCTTTTCGCGATTTGAAAACGGATAGCTTTTATGTCACAACATGCTTCCTTTATCTCCATAAAATATCACAAATTTTCGTTAAGAACGGATGTTATCCGTCACAAGCTGAAAACGAATAGCGTCCATTTCACAATATGCAAGTTGTAATAAGTGTTCCATTTCCTCTCCACTTCCTCTCCAAATATACGTTTTTAGCTTGTGACGGATAATATTGTCTTAAAAGTGCGTAAATAAAACCACCCATATTTTTTTGCAACAGGTCTTGCTTGTTGAAAAGTTAAGAACGATAAACACCTAAGAGGGGGAGGGGGTGAATTAGGTGTGACCCTTTTAAATATTTTAACGACTAAATCACTTGAGAGACTTAATAACGAGTAAGTTCACAAGATGAGCAGAGTATTTTATGCAACAGTATGATTGACTGTTACACAGAAACTTGGAATCGTTGAAGTAAGCAAGAAATAACGAAAAGTATGAAAGTAAATAAACAAACAACCAAAGTTTAAAAATTGGTTCAGTCTCTACTCCGAGATCTACGTCCAACCGTTATTTTATTGATTGTTTAGGAATTTACTCAAACAACTAAACTTTTACAATGAAAATAACTCGCCAACCTACTCCGGTTGCACTTGCTCAAAGCTACTCCGCTTCAAGACTTTGACTCAAACTTAAAGCTGCTCCGCTTCAAGAGTTTAAGAAGTTCTATCTCTTTGGTTACATGGGGATTGTTCTTGACTTGTGTTCTTTTTTATCATGTTTGAAACACTATGGATGCTATCTTGATTTGTTTTGTTCTTCAATCCACTTGTTTTGCTTTGAACACATAAACATGCCACTTAAGAACAAACAATTAATATATACACAGACTTGTTATCATCAATTTAAATGTTCCAACACTTGTGACGGGCTAATCCCGTCACAAGCTTGTGACCTCTCACAAAAGGGAGAGGGGACAAGGTGGAACACTATTCATGTGCTTTCCCACTCACCTTTCATGGGTTTATTGTGAGAGAAAACGATATTCGTCACAAGCTTGTGACGGAGATCGCCGTCACAAATGGGAATTTGTGATTTTTTTGTACCCCTGAAACTAAATACATACCTAGATCCGTCACTGTGTAATAATAAACATTGTATAATGTCTATTCAAATTACATATCAAACGCAAGTACTCAATTTATATGTCATAATGTCAAGTATCTATTAGATCATTCAAACGGGAATAAGTTTACCAAAATATCTACTTACAACTAATTTGGGATAATAGAAGTTCACTAACATTTTCACTAATGTCACTCGTATTACAAAAAATGAATAATAAAATACCTATATAATTAGCTTTTAATCAAGTGATATTAAATAAAACGGTAGTGAAGTCATAATAAATCGCCCCTAAGAGTATGTACATTGAAGATGATGTTTTCATCTTCTTATTTCTTCTCTTTCATCTTATATTTTTGACACCTCACACTATCTTTCATCTACGCCACTTTTCACTATTTACCTCCTCTTTTTCTTTTTTTGTGCTACATCAAAGAGGATGATACTTCCTCTCTTTATTTCACCATTAAAATATAATTCATTATAATTTTTATCTCTTATTTAGCACAAGAGCCAAGATAAGGACATCCTCCATTTATATAGGAGGTCTTCCTCTTTCTCTTTAAAGAAGTTGCTTAGACCATCCCCAAGCAAGGTCGCCAACCGGGTCGTGACCTTGTTGGGTCGCCTTAATTACTTAATTAACACGATCTTAGACGATAATTAGCTCGACCTTGAATAAGTCGGGGTCAATTGGTGACCCTGAACAAGGAGAGGTCACCATTTGGTGACCTTCCACGTGGCATTACACGATTGGTTTAGAAATAAAACTTATTTTTAATATTTAGTTAATAATAATAATTAAAAGAGTAAGAGAGAGGTTTTGTGAGGTAGAGAATGTAGAAAGTGGAAAATTGATTGGGTTAGTGACCTAGGTCGTGACCTTCTGCTTGAGAGGGTATAAGTGGGTCAAGGTAAATAAGGTGAGATTAAGGGTTAATATGTTGGTGACCCGATTAAGGCGACCTTCTGCTTGAGGATGGTCTTAGAGGATGTATCTACATTAAAGAAGACATTCTTTTAACATTCACTTTCATTTAAGAGGATGGTACATGGTAGAAAATGTTACATCATAGATGACCTACATTAGTACACTCAATCCAAGCATTCCAGCAGGCAGCACCGCATTTAATAGGTACGGAAACGCTTTGTTTAATAAGGTGGCAACTTCTTTGACTTCTAGAACTCCAATAACCGTTAATATAATACCTTGACGGTTTGACCTTATTCATCACGATTCCCGGCATAAACACAGATTCATTTAAATTCCATGACCTCCCCTTATTTATTAGTCCATTTTTGTTACACAGCTCTCGAGTCTCGACCAAATCTAACTCATTGCTTAATCCATAACTAATACTCCCTCATATTCTGGATAACTGTCCCACTTTCCGTTTTCGTCTAGTCACGTAAATGTCACATATTCCATTTTGAGACATTATTTATAGTTATTTTATTCATTTTAACCCACAATAATACCCACCTTACCCCACAACACTACTTATTTTAATCACCTCTACTCACAATAATAATCAATAATACATTCTCTCTCTCCAATCTTCCCACCTCACACATTACTTTACATTAAACAAATGAATTTTTTAATTCTCGTACCCAACCCCAAATGTGACAGTTATCGGGAATATGGGAGTATATCTTATTGTTTATTTTTGATAAACTTTTATACTTATTTTAATCACTCAAATTCACAACAATACACAACTTACCCACAACACTACTTATTTTAATCATTCTACCCATAATAATAATCAATAATACTCCCGCTTTCTTCAATTTTCTTACTCTACACAACACTTTCATTATTTAATTCAAATTATTAAACTTTGTGTAAAATCCAATTGGGGCTCTCATTTAGAATAGGAGGGAGTAGGGATGGCAACTGGCCGAATCTGAATAGGGTCCAATAGGATTCAGATCCGTTTTTGGCAATAGGATCCAGATCTGAAGGTCAGATCCAGATCCGGACCTTGCAGATCCGGGTAGGATCCGGATTTTACGCGGGTCCCATTTGAAAAAAAAACAACTTGAATTCGGGATAAACTGTAAAAAGGCAACATATAAAACTTCAAACTCCAGGAGCAGAGTACCAACGCAACATATCAAACTTCAAACTCCACGAGCATAGCAACCAAGGCGTCTATATGATATTATATGCTATAATTATGGGTGGACAACTCAAGTACAATATTCTTACAACATACTCCGTAATAGACAACCACTAAGCATTATGGTGATGGAAACACTTAGATACAAATTCACCCAACAGCAGATATATCCAAATCATTCTTTGAGAGGATTATTGTGATCATTGATACACTCGTATATTATATATATCATTCTTTGGCAGGCGGCAGCGGCAGGGGTTTTGATTTTAGGGTTGGGGAAGAATTAGAGAGAAAGTGGGAGACACTGAATATGAAAATTAAAAATGAAATATGAGGCCCAGTTCAGCCAGACTCCAGCGGAAATTTGAAATTATTTTTATTGTTTATTTTTTAATATTAAAAATGGGTCTTAGCGTCGGATCGGGATCTTGTCAACAAGATTCAGATCCAGATCCGTTTTTAAACTCGTGGATCCAGATCCGACGGGTCCAAATTTTAAGGATCCAGATCTGGTCCAGCAGGGTCGGGTCCAACGGATCTCGACCGGATCCAGGATCTGTTGCCATCCCTAGGAGGGAGTATATATAAGTTGTTAATTTCTTATAAAAATATATCGGAAAGATAATATATTTTCTTATATAACCAGATGAAATCCGTTTTATATTTAAGATGATTAATGTTGTTTTAAATGATAATTTGCATTACTTGTCAAGCAAGTTAAACATGATAATCGGTAATCGCTTTCTATAAAAGGAGCAACATTTAAAGGGTTCTTATTGGATGAAAATTAGAAAGAGAAAAAAAATAGATTAAAGTAGGGTCCACCATGTTCTTGATACATAATTAATTAGGTTTAAACTCGTGAAAATTCACGGGTTTGCTTTTAAAATTTTAAATTTGTTAGCTTAATCGTAATCAAGATGTATTGATTTAATTTATTTTAAATTATTAATCATATATAGGCTATCATACATTGTGCCCATTAGCATAATTTACACTTAATCATGAATATTAAGTCATTATTAACAATTAATTACCTTCTTTCAAGCTTTCATTAATTTAATTTCTTCTTTACTTTCATTAATTAAATAAGTTACAATTTATAATCCACAATAAAATATGAAATTTTGGAAAGTACTAACTTTAATTTCAACTATAAAAATCAAATATTTGATGATTATTGATAATGTTTACTAATTTTACATAAATTAAAGGATAATTTGTGAGAAACTATCTTACATTTATGCCCATTTGTGAACAACTATCTTACTTTTTTTGGTTAAAAATTACCTTTCATTTTAAATTTTTGTTAACAACTACCTAAAAAAAGTTTCGAGGCCAATTTCTATTTATTATTGGTTTCACACGTGTGAGTTCTCTAAATTTTCATTCTTATTTTGTCGTTAAACTTGATATCCTAGCTTATCCTTCTTATCTAAAGTTCTAAACGAAAGGGAATTCTTAAAGTTTTGATAGGCTTATCGCGTACCTAACAAAGATACCCTAGGCTTAACTAACAAATAAATGTAGATAAGGAAGTAGGGGTCGATCTCAGGGAGACGGTAGATGCAATATGACAAGCTATGGTTAGAATTCTATCAAGGTCGGTTCGATTGATTGTTTGGTTTGATGATTAAAACGATAACAAATTGAGATGTAAAACAATGATAATAAAAGATCTAGGGAAATAGGTTCACACATGCAAATTAGCAATAATTGATGTCGAATTGGGGAAACATATGATCAAAAGTTGTCTAGACTTATTAGCAATTATCTCTCGATTTTATTACTAGTCTTAGAACGATTACTAGCGGGCTCTCGCACTTACTAGGCCGCGCTACAAAACATGCTTAGGCAAATTCCATTCCAGGCTTTCGATCTTAGGAAAAGAATTAACAAGATAACCAATAATTGTGATCAAGAATCAAAGGTTAACAATACATAACAAGCATGTTATAGAAACAACAAATTGATAATAATAAATCCCAATTCAACAATTATCAATTACTAATCTAACATGGCTTCCCTAAACCCTAGATTATAAGACTTCTCACTCATGATAATATATAAACTAACAAAGATTGATTTGATTAACATAAACATGATAACAATATATAAATTGGAATTAAGATGATAATATAAAAGAAAGAATAGAAATTACCAACTTAAGGAAATATGAACAAGAACTTGATTATTAAGAGCAAAGTAATCTTCAAATAAAACCCGGAATTAAAGCATAAATGTTGATGATTGATAAACTAATAACATAAAGGAAACTAGGTTTTTGTAGATTTAGGAAAATGTGTGAAAAAGCATAAATAAAAAGTTCTCTAGTAATGAGTTTATATACACAAACTTGCTATGAAAGTGAAGAGTTGCTCAGTTGCACAATCCCCGAAGATCCGGGGACCAAACAGTCCTAGGGGGCGCAGCATTTGAGTCCAAGAATTGCTCAGGTATCAAACCCCAATACTCGGGGCGCAACATTTTGGGGATATGGCTATCTCGCATCAACCCCGAGATTCTGGGGTTCGAACAGCAATCCGGGGACCTTACAATCTCTTCTTTTCTTTACTAGTTCCCACTTTCTTTGCTCAAGTACCAACCAAATTTCATTTCTTCTTCCTCGGGATTGAGTGAATCTTCCCAAAACGCCCTTACATGGCCAAAACTCGCTCCAAGTATCCTCGTGGTGCTGGGTGAATGCCAAAATGATAGAAAAAGGTCGTAACTTGCTCCGTTTCCTACAAAATGCAACAAAACATACAAAACACCTACAACACGGAATTAGCTATAAAATCACCTCATAAAGTGTAAACTATCATGTAAAATTGAGCTAAAAAAGGGGTGAAAATCATATCAAAATAGGACACATCACTTATATAACTAGCAAACCCTAAACACTAGTCTTCATATGATTCATCTCTCACAACCAATTTCGAAAAAAGTTTGAAAAAAATTGTAGAAAAATAGGGCTTGATGTTGGCGCTCATAATGACCACGATAATGAAGTACATGAAGTGATGCGGAAGTCAATAACCAAGTGAAGCAACATAGATGATGTCTTTTATTTTAATGATATCTATATTTTCAAGATTATGATTTTTGATTGTGTTAACAAATATTACTATTTGAATGTTATCAAATTTTACTTCTCAAGTACTTTTTCTCTACCCTCCCACGTTTCAATAATAATAATAATAATAATAATAATAATAATAATAATAATTAGTAATAAAAAAATAAAATAATAGTTATATATATATATAAAATAATAATAATAATAAGAAATAATAACAAATATAGTAAATAATAATAATAATAATAATAATAATAATAATAATAATAATAATAAAAGTTTTGTTTGCTATAGCTAAGGGGGTGGGAGCTTAGATTGTATCTCGGCTGCCCACCAATTTTATGTAAACTCTTACTTTGTTCCTTTTTATATGATAGCTGCGCGCATTTTTATCCAAAAAATAAATAAAATAATAATAATAATAATAATAATAATAATAATAATAATAATAATAATAATAATAATAATAATAATAATAATAATAATAATAATAATAATAATAATGGGGAACATTGCTTGCGGTTTTGTCAGGGAGTTCAGCAGGGTGACCCTTTGGGGCCGTTGCTTTTCGCGTTGGTTTTGTATCCCTTGGTGTGCAAAATCCGGGATTCCTTTGATCTTACTATGCAGGCATGGTACTTGGATGATGGTACTATTGTTGGAGATACGTTGGAGGTGGGGAGGGTGTTGGATTTGATTTTGGCTGATGGCCCCAGTTTTGGTCTTCATCTTAATGTTGCTAATACTGAGCTCTTTTGGCCTATTGAGGACCCCGGAGTCGGCTTCCCGGTGTTTTCCCCACTTCTATCGCTCGTCCCTTACGGGGTGTCTCGGTTTTGGCGGGCCTGTTAGTACTTGCCCTATTTTTAGCGGTGAGCTTGTGGAGAAGAGAGTGACTAAGACTGTTGAGCTTATGGACTTAGTCGCGAGGATCGAGGACCCGCAGTGTGAGTTGCTTTTGCTTCGGGCTTGTACTGATATTTCTAAACTTTATTTGTCTCTTCGTACTTGTTCCCCGATTGCTTTTGTTGGGGCTGGTGTCCTTGACAATTAAGTACAATGACTTATTAAATCTCTTTAAGGATCACAAGGGCATACTTCAGTATTATTACCAGTTGATCCACGTTTATCAATAACGGTTGGCTTGCTAGATAAGTTTGACGTTATTGTCATACGGATGGCGGTGATCAACTGGTCCCTATACGTCACACCTATAGGACACGTTTGAGAGATGTGAAGGTATGAAAATACAGTCACATTTATGCCGGATACGACTAAAGAGTTAGTCAGAGGTATTGACTATTAAATTAGTCAATAAGATGTTGAGATTATTATTTAATACGGATTAAATAATTTTAGCTAATACGGATTACATGATTAATTCGTAAATTAAATATAAACGGTTATATTTAATTAAATATTGTATTCGCGTATTAATATAAACAGTTATATTAATTTGGGTAATTATACAATATCATAATTTTATCAGACCATTATTAATACATCGACTGCATTAATATCTGATAACATGTATGCGATTTATAATTAAGAACCCGCGAATTGTATTTTAGCAAATCGGGTCGAATCACGAATTAGAATAAGGTAAGAGTGGAAAGCCCACTTTCACCCTACTCTAATATTTCGGCCAAGTAGTACATAAGGAGGAGAACTCTCCTTTTGTCAGACTACTGAAACTGTTGAATCATAATTCTCACAATTAGGATTTTGAGAGCATTCTTCTCCCAAAACTCAGATCTCACATCTAAAACCTCAATAACTCTCCCCATATTGCAAGGCAATTGGAGAGCCTTTCTAGCACACGCGGCATCGTCTCAAACAAAGTCTTGGGTGCAAGTTATAGGAGGGAATTTACTTTAATTCCTGTTCTTAGGCCTATTCAAGCAAGGACCCAAGGTTGTATTCTTTTTCATGTTTTTATTTATCTTATGACTATAATCACAACTGTAATTTTCATTATAATCCTGCAAATTTAGGGCGAATACATGCTTTATTCCCCACAAGTGGTATCAGAGCCAGGCCATGAAAATTTTACTTTTGTGTTTTTCATAAGTTTTAAAATTTGAAAAATCGTATTCTGTCGCTGAGTCGGTCGATCGACCCCCTGTTGCGGTCGGTCGACCGCCTCCTGTGTTTGTTTCTGTTTCGGCAGTTTTCCTTTTGTGAGTAATCGATCTTGTTTTTCGATTCCTGTTTACATATTGTTAATTAATCGATATTCTTGACAATATGTGAACCCTTGATGATGTTAATTTTGATTTATTTGTTTTAATCAAAGTTTAATAGGTAAAAACTTGTTTTGATTTCAAAAGGTGCAGCGTTTTGCGTTTTCTGAAATTCGTTTTTACTGTCTTTTGGTCGGTCGACCTAATTGATAGGTCGGTCGAGCGATTATGCTGTTGCAAAAGGTTTCTGTTTCTCGTCTGGAGGTCGGTCGACCACGTGTATAGGTCGGTCGACCTCCCCCCTGTAACAGACTCGTTTTTTTATTTTTTCGAGAATAACATGTTTTATTTTCACATGGCCTTTAGTAATATACTATATACGGAAATAGTATATTATTAATTTTGTGAAACGGTTTACCCTCGTTTGATACACATTATTTTAAAACGGTTTAAGATAATAGGATTATAAATTTATTAAAATTGGGTGATTAAAACGGTATAATCACATAATTTTAATCCCGTAAGGTGGTTTGGTAAAAATTTATTAATCATAATAACAGTATTATGTCATTATGAATTTTATTTAGTTGATGCATTTTATTTATCGTCTTGTGAATGCCTTGAATGCTTTCAATAACGTATTTAATTTTTGCAAACGGTTGTAACTTAGTGTGGCCTTAGTAGATTGTGTTACCGTAATGATGGAACACAGTCTTGCTTGTAATTTTGAGATCTTGAATCTCCGTTTTGGGTTTTTGCCATGTAATTACTTTTGTATTTAAATTAGAATGTAAATAGGTTATATTTGTAATTTAAATTAGTAATTTTGTGAAGACCAAAGACGGAGACCAGATGCTCACTCCCGCTGCAAGGACCAAGATGGAACATCAAGACAAGCTTCTAGGGTCCAACGGTGGATTCCAAAGTTGTTTTTATGTTTATTTGGGTAGGATAGGCCACACTAGGACTTTTATTTACGTTTATCGCATTTACTTTATGCTTTCATCGATAATAGCTTGCATCATATTCCGCCTAAAACCAAACCACCTATAACATGCCTGAAAACTGACTCATGTAGAGGTTACGCGTTAGTTTTCTGTGACAATACAGATGTCACATGTCAATTGCAAAACCATCACTTTATTTCATTCATTCACGCATATGCTAGATATTAGTTCACTTAAAATGGATAAATATAAGTTGATGGGGTCTTCCTCGTATAACCAAAAATTGAGACTAGTCTTTATAAATCAGACTCCCATGAATCCCTTCTTTGTCGGTAGGCATAATATGACCCCTTCTACGTCGGGTAAGTGGGAACAGATGATTTATTTTATCTCAACATCTTGGTCACTCGATACTATCTAGCGACTGAGATGGACTAATAGATAGGATTTACGGAAATCTATCGACCAAGAGTTCCAACGGTGGAATTAGCCAAGCTGTGGGCTTATCAATATACGGAAATTGAGTCTTGGGATCGTTTATATAATTCTTGAGGGAGATCAATTATATAAATGCATGAGTCTACGAGTTTAAATACACTTTAATATAGACTTAAATCACAACAATGAGTTGCTTATATGGTTCTGTTTTATCTTCTTTTCAATGTAGAACACGTTCATTTAAACTGCTGTATATCTAATGGCTGGTGAAGACCCAATGCCAAGTGCCAAGCTAGCACGTGAATCCTGGCTAAAAGCCTTCATGGACTCCATGAATCAGTCTACTAGACTGAGGAATGATGGGTCAAACTTCTCTGACTGGGAGGCAGCACTACGGAATGCTGCCATTGCTGACGGAAAGCTTAAGTATTTAACTGAGCCAATTCCGGCACACCCAGGAACTGGAGCTAGAGCTAACGAAGTTCGCGCTCATAGCGACTTTGTCATGGAAGCGGGTGCGATAAAGAACGTACTCATCTATGCAATGGAATGCAATTTGCAAAGACGCTTCATAGCCCATGGTGCAAACAATATTTTCACCACACTCACTAACGAATTCTCAAAGGCTCCGAGAATCGTTTCTTATGAGCATACCCGTCGCTTCTTTGAGGCGAAACTCCAGAAGGGCCAAGCTGTTAGCCCACATATTCTTCACATGATTGAGAATATCGAAAAACTGGAGGCCCTAAACTGCAAGATCAGTGAGAACATAATCGTTGATCGAATGCTTCATTTGCTTCATGATGGGTTCGCCCTCTTTAGGGCCAACTATTACATGAACGACATGAAGAAGACTCCTCATGAGCTCCACTCCCTTCTCGTACAGACCGAGAAGGATCTGAAATTAAGTGGGAGCGTGAAGCAAGATGTTCTCATGATTTCCAGTAAGGGTAAGGGTAAGGTAAAGCTAAAGCTCAGGGCGACCTAACAGTAGGCAATCCCAAGTTTAAGAAGTCAGGATTTACTAAGAGTGGGCCAGGTGAGTCAAACAACTCACAGGGCAAAACAAAGAGCAAAGATACTAGCATGGAATGTCACCATTGCCACAAGACTGGGCATTGGAGGCGCTCATGCCCCGTGTATCGTGAGGACATTAAGGCAGGCCGCGTTACTCCTGTTGGTATGTCTTCTTCTTCTTCTGTTATTCACATGATTGAGATTAACCATGCAAGTTACGGAACTTGGGTACTAGATACTGGTTGTGGTTCTCATCTATGTAATCATGTGCAGGGCCTCCGAAACCAAGAACCCCTAATCAAGGGTGAGGTTGACCTGCGTGTCGGGAATGGAGCACGTGTTGCTGCAATCTCGAGGGGAACATACGTGATCCAACTTCCAAGTGGATTCGAGTTATCTTTATATAACTGTTATTATGTTCCTTGTTTGTCCAAAAACATTATTTCAGTTTCTGCGCTTGACAAACTCGGTTTTTCATTTGTAATAGAGAATAATAGCTGTATTTTCTCCTTACACAATATGATTTATGGCAAGGCAGTTTCCATGAATGAAATTTATGTTTTAGATCAAACCACCGAGATATTACATGTGAATAACAAGAGATTAAAGGTAGGTGACAAAGATCAAACTTACCTATGGCATTGTCGTATGGGACACATAAATGAGAAACGCGTGAAACAGCTCATACAGAATGGAGCTATCTCGCCCTTTGATTTCGAATCATATGGCACGTGTGAATCATGTCTCATCGGTAAGATGACTCGTATTTCCTTCAAAGGTGTTGGAATGCGCGCTACCGACCTATTAGGACTCATACATACGGACGTATGTGGCCCTATGTCGATCAACGCACGAGAAGGCTATAGGTATTTCATCACTTTCACGGATGATTTGAGTAGATATGGCTATGTCTACTTAATGAAGCACAAAAGTGAATCCTTTGACAAGTTAAAAGAATACCAGAATCGGGTATAGAACCAACTGGGAAGAAAGATTAAAGCACTACGTTCTGATCGTGGTGGTGAGTATCTTTCACACGAGTTTGATCAACACCTTAAAGACTGTGGCATCGTTCTACAGTTAACTCCGCCTGGAACACCACAATTAAATGGTGTGTCCGAACGGAGAAATCGAACTCTACTCGATATAGTTCGATCCATGATGAGTCACACCGTTGTGCCTGATTCATTGTGGGGCTATGCTCTTTTGTCGGCCGCTCTAATTCTTAACCGAAGTCCGTCTAAAGCTGTTGACAAGACTCCATTCGAATTATGGAAGGGAACGGTCCCTAACTTGTCCTTTATTCGGGTTTGGGGCTGCGAGGCTTATGTCAAGTGGAGACACGAGGATAAGCTCGGCCCGCGATCGGTCAAGACATACTTTATAGGCTATCCAAAGGGAACTTTTGTTCATTACTTCTACTCGCCAACCGAACAACGTGTTTTTGTTGCGGCTAGTGCGACGTTCTTAGAGAAAGAATTTCTCGAGAACAAGTCGAGTAATAGAACCTTCGATTTATCGGAGGTTCAAGAACCAACTACCGAGCAACCATTGGAGGAAACAGTTCCTTCAACCGAGGTTGCGGTAGATATTCCTGAGGAACCTAGGAGGTCGGGAAGAGTCTCCATTCCTCCGGACAGATACATTGGTATGGTCGAGGAACATGATATGGATGACGTCTTACTCCTAGAGGGTAATGAACCCTCAACCTATAAAGGTGCCATGACCAGTTCTGACTCAAAGCTATGGCTAGAAGCCATGCAATCCGAGATGGACTCCATGTATGAGAACAACGTGTGGGATCTTGTGGACCTACCTACAAAGGTACGCCCCCTTCAATGCAAATGGCTTTACAAAATAAAGCATGTCGTGGAAGGTAAACAAGATATCCATAAGGCAAGACTAGTTGCTAAAGGTTTCACCCAAGTGCCAGGCTTGCACTACGATGAGATCTTTGCACCCGTAGTCATGCTACGTTCCATTCGGATTATCTTAGCGATAGCCGCATTTCATGACTATGAAATATGGCAAATGGACGTTAAAACCGCCTTCTTAAACGGTTATTTGGAGGAAGAGTTGTACATGGTACAACCCGAGGGTTTTATTGATCCAGAACATCCTAAGAAAGTTTGCAAGCTTAAGCGTTCCATCTATGGACTTAAGCAAGCATCACGGAGTTGGAATCATCGCTTCGACCAAGTGATAAAAGAGAATGGATTCGTTCGATCAGTCGAGGAACCATGTCTCTATATCAAGTCGAGTGGGAGCAAGATTGTCTTCCTAGTACTGTATGTCGATGACATACTCTTGATTGGGAATGACATACCTCTCCTTTCTTCGGTTAAAGCATGGTTGAAAAACCATTTCCAGATGAAAGATCTGGGAGAGGCACAAAGAATTTTGGGCATCCGTATCTACAGGGATAGATCACGACGGATGTTGTCTCTCAGTCAGGAGTCTTACATAGATAAGATTCTAGAGAGATTCAGCATGACGAACTCCAAGAAAGGGTTCCTTCCTGTGACTACTGGGATTCACTTGAGCAAGTCTCAAGAAGCTAAGACATTGGAAGAGAAAGAGCGCATGAGTCGGATTCCTTATGCTTCGGCAATAGGATCGATCATGTATGCCATGATATGCACACGTCCAGACGTTGCATATGCATTGAGTATGACCGGTCGATTCCAAGCTCATCCAGGTGAACAACACTGGATGGCCGTGAAAAACATTCTTAAGTACCTACGGAGGACTAAAGATTGGGGATTGACTTATGGAGGCGACTCAACGCTCTGCGCCACGGGTTACGCAGATGCTAGCTTCCAAACGGATCGAGATGACTCGAAATCTCAGTCTGGATTCGTTTTTACTCTTAATGGCGCTGCTGTCAGCTGGAAAAGTTCTAAACAGAGTGTTACAGCAGATTCTACAACTGAGTCCACGTAAAAGGAGATTTTCATTGAGAAGATCGCTACGGATGACAACATAGCTGATCCTCTCACTAAAGCATTACCACGTGATAAGCATGAAGGACACATTCATTCCATAGGAATTAGATGTGTTCCTAAGTTGTAGTACTATTTTTGTAATAATTCATTTTCTCGTGTACACTATTCAACCTCATTGTTATGATATATAATGTTTTGTTTTTCATGTGGAATTGTACGCCAATTTTGAACACCACAAAGTGAACTGAATAACATTACATCGTTTTAGTCCTTTATTACCCACTTGAGCTGATAACTCAGGTAATCATTTTGTGACGTTGGTTGATGGTGGGTTCAACGAGCCATAAGTCACGCGGATGACTGACCAATCACAAAGGCGAGTTATACGGATATCTCGTAGGACACCCCGTGACAACGTTATGGAGTCCTAAATGTTTTATAACATTAGGTGCCAGGTCGTGGATAGGACCTCCATAGTGTTCCTTAGAGTCGAGTCTTTTGACTTTCAACTGTCTCTTGAGATTAAGGCAGATTTTGGGTAACTTTGGTTTCTTTCCCACGGTCATCGTAACAGGGGCCAAGAGGATTTTTTCTGGGTTATTTCATGCTGCGCGATATCGGCAGGATTCGAGTTGAGGGAAATATCCAAATCCTTATCAGGATTTTATCATTTCTCAGGGCCACTCGAGGAGTAGTAACTGAAATGCATGGCCATGCTCGAATACAGATTCGTTTTATCAGTTAAGTTACTCTCTAGTCGGGGAAACCACTCTTGATACAGATCGCTTGTGAGATACGACCTTTGCGAATGCGGATTTGCGAATTGTCTTACATTGAGTGGGAGAAATTTTAAAAGGATATGAGAATCGGTTATCACACCTACACTTGTACGGACAAGTGGGAGTTTGTTGGAGCCTTGTGTCCTCCACATGTAGTGTGATAACGTCATTGCACATACCCTTGTACGGACAAGTGGGAGATTGTTGGGGCTGGTGTCCTTGACAATTAAGTACAATGACTTATTAAATCTCTTTAAGGATCACAAGGGCATACTTCAGTATTATTACCAGTTGATCCACGTTTATCAATAACGGTTGACTTGCTAGATAAGTTTGACGTTATTGTCATACGGATGGCGGTGATCAACTGGTCCCTATACGTCACACCTATAGGACACGTTTGAGAGATGTGAAGGTATGAAAATACAGTCACATTTATGCCGGATACGACTAAAGAGTTAGTCAGAGGTATTGACTATTAAATTAGTCAATAAGATGTTGAGATTATTATTTAATACGGATTAAATAATTTTAGCTAATACGGATTACATGATTAATTCGTAAATTAAATATAAACGGTTATATTTAATTAAATATTGTATTCGCGTATTAATATAAACAGTTATATTAATTTGGGTAATTATACAATATCGTAATTTTATCAGACCATTATTAATACATCGACTGCATTAATATCTGATAACATGTATGCGATTTATGAACCCGCGAATTGTATTTTAGCAAATCGGGTCGAATCACGAATTAGAATAAGGTAAGAGTGGAAAGCCCACTCTCACCCTACTCTAATATTTCGGCCAAGTAGTACATAAGGAGGAGAACTCTCCTTTTGTCAGACTACTGAAACTGTTGAATCATAATTCTCACAATTAGGGTTTTGAGAGCATTCTTCTCCCAAAACTCAGATCTCACATCTAAAACCTCAATAACTCTCCCCATATTGCAAGGCAATTGGAGAGCCTTTCTAGCACACGCGGCATCGTCTCAAACAAAGTCTTGGGTGCAAGTTATAGGAGGGAATTTACTTTAATTCCTGTTCTTAGGCCTATTCAAGCAAGGACCCAAGGTTGTATTCTTTTTCATGTTTTTATTTATCTTATGACTATAATCACAACTGTAATTTTCATTATAATCCTGCAAATTTAGGGCGAATACATGCTTTATTCCCCACAGCTTTTGGGTCGGCTCATCTCCGCTTTGATGCTGCGCTTCGTTCTAGCTTGAGCGTATTGTTACCGCGTCTGGGCCTGGGTTTGGGGAGTGGCAGTGGCGCCTTGCTACTTTCCCCTTTCATTTAGGCGGACTTGGTATTTATGCAGCGGGGGATGTGCTACATTATGCGTTCTTGGCTTCCCGTTTGCAGTCTGCTGAATTGCAGGCTAGGCTCTTGCGGCCTTCGGGTATCATTGACCCTGGCCCTTCCTTCACCGATGCCTTGCGAGTGTTCTCGGAGACGACTGGTTCTGATTTTCTTGGTAACCCTAGTGAAATTGCTGCCCCCAAACTTATGAAGAAATTGGCAGATATTTATTTCTCGACGGTTGCTGCTTCTTCGGAGTCGGTTTTCTCCTTGTCCCCGCGTCAGGTTGCTTTGTGAAAATCTCAGCATGGGGCTCACTCTTCTGATTGGTTGAGAGCGGTTCCTATCTCTGGGTTGGGTCAGACTATGAACAGGATGACCTACCGTTGTGTGCTTGGGTATAGGCCAGGTGTTCCACTTTTCTTGGCACCTGGGCCTTTCTCTTCTTGCTCTCGGGTTTTTGCTGAGGATGTTTTTGGGGATCACGCTGTCTCTTGTGCTGGTACTGTTGGGGTTAAGCATCGTCATAACCTTGTCAGGGATACTCTATTAGACGTTTGCTATAGGTCTAGGATTTCGGCGGGTAAGGAGGTTGACATTGGTTTGGTCGATGGACATGGCGACACGCTTCGCCCTGCGGATTTGCTTCTTTATTCGTGGGACAGGGGGCGGGATGTGTGTATTGATTTGACTGGGTCCTCGACTCAGAGTGGGATGACCGATTTTGTACCTGGCCGGGTTGTTGCTGATGCGGCTCAACGCAAGTGTGCTAAGTACAGGGATCGCTGTGAGGCTGCTGGTTATGGTTTCCTTCCTTTCTCTTTCTCTTCGCTTGTGGAGCTGGGTTCGAATGCTGTTGTCTTGCTGAAGCGGATTCAGAAATTGTTGAACCATATATTCAAATATATATATAGTATATATGTTTATGTTTTGATAATGACAAGTCTAGCTATTTATATATTATATACTCGTATGTATAATCGTGTGATAAGTGTACAGAACATTAGTAAGAAGATCTAATCAATCAAGTATAAAAGATT
This sequence comes from Silene conica, assembly GCA_029255685.2. NCBI lineage: Eukaryota > Viridiplantae > Streptophyta > Magnoliopsida > Caryophyllales > Caryophyllaceae > Silene > Silene conica. The sequence continues at coordinate 82,093,414 of CM055312.2, read as the reverse complement.
CAAGCTGTTAGTCAAAGAATTGACTAAGTCAAAGATTGATCGAAGATCACAAGCGCGCATAATGAACTAAAGTTATATTCATCAACTATAGCTTTAGTACAAGATGGATTCAAGTTATAGCTCGTAGCTATAACTCTATATCATGAAGAAATGATCGGAATATATATGTGTTTGAGTTGAAACAATTGTTTCTATATTAGTGTCGTGTAGAATTAGTGTTTAATTGGTATTCTATTTTAATAAATAGAATTGTTAATCTTAATAGGATTATATAAAATATCCTTAAGTTAAATAAGGAATAAATAATTGTCTTATGAGATAATTATTTATTACTAAAATAAACTAAGGATTTTTATATGATTTTAATTGTCAAAAATATATAATCTAAATATAGTATGTTTCGACTTTGGAAAACGTGTAATATGACACGATTGCCATAAGTCGTGTAAGGATTACTTAAATAAATATTATGTATTTATTTAATGTCCTAAACAAACTAAGATTATATTATGGTAATATATTTTATTATCTTTGACATGGTTTAGGAAGTTAATTTAATAAGGATACTAGTTGTTTATTATATAAAGATCTTTCCTAAATATGAATTAGGAAATTGATTCCTTATATAATACATATAGTATATTATTAAATCTTTCCTAAATATATTACGATTAGATTTAAGGTAATATTACTAAAAGACTAGTATTCTAGTTTTAAGTAATATTCCTAAATCATCTAGGGTTTGAAATACCTAGATACATATTCTATATAAATAGACTACCTATGACACATTACTCCACACGAAATACACAACACACATACACGCAAATCAAGAGAGAGCCGTCGGTTATATTCTTCAAGTTCGAGCTTTTCATTGTCATATCCGATTCAAGATTCAAGTGCTCAAGCATTGATCTTATTCATTCAAGATTGTGACACCAAGAAAACATTGAAGACTTTATCTTATTTACGTAAGATAGATTGAGTATTTAGCGGTACTCGTTGTAAGACAAATATTTAAAGGTATTTGTCGTAGCTAGATATTTAACGGTATCTAGATTGAGTTGTGACTAACATCAAAGTCGCACGAGTAGGGTTGATAAAATTGTAATCCAGAGTTGGTACTAATTTTATTAATCGAGAATAGTGGACGTAGGTCTCAGAGTGTGAGACTGAACCACTTCAAAAATATCGTGTCTCTACTTTATTATTGCTCTACTCAACGATCATCATACAACTACATACACATCGAAGAAGATTTTAAAAAGAAGGCATACTCAATTCAACCCCCCCCCTTCTTGAGTATATCATATCTATAGACTCTTCAATTGGTATCAGAGCCTCGTGCTCTTGATCGCCTAGCCGCGTGAGTTTTGATCCTTCTATTGATTCTATATTATATACTCTTTCATCAATGGATTCCAAGCATCTCAAGTGCCCTATCTTCGATGGCAAAAACTATAGTTTATGGAAAAATATGATGACTCATTACATCAAGGGTTGTGATTGGGAATGTTGGAAGATCATCCAAACTGGACCAAAGAAAATCTTGGTCGCCGCCGCCAATGGAACAACCTATGAAAAGATTGAAAGCGATTATGTGGAAAGTGACTACAAAATTGCAGAGAAAAACTCTAAGGCCATGAGCCTCCTACAGAACGGTATGATAACCTCAGAATTTGATAGATTCTCATCTTGTAGTTCCGCTAAGGAAATATGGGATAGTCTCGAACTTGCTTATGAAGGAACATCCGCAGTCAGGAAACATCGTATAGACTTGCTCGTTCAAAGATATGAACTTTTCAATATGGAAAAGAATGAATCTATTGATAGCATGTCTGCACGATTTTCTTGTATTATTAATGAACTGCGGAACCTTGGCAGAAAGATCGATTCTGAGGATATCATTCGTAAGATTCTTAGGAGTCTCACAAAAAAATGGCAACCTAAAGTCACGGCCATAGAGGAAGCACGTGATCTATCTAAGATTACTTACCAAGAGTTGATTGGATCCTTAATGGCACATGAGATCATACTAAATAAAAACGATGATGATCCCAAAGGAAAGGGCGTCGCTTTACAAGCCTCCACAGGTGAAGTAAGCGAAGAAGAACTTGAAGATGAAACAGTTCTATTCGCTAGACGATTTAAGAAAGCAGTTTTCAAGGGTAGATACAAAAACCCTAACAACAAAACGTTCGACAAAAAGAAAACTGACTCCAAACAAACATTCTTCAAAAGAGGATGTTTCAAGTGTGGACAACAAGACCACATGATCAAAGATTGTCCAAGTTGGGACAAAATCAAAGACAAGTCAAAAAGAGAAAAGACCAAAACAGAGTTTAAGAAAGTAATGCTTGCGTCATGCTGGGGAGAATTAGAATCTGAAGATGACGAGGACTCTGAAGAAGAAGAGGTAGCAAACCTGTGCCTAAGCAACGTCAGCCTAGATCTAATCTCAGACAACAATGATGAAGGTGAAGCATCTCTTATGTGTCTCCTTGGAGAATCCGACTCAGACGACGACGACGATGAAGAGGTAAATTTTCTTCAACTCAAAAGTCAAGTTAAAAACTTATCCAAGGCTATGTTAATTAAATATTTTGAGAAAACCCTAGACCAATGTCATGAACAAAGTCTTGAGTTAGATGACTTGAAAGAACAGATCCTCGATATTGCTGAGGAAAATCAACTTCTGAAAGCCAAAGCTAAGAAACTGAAATCCAAAATAAGCATTGAAGCAAATGCTAAGTTGGAAACAGTTATGTCTGAGAAAAAGGTTCTTGAGTATAAATTTATAGCTAATGAAGCTATAACCTCAAAACTAAAACTCAACATTACAGAGCTTCAATCTAAAGTTATAGCTAATGAAGCTATAACTTCAGAATTAAGAAAGGTTAATGAACGGCTTAAGTCAGAATCTTCGACTATGGTCGAAGATGAGACTCATCAAGAAGAAGTAGAGATTCTCGAAAGCAAAATCATGGATCTAGAATTCAGTATATCTAAAATCAAGAAAGAACATGCCAAAATTGTGTCTGACTTCCATAAAGACATTCAAAACCTAAAAGAGTCTAGCAACACTGACCATAGTGAATGTAAGAAAGAAATAGACTCCTTGAAAGACCTCCTTCTTCATGCTCGGAAAGTTCACGATAAGTGGGAAGGAAGCACTAACGTTCTAAACTTCCTAACTGAACAATCCGACAACAACATGAAGATGGGTTTAGGTCACGAATGTTATGGAAGAAGGGATCACTCAAAGTGTAAAGAAAGTCCAACAGATAGAGACTTTAGAAGAAGAAAATATGCCGACCTTCCTGAGTATTTAATATGCACTTATTGTGGCCATACTGGACACCTCCGAGAAAACTGTGTGAAACACGCACAAGATTTTAAAACCGGAGTTAAGTTTGTTAAATCCTTAGGAATTCCAAGCGACACTATTTCTATCTCTGATAGTGATAATAATAAAACTGAGGAAAGAAATATTGACCACAGATGGTTCTATGACATGACATTTGATTACGAAGAAAAGAGAAATAGAACCAAACAAACTCCTCAAACTACACACAAAAATTGGTCACCAAGAGTCCAGACTAAGACCTACACAAAAACATTAAAACCCAACTACTACCAATATAGAAAGACCTATGTAAGACAAGTCTGGGTTAAAAAGGAAGATGTATTTGTGATTACTAACAACAAAGGACCCAAGTATGCTTGGGTACCTAAATCCTGTCTTTAAAATTATTTGTGCAGTTTGTCGCCAAGGAAAATAACCTATGGTATCTCGACAGTGGATGCTCAAGACATATGACAGGCGACGTAAACCTATTCCAAACCCTAAAACCTTTTGATGGAGGTAAAGTCACATTCGGTGATAACAAAAAGGGAAAGATCATTGGAATTGGTAAGATAGGTATTTCATCCTCTCATACTATAAATGATGTATACCTTGTAAGTGGTCTCAAACACAATCTTATCAGTATATCTCAATTATGTGACAAAGGAAATAAAGTGGTCTTTCATTCAGATATATGTCGTATAATCTTAGAAGGCACCAGTAAAGTAATACTTGAAGGTCACAGGATGAAAAATGTTTATATGATTGATTTAAATGTTGTACCTACTGATTCTCTATCATGCATGAAAGTTACGTTAGATGATCCATGTCTATGACACAAGAGATTTGGTCATATTAGCTCACCTATTCTAAGTAAGCTGAAAAGATGGGACTTGGTCGAAGGTCTTCCAAAGATCAAATTTGATCAAGAAAAGATGTGTGACACATGTGCACGATGTAAACACGTCAGATCATCCTTTAAGCCAAAAAGAGTAGTTAGCACAGAACAAGCTCTTGAACTAGTACACATGGATTTATGTGGCCCTATGAAGGTAAGAAGCAGAGGTGGTTCCAGGTACGTTTTCGTTCTAGTTGATGATTACTCTAGATTTGTTTGGCCAATCTTTCTTCACTCTAAAGACGAAACATTCGATGAATTCGTTAGTCTCATGAAACTTGTCCAAAACAAATATAAATCAAACCTAGTAACAATCCGTACTGATCATGGAACTGAGTTTGACAATCATGCTTTTATTGAGTTCTGTAAAACCAATGGTGTTGGACATAACTTCTCGGCCCCTAGAACCCCTCAACAAAATGGAGTCGTAGAACGAATGAACAGAACCCTAGAAGACATGGCTCGAACAATGCTTCTTTGTAGTGGCCTACCTAGAAACTTTTGGGCTGAGGCTATAAGTACAGCTTGCTATATTCATAACCGTGCTATGATTAGACCTATCCTTAAAAAGACACCTTATGAACTTCTTCGAGGTCGTAAACCAAACATATCTCATTTAAGATGCTTTGGTAGTAAATGCTTTGTTCACAACAATGGTAAAAACAGATTAAGCAAATTCGACCCTAGAAGTGATGAAGCAATCTTTATAGGATATTCAGATCATAGTAAAGCCTACAAAGTTTTTAACAAACGTACTTTATGCATAGAGGAAAGTATTCATGTTATCTTTGATGAGAATAATGTCTTCGATAAGCCATTACAGGATATAGAGGAAAACCTAGACGAACCTGATTTCAGGTTATCAAGGGAAGATCCTCCTGAAATGGAAATTGAAGAAGGAGAACCTCAAGGAATTCATGATGAACTCAACTTGGGAGAAAATGGTGCGAGAGATGAAACTACAGTTGATGATACTGTAGATAACTCTCAAACCAATGACTCGGAACCCAGAGTTACAGCTAATGAAGCTGTAACTTTGAATCAAAACCAAAGGGAAGAGGCCAGAGTTATACCTGACCCTACTATAAACCCAGGTTTGGATTCAGGGGGAACAAGTCAAGATCCCGAGTCAAGTTCAGGGAATGCAAATGATCAATCAAGGAACTGGAGATATAAAGGCTCTCATCCTTTGGATAATGTAATAGGAAGCCTGACAGATGGAGTTCAAACTCGAAGGAGCTTAAATAACTTTTGCTCATTCTACTCATTTCTCTCCACCATTGAACCTTCAAATATCAAGGAAGCTCTCGCAGAACCAGACTGGATAGTTGCCATGCAAGAAGAACTCCAGCAATTTGAAAGAAACAAAGTTTGGCATCTTGTTCCTCGACCTAAAGACAGAACTGTCATTGGAACTAGATGGGTATTCAGAAACAAATTGGATGACACTGGAGTTATTGTGCGAAACAAGGCCAGATTAGTGGTTCAAGGATACAACCAACAGGAAGGGATCGATTATGACGAAACCTTTGCTCCTGTTGCTCGTCTTGAGGCAATAAGACTACTCATTGCATTTGCAGCACACAAGGGAATGAAACTTTTTCAGATGGACGTTAAGACTGCATTTCTTAATGGCTATCTCCAAGAGGAAGTATTTGTTGAACAACCTCCTGGATTTCCTGACAGCAAACTCAAGGATCATGTATTCAAATTGGACAAAGCTCTCTATGGCCTGAAACAAGCACCTAGGGCATGGTACGACAGATTATCAAAGTTCCTATTGGAGAGTGGATTCAAGAGAGGGTCTGTGGATAAAACTCTATTTCTTAAAAGCGAAAACTCAGATCTACTAGTTGTTCAGATCTATGTTGACGATATTATTTTTGGCTCAACTAATAAAAAGTTGTGCAAGTACTTCTCTGAGTTGATGACTTCTGAGTTCGAGATGAGTATGATGGGAGAACTAAAGTTCTTCCTTGGACTTCAAATACAACAAACTGAAGAAGGAATCAAAGTTCATCAACAAAAATACGTCAAGGAGTTACTAAAGAAATTTGGAATGGAAACCTCTCATGCAATGCCTACTCCAATGGTCACAGATAAGAAGTTAACCAAAGACGAAGATGGTAAGTCTGTAGATGAAACAACTTACAGAGGTATGATTGGCTCACTTCTTTATCTTACAGCAAGTCGTCCAGATATAATGTTTAGTGTCTGTGTTTGTGCGAGATTCCAATCTGCACCAAAAGAATCACATATGATTGCAGTTAAGAGAATTTTAAGATACCTAATCGGAACCTCAAAATTATATCTATGGTATCCTATGGACTGTAACTTTAACCTAGTAGGATATTCAGATGCGGATTATGCAGGATGTTCAATCGTTGTGAGATAAGTTATTCATCAACAGTGATCGTTGCTCTCGTCCGTAATCAGAGTTGCAGTGCTCATACACTGTTCTTGTCTTAGTTTCGTTTTCGGTATTTTCGGCTGTTGTGTTTGAATCCGGAATGGACTTCCTCAAACTCTTACTCTTATCCTAGCCCAACTCTGAAACTATCTTTGGCCCAAAAAAATTTGAGGCCCACTAGCCCTTATGTTGCCAATCTTAACCTTTCCTAATTGGTTCCAAAAGGCCCATCTAAAAATTGTCCAAGCCGGCCCAATTTTCTCATATTTGACCCATATTCGGCCCAGTGGCATAGTATTTCGGTTTAGTTGTGTATATTTCTCACACTCATACTTGCAATTGTATGATATTATGTGTGTTTGTATATTACGTCTTTGATGCATGCTTATTCATGTTTCGTCGTATATTATTCTAGTCGTTTCATGTCTTTGTTCTCATCTTTTCGATGATGTCAAGAGGGGGAAATATGCGACTTAGATTAGAATTTGCCTAAGCTTGCTCCTTGTCGTAATTCATTGTCTCTTAGGGTCCTTAAAGGATATGGATAGATAGAAGATAAAAACCCTAAGTGATTCTTTGCTATAAATGACCATTATTATATTGAGGGGGAACATACACTTAGACACGAAATCTAAGAGAGACTTGCCATCATCAAAAAGGGGGAATTTGTTGAACCATATATTCAAATATATATATAGTATATATGTTTATGTTTTGATAATGACAAGTCTAGCTATTTATATATTATATACTCGTATGTATAATCGTGTGATAAGTGTACAGAACATTAGTAAGAAGATCTAATCAATCAAGTATAAAAGATTCAAGCTGTTAGTCAAAGAATTGACTAAGTCAAAGATTGATCGAAGATCACAAGCGCGCATAATGAACTAAAGTTATATTCATCAACTATAGCTTTAGTACAAGATGGATTCAAGTTATAGCTCGTAGCTATAACTCTATATCATGAAGAAATGATCGGAATATATATGTGTTTGAGTTGAAACAATTGTTTCTATATTAGTGTCGTGTAGAATTAGTGTTTAATTGGTATTCTATTTTAATAAATAGAATTGTTAATCTTAATAGGATTATATAAAATATCCTTAAGTTAAATAAGGAATAAATAATTGTCTTATGAGATAATTATTTATTACTAAAATAAACTAAGGATTTTTATATGATTTTAATTGTCAAAAATATATAATCTAAATATAGTATGTTTCGACTTTGGAAAACGTGTAATATGACACGATTGTCATAAGTCGTGTAAGGATTACTTAAATAAATATTATGTATTTATTTAATGTCCTAAACAAACTAAGATTATATTATGGTAATATATTTTATTATCTTTGACATGGTTTAGGAAGTTAATTTAATAAGGATACTAGTTGTTTATTATATAAAGATCTTTCCTAAATATGAATTAGGAAATTGATTCCTTATATAATACATATAGTATATTATTAAATCTTTCCTAAATATATTAAGATTAGATTTAAGGTAATATTACTAAAAGACTAGTATTCTAGTTTTAAGTAATATTCCTAAATCATCTAGGGTTTGAAATACCTAGATACATATTCTATATAAATAGACTACCTATGACACATTACTCCACACGAAATACACAACACACATACACGCAAATCAAGAGAGAGCCGTCGGTTATATTCTTCAAGTTCGAGCTTTTCATTGTCATATCCGATTCAAGATTCAAGTGCTCAAGCATTGATCTTATTCATTCAAGATTGTGACACCAAGAAAACATTGAAGACTTTATCTTATTTACGTAAGATAGATTGAGTATTTAGCGGTACTCGTTGTAAGACAAATATTTAACGGTATTTGTCGTAGCTAGATATTTAACGGTATCTAGATTGAGTTGTGACTAACATCAAAGTCGCACGAGTAGGGTTGATAAAATTGTAATCCAGAGTTGGTACTAATTTTATTAATCGAGAATAGTGGACGTATGTCTCAGAGTGTGAGACTGAACCACTTCAAAAATATCGTGTCTCTACTTTATTATTGCTCTACTCAACGATCATCATACAACTACATACACATCGAAGAAGATTTTAAAAAGAAGGCATACTCAATTCAACCCCCCCTTCTTGAGTATATCATATCTATAGACTCTTCAGAAATACTCGGTATCTCAGGAAGCAGGGGCGCGGATGGCTGCGTACATTTTTACTAGGCTTAGCTTTGCTGTAGCTAAGGGGGTGAGAGCTCAGATTGTATCTCGGCTACCCACCAATTTTATGTAAACTCTTATTTTGTCCTTTTTTTATATGATAGCTGCGCGCATCCTTCCCATCTTCCACCCCATTAATTAAAGCAGAATCTTCAAACGAGTAAGGAACAATCAGGATTCCATATCATGTTCGCATTGTGGATCCTCGAATGATTCCTGCCTCGATTGAAATAAGAAATTACGTGCTCATCAGTAATCATGTTAATTCTACGCCGTATAATAAATTTCCTATCCGTTGTAGTTTAGCTAGTACGAGCAATAATTTTAAACAATTGACGAATTTGCGAAACGGTTGTGATAAGAAGTTGTGTTTAGTGCTTGATTTGGATCATACACTTGTTAATTCGACTCCTTATATTCCTTAGTAATTTGATTGTTTTTTAATAATATATTTTCTTTTTTAATTAGGGTTTGTTCATCATGAAAAGAAGAATCATTGTTAAACGAATTGACATGCTTAATAGTACGAAGAACGTAGTACTTCAATTGATTTAGAAACCAAATCATCATATGTTAATTGCTTAATCAATCTTTGTCAATTAATACTAAACAAACGTATTTCATTAATTTGTGTTTTTTTCGTTTTACTCAAAGTAGTACAATTATTTTTTGTTTTTTTTTTTCCTTTTTTTCAATATATTCTTAATTATTATCTTAACTTACGTTAATTTTCGCGCATATTGTTTTTATAAAATTATCTGTCATGAAAATATGGTACAAAAAAGTAATAAAATAATAAAAATAAAATAAAACTAATAATACTTATACTATTGATTTTCGCAGTACACATTTGATTGTATTAAGTAAAAATGTACCGAGAAAATAAATTACTTTTCGTAGTACACATTTTGATTTTGGAGAGAAAACATTAGAGAGAGGAGAGAGAAATGAAAAGGAAAATGAGAGGGGTAAAACTGTCAACAGTGTGCTGCATCGAGTAAAATGTGTACCGCGAAAATCAGGACCCAAGATATATCTCTAACATCAAAACTCATAACTCATTAATCATTATGGCTAACTGCCCATAAGAACAACTTTGATCCAGAACCTACGCATGACTGTGAGTCTGTGACACCCTGATGAACAAAGTAAATTGAGCATTCAAATTCACAATACCTTACTTATACTAGATTACTAACAATCTCGTTTTTAATTTGTGCTATACATGTTTAACTTAATAATTATTTTGAATTTACTTCATTTACCCATATGCCAGATGCATACATATATTTCAACCTAAATAACGTTTTTTTGCCTCCATTTCAATTATTTGTTTGTCTTTAATTAAAAAATATAATCGTAGTTGTACCATTCCCCGTAAAATGGTGGTTTATCATCTCTTTTGGAAGTTGAATGTCTTGACCGAGAACGCAAAGATAAAAGCAAAGAGGACAGCAAATGCACAAACAATAGCAGCAATTTCGCCAAGGAAGTCGTGATGGAATCCAAAGTAGCTTCTGATAAACTCTTTTACTGTCACATTATCAGGATTGTCAACCAGTATCTCTTCTATGTCCCCGAACTGAGAGGCTACTAACCCATGCAATGTCCATGCCACAGGGCAAATGTAGTAGTACCATCTCCACCATATCGGTATTTTCTGTTTCATTACCAACAAAATAATAACTTAGAAACCATTCTAATCATATATTGTTAACAGTAGTAACAACCGGAATAATAAGTAATGAATAATGGCAGCGTGTAAAAAGAGATTACTGGTTTCGGTATGAGGTATCCAGAAAAGAGATTCCAAATGCTATAAAAGGCGGCAGCAATGATGGCCGAAACATGGTGGTTGGGTGTAATGGCTACAGCCATCATGCCATAGTAAGTGTAATGGCAGAGGGAGAAGAACATGAAGAAGAAGTACCATAAGAACTTGGCTGCTGTCCATTCAAACCCTATCATGGCATACACTATAACCCCATATACTAATGCTTGCACAAAGATGTATGGTATCTCAATCAACGCCTGTCACCAAACACTAAGGTTATTAACTGTGAGACCGTGAACCCGTCTCATACGAGATTTAATGTCTTGGGAATTGAATTGTAAGCGCAAGTTACCTGAGCAAAAGCGTAAGGTAAAGCTGAATACATGCCAGCAGCTTTTTCTCTATAGAAAACTGTTCTTTCTATAGAAACTACTGGTTGAACTGTAGATGCATTTTGCACACCGATAAATAACACAGCAGCGTACATGGAACCCATCGCATTGAATAGTTCTTGTGATTTTCTTCTGAATACGGAAAAAAGTAAAGCTATAATTTACTAGCAAAGCATTAATAAAATCAATTGGTTTAAGCGACCATGAATATAGGAGTACTAGTTTTCTTTGATCGTTCAGGATTTCTGTAGGAGGGACATACATTTTGCCTCCAAGTTGCCAAAAGATAGTCCCGAACATTGTAGCAATGGTGGTGGTAAATAGAAATCTGACGGCAGTGTACATAGGATTACGCCAGTAAGACCTGTTTTGTTTCCACAAACAAGCCATGGTTTGGACTAGAAAAGGTTGGGAATACTGAGTATTGAAATGAAGGTCTTTTGAACCAGGTCGAGGTGTTCCTAGCTCTTGGATCCGTGCTTTATTTCTCCTGTCACCAAAAAAGTACCTGACATCAGGTACGAGTCTCATGCTCGTCATACTATAATTTGTTTTTATATTTCTACAGTTGTATCCATTTAAGATCTCGTCATTGTCATCCTTTCACCCTTAGCTAAATATTTGATAGAAATACCTATACAGGTCTGAATTCTTGTATAAATCTGCAAAATCTACACCGAGAGCCATCTCCTGGCCTGGTGTTGAGACCTCCAACATCCAGGTCGCTGGATTATAACCATTTGTGATTTTCTGTACTCCTTGAATACTCTATACCAAGCATATGAACCACTTTAATGCAAGAATCAAGTGTAACCCGTACTATGTCAAGCGTAAAAATCATAAGTTAACCTCAAAGTAATTGATGAGATCACAAGATTGATGTCCTAATGGTCCAACATATATTTCGTGCCCTCCTCTCTTCATCAAAAATAGCTGCAAAAACCGTTATAAAATTATATTATGTACGCTTTTTTAAAGTACAATGAATGATCTAATCAAGTTCCCTTTTAAAATTGAATGGAACTGATATTTACCTCATCGAAAGCTTCAAAAATGTCAATGCTAGGTTGGTGAATGGTACACACAACAGTTCTTCCTGTATCAACTGTGTTTCGGACAGTCCTCATCACTATAGCTGCAGCTCTTGCATCAAGCCCCGAAGTTGGTTCATCCATGAAAATGATTGACGGGTTTGCAACTAACTCAACTGCTATAGTAAGCCGTTTCCTTTGCTCGGTCGACAAACCACTCACACCAGGCAACCCTACCAGTGCTCCCCTCAATGTATTTAGCTCAACTAATTCCATAACTTCCTCCACAAACATCTGCTTGGATAAAAGTAAGCGCAAGTACAAGATTTTGTTACATGCGAATGAGAGTGACCTTTAAAACTTGATTGTAAAATGTTATACTAACCTCTCTAGTTTGGGGATTAACATCAGAAGATAAACGCAACCAGGCAGAGTATAACAGAGATTCATAGACGGTGACATAGGGAGAGTGGATATCATTTTGCTCACAATATCCTGAAATTCTAGCAAAAGTTTCTTGTTTCTTAGGATACCCTGAAATTTTAATGTCTCCTTCGATGTACCCTCCGGTTTTCCTACCAGCGAGGACATCCATGAGCGTCGTTTTCCCAGCGCCACTGACACCCATTAGAGCAGTAAGGACTCCTGGTCTAAATGCACCACTAACACCTTTAAGTAGCTCTAGCTTATCTTCCATCACACCTTGTGCTTTCATTTCCTGGTTTTAAGAGTTATAATTTGTATACAGTGACTCATGTACGAGATAGTCTCACAAGTAAGACTAATCCAAATCGTTGTGTACTCTACATTAAATCATACTCCGTATTTTTTTAATGAGTTTTTACTTGTGTAAAATCGTCTCGTATATATATGAACTTTTGTGACTTATATTTACCTGTGGCATGTCAACTGAATACCGTACATCATCAAAAGTAATTAAATGTTGCTCGAAAGGAAGAATCATTCCTTTTTCTTTAATTTCTTGTGTTGCTTGAACAATATTTTCGCCTTCATTTCCTACAAAAATTATTAGGCCATTGAATTTCCTTATATTGAGAAATAAATAAGCCTACAACATTATTGAAGATTGTATAAACAAATAAAACAATAATCAACATCTCAAACAGTCCGGTGTATGGCGAATTAAGGGCGAGTACCATTCGTGTTGTTCATCTTACCATCGGTGTCATCTGGGATTGCTTGAGCAGTCTTGAATGCTGCATATGTACATAATGCAACGTTAGTCTGATGTCTACGACATTACCTTATGCCTCAAAGGAAGCTCTTCTCTGATGAGTATGCATACATAAATGATAATTACATCAAGTATCAAGAATTATCAGTGACTTCTACATCCGAATGTAGACGTGGAGACTGTCTAATACTGTACTTTAGGAAGTTGGTTATAGTTATAAGGCGTCATACGATTGAGTAAAGCAAGAGCAAGAGTGTAAACAATGTTGAAGAGAAGAATAAATCCAATTAATGCGCCTGCTCCTATCCAATACCAATACGCGTGACTGGGAAAGCCTCGACGCTTTAGGATTACAGCTCCAATTGTTTCATTTTGGCCTGGAAGAATCTACGATGACACGAGCAAATGTTAAACCAATCTCTAAAATGACACCTAAATCCTCAAATGGTATGGGATTGGCTGATATGGATCATCGTATGAAGCTTAAATAGAAATCTAAAAGTCGATAGAAGGGAAAACACAATAGTGACTCCGAAGAAACATACTTTGCTCCAACTGTGCCCAAGGAATTCATTGACAACCACAGCATTTTGAGCATACATCATTGGTGATGCCCAATAACCCCATATCCACCATTTCTTTATATTATCTGTTGAACAAAAAATATGTAAGCTTTCAAAATTGTTTTGCAATTGATATAAAAATTAGTTATTTTTGTATAAGACTATCTTGTTATACTCTGTATGAGTTATTCAGTTCCATTATTTTTTTCGAGATTACATAGTTTTAGCACAAAATTGCTAGAGCTTACCCTTTGAGAGAATGAAACCACCCAATACAAATAGTCCGACCAAAGCAAATGATCCAAATGTGTTCGAGACAACCATAGTCCTCCCTAGTGATGCAATTGTCTTAAACAAAGCAGAAGCCATTTGGTTCACAAGTACTAGAATGAGGTAATACTTGAACATCCTGCAAGAATATATACACCATGATCAAACATTGCATAAAAAGTGGAAGAATCTGAAATCCTAAAAAGAAGTTAGTTACCTTCCAACATTAGAATCAAATCCGATGACATAGTAAGTTAAGGACACCAGAACAGTAACTTCAACAAAGGTAACGGGGATCTTAAGGATCCAACCTGGTAGAGTATATGCCCAAGAGGGAAAGAAGAGGAGGTCGCGATGCTTGTAGAAAACGGGAAGTTTGCCTACTGTCATCGATATCTCTGACATTCCATGGAACATACATATGAGAACCCCGAAAAATAATGCACTAGAGAATAATGAGCCGTCTGTTATGGTGTCCTTGTGCATCTTGGTTCGAAAGAACACCGTCATTATTATACAAGACATGAGAGTGAGCTGATATGCACAAAGATAAACATAGATTAGAAGTTTCAACAGAAAATTGTAAGATGTAATAAAAATGATGGAATACATACTTGAGTGAGCTTGAAGATGTATACAAATGAATTCCTTTTCATCAACAATAATTCTCTATGAAAGCAAGCTTTGAGATAATCCATTTTAGCAACACCATACTTATTAGTGGTTAGAGCAGCAGGATGACTGTTGGTGGTGTCAAATGCAATTGAAAGCTCTTGAATGAGGTTCCTTCCGACATGAAAAGAGTTGAATGCTTGAGCGAATTGGTTTGAAGTGACGAAATGATATGGCACATTACTTCTTGCCCAGTATTGTTCCTGATCTTTCTTGGACGTCACCTGTTTATAACAAGATTGGGCAGAAATAAGACGACTTAAAAAATAGTCATTGAACAAGAGAGTGGTTCCCAAAATAATATAATAGGCATAATGACAATGCAAGAAATTAGTATTTACTTCTTGCAAGAAATCAGCGACTCCTTTTCTGTCAGGACATTGAAATCCCATGGACTTGAAGAATTCGAGAACATGTTCTCGAGGACCTTGGTACACAATTTGGGCATCAGAAAGAAGGATGATATCGTCAAAGAGGTGATATGTCTCAGGCGCGGGTTGCAGAAGTGAAATGACAGCAGTTCCGTTGAGGATATGGACTGATTGTCGGATTGAGTTTACAATCTGGTATGTTGTGGAACTGTCTAACCCAGTTGATATTTCATCCATGAACAGAGCCTTGGATGGTCCCACTAACATTTCACCTATAATATCCATTTTGTAACAAAATCAACCAAAATGATTGTCCCCAGTTCACCTAAAATCGCAATCCAAACTTGTACTACTAAGATTCGCCATGTTTTATGATCACAGCATTGTCGTATTCAAGTCTTTGTCAAATTAAAGTAGTGAGTTGAGTTGAATGTGTTTACCGGTTGTGACACGCTTTCGTTGACCACCTGAAACACCTCGAATCACCTCATCTCCTACCATTGTATCAGCACAGATGTCTAGCCCTAATATCTAAACAAATTTCAAAATTTCAGCAAGCTTTTAATAAAACAAGTAAAAAACAGTAATTAAGGTTTTATGATAAAATACCTTTAGGATGTATTCTGTAATAATATCCTCTTCCTGAGCCTCAACTATTGAAGCCTAAAATATTACGGAGTATATATTATAAAATATATAGGCAACTTTATTCATGTCCGAAACAGTACACATATGGATGTTGTTCGAAACCAGAGTTACCTTCATGAAAAGATCAATATCAGCGTCAGGCTTAATATTAGCCTCTTTCTCTCTTCTACACAGCTCAGCTAACATTTCTGTAAATTCCATGAAAAAATAGTTTATCATTTTATTGACCCTTCAAACATACGTAAGATCAGAGGATGGGAAAACGAGGTGAAACGAACCATAGCCGTATCCAACACCCTGAAACCTGGCAGAAAAGGAGAGAGTTTCTCTGACAGTAAGTTCAGGAAGATGAACATCATGTTGGCTAATGTAAGCTGCTGTTCTTTGCGGTACAAATTCGTTCATGCTATGTCCATTATAGCTCACTTTTCCCGAAACCTGTTAATGTATATAACTTAGTTAAAATTATTCATACACCATTCATTAGACCACTAGAAGAAGCTCAAGCTATTGATTAAGCATATTGATACACATCATATTATTTGGTAGAAGGGTATTTTATTGAGATATAAAAGTTGTTAGCATGTAACTGTTTTATAACAGAATAGTTAGTTTATTAACTTGAGTTAGTTAAGCAGTTAGCTAATCAACAAACTGTATATATAGCTATGAAGTCAGATGATTTATTTCATTACTGATTTCTCAATATATCAATATACTTCTTCTTCTATATTCATCAAATATTACACATACATTACAGATCATCATTCATATACAATTCTAGTTTTAATATATTTCAAGCTTTTTAGTGTATTTTCTAATCTTTTACGGCCTGCATCTCAGGATTGAACAATCGTATGAATTGGTTATGAGAGCTATAGATTCTCTAATTTGTGGATGTGGAGTTTTCCAAAGTAGAAGTGCAGAAATTGGCGATAGCCTTTGAAGGATTGGCTGTCAAATTGGCGGCCAAGGGAAGGTTTATTCGAGCAAGTTTGCATATATTTTGCAGGAAACCTCAATTACAATCTGTACACAAGGTGATCGACTATGAATTGAAAATTCCAACCTTTAGTTTAGAAATGGGTGAATGTTGCGATACGAATCATCAGCCAAGCAAAATAAGAATTATCATATCAATTATACCCTATAATCAAGGAAAATTGATTGTGTGTATATTGTATATTGTAAATATAGGAAGAATAGTCTTGTAATTAGAGCAATTATACTAGCTATCATCTCCTTGTACTCTTATATATATGTACCTCCATTCACGGTAAATAATACAATTCACTTACAATCAAAACCCTAAACTTTATATGGTATCAACGAGTCACAAACATCAAACACCCTTTGTCCCAGACGCCACCCTTTCAAACGACATTGCCCCAACCTTCGCCTATCCTCATCAATGGCCGCTAATCTCGCCAACAACCTTATCCCAAACCCTCACAACGCTGGCAACCCACTCACCACACCAAACCTCAACAACGTCATCAAACTAAACCCACCCAACTACATCTCACGGCGGTTCCAATCAACGAACATCCTTTTTGGCCTGAGTCTATTCGGATTTTTGGATGGCACAAACCCCACTCCGCCTCCACCATTGTTACCGAGGCAAATCAGGAAGTCCCTAACCATGTGCATCTGCCTTGGCTAAAACAAGATGGACTCATTCTTGGTGCCCTAATGCGTACCCTAACATCCGCCCTACAAACCTTAATAGTGCGGGCCAAAACCGCCATAGAAGCATGAGACATCCTAGCCCATACCTACGCAAACCCGTCACGTACGCAGATTCAACAACTGAAAGACCGACTTGACTCGATAGTAAAAACCACGAATCAATCCATTAGCGATTATATCCATTTTATCAAGGCATGTGTTGACCCACTAGCCCTCATGGGAAAACTACTTGACCCCGAAGACATTGTTTTGAAGGTCCTCAAAGGCCTCAATTATGAACTCTATATATAAACCCGTCCCATCATTGACGCAATCCGTTCCCGTGACACACCTATTAGTTTCGTGGCTCTGCACGAAAAACTTTTACAACACAAATTACTAAACAAACACCAACTTAATTACATCCAACCAATTCGCCCCAACCGCTAACTCTGCCTATCGTGGCCATCAACAAAGCCGTAGCCAATATCACTACTCGAACCAAAACTCCTCAAAGAACCAATATGTCACTCAACAGCAACAGACTACCATCTTCGATCCTCGTCCATTTAAAGGACGATGTCAATAGCGCTGTGAAGCAGGACACGTAATAACAAACCGTCCTCTGTTTCGTCGCCTTTTTCCCGACACTATTTTCCCTGCCTTCACCTACAACCCACAGCAACAACACCACGTCAACCCCCCCTCCCCCCGCAGCCGTAGCACACACCCTAGGCACACAGCGTAACCAACGCCACTGCCTCCCCCAACCACAATTACCTTCTTGACAGTTGTGCAAGTCACCATATCACCCATGATTTGGACTCCTTTACCTTCCACTCCCCCTATAATGGCTTTAATGATCTTATTATCTAGAGAGAGAAAGATGTATATATATAGATAGATAGATAGATGGATAGATAGATAGATAGAGAGAAAGGATCATGTACAAACTGAGTTCAGTGCGAACTACATATTGAAGGCTGGCTTTATTATACCATAGAATAAAATAGTAACATGATACAATGAAAGTTGTTGTGAATTAAAGTAGAGAGATAAATTATAGAGAGAGTGATATTCTCTCACATCTTCTCTCAAATTCATGGTAATTTGTTACAATTTCCATGATTTTGCACAACAATGTAATAAATAAAGAAGAAAATTTTAGTTTCTTCGATTTTCGGTCTACGATTAATTTTAACACTAAAAAATTACAGTGTAAGAAAAAATTGTTAAATGTTCAACGAAATTTGCATATAAGCTCAATTAGATTTGCATTAGATGTACAATATTTATATATATATCAGGATGTATAATCCTATTTGTGCCATTTTCATATTTCCTCTCATTTACCTTTTTAGAGGTTACAATTTTTGAACCTTGACCATGTATATACTATAAATCATATCATCTTATATATAAGTAGTAACTAGTTTTAATCCCGTGCAAATTGCACGGGATTGCAGTTTCAAGTATTATTATTTATGAATAATGTTTAAAATAATGATTAGTCGTATTTAAGATTTTCGATTTGTTATATAATTTCATATGACCGACATACTAAAAATATCGTAATATTAACAACATAGTTTATATTCAAAGTATATCAAAACTCAATGATCTATATAAATTTGAAATATCATAACGGAATTACAATATACAATGATAAGTAAATATTAATACAAAAATCTCAAAATTTTCTTCATTATATATGCATTTTTCATCGTCACAACTCACTCATAAATCACAGTTGTCAACATGTCGAATTCTTTAGAGATGGTTTGAAAGTCGGTGCGTGGTTTCAACTTACCTCGTTCAAAATTATGAAATAGGCGGGTTCTACTCTACATGATCAATATAGTTTTCTAACTTATCAGGAAAAAAAGATATGATTGTCCACAAAACCCGTCATTACTCATAATTTTGTGAATGTTAAGTATATCTATCATGGTACTTTTGTTTTGCAATTTCAATATCCCATTTTTTTATCGTGTCATTATTATTTAACTTTACTCAATGTTTTTTTCGATTGCAAAAGTTCACGGGTCTTAATTATTATATTGTTTATTGTAATTATTTATTGAATAATAAATTGTTATGTAATAGTTTTAGAAGGACGTTATTCGAAATTATTATATTTTATTTTTTGAGTATATAATATTAAAGTTAATGTAATACAAATGACCTAAAGCTGTATTATTTTATATATTATTATATAATATTTAATTTCATATTATATAAACTGTATTTGTGTATCCATTATTTAATGTTTACAAAAGTACATCACAAATGTTACGTAATATTTCTAAAACTATGGTCAGGCATGCAATATCGAATATCACACAGTTATCGCGTAGGAAAATCATCAAAGAAATTGCGGGTCCCACCTGATAGATTAAAAAAAAAACTTGTGTGGATGACGTGGCTCAACCAGTACTTCCTAAATGTTTCTGTAATTATATAGATAAGATTGTTTTCCGTTACTACTTACTTTATGGCTCTGTTTGGTGAACAGCATATTGGCCAAATTTCAGCATATTTGAGAGATTTAGCATGTTTGACTTACCAATATGCTATTTAGGGTGTTTGGTTAATGACATATTGAAATAGTATATTGGGGTCCAATATGCTATTTTAAAATATGCTGCTCCTACCAGCATATTGGATTAGCATATTAGAAAGAAAAAAATTGTCTTATTTACCCTCTTAATAAAATACTAACATTCCTTTTATATATTTAATAAATAATTTCTTCATGTCCTTATATGTCATTTTACAAAGATTCTAGACAATCTGCTAATTTAAACTGCTAATTACCAAACACCTCTAAAATAATTCTGCTAAATAAATCTACTAGTAAAATCCGTTAAATCATTCTGCTAGTCAAATCTGCTTTTTAAATCTGCTTCTGCCAATATTAATCCGCTGTTTACCAAACAGGGCCTATATATAAGTGATAATTATTATCCATAATTTTTTTTTCAATAGGTAATTTTAATATACAACTTGATACGATGACGGTTAAAGTATTGTACCAGAGACTATATATAAAGCAAATGGGATGAACAAAAGAAAAGTGATGGGTAGTTTCAAAATTAACCAATTTTTTATTTTTGATAAAATGCTTATTTGTAAGCCATATTTTAGCAAATTTTTTTTATCATTTATTAATGATTTTACTACTTCTTACATTATATCTTTGCCATCTATCATACAATTCATCATTCATTCTCATTTTTCCACTTGTAAAATTAAAATAAGGTTTCACGTACGTTCATCTCTTCACTTTTAAATTTAGTCTTACATATTTTGAAAAGTAAAATTATAAAAGTAAGATCAACGAAATATTTTGTTTTTCCAAAAGAGTTTTAAGTAGTTCTTACTAGTTTTATGCCCGTGCAAAAAATATGCACGGGTTGAGATATATTAATTGATACGACACTGAAGTGATAAAACTTAGCCGAGTTGTAGCATGTCATAAGAAACTAATTAAGAATATTAGCAATAAGAACAAACAAAACTGATGACAATTATTTTTTATTGACTCATTTCAACGGTAATATACGGAGTAAAATATAAATGTTTTCCCCGTTCATTTGGATTTCATATGTTTTATTAAAATACACTCATATATATTAAACAAACGTATGAAATGCAAGTGAAAAGGGAATTATGAATTTATATGACATAAAATTAATATGAGATTTATAAATAATTTTTATGAATTGTGAGCCATGTATATTTTTCCGACACTATGTAAAACATTAATTTTAGAGAACGAAATATAAGAAAATTTCTTGAATTCAAGTGTCGTAAAAGAGATCAACTAATTAATGGAAGAAGAGATAATAATTAAATATATAAACAAAGTGGGGGGTCCCACATAAATTAATTTTTTTCATCATAAACTTCACCGAACAATAGGAAGTCAAGAAATCATATTACTTTTATGGTAAAAGCATTTTGCAATGTGATTAGAAACACTTTTTTAAAAATTTTGTCCCATGGTTTATACTCTTGTCTCACACACAACTTTCTTTTTGTATGTTCTAGTTTTTATTTAAAAAACTACTCGATATTTGAAAAAAAAAACTTTGATTACCTGTAAATCCTTATCAAGTTTTCCTGCCAAAGTCAAAAGTAAAGTTGTTTTCCCAGAACTTGGTGGGCCTAACAACAATGTCATTCTATAAAATAAACACACAAAAAAGCATAAGTTTCTTATTTATTTAAAAAATTAATATATTTGTCTTAAGCATATGTCAGGAACTCGTGATTTACCTTTTTGGCTTGATGATACCACTTACATCACGGAGAATAGTTAAATGCTTTTTTCTATTAGACATTAAATGAAAAGAATTCAAAACTCCTTCCACTATATTTGTGATGAAGTTAATAAAAGTTGGCAAAGCTCTGCTTCCCATAAACACTTCTGCTTTCACATTCAAATTTTCATATCTCACTTCAATTGTAGGGATCTCGATACCAACCCTGCAACCCATAAATTAACAAAAAAAAGTAAATTACATTATACAAAAATAGTCAAATTACACTATTTAACTTTGTGAAACATATTCAATAGCCTCTAAACAAATTTATTCAGGATTTATGATTTACATTATCATATAGTATCACATATACTCTAAAATCGAAAAAAATTAAAATGAAATTTCATTAATTATGCATATTTGAACGTTATAAAAAAACCGCAATTCTTATTTCATATACAAACTTTACTAAATTAGGTACATTTTTACACGACTTTTGTCAACATAACCGTTCCCCCTAAAAAAATTGTTTTTTTTTTTGTTTTTTGTTTTGTAGGTGTATTAAGATTTGAACTTGAATAACTTCCAGGAATTGGGGAGAGAAATGTTGACCCTAACGATCATAAAAAACTGCAATTAGTACACTTGACTAAAAATATTGTACTTCCCCTGTTCATATCCAAACTACCACTTTACTTTTTCACATTTGTCAACGTGTGTTTTACACGGTAAATATCGTTAGATACCTATTTTTGAAAATTATAAAAGTTAGATATTTTTAATGTTCTCGTAAAGACGAATCAAATAAGATCCCACATGAATATTTTTTAACTTATGCATTGAGCGGAAATAAAAATTAAATGTTTACTTGTGAATAGTGTGTAAAATTGAAAGTGGTAGGTTGAATTTGAATGAATGAAGTATTAAACATGGGTTGCCCTTTTTCCCCTTAAAAAGACATTTAAAGAAAAAAAAAAGATTGAAAAAGTTTAGAAAAAAATAAGTGAAAAATTGATGAAGTCAAACATGGAAATGTCGTATATAATTTAATAAAATTGATATAAAAAAGAGTAACACACTAACACCTATTTAAGAAGATGATATATTCTTGAATCAAAGTTTCTCGTTTATAGAAAAAAAAGGCAAGATTTGTTTTTGATATGGTTTTCTTGTTACAACGGTATTAAGGAGAAATTTCCACTCACCCTGACCAAGCCCATAACAAATACTTAACCATGCAAAATCGACTAGGTATAGTCACCACGCAACCACGGCGGGCATTCGGAGTAGCCGTCCTAATAGGGAGTTAAGACGAA
Organism: Silene conica; assembly: GCA_029255685.2. Classification (NCBI taxonomy): domain Eukaryota; kingdom Viridiplantae; phylum Streptophyta; class Magnoliopsida; order Caryophyllales; family Caryophyllaceae; genus Silene; species Silene conica. Next base: position 82,070,389 of record CM055312.2, on the reverse strand, counting down.
ACATGAAACGTGACTTTCATACTTAGTTAATATTATCATATAATGCACTATAATAATCCAATATAACCCATAAACTCAATAATTTGATTATACAAGGTCTAGTTCGCACCACCAAACCCGTATTATATCAATCTTGAGTCTATATCGATTTTGGTTGGAGACTCGATTACTCTTAAACGACTTGGTGATTAATTAAACAAATCACCAACAAGAATCTGCATAACGCGGTAAAAAAATAATCAAAGTTCGGCCTTCCCGTGGCACACGTATTTGACAGTGGAGCATAACCATGCTAAAAAAAACACGGACATTTGAGCTTACTACATACATGATTAACGGACTTGACCAAAACTTATACAAGCCCTTCATTGATGCAGTCCGAGCGGTGATGTCCCAATCACCTTTAATGCCTGCACGAAAAATTAATTCACTAAGAATTAACTGTCAAACGCCAACCACCACCCACTGCCTTCAACCTGTCTGCGTGCAGACGCTGCACAACACTGACCATACCAGACTCGCCAATACTCTAACGACAACCAACCTCGTCAAATTTATAACCCACCCATCCCACCTACAGATAACCAAAATACCAACAACCCAGCCAACCAGTTTCGTGGTAAGTGTCAACATTATCGCACCACGGATCACGTTATCTCCGCGTGTCTTGACTTCAAGCGCATGTACCCCACTGTTATTTTCCCTCCACCCCCACTAGGCACCAGCGTCCCCAAGCACACGCGGCTACTACCACCTCTGTCTCCCCTCACACCTATCTAATTGACAATGGAACATCCCACCACATCACCAATTATTTGAACACCCTTGCTCTTTACACTGCGTATAAAGGTCCTGACGCTCTCGTCATTGGAGATGACTCCTTGCTCCCTATAACTCATATTGGTTCGTTTTCTATACGCTCTCTTTATTTTACTAATGTCTTAGTTGCTCCTACTATTTCTCGCAAACTTATTTCTGTTGCTCAATTTTGCAAAGATAATTCCGCTTATGCTATTTTCTCACCTGACTCGTTCTGTTTTAAGGACATTTCGACGGGGCGAATACTTCTTCAAGGCCAGCACCATGATGACACCTACCTCTGGCCGCCGACTCACCAGCCTCAAGCTTTCTCGGCTAGCACCTCCAAATTCAAGCTTTGACATCACCGACTAGGACATCCCTCCACAGCCACTCTCTAATATCTAAATCGTTCTTTAAATCTATGCATTTCGAATTTTGATTACTGTTCCGCTTGTCTGATCAATAAATGTCACAAACTTCCATTTTCCGTTTCATCTATTACGTCTGAAGCTTCTTTTGATTTTGTTTGTTCTAATATTTGGACCTCACCAATATTGTCTCACAATAACCTTAAATACTATGTTTTACTTGTCGATCACTTCACTCATTATATGTGGATATATCCAACTCGCAATAAATCCAGCACAACCACCATTTTCACTCGATTTAAAGCAATTATCGAAAATTATTTCAGCACAAAAATTATTTACTTTTATTCGCATAATGGGGGAAAATACATTACGTTAAACCCGTCTCTCCTTGATTATGGAATATCACACCTTACTTCACCTCCTTAAACTCCCGAGCACAATGGGTTTGCGGAGCGGCGACATCGTCATACTGTTGAGACGGATCTCGCTTTACTAACCCAAGCTCAATTACCCTCGACATTCTGGCCACACACCCTATCCACAGCTGCATACCTCATTAATCGACTTCCCACCTCAACGCTCCAAAACCTTTCTCCTTACGTAAAACTCCTTAATAAATCACCAAATTACCACAAGCTTCGTCCATTCGGTTGTCTCTGTTTTCCTTGGCTAAAACCTTACACAACACACAAATCGACCCTCAATCAACCCCGCATGTCTTTATCGGATACTCCATGGCACAAAGCGCTTATCTTTGTTATGACCCAATTTCCACTAAAACCTATACCTCTCGACATGTCAGATTTGTCGAATCCTCCTTCCCTTGCCTGGAACTCACTAAACACGCTACCTCTCCTATAACCTCCCTCGATAGTTGGTATAGCCTCACTATTCACCTCCTCCCACCGTCCATCCCTAACCTACCCATCACCACGCCTCAACCCGAACCAACAGTCCCTGATTCCCTACCCTCACCCCCTCCCATTACGACTTCCTCTATCAATCCCAAAACCCATGCCTCCACCTCCTCAATCAGTCCCTTGATAGTCCTGCTTCCTCACCTACGACCACCCCACACCAATCCCCTTACTCTTCCCCAACTCCACCTCCACCACCCCCTTCACTATATGTCATCCGCCTTAGCAACAACATCGTCAAACCAATCCCAAGTACGCTAAAACAGCCACACTACCCACCTCTCATACCACCCCAACTACCACCAAACAAGCACTTGTCGACCCACGATGGCACAATGCTATGCTCGACGAGTACCAAGTAGCCCTCATTCTCAATAAAAAAAAAATGGACTATTGTCCCTAAAAACTTCGCCTAAAACGTTGTTGGATGTAAATGGGTGTATCGTGTCAAATATAATCTGGATGGCAGCCTCAAACAACACAAAGCTCGTTTAGTTACCAAGGGCTTCCACCAACGACCCAGAATTGATTATTCTGAAACCTTCAGTCCAGTCATAAAACCCACCACCATCAATCTCATCCTTACTCTCGCTGTTACAAATCGTTGGCATATTCACCAAATTGATGTCAACAACGCTTTCCTTCAAGGTTGCCTTGAAGAAAAAGTTTTTATGAGTCAACTTCCCGACTTCGTGGACCCTGATAAACCCGACCATATTTGCCAACTGTCCAAAGCTATTTACGGTCTTAAGCAGGCACCGCGAGCATGGTACACAAAACTCAAGAAATATCTCGTTGCTAATGGCTTCAAAACTCATTAGCCGACCCATCTCTATTTATTTGTAAGTCCACCTCCAAAACTTTATTTGTTTTAGTTTACGTCGATGGCATTATCATCACCTGACCAAACACAACCCACATCACTTACTTTATTTCCCAAATTTTCAACCGTTTTCCCCTCAAGGATTTAGGACCTCTCTCATATTTCCTTATTGTTGAAGTTACTTCCACCAAAATGGGTCTACACCTTAATTAATCAAAATACCTTTATGACCCCTTCTCTACAAATTTAAAATGCATGAAACCAAACCCGCACCCAACCCTATGCTCCCTCATCCCCCCCGTCAAACAACCAGACTTACCAATTGAAAATGAAAGTGACTATCGTGCCTTAGTTTGCAGACTTCAATACCTTTCATTAACCCGACCCAATATTACCTTTCCCGTAAATCGGCTAGCCCAACTCCTTACCCAGCCCACTTCGGCCCACTGGGTAGCCTTAAAAAGACTGTTTTGTTACTTATCGAGTACCCTCCATCTGGGTATATAACTCATCGCCAACTCTCCCCTATGCTTACATGGTTTTTGTGACGTTGATTGGAGAGCCGATCTCGAAGATGGTGTCTCTACTACTGGAATGATTGTATATCTTGGTTCCAATCCTATTCCATGGTCGTCCCGAAAATGGAGGGTCGTCACACTGTCCTCAACCGAAGCCGAGTTTCGAGGTGTAGCCGATACCACCTCTGAAATTATGTGGCTACAATCGTTACTTCTTGAACTAGGAGCCACTGCTTGTCAAGCTCCTACCATCTACTGTGGCAACCTTAGCACGACTCATTACTCCGCCAATCTGGTTTTCCACTCTCGCATGAAACATATAACATTGGCTTTCCATTTTGTCAAAGAGCAAGTTCGAACAGGTGCAATACGAATTAAACACATTAACGGTACTGACCAACTTGTAAATTCACTCAAAAAACCTCTTCATAAGCCTCGGTTCTACGAATTAACATCCAAGATCAGACTCCGTTAACGACCGTCCATCTAGAGCGGGAATGTCATAGATAATCATTCACAGAATTATTCAAGCAAAGTCAAAGATACAGTTACTTATTCTCCTCCACTAGTATAGGAAACAAACTATTCTATTTTACCAATGTGATTATCTGTTAGCCGTGTATATCCCTCAATCAATAGGATTTGTTATTATGTAATTATCTACTTACTTCAGTTAGCTAATTGTATCTTAGTATATATATATATATATATATATATATATATATATATATATATATATATATATATATATATATATATATATATATATATAGGGGCGGGATCCGGTGAGAACCACCCTTATAATGAGAACCATGAGAACCTTCACTAAATCTCCAGCAAATCTCGCTTCGAAAGTTTCGATGAATCATCTACCATTAGTTTAACTTATTCAAATACACACTTTAGTATCATTAAACAAAATTTATTGATTTTATTAACAAAATATATACTTAGTGTACCAAAATACAATTAGGTATACTAAAACGACTATAAATGCAGGAAAACGACCACTATGTGCATGATTTTTTTTACATGCATGAAAATGACTACTAGGTGCATGAAAATAGTAGGCTCTACGTGCATTAAAACGAGTTCTAGGTGCATGAAAAATGATAGATATGTAAAAATTGGTAGTATGTGCATGAAAAATAATAAAACGTATCTCACATCGATTTCCGTCACTAGTATATATTTTCTAGACCAAGAAATATGTTCTCTAGCCATAAAATTTCATGCCGAATCCAAATATGTCATTAAGTTTTCTTAAAAAAGTCCGTAAGGTAGAGTTCTCATGGTTCTCATTATATTGGTGGTTCTCATATGATCTCAATTATATCCTATTAGTTGGAAAATGAAATTAGGTTAGACAAAGCATTAATTGATGTTTGGTGGATGTTTTTCTCTTTTAATCTCATCCATTGATTTGTTTTTAATCTAAAGACTAGTATTAGGACTCAAGGACTCAACACTAGGGGGTGGACTCATTTGATCTTGATTCTATATATATATATATATATATATATATAGAATTGAGATCCTATGAGAACCACCAATATAATGAGAACCGTGAGAACTCTACCTTACGGACTTTTTAAAAGGAAATTAATGACATATTTGGATTCGGCATGGAATTTTAAGGCTAGAGAACATATTTCTTGGTCTAGAAAATATATACTAGTGACGGAAATCAAGGTGAGATACGTTTTATTAATTTTCATGCACCTACTACCGATTTTTAGGCATCTATCATTTTTCATGCACCTAGAACTCGTTTTAATGCACGTACAACCTCTTATTTCATGTACCTAGTAATCATTTTCATGCATGTAAAAAATTTCATGCACGTAGTGGTTGTTTTCGTGCATTTATAGCCGTTTTAGTACGCCTAATTGTATTTTCGTACACTAAGTATTTATTTTGTTAATTAAATCAAAATTTTTTGTTTATTGATACTAAAGTGTGTATTTGAATAAGTTAAACTAATGGTAAATGATCCAACGAAACACTCGAAGCGAGATATGGTGGAGATTTAGTAAGGGTTCTCATGGTTCTCATTATAAGGATGGTTCTCACCGGATCTCGACCCTATATATATATATATATATATATATATATATATATATATATATATATATATATATATATATATATATATATATATATATATATATATATATATGCTTGTAACTCATTCTCATCAATATACTGTAAATCATTATCTCAATTATATTTCTTATATACAGAATTTCATAATTGAGTTTCAAAGAAATCGAAATAGGTAATATTTCTTCTTCACATTATATTTTTAATGAATTGCTCTTAAATTTAATTATAATTTTAACTAATTCAATAATAATGTATTTGCAGATATTATTTTTTAAATAATTGTAGTTTGCATTTTTGTTGTATAAACGTTTTTAAATTTTTGAATTTGAGGCCTTATTTTTTTTGCACCGGGTCTCCATTTTCCTTGAGACTAACTCAAAATATAAACATGTGCAAGTTTTTTAAAATGGGGGCTACACGTGAAATACAATATTAGGTTCCTAAAATGGCCTTTATACTAATATTTCCTCATTCGAAAGAAGATGAGAAAGAAAAAAATTTAAAATGAAAGAGAATGAATGTTAAGTTTGGAACGACAATATTGTTTTAGATTTGAATTGTCAACCAGTGCATACAGTTATTTCTTAGTGTTATATTGGTATGATTTTCAGGAATGTATGAGTAAGGGTGTGCAAAATCTGGTCCGGACCGGAAAAATGGACCGGACCGGAACCGGAATTAAAAAATCCGGTCCGGTCTCCGGTCCACCATTTTTTAAGATTCCGGTTCTGGTTCCGGTTCCGGTTTTTTCCGGCCCGGACCGGTTTGGACCGGATTTTATGTTTTAAATTTGTTGTCCTCGAAAATATATTAAAATCCGGTCCAAATCGGTCTAATCGGTCTAATCGGTCCAACCAGTCCATAATATTCAAATTTCGGTCCATAAGTTTACCAATTCATAATTTTGTCGGTCTATATTATTTAAATTCCGGTCCAACCGGTCCGGTCCGGTCTTTAACCGGAATTTTACCGGTCCGGTTCCGGTCCGAAATTTTTATATTCCGGTCCGGTCCCGGTCCATCATTTTTGCCAATTCCGGTTCCGGTCCAAATCGGTTTCGGTTCCGGTTCGGTCCGGTGCACAACCCTATATATGAGCGTTTGGACAAAGGAATGACTTCTTCTTCTTGGCTTGAGTTTTTCCCTAATAGCGGTACTCGACACTTACCTATCCAAGGTTCCGATCATGCTTCCATCATTCTTGACACTGATTTTTTTGGAAACAAAAGGCGAAGGTCTATAAAACTCGAGGCCTGGGCTTTTGACTATGATGATTGTTCTGTTTTAGTGAGGAAAAGGTGGTTCTTTCATGATAAAGGTTCTGTTACTTATATATTATCTACCAAGATGAATAGATCGAGCTAAATATGACCTTCATAAATGGACTTGAAATAAACGTAAGGAATGAGATGTAAAGTGGTCAAATTTCGATGAAAAGTTGGAGGAAAATCTGATTGATATTTTTAATGGGAAAAAGGGAGGATGACTATGAGCAAACTCATTCTTCTTACTTGGATTTCAATAAGGCTGCAATTCTCTATTGGAAACAACGGGCTAAACTCCACTGGCTTAGAGAAGGATAGGTGCACTAAATTCTTCTTCAATTCTGTCAAAAGCCGGTATAATAGAAATTATATTACAAGCCTCAAAATCAACAATGAAGCATGGATTTATGATGAGAACAATATAAGGGCTAATTTCGAGGAACACTTCTCTAAGCTTTTTGGATCCAATATTTCCCACCTGCCTTTCGTCCCTTTTCATGACAAATATCGACGCCTATTTGATGAGATTGTATTCAAATTGTCTGCGGACCAACATGACTTTTTGGCTAAACCTTACATTAAGCAGGAAGTCCGGAAAGCCGTTTTATAATTATCACCTCTCAAATCCCCGGGTCCGGATGGCATACCCGCTATTTTCTATCAAAAAATCTGGGGATATATTAAAAATGAAGTCACTTCAGTAGTTCTCCATATGCTCTCTACTGGTCACATCTTATCTACTTTCACCAAAATAGTTATTTCTCTTATCCCAAAGTCCACATGTCGGGAGACGGTTAACCAATTCAGACCCATTAGCCTTTGCAATGTCATCATGAAAATTGTCACCAAGTGTATTACGAATCACTTAAAAAGAAGTTATGTCCTACTTGGTGGGAGATTATCAAAATGGTTTTGTTCATGGGAGAAGCATCTCAGATAACATCTTGATCACATGAATTATTTCACCATATCAAGAGGAAATCTTCTGGAAAGGAGGGGAATTGGCCTTCAAGATTGATACTAGCAAAGCTTATGACCGTCTACATTGGAATTTCATTAAAGCTACCCTTACCTCCATGCTTTTCCCGAAATCAGTTATTAATCTCATTATGGCATATAATACCTCTGTTTCTTATGGCATCTCCATTAATTGGCTCCTTTTTTAAGCGTAAGAACGGGATAAGACAAGGAGATCCCATTTCTCCTTTTATTTTTGCTCTATGGACGAAAATGCTCTCTCAAGCCATCTTGCATGCTGAAAAAGATCATCTTTTGAAAGGTATCAAGGTTTGTCGTTCGTCGATTCCTATTTCTCACTTATTTTTTTTTGCTGATGACTCGATCTTCTTCCTAAAAGCACGACCCACCTTTTGTCAAAGCCTTATGAATATTGTCAAGATTTATTGTCAGGCTTCTGGACAATAACTTAATAAAGATAAATCTGCTATTATTTTCAGTCCTAATTGTAGCATAACTATTATTAAACGTTGCTTAAAAATCTTCAAAGTCAATCAAAACAGACCTATGAGTATGTATCTTGGGTTACCTACTGATTTCGGAGGATTTGAAAAGGAAATATTTGTCTCTACTATTGAAAAAGTTCGGGAGCGCATCCATAATTGGAACAATTTTTTTCTATCGATCTCCAGGTGGTAGACTTACTCTCATTAACTCAGTTCTCTATGCTCTTTCTATTTATTTCCTATCGACATTCAAAATGCCGGTAAATGAGATTAAGAAGCTTAATGCTCCTTTATCACAATTTTGGTGGAGTGGACTTCTTAATAGGACACGTTTGCACCGGTGTAGCAAATTATTCCTTAATTCCCCCAAATCTCTTGGAGGTCTTGGTATTATAAACATGCACAATGCTTTAATCAGTCTTTTGGCTAAAACTAGTTGGGTTATTCTTCATGATCCTGACTCTCTCATTTCTAAAACCCTGGGTCCTTTAACTAAGATTACTAACTCCGCAATTACCAATATTTATAAGCCCAGTTCATCTACTTCTTGGGGGATTCACATCATTTTATGGGGTTTTGAACTTCTGCAAAAGGGTCTTGCTTGGAATGTGGGGTTTCCCTCCGAGGTTGATATCTGGAACGATAAACAGATCAATGGATCCACTTTGGGATATTGCCTTCAATCTCATCCTCTCAACCTGCCAGCTAATCCGCCGTCTTCCTTTGGTTATGTGGCTCAACTTCAGCACCATGATGGTTCCTAGAATACTGAGGCTTTTATGAATATTTGTGGAGTACATACCATCCCTTTGGTCCCCTCTATTCCTCCTCCCTAGATGGATTCTCCGGACAAAATTTTTTGGTCCAAAACTAAGAGCGGGAACTATTCTGTCAAAAGTGGGTACTTCATTGCTTTTATCTCCTGTTGGACTTGAAAACTACTGCCAAGGACAAGTTGTGGAAGCTTGATATTCCGGTTAAATGGAAAATTTTGGTCTGGAGGATTTTGTCAAATACCGTTCCTATTGGTTTTGAAGGCCTCAAAAGGAACCTGGAGTGGTGGGGATCGTGCCCTTTTTGCTCCTTTTCAGGCGAGATTGAAACCTTGGAACATATTTTTCGCGATTGTGAGACAGTCAAGCGCATACGGTTTGCTTCTCCTTTGGGCTTGAATACTAATCATGGAAAAGAATTTCCTATTTCTGACTGGATCATCAATTGGTGTACTCTATTTTTCGTACAAACTAACGCATCTGAAGCTTACATCGATTTCTTTTGTATTCTTTGGAGGATATGGTGCGCGAGGAATTCTTTTGTCCTCAATGATGTGGTCTACCAACCCATCAGTGTCATCAAGCAAATTACCACTGAAGTTTCCTGGGTTAAATTGAATCTACAAGCGAAGATTCCTCCTCATGGCTCCATGTCTCTCAACCTTTTGAAGAAGAACTCACTTTTTCCTGAATTAGGAACTTTTTCCCGTCTTTTATGATTGGGGAGTCGATGTGCAAGACATGCATTAGAATTAAGTCGGATGCGGCTTGGCGCTCAGATTTAATTTGAATGTTGCTGCAGGGTGGGTCTTTGATGTTGGTCCGGGTAATACCCGGATTGCTGGATCCTTGCGTTTTTAGGCCTTCTCGCCCTTATAGGCTGAAGCGGTTGCTTTCCAAAAAACCATCTCATATGCTTTCTCTCTGGGCTTCACACACATTGACGCCTCTTCTGACTGCATCAATCTGATTCTCCAGCTTTTGGGAGCCGTGGATATTGAGCCGTGCATTGCCTCTGTCATTTCATCTATTTTCTCTATCATTAGTAATTTCCATTGTTTCTCTTTAAGTTTTTGCCCTAGAGTTCTGAATAGGATCGCTTATTCCATGGCTTTTAACGCCATGTTATGAGTCCCTTTATTGCTTTCGCCAAAAAAACTGCTAGTTAACATATTCTCAGTTTTGTTCTTACTCTTGAAAATTGGTATCTAAATGCCTACTCATTCCTAAATTTTGTTTGTGAACGCTCTAAAATGACAAAAGGACTATGAACTTATTAGCACACAACAAACAATAAGTCTCTCTTGTGACGGATATATCTGCCACAAATTTGTGACTGGTCAATTACACTCACTTATTTAGATAAGACAAAAATAAAAGTGCATAGAAAATCACAAATGTTTTGTCTTTATTTCCCCAAATGAACTTTATTTAACTCGTCACAAGTTTACGACGGATATTACCGCCACAAATAAAAATTTGTGTTCAACAAATACTACGCTTCTCTTCTTTTAATAGTGGAGAAGATCGCAATTACTTTGTTTGATCAACACAATTTAAACTTCGAGTGGGCTAGTTAGACTTAGAGTGACCTCGAAAATTTAGCTTTGAAGGGGCTTCAAACTAACTCTAACATATCTTTCAATAAAGGCCTTTGGCGCAGGGATTTATGGTAAAAACCAATATTATATTACAATGCACGGTAACTAGACTTGTCAAAAAATGACCTGGCCCAAACAGTGACTGCCAAAAATATCCAAGAAATAAACCTCTCCTTTCAACCTGAAACCGAAAACAACCCAGCCCGATAATCCTCATATTTAGAGAATTAGAGTCAAGACCCATCCCACTTGTTACTTGAGTTGTAAAATTTTTATGAATCAAACATAGGGATTAGCTTAATTTAATAGTTACAAGCAATAAATTAAATTAAAATATTAATATTATTGACTATATTCCTCAAAATACGTAGTATTTAATATCATTCCAAAATTTGTAGATCTGATAAGTGTTGGACGGTGCCTCAACATTTGATGTGAACTAAAATGGGCAAAGTCTAACTTGTTGTGCTCTTATTTTCAAGACTTGCAGTAGCTATGAAGAGCTATGGAGAGCTATGGATGGCTATGCATTTTTAATGTGTCCATACTAGCATTTGGTATTATAAATACCATGCTCAGATGCTCATTTCTACACAACAACTACAACACACCACAACACAATCTACTTCTCCCTTATCATTCCTCTTTCTTATTCTCTCTGTCTAATATTTCGGGTATAATTGTTTAACCCGTAGAGAGTATAATACTTGGGCTAATCTCTAATCGGCCTTTGAGGAAATATTCTTGTACTCCCATTTTATTATAGTGAAATTCCTTGGCTCTCTCGCCGGTGGTTTTTTACCTCTATTTAAAGAGGGTTTTTCCACCTAAAAATTCCGGTGTCAATTTTATCGTCTTTATTTAATTTCTCTTTTATCTTTAGCTGAATCTATTCGCTTCCGCCGCGCTCTATACCCCAACAAATTGGCATCAGAGCCTCTTTATATTCAGCTAGGATATTTCACCATGTCGACGAAATTCGACATCGAGAAATTTGATGGTAAAATTAGTTTTGCAATTTGGCGAGTCCAGATGCAAGCCGTTCTTATCCAAAATGGTTTAAAGAAAGCCTTGGATGGTAAGTCAAAGAAACCAGCCACTATGACGGATGATCAATGGGAAGAACTTAACGAGAAGGCGTTGTCCGTGATCCAACTCTGTCTATCACGAGAGGTGTTGCGGGAGGTCATTAAAGAGAAATCCGCCGAAGGAATATGGATTAAGTTGGAATCCCTCTACATGACCAAAAGCCTCGCAAATAAGCTCCGCCTAAAGGAGCGACTCTTCACACTCCGTATGTCAGAAGGTACTCCCATACAAACTCACTTAAATGAGTTCAATTCTATTTTAGTAGATTTGGAGAACCTAGATGTCACAATCGAAGATGAGGATAAAGCTGTTTTACTTATTGTCTCACTACCACCCTCATATAAACACTTCAAAGAAATCATGTTGTATGGAAACAATGACACATTAATTTTTGAAGATGTCAAGTCCCACTTATTGTCAAAAGAAAAGTTTGATACCGAAATTCATTCTGAAAATTCGGGTGAAGGCTTGGTTATTAGAGGGAGAACTTTTGAAAGGGGTAGTCCTAATAACAATAAGTCCAGGTCAAAGTCTAGAGCTAAAAACTCTAAGTTTTGTCGTTATTGCAAGAAAAAAGGTCACGAAGTCTCTGAATGCTTTAAATTGAAAAATAAGCAAGAAAGAGATGATAAGGGTAAAGGTAAACAACCTGATCACCATGCTGAAGCTAGTGTCGTTGAGTCCGAGTCAGATGGGGAGTTATTAGTAGCTGCTGACTTTGAGCAAAGGTCCAAAAATGAGTGGATACTTGATTCTGGTTGTACATTTCACATGTCACCTAATAAAGACTGGTTTTCCACCTACAAACCTGTAGATGGTGGTCTCGTTCTGATGGGCAACGATGCTCAATGCAAAGTTGTTGGTGAAGGTACAGTTACAATTAAAACACATGATAGTGTTACTAGAATCTTGACTGGTGTAAGACATGTCCCCGATTTGAAACGGAATCTCATTTCGTTAGGCACTCTTGAATCACTTGGGTGTAAGTATTCAGCTGAAGGTGGAGTCTTGAAAGTGTCCAAAGGTTCTCTTGTATTATTAAAGGCAAATCGATCTGGTAGCCTGTACGTGCTGCAGGGTTCAACCATTTCAGGTTCTGCAGCAGTTGTCTCATCCACCGACAACACCAAACTGTGGCATATGAGATTGGGCCACATGAGTGAGAAGGGATTGCACGTCCTTAACAAAAAAGGACTCATTGGAAGCCATTGTACCGGTAAGGTTGATTTCTGCGAACACTGTGTTTTTGGTAAGCAGAAAAGAGTAAGCTTCACAAAGGGCATTCATAGAACCAAGGGTACGCTGGATTATATCCATTCTGACCTTTGGGGTCCCTCTCGAATTCCTTCAAAAGGAGGATGTTTTTATATGTTGACCATTCTTGATGATTTCTCAAGAAAGCTCTGGGTTTATTTCCTTAAAAGCAAGACCGAAGTGTTTTCCACTTTCAAGGAGTGGAAAGTCTTGATTGAGAACCAGACTGATAAGAAGATTAAAAGGTTGAGAACAGACAATGGTCTTGAATTCTGTTCAAATGTTTTCAATCAATTCTGCAAAAGGGAAGGTATTGCCAGACATCACACTATTCCAGGTACTCCTCAACAAAATGGAGTCGCAGAACGTATGAACAGAACTATTTTGGAGAGAGTTCGCTGCATGCTCTCTCATTCTGGCATGGGAAAAGAGTTTTGGGCTGAAGCGGCTAGCACTGCATGTTATTTGATCAACCGCTCCCCAAACAGATCGTTAGACAGCGATATTCCAGAAGAAGTTTGGTCAGGTAAACCTGTTGATTATTCTAATCTCAGAATATTTGGTTGTCCTGCATATTCTCATGTAAACGATGGAAAATTGGAACCTCGTGCGAAAAAATGCATTTTCGTAGGTTATGGCTTAGGGGTTAAAGGGTACCGTTTATATGACCCTGAGTCTCGAAAAATCTTTCATAGTAGAAATGTTACCTTTCATGAGAATGCTTTGTTATCTTCTGGAAGAGATATTGTTGCTTCCCCTACTGGTACAGATGATACAGAGAATACCGTAGAGAAGGTGGAGTTTGAGGTAGCAGCCCAGAATACTCCGGAGGAAGATGTCCCAACTTCCTACCCTCCACCAAATTCCAATGATGAGACCGTTACCACCGACCATAGAAGTCCACAACAACAACAACGTCAACCTCTAAGACGAGGTTTACCACAACCGTGGTGTATGGCTCGAGATCTTCCTGAACAGAGACCAAGAAAATCGACTCAACGATACGTTGGCCAAAGTGCTAATATTGCTTATGCTTTGGCCGCTGCACAAGAAATTGATGATTGTGATGAGCCTAAAAGTTACTTTGAGGCTACCTCCAATAGAGATTCAGCACAGTGGGTTGCAGCTATGCAAGAAGAGATCGAGAGTCTTCATAAAAATGAAACTTGGGATCTGGTGAAGTTACCAGATGGTAAGAGAGCTATCAGTTGCAAGTGGATCTTTAAGAGGAAAGAAGGCATCCCGGGTGTTGAGAATGCAAGGTACAAAGCAAGGTTTGTTGTCAGAGGTTTTGATCAACAAGAAGGCATTGATTTCAATGAGGTATTTTCTCCAGTTGTTCGTCACACCTCAATTCGTATATTACTTGCTCTTGTTGCTTTGCATGATTTAGAGTTGGAGCAGTTAGATGTCAAAACTGCTTTTCTTCATGGTAATCTTGAAGAGGAAATCTACATCCATCAACCCGAGGGTTTTGTTGTCCCTGGTAAAGAGGACTATGTATGTCGTTTGAAAAAGTCTCTTTATGGTCTAAAGCAGTCTCCACGACAGTGGTACAAAAGGTTTGATTCCTTCATGGTTGGACATGGCTACTCGAGGAGTAGTTATGATAATTGTGTTTATTTTCAGAAGATATCAGATGGGTCTTTTATGTACTTGTTGCTTTATGTCGACGACATGTTGATTGCGGCACGAGATAAGTCTCTTGTCAACGAGTTAAAGGCTCAGTTGAATAATGAGTTTGATATGAAGGACTTAGGTCCTGCCAAGAAAATTCTTGGAATGGAGATTAGTAGGGATCGTAAAAAAGGGAAACTTGTTCTGTCGCAAAAGAAATACATCCTGAAGATGATGGACAGGTTCAATATGCGAGATTGTAAACCTGTTCCTACTCCACTTGCTGCTCATTTTAAACTGTCATCTGAACAGTGTCCACAAACAGAAGAAGGTAAAAGGCGCATGTCACATGTTCCTTATTCAAATGCCATTGGAAGTTTAATGTATGCCATGGTGTGCACTCGGCCAGATCTGGCTTATGCTGTTAGTGTTGTTAGCAGATTCATGCACAATCCAGGCAAAGACCATTGGGAAGCCGTTAAATGGATTCTTCGTTATTTGAAGGGTTCATCTAATGTTGGTTTGGTATTTGATCGACAGAGAGCTGATCCCGGAGGCATAGTTGGTTATGTTGATGCTGACTATGGTGGTGATTTAGATCGGAGAAGATCACTTTCCGCTTATATCTTTACACTCTGTGGCTCTGCTATCAGTTGGTATTCTTCATTACAAGCCATTGCGGCATTGTCAATAAGTGAACTTGGTCTACGACAAGATATTCTTGTTGTATTTTGCGATAGTCAAAGTGCTGTTCACTTGACCAAGAATAACAAACATCACTCGAAGACCAAACACATTGATATAAGGCGCCACTTTATCCGAGATATTATTGCTGCAGGAAATCTTACTGTCGAGAAGATTCATACAACCGAAAATCCTGCAGATATGTTAACCAAACCACTTACAACAGCTAAGTTCGATCATTGTCTTAACTTAGCTGGTATCATCCACACCTAATTAAGGTGTCTATGGCGAAGAGAGCATTTTCATCAAATACTGAGTCAAGGTGGAGATTTGTTGGACGGTGCCTCAACATTTGATGTGAACTAAAATGGGCAAAGTCTAACTTGTTGTGCTCTTATTTTCAAGACTTGCAGTAGCTATGAAGAGCTATGGAGAGCTATGGATGGCTATGCATTTTTAATGTGTCCATACTAGCATTTGGTATTATAAATACCATGCTCAGATGCTCATTTCTACACAACAACTACAACACACCACAACACAATCTACTTCTCCCTTATCATTCCTCTTTCTTATTCTCTCTGTCTAATATTTCGGGTATAATTGTTTAACCCGTAGAGAGTATAATACTTGGGCTAATCTCTAATCGGCCTTTGAGGAAATATTCTTGTACTCCCATTTTATTATAGTGAAATTCCTTGGCTCTCTCGCCGGTGGTTTTTTACCTCTATTTAAAGAGGGTTTTTCCACCTAAAAATTCCGGTGTCAATTTTATCGTCTTTATTTAATTTCTCTTTTATCTTTAGCTGAATCTATTCGCTTCCGCCGCGCTCTATACCCCAACAATAAGTCTATACTACGCTTAAAGCATAATTTATCACATGACTACGCATGAGTCATGATCAAACGTTCATCATATATGTATCATGTACATGTAATAACACAATCAATACTTTGTACTTTGTATTTTTTTTTTTTGAAAGGACTTTGTACTTTGTATAAAGATGGGTATTTTGAGTAAAACATGTTTATGCTTACTAATCTTGTCTTTATTAAACCAACAACATTTAAAGCAATTTCCTTCACCCACATCATCATATACAATTTTTTTAAAACGTGCTTTTTCACATACGGATTTACTCTCACATGCGATTTTTACCAAATTGTCCTTGTCATTTTTTTTATCATTCATTGAATTAAGTTTTTCTCTCTTCTTTCATATCTTAAATACCAAGTGATTAATATTAACTAACCACCTACTCCGTGCCGTTCACCGTATTTTCAAAAAGAAAAATTTAAGTAATAATTAATTAAATAAATAAAGACAATAACAAAATTTTAAAAAAGAAGAAACAAAAAATAACAAAACCCAAAAATGAGAAACAATTTTTTTTAAAAAAAAATCAAAACTAAACAATCAAGAAGTCAACACGTAAAATTTAGCACACAAGAATGAACACAACAACAAGCGAACAACTATATGCTGAACACTGACATACGTCGACGGACGCCGACAACCCTGAATTTCGATGGATGCCGACAACCGAAAAGTCGATACAGACAATCCAGAGAGGCCGGCCACCACAGTTAACCATCGTGCAACCCCAAAACGACCGTCTACCACCATGTCATTCACCGCCCACAAACCGTTATTAATAGTGACTCTCTATATATAATCTCAATAAAATAAAAACTTAATAATTTCAATAAAATGTATTAATAATCGTTAATAAACAATATAACTTCAGTAATTGGAGAATTGTAATCCATTGTTTAAGTTTAATAGAGTAATTAATTCAATTTTAGGGTTAGGATGTATATATAAAAGTTGTTTTATCTATGTTTAGGAATGAGAGTGTTTATGAAAAAAGGTAGCATATGAAAATTTTATTAAAAAATGTGTATGTGAAAGAGTAAAGTCCGTATGTGAAAAAATAATTCCGTTTTTTTCCCCCAAGAATTCAACAAAGTCCGTTTGCATGTTTAAGGGCTCGGTCAAGGTCATCTCCGAAATTTTTGGGACCCGTCAAAATTTTTTAAAAAATAGGCCCTCAAAATAAATACACTTATGTTAACATTTCAATATAAATTAAAAATTATTTACAAAATATTAACATATTTGTTTAAAAAACTAAAAGTCCAATAAATATTTACTTTCTCATGTTTTATATTTATTTCCACTTTCCTTTTCCTAAAAACTAGTTTTACACCCGTGCAAATAATGCACGGGTTAGTTTTTAAAATCCTCAAGTTTAACATATTAGTAGACTAATATTATTGTTATCCCAAATTCTATAATTAGACGGTCACACACTATGAAACGGTCTACTTTTATAATAAGTTTACTCATTTAATACTAATAAATGAGTTTTGTTTTTATATAAACGGATCGTCTTATGTGTGACGGTCTCACGTAAGAGTTACTGTATTGTTATATATTAAACATGTACGAATATAATTTTGGGCAATTGAATATTCAATAACTTAACTAAATTCATACAAAGAATGAAAGGTAAGTTCCACAAAATTTTTAATAATAGTATTAAACAACATTTGATATACACACAGTAAAAATGAAAGGAATGTCATTAAAATGATATTATTCTGAACTTTAATAACTTATAAAGATAAACTGTCATTATGCCAAAAATATGTTCATAAGGTCCATTAAAATTCGTGTGAACACCAAAATTAATACATCTATCGTAAACTGTAAACAACCATAGTAAAAAAAAAAGCCCAAAATAATTAAAAATCCAAATTTTACAGGTCTCCCATAAGACGTCTTTTTTGGAAAGTTTTGAAGTAAATCAAATACACTTACATAATACAGTAGTTATTTGTTTTTCACTCAGCAAACTCATGTGAATCCATACAACACATTATCCTACCACATTTTTACGGATACACTCATATGCCTCAGTGTCTCACCAGTCATCAGTCACCGTCCTTTTTCTATTCCTCCTAATATTCTCATTTCATCTATTTGCTCTAACCCTAAAGTATATCAATATTCATCGGCTCTACTAATATCAGCTCCTCTAGAGTCACCTTCATCCATGCATATCTCTTTATTCATGTCTACAAATCTGCAACTGGTTAATCTCCTTATTTTCAAAATATGGTTTGTTTTATGGTTTTATCTTTCACTTCATTTTCAATTAAATCCCGAAATCTCAATTGTTTATTATCATGAAATTATATAGTGAAGATTCATACTCCATTACTTATGGAGTTTTCTGATTTTTGTGCCACAATGATTTCCTGTAAGTTTGATCGATTTTTCAAATTTTATTTAATTTGTTTATATTTGTATGGTTAATTTTTTTATTTAACTCATTTTTAAAAACATATAAATAAATGCAATAAGTTCTTTTTTTTCTTTTTTTTTCTTTTTCTATTTTTAGATCTTACCGAGTTAGTAATAATTCACATAGTCCAAGTAAATATGTAAAAATGTATCATCAAAAGCGTATATAATTTTTCAAATATACGATTTTTTTTAAATATGTATCCGTCAAATTGAATGAAGATTGGTTTAATTTTAATTATTTTCGGCATAAATAAAAGTTCGATGATTATAATACTATAAATTTTAATCTTGAGATATATTTTTTTACTTTGTTAAATATGATCGGTTTTGCTAAGCCAACGAAATTTTGATTTATATTGTCTATGGTTACAAAGATTTTGAAAATTTTATGTTTTATATGAATTTGGAATTGTTGATTTAATAAAATAATGAATGAATGAAATAATAGACTTACAAAGAGGAGAGAAGGTAATTAATTAGAGGAAAGAAGATGAGGATGAGAGAGTAATTAAATTAGTAGCATGAACGTGGGAATCTGGGATTTTTTTTTTACTCCCTAAAACTCAATAGTCAATCAAAACACTCTAAAATCTATTTCTTTTATAGTAAAAGGATAAAGAAGAAAATTTGGATCACACAAAACAAACTACCCCACATGCCATTGAGTTTGGGCCACACAATCATCCCAAAAAGGAAATAGGAAAGAAAATCCGAATAACATAATACGGAAATCAAAGAGTCTTGCTTGTGACGGATAACATCCGTCACAAGCTGAAGACGGATACACTACTCTCACAAAAATTAGTTTTAAACTCGTGCAAATTGCACGGGTAAACTTTAAAAAAATTTGCTACTATACGAAAATGTAAATATTTGAGATTAGTTTGTACATTAATTATTATCTCATTCTAAATTTAATTATCTTTGGAAATAAATTTTAAAGTAAAGTAGTAAAATAACTTTCTTTTTTTGTTAACAAATTTAATTTGCATATGTAATAATTGTGTTATAAAGTCATATTTAAGACTATATAGATAATGTGAAATAAAAAATTTATTTGCAATTAACATAAATGATACTTTAGGGTCAATTAACTAAGTAGTTCTAATTTAATATGTCATTTTCTCGGCTAATGTTGAGTTTTACTATGTTTTGTTACTTGGGCGGCTTTAAAAAAGTTTGCCTTGTATAAGATGAAATAAAATTATTTGGATGAAAATTAACACGGAATTAGTGGAAATGCATGAATCTGAATAATTACACACTTGTACAAATTGTTAAACCCGTTTTTCATTTAGTGAAACCCATGCATATTTAAAGTAAAAATTTTGACCCATGGTTCATTAAGTACAAAGCTTTAATTAGTAATCAGGGACAAAAGTAAAATTTTGATCCGTGCACGTTTAAATTGAAATGGTCAAATTGTTAATCCTTAAACCCGTGAAATTAACATATAATATTTAAATAAATATATAGTAACTAAAAGTAAACGATAATGTTACATATTTCTAATTATATAAATAATCATTTATTTTCAAACTACCTAAACAAACAATAAAAATTTTATATCTCATTTGGTTCAAAACTTATATTTAAATACAAACATAACAAAGACATGGTCAAATTGCACGGACATATTATTTTAAATATTGTTATTATTTAGAAGGGATTCAAAAAGATAAATATGTTTTGTATCAAGTCATTCAATTTTAAATTTGAATTTTTGCAATTTAAAGAATTGGGAGAATGTAAACAACGAACCTAACAAACACTTCCATATTTTAACAAAAATATATTGTTAATGTGTAAAAATATATCGACGATCTTTAACAATTGGCTATCGAAATGAATTAATACAGTGAACCGAACCGCTTTTATGCAATCGATAAAACGAAGCGATAAGTCCAATTGGAGAACTCGTCCAATTGATACGTAAATATTTTGGGCTTACGCATTGACCATTATGACCATCACTTATTTTTTTACAATTTTCTTTTTAATTTTAACCTACTTTACCCTTGTCTAGTTGTCTTCCCACTTCCCACTATCTTTCCCAATGTCCTTTAATGGTTTTAACAAAAATTCACATCTCTAATCTCGCTACACCTATAATGCGTCTCATTTCCCTACATTACTCCTGACTTTTAATTCTTCTCTCCTTGATAAATTTACCCTCTTACTCAAAATATATGAAATTTTAAACGTCTTTTCCCCCTTACTCAAGATCATCATTAATCAAGCCATTGAATCTAAGGGTATAATCACTCAAACTATTCTTGTCTAATCTAGACGACGATTCCCCATTATCAATAAGTAGTTTTTTATATGCATACCATTACCACATTTATTTAATCATTTTTATTTTCAGTGAAATTAGTTTTTTTGTCTTTTTAAAATTTTAATAATTTCTACAATCTTAATAATTTTTATACTCTATTATTTTTCATTTGATGCAAATTATTTTGCACCTTATTTAAAAAAAATTATGTGAATATTTTACTTATAGCTTTGTAGATCTAGTACATGTGATGTTGTGAATAATTTACTTAAAGATTTAACTATGTAATATTTTATTCATAAATTTGTTTTTGTGAATAATTTCTATAATTCTTTTTTTCATTTTTATGTCATTATTATTAGTAGTTGTATTTTTTATTCTTCGAGTCGTTTATTCCTTTTTCCATCAAATTGAGAAAGTGCTATTTAACAGATTTGAATATTTAATGTTGTTTTTATTAAGTTCATGTTACTGTATATTAAATTTGTAGATTGGATTTTCAGCTTTTTATTTTGTTATTTTATTTTTAATCATAATCAAGTTAACAAATTTGTGTTAATATTGAGCAATTTAAATTCTGCACACTATTTCATCGAATTAAATTCATTCTCCGAATTAAATGTAAAGATAGATCATGGTAGACCCCTTCTAAAAAAAAGATTAAAAAATGAACTTTCAACCACAGTGCGACACCTAAGCACTGTGGTTGTTGCTTTTATATATAGGATGTAAGTGAACATGCAAGTGGGAGAAAATGGAGCATCATATGGATAGTGCAACTTGCATGATGTGAGAGGGACACTATCCGTCTTCAGCTTGTGACGGATAGTGTCCGTTTTCAATGAGAATTTGTGTACGGAAATAGGAAAGAAAATATAGAATAAGAGTGAGTATGATAAATTAAATTTCCCTTCTTTAAATATCATTGATAACTTTATTGCTCTGTTGGTTAACTTTTGTGACGGATAGTGTCCATGTCAACTTTTGTAAACTCAAAAATTAAGAACATTTTGTCACAGTGGGAGAACTTTAAATAAGGTTCTTTCATGTGACACACACTATATTATTTAATGCTTTTCATTAATTATCATTTTTTGTTTATTGGTCAACTTTTCTTATATTTTGGAAGAACTCGGTTCTATTTCTCAAACCCAGTTCTTCAATTTAATGAGAAACTTTACTCTACAATGTGACAAACTTTATTTAAATGTCCTTGTTTACAAACTCAATGCAAAAAACTCTCCATTGCAATTACTCTTATAAACAATAAGTTAATTTGATTTTTAAAATGAAAAATAAAACATGAAAATGATCTAAGAGGAGTCAAATACGGGATGGTTCAAAATGCAAAAAAAAGTCATCTACCGCTGAGATAACCACTATGTGATGTTATAATTGTTGGAAATTCAAGGAATGCCTTGTCTCATATTGAAATAATAAGAATATTTTGTCACACATTGAAGGAATAAGAAATATTTTTGGCTTCATCCCACATTGGAAAAATAAGGAACTTTGGTTGTGTTTATATACTTATTAGTACTCCTCAACTAAGTACTTGTTAATATTAAGGTCGGTATGAGCTTTACCCACGCGCGCACCGTCGCCGTCCGGCTCGCACGCGCGCGCGCCGTGCGGTGGGATCTATTTTTGCAACAGAAACTTTTGCTCTCGTCTTATTTTTTGCGCAGTCTCTACATTGGAAAACTGCAACTTTGTTTTCAGTTTGTTCAAAGTTTTCACAACGGTCTTTTCTCGTTTTCTAACAAAGACTAATAGAAACTTACACTGCTTTAAATCTGTTCATTGTTTCTGTATTCCAGTTTTCGCTATAAATAAGATTAAGTTTTGTTGCAAATCACTCAATTCATTCTTCTCAAATCCTCTCTTTCTCTCATCTGTTCCTTATGAAAATCTGAGCAATAACATACGAGTTCATACTCTTCCTTTTCGGTGCAAATTGGAAGAGAGTTGTGTATACCTTGGGGGCGTCGTTCTCAGTTGGACAACACCGTGTTTATGGCGATTAAACTTCTAAGGCAGCGACCATCATACCGTGACACAGTGAAGTTTTATCTAATCCATTTTATTCTTTTACTTTTGCCCTTGACAGTGACTTATTTCAAACAATTTAGAAGCTTAGTTGGTGTTACTGCAAATATCATTTACTCTAAAAATGAATTTCACAACATCAAAAACCCTTCCTAATCTCTCGAAACTTGAACAACTTAATGGAACCAATTACAAAAGATGATCCCAAAAGTTGCTTATATTTTTCGAACAACTTATAGTAGACTATGTTCTGCTTTCTGACTGTCCTGAAATTCCTACCGATACTGATGATACCAGCAACTATGAAACTCTCAAAATCCAATACAAAAAACACAATAAACTAGTTCGTAGTCAGTTGCTTAGTCATATGTCCAATCCTATTTTCGATCTGTTTATCAATAACAAATCTGCTAAAAATATTTGGGAAACTCTGGAAAAGAAATAGGGTTATTTTATGAGAATAATCCAAACTAACGCTCTTCTTCTCGTATAAATCCCAACTAATGTTTAACTAGGAATAATCCGAACTATTACATCATTTAACTTAGATTGAACCCATGGAAGGGAAACTTATATTACCGGTTCCCCTTGACTGTAACCCTAATTAGTATGTTGAACAACTTCATTTTATGTAAGACCAACATCAGCAACATCACACAACATTTTCATCCCTTTAATAATCAATTAAAACAACCCTAAATTATTTTCCGCAAATTGATTTCCTCTTTCAATTGTGAACGAATTGATTACCAAGTAGTATGAATTAATCCACAATTGTTCAACTGTGGAAAGAACTGGTAAAGTCATTAGCTTTCATATATAATTGAAAGAGATCCCTTCAAATTAGATGGTGCAGAAACAAATGATTGAGAAAATAAACAATTAGTCCAACAATTTGTGAAAAGGTGAGTGTTATCAGCTGATAATAATGAAGAAGATGAGTGGTAAGAAGAGCTATTCGATTACGATCCCTTATTAAGAAATCAACACTCCCCATCTTTTTATGATTCACCTTTGATTAATTTTTGTTCGAAAATTTTGATTATCATATAGTTTATTATCAAGATTTTTCTTGTCTCTCTATCTCCCTGCCTTTGATAATTTTGATCCAGCAGTTCACTATACTTGAAAGTTTGTTATTGATCTTGTTAATTGGTGGATTACTATAAAACACCAGAAGTTGACATCTTTGAGATGTTTGAGTTGGGGCATGATAAAAATTCCAATTTGATACTTCCTCCGTTCATATCCAAAGCGCATATATGCTTTTTGCACAAATATTAAGAAATATATTAAAAAACTATTAAAGGTACATTTGGAAGTGTGTAAGATGTTTTTTTTATTAATTTAAATGTGTGATAGTGGATGATAGGTGGGCCATGGAGTGGCATTTTATGTAGATAGATGGTTTCCATAAGGGTAGTTTAGTCATTTTGTTTTCTTTTTTAGGAAAGTGGTAGAGTGGATATGAATGGATGAAAAAGGAATATATGTAGGTTGGATATGAATTGAGGAAGTATAACGCAATAGAGTTAAATGATACTCCGAAATAGGGAAAATGAAAGAAAATATTAAAAGAAAAAATTGGAGAGAATGAAGAAAAGGAGAAGAGATGAGGAAAACCCAGATAAAATAGAAAATAAATGGACCCACAACATCACCTGTTGAAAAACCGGATGTATCAGCTCAATTATGTGATGGCTTAAGTGTAAGTTAAATGATGCAATAGTTCGGATTATTCCTAGTTAAACATTAGTTGTGATTAATATGAGAAGAAGTGTCTTAGTTTGGATTATTCTTATGAAATAACCCAAAGAAATATGGAGCTGGTGATGCAGGAAAGAAGAAGTATGTGGTTGGGAAGTGGATGAACTTTCATATGGTGGAAAATCGTTCCATCGTGGACCAAGTCCATGAGTATAAAAACTTAGTAGCTAATATTATGTCTGAAGGAATGAAGATGTGAGAGGTGTTGCAGGCCAATGTGTTGATTGAAAAACTACCCAAATCTTGGGATGGATAACGCAACCACCTCAAGCACAAGAAGAAGGATCTTACTCTTGAAGAACTTGTTGGTCATCTCAAAATCGAGGAGGCAAACAAAATGCAGGAAAAGGAGAAACTATCTAATGATGGCTTTATCAAAACTAATCATGTTGAATCTTCTACTCCTAAATTTGACAGTTCGAAGGGACATGGTGGGGGTGCAAAGAAATTCCAGAAAAGCTAATACACCAAACAAGAGTGTCAACTTTAAGATGACAACAAGTTTGAGAAAAGCTCGTTGGCATGCTACATCCGTGGCAAGCCCGGTCACAAGGCTTATCAATGCAATCAACGTGATGACCTCAAGAAAGACAAGAGGCCTCAAACAAATCTGACTGGGGACAACAAAGTTATCGTTGCAATGATAACTGAAGTAAATCTGGTTGGAAGCAAAATAGAATGGGTGGTAGATACTAGTCCAACTCGCCACTTCTGTGCTAACCATAAGATGTTTACAAAATTTGAGGTAACTTGTGACCATGTTTACATGGGAAACGAAAGCTCGTCTGAGGCGCTTGGTAAGGTAAAAGTATTACTTAAATTGAATTTTGGTAAAATCTTGGCTCTGCAAAATGTTTTATTTGTACCATCTTTGCGTAGGAATTTTATTTCCGGCTTCTTGTTTAATAAGGTTGGTATTAAGTTAGTCTTTGGAGGTGACATACTTGTAGTAACTAGCAATGGTGAATTTGTGGGGAAAGAGTATTCTTATGGTTGGTTGTTTGTTTTGGACACCATTGTTGAAATGAATAATAATGCATCTTCTTCTGCTTATATCGTTGAGTCATTTGATTTATGGCATGGTAGATTAGGACATGTGAATGATGGTTCAATGAGACGTTTACAAATCAATGAAATTTTACCTAATTTGACCAAAAGTGACCATAAATGTGAAATATGTGTAGAAGCTAAACACTCTACTAAACCGTTCAAGTCAGTGACAGAAAGATCAACCAGTTTACTTGAATTAATTCATATTGACCTAGCTGACTTTAAGAAGACGGAAAGTAAGGGTGGAAAGCATTACTACATTACCTTTGTCGATGACTACTCCAGATACACGAGAGTATACCTTTTGAGAACAAAGGATGAGGCCGGACACAAGTTTTTTATCTTTAAAGCCGAAGTTGAAAATCAACTAGAAAGAAAGATTAAGAAAGTTAAGTTTGACCGAGGTGGGGAATACGGGACAACGTTCTTAAAGTAGGTATGTGCACAAAACGGTATTATACACCAATCTTCTGCCCCTTATACACCCCAACAAACTGCCATTGCTGAAAGAAAGAACATAACCCTTAAAGACATGATGAATGCCATGTTAGTGTCCTCTGGTTTATCTGATAATATGTGGGGTGATGCTTTTCTATTTGCTACTTATATGCTCAATAGAGTACCTCACAAGAAATTAGATAAGGCCCCTTATGAATTGTGGAAGGGATACGTGCCTAACTGGAAAATTCTGAAAGTGTGGGGGGTTTAACCAAGGTGGGTATACCTTCTTTGTTTA
Source organism: Silene conica (assembly GCA_029255685.2). NCBI lineage: Eukaryota > Viridiplantae > Streptophyta > Magnoliopsida > Caryophyllales > Caryophyllaceae > Silene > Silene conica. The sequence goes on along the minus strand of CM055312.2, from coordinate 82,043,915 downwards.
GACGTGAGACCATTCGACCTAAGACCTTTGTTTATGTCTTTATTGGTTATGCTAAAAGCAGTGCTGCATATAAATTCATGCGATTAGGTGACAGATCTATTTGTTAATCTCGTGATGCTGAATTCTTTGAACATTTGTTCCCTCTTGATGAAAATGCTCACTTATCTGATCACACATCTTCCTTTGTGTCCTTACATGTTAATACCTCTTCTAGTTCAAGTTGCATAAATGAAAAATGATGAACCTAGGAGAAGTAAACGGAAACAAACTCAAACTAGCTTTGGTCCCGATAGAGAAACATCATTAGTAACTAATGATGAGATATTTATTGATGAACATGTGGTATATTTACATATCATTGATGAGGATCCTCGTACTTATGAGGATGCAACAAGTTCTATTGATGTTAGTTTTTGGTTGGATACAGTGAGCTGTAATCTATTTTGTCTAATCACACATGGGAGCTTGTTGATCTGCCTAAAGGTAGTAAGCCTATAGGTTTCAAATGGATATTTAAGAAGAAGCTTAAAACAGACGGATCCATTGAAAGATACAAGGCTAGACTTGTATCATTACTGGTAAGCTAGTTTCCAAACTGATAAGCCACGAGATACCTTGATGTGTTGTTATTTACTGGTGATTTTTGCAAGTTTCACTAAGATCTGACAAATTGCAGTTAAATTTTGGTCTAGACCAACCCAGATGTAAAATTCCATATAAACTAACCAGTTAAGCTTTGGACTTGAATTTTACTGTTATGTTTAGTTGATTCTTTTTATTTTCTAAAAAGAAAAAAACTCCCTAATAGTGAAGCGGTTTTTTGTTTATGATCTTTTGGAAGCTGAAGCACGATTTATGACTTTTGGATGTTAGTGATATTGATCACAAGTTCATTTAAGTGCATTCGGGTTTCTTATGTCAAAACGGTTTGAACTCGTAATTGATATAATGTGAGTCGGGAATACGGAGTGTATGCTCATATAATCATATATCGAGTTCATGTATATAATGGATAAGGGACACCATTTAATAGTGTTGTCGTAGTATATTATATCCCCAATCGGGTTATATACTCGGGTTGAAAGTATATTACATACTTAACAAAATTTGAATAATTAAAAACAGATAAATGCTACGTGATTTGCTTCTTTGCATGCATGGTAGTTATTTCTTATATTTAGTATCCTGACATGTGTTGTTTGTTGATATACTACAAACATATGGTTTCCTTATCCAGGAAAACAAATACCATATATATATAATATTTGGTTGGTAAAAACAGACGAAGTTTTTGCCTTTGTGAAAAAAGCTTCTGACTTTGCCTTACAAAAAGTTTCTGACCTTGTTTTTCTTTTTCAGAAAAATTGTCAGTGTTTGTACGTTTTGACAAAAATCAAAGTATAACAAAACCTGTCTTATTGTTCATTGTTCTTTGTTCTTGCCTTAGACAAAGGAATCGTCTTATCCTATAGAGATTTCGTGTAACCCAAAGGCTATAGGGTCGAAATACTCTAAGGAAAGTGTGTTCAACACGATTCGATTGGGTGTTATATACCGTCTTATATTGTTTTCATTTCTTTTTTAGTGTCTTTGGTTGTATTATTTACATGTTTGTAATATTTGTAATACAAAAAGTACAACATTCTTAGAGTATTTGCCATATTGAAAATGGATTCAATCAAAGAGATGACAAGCAAGTTTGGAAAGTTGGAGAAATTTGAGGGTGTTGATTTCCGTCGTTGGCAAAAGAAGATGCACTTCCTTCTCACCGCTTTGAAGGTCGTGTATGTGTTGAGTACTCCCATGCCGGAGATTGTTGGGGATGAAACAATTGCGGAAATTCAACGAAAAAGAAACAAGTGGGAAAATGATGACTACATATGTCGCGGTCAACATCTTAAACGGTATGTCCGACTCTCTTTTTGACATTTATCAAAATGTAGAGTCCGCTAAAGATTTATGGAATCAACTTGAATCTAAGTACATGGATGAGGATGCCTCTAGTAATAAGTTTCTTGTTGGAAATTTCATGAATTATAAAATGGTGGCTGCTAGACCTGTAATGGAACAATATAATGAATTGCTCCGGATTTTGGGGCAATTTGCACAACATAAGATGGAAATGGATGAATCTATTTCGGTGTCTAGTATTATAGACAAGTTGCCTCCTTCTTGGAAGGATTTTAAACACATGCTTAAACATAAGAAAGAAGAGTTGAGTCTTATTCAACTTGGTAGCCATTTGCGCATAGAGGAATCTCTAAGGGTGTAAGATAGTGGCAAGGGTAAAGGAAAGGATGTTATGGGATCTTCTTCTGTCAATATGATGGAAAAGGGAGAGGGTTCCTATAATAAGTTTAAGGGTAAAAAACGCTCTTTTAACGACACCAATGATGAGTCTAACAAGACACCAAAAGGTGCTTGTTGGATTTGTGGAAAGACCGGGCATTTGAAAGCAAATTGCAAGGTTAGGAAGCACAAAAAGAACAAGGGTGCAAGTACTAGTCAAAGAGGACAAGGGTCTAATGACCAAGGTCCACCCACTAATCAAGGATGATGTAGTGGCATGGTGGATAGACTCGGGTGCAACCAATCATGTTTGCAAGGATCGAAATTGGTTCAAGGACTATGAACTAGTGAAGGATGGATCCGTTCTTTATATGGGCAACGAGTCTACCGCTCCTATTGTTGGCCGTGGCACGGTGGTGTTGGAATTTAGTTCCGGAAATGTTGTAAATTTAAATAATGTATTACATGTACCCGGAAGAAAGAACCTTGTATCCGGTAGTTGTTTATGCAAACTTGGTTATAAACAAGTGTATGAATCTAATAAGTATGTTTTATCTAAGAATGGTGTTTTTATTGGATTTGGTTATTATTGTAATGACATGTTTATGTTGAATGTTGTTCCAAATGAAAATTCCATATTCATTGCTTCCTCTATGGATGATACTTCATATCTTTGGCATGTGAGACTAGGACATGTACATTATAAAAGATTGAAAACTATGTCTAAAGATGGTCTAATTCCATCTTTTAACATGAACATTAATAAGTGTAATACTTGTATGTTGACAAAAATCACAAGGCAATCATTTGGTAATGTGTCTAGGATCTCACATGTGCTTGAACTTATTCATAGTGATTTATGTGATTTTCGCAATTATCCGTCTTTAGGTGGTAAAAAATATGTAGTGACTTTCATCGATGACTATAGTCGGTTTTGTTACATATATTTACTTCATGCTAAAGATGAGACAATTGATAAGTTTAAGGTTTTTAAAAATGAAGTGGAATTGCAACAATCGGGTTTGATTAAAAGGTTGCGTTCTGATAGAGGTGGTGAATATTATGACCCATTGTATTTTGAGTCAAGTGGTATCATTCATGAAGTGTCTCCTCCCTATACACCACAATTAAATGGTGTAGCGGAAAGAAAGAATAGAGTCCTAAAAGAAATGGTTAATTCCATGTTGTCTTACTCGGGTTTGAGTGACGGATTTTGGGGTGAAGCCATGTTGACGACTTGCTATTTGTTAAATAGGATTCCTAATAAAAAGAATAAAGACACTCCATATAAACTTTGGTACAAAAAGAAACCAAGCTTGAATTATCTTCGAGTTTGGGGTTGTCGGGCTGTTGTAAGACTACCCGATCCCAAGATTAAAACCTTGGGGGAAAGGGGCATCGATTGCATATTCATTGGATATGCTGCGCATTCAAAGGCTTATAGGTTCTATGTAATTGAACCTAATGATTCTGTTTCGGTTCACACCGTGATTGAGTCAAGGGATGCGATATTTGATGAGAGTCGTTTCTCATCAATGCCGAAGCCAAAGGATCTAGTACCTAGTTCTAGTGGAGCTATTGAGGGAAGTGACAATGTCACAACTCAAGAAGTAATACCTGAAATTCGTAGGAGTAAGAGGAAAGGATTGCTAAATCCTTTGGTCCCGATTTTCATACCTATTTGGTTGAAGGTTCAAGGGATGGATGTGAAAACTATTATCCATGTTGTTTTCACATTGATGAGGACCCTAAGACATTTCATGAGGCAATGAGGTCTCATGACTCTTCCTTTTGGAAAGAGGCTGTGAATGATGAAATGGATTCCATAATGGGCAATAACACTTGGGTGCTTACGGATTTACCTCGTGGTTGTAAACCATTGGGTTGCAAGTGGATCTTCAAAAAGAAGATGAAAGTTGATGGTTCTATCGACAAGTTTAAAGCTAGATTGGTTATCCAAGGCTTTAGACAAAATGAAGGGATTGATTATTTCGATACCTATGCTCCCGTAGCTCGCATTACTATTATTAGATTATTGATTACTCTTGCTGCAATTAATAAGCTAGTGATCCATCAAATGCATGTCAAGACGGCGTTCTTGAATGGTGAGTTAAAAGAGGAGGTGTATATGAAACAACCGGAAGGATTTATTATGCCCGGTAATGAGCATAAGGTTTGTAAGTTAATCAAATCATTGTATGGACTTAAACAAGCTCCTAAACAATGGCATAAGTTTGATGAGGTTGTTTTATCTAATGGGTATAGACTAAATCAGTCTGATAAATGTGTGTATAACAAATTTGATGACAACGGTAATGGAGTCATTATTTGTCTATATGTGGATGACATGTTGATCTTTGGCACCAACCAAAGTCAAGTAGACCTTACTAAGACCTTTTTGTCATCAAGTTTTGCCATGAAAGACATGGGTGAGGCGGATGTGATACTTGGTATAAAGATCAAGCGTGAGAACATGGGATTCTCTTTGACACAATCTCACTACATTGAGAAAGTGTTAAAGAAATTTAATCACGGAAATTGTTCTCCGGTTAACACTCCAATGGATCCTAGTGTTAAGCTTATGCCTAATAAAGGTGAAGCTATTTCACAACTTGAGTACTCTCAAGTGATTGGGTGTTTGATGTATGTTATGACAAGCACAAGACCGGATATCGCCTTTGCCGTTGGCAAGTTAAGTAGATACACAAGTAATCCTAGTCTTGAGCATTGGGTTGCGGTAAAACGTGTATTGTGGTATTTGAAACAAACCATGGATTATGGTTTGAACTATGTCGGATTTCCTTCGGTTTTAGAAGGATATTCCGATGCTAGTTGGATCACCAACATGGAGGATCATTCATCTACTAGTGGATGGGTGTTCTTGCTTGGTGGAGGAGCTATCTCATGGGGTTCTAAAAAGCAAACTTGTATAACAAGTTCGACTATGGAGTCGAAATTCATTACTTTAGCTGCGGCCGGTAAAGAGGCGGAATAGTTAAGGAATTTGATTTATGAAATTCCGGTTTGGCCAAGACCTATTCCTCCTATCTCTATCCATTGTGATAGTTTAGCTACTTTAGCTAAGGCTTATAGTGAAGTTTACAACGGAAAGTCTAGACACCTAGGTGTTACACATAGCGCAGTGCGTGAGCTGATTACTCATGGCGTTATTTCCGTTGATTTCGTGAGAACACATCATAATTTAGCTGATCACTTGACGAAGGGATTAGCTAAGGACTTGGTTTTAAAGTCAGTAATCGGGATGGGTTTAAAGTCCATCTAGATCTTTATGATAAGATACCTAACTTCCCTCTACAAATTTTAGAGGCTAAGTTCAATGTGGAAGGCTTATTGTGGAAGATTGAGGCACATGTTATAATCCCGAAAGGTATGTGCATGACCTGCATGACAAGAGGTTGAAGTTTAATACTTCTTAATAAAATCTTTGACAAAGTGCATTTTGCAGGTGCACGATGAAAGATTTACCCATGTGAGTGTGAAGTGTAGCCGCTTCAAGAGGCTTGGACTTGGCTTCCTATACTCTCATGAAAGGATATGGACACAAGGCGGTCAATAGTGTCAAGTTTGTAACTTTAAGAGTTTATTGAGTCTATGTGTATGTTATCTTCATGTATTCAATATGGGTTGAAAGGTTCAATCCGTGGGACACCTTGATTCTCGAATATTTGGAATGTGTAATATACTAATGTGGAAGTTCAATCCTCGGGACACTTTCATTTATGCATAGATTTGCTTACTTTGTTGTTTTAAATGTAAACAAGGGATACACTTAAATGGGGGAGGAATGCTAGTGATATTGATCACAAGTTCATTTAAGTGCATTCGGGTTTCTTATGTCAAAACGGTTTGAACTCGTAATGGATATAATGTGAGTAGGGAATACGGAGTGTATGCTCATATAATCGTATGTCGAGTTCATTTATATAATGGATAAGGGACACTATTTAATAGTGTTGTCGTAGTATATTATATCTCCAATCGGGTTATATACTCGGGTTGAAAGTATATTACATACTTAACAAAATTTGAATAATTAAAAACAGAGAAATGCTACGTTATTTGCTTCTTTGCATGCATGGTAGTTATTTCTTATATTTAGTATCCTGACATGTGTTGTTTGTTGATATACTACAAACATATGGTTTCCTTATTCAGGAAAACAAATACCATATATATATTATATATATATATATATATATATATATATATATATATATATATATATATATATATATAGAGGCCGGATCACGTGAGGCCGCCTCTTAGGATGAGGCCGCCGGACCTCACGCATCCTCAAGCTTCTAGTTTCACAGTTTCACAATATTTGCTTCCAGTTTCACAAGTTAAGCTTCTAGTTTCACAAGTTAAGCATCTAGTTTCACAGTTTCACAGTTTCACAATATTTGCTTACAGTTTCATATCTTAAGCATCTAGTTTCACAAGTTAAGCTTCTAGTTTCACAGAATAAGCTTCTAGTTTCACAAGTTAAGCATCTAGTTTCACAGTTTCACAGTTTCACAATATTTGCTTCCAGTTTCACAAGTTAAGCATCTAGTTTCACAAATTAAGCTTCTAGTTTCACAGTTTCACAGTTTCACAATATTTGCTTACAGTTTCACATCTTAAGCATCTAGTTTCACAAGTTAAGCTTCTAGTTTCACAGAATAAGCTTCTAGTTTCACAAGTTAAGCATCTAGTTTCACAGTTTCACAATATTTGCTTCCAGTTTCACAAGTTAAGCATCTAGTTTCACAAATTAAGCTTCTAGTTTCACAGTTTCACAGTTTCACAATATTTGCTTACAGTTTCACATCTTAAGCATCTAGTTTCACAAGTTAAGCTTCTAGTTTCACAGAATAAGTTTCTAGTCTTAATTTTCCGACAACCTGGAACTAATCCGCTCAATACACTCACGCGCTTCTCAATTGTAGGCGCTGAAGATCTCGTCGCCGCAGTAGCCGATGGCGTTATCGGCGGCGGCAGAATCTTCGCTCTAATTTTCGCCTTCTTGTGATGGTTCATACGGCGGCGCGACAAAATAGCGCGACTCCATCGAGTGCGACCTTTAGCCGCCATAGCTAAAGCTTTATCAGCAGCTTCACGAACCGCGCGGCTGCCGGAGATCTGCGATGCGTTGCGACGCAGTAGCCGATGGCGTTATCGGCGGCGGCAGAATCTTCGCTCTAATTTTCGCCTTCTTGTGATGGTTCATACGGCGGCGCGACAAAATAGCGCGACTCCATCGAGTGCGACCTTTAGCCGCCATAGCTAAAGCTTTATCAGCAGCTTCACGAACCGCGCGGCTGCCGGAGATCTGCGATGCGTTGCGACGGCGGACGTGACGGAGCGCGTCAACGAGTTTGGACGTGTATAACTGATGTTCTGCGGATGTTTTCCAGCGGATTTGAGTAGCGTTTGATTGGTGAAGACGGTGATTTGATGAGGTTGATGCGGCATTTCACAGAATGAGCATGTGAGTCTTGAATTTTCAGGTCTTAATTTGAGACGTTGAGAGAGTGAGAAAGAAAGAAGGTCAGTTTCTTTTTTTTGTTTAATATATATCGACACGTGGCACGATCTGGGCCGCCCATGATTTTTACATCTAACGGTTTAGAATGGTCCGGCAGCCTCGCGCTAAGAGAGCGGCCTCACGTGATTCAATTTCTATATATATATATATATATATATATATATATATATAATATTTGGTTGGTGAAAACAGGCGAAGTTTTTGCCTTTGTGAAAAAAGTTTCTGACTTTGCCTTACAAAAAGTTTCTGACTTTGTTTTTCTTTTTTAGAAAATTGTCAGTGTTTGTACGTTTTGACAAAAATCAAAGTAAAACAAAACCTCTCTTATTGTTAATTGTTCTTTGTTCTTGCCTTAGACAAAGGAATCGTCTTATCCTACAGAGATTTCGTGTAACCCAAAGGCTATAGGGTCGAAATACTCTAAGGAAAGTGTGTTCAACATGATTCGATTGGGTGTTATATACCGTCTTATATTGTTTTCATTCTGTTTTAGTGCCTTTGGTTGTATTATTTATATGTTTGTAATATTTGTAATACAAAAAGTACAACATTGGAAATACAAGTTTTATGTCAAGTTTGGTATAATGGTTTTATTGTATCTCGAATTCTGTTAATGTGGCCTTATAATATTTTTACGTGGTGGTAATATGTGATTTTATTAGCACGCTATTAGAGATGTGTTTTGATGTGGAGTATACTGAAATTTTTAATGGGCAAATTTGTTAGCATGAAGTCATGACTAGAAGTTACATAATAATCTAGTTGTTTTACAATTAGTTGTGAGTACTTTAAAAAGGTGTTCATGATTTCTTATTAATTAATATATTAATTGAGTGATTAAGTTTAGTTCCTTGTCATAAAATCTCTATAACTTCTGTGTAACTAATTAGAATAAGCGGCGTAGTACATGTTATCGTCTTTGTCACAAGGTGAATCACATGTTCATGTCAAGTACTGTTAAGTTTCGATCACAAATATAATGAATGGATAATTTATTCCGATATCTCTGAAATTTTACCTTTGTTTTTAATAGTGTCATGCTTGATCTACTTAATATCTAAATCATAAAAATGGTATGAGTGCTAACTTTGTGAATTAGTTTTCTTTTACATTGACTCCACACTTATTCAGTTCCAGTTGTAGGAAATAAATGTTTGGTAGGCATTCGTCAGAGTGTTACCGTGCAATCCTGCTTCTAATCTATAATTCAATTTATGTCTATGATTTAATTCGTGCTTATGTACTGCCACTAAATTCAAACCCCGTCATTTAATAGGTTTCAAGATGTTTTCAAAATGATAAGTCATGTTAAAACTTGAATTGATGATGTTTATGATGATTTTTGCAAAAATATATATGACCCAATTATGTAAACATAGGTTGTGAACATTCTGCATGAACCCTTTTGTGTTGTAAATTTTAATAAATTGTATGATCAGCTTATGAATCCTAATTTTTTTCCGCATTTTATAAATTCCCTTGATTTTTAAAGAATGAAGAAAAGAAATTAATTTAAAGAAAACAAAAATTACGTTGTACGACGATCTTTTTTGTGTTTTTTGGCAAAAAGTGATCAATATTTAACAAAAAATGATTAAATTTTTCACGTTGCATTTACGGCGGCTATATAAGAGAATTCACGTAGAAAGATATATAAAAAGATAGGTAAAATAAAAATGTTAGAATAAGAATGTCTACCAATTTTTTCTTTTTTAAATATTAGAAAAAGATGATTAAATTTAGTTTGGAGAAAATAGTTTTGCTGACTCCGACAAAAAATAATCTCATAATCATTAGTCGGGAGGTTAACATCGAAAGCTCAAATAAATACTTCCTCCATTTTTCTATTTTCTTCTCATTTCCCCTTTTTGGCAAATTATTTTTTTTCTTCCCATTTCTCATCTTTCTTTTTTTGACCATCTAATTAACCATATAGTCCTTGTTCCATTTATGTATTTACAATATTTGCCATTATTTTTTCATTTTTTAATCTCTTTTAATTGTTTAATTTGGCCCACATGCAAACCTTCCATTAGTTTTTCATTGTTTAATCAATTTTCTTAATATTTGTGTAAAAAGAAATGGGAAGAAAATAGAAAAATGGAGGAAGTATGTAAATATGTAATATTTTTTTTCAATTAAACAATAGTAAATGTAGTTTTGAAAGAAAAAAAAATCATTTTACAAGGATTCAAAGTGTTAAATATATTAACAAAGTTAAGTTTCAATTTCGTTAGCTCATCATAAGTAGTGATACTCTGTCCCATCTGGTGCCACATGTCGTGTTCTACGCCATACTTATTTTGACACACCAACACATTGGAACATTTATTGTGTACTTTTTATTTGCAACAAGTGATGTGTTAAGATGTGTACGAGGTGAGTCAGAGAATGAGACACAAAAGTGGTATATAGAATCCTTAGTGCATCATAAAAACTTCGCAATCAAGCATGTATAGGTGAGAGCATTCTTGCGATGAGTGATATCCTAAAAAAAATCTTGGATTCACATAAGTGTATGTCTGGTGAATGCAAGTAACGATCGAATGGATCATGTTAACTAGCAAAACAAGTATCAAAGGTTGACACAATTCCATATGTGAAAACATTTTAATTATTAATAAAAAAATAATATTTTTTTGCTATGATGTTATTTCTCATATATTCCGAAAAAGCTGGATTCACAAGGTTTCTTATCAATCATCTATATAAAAGTATAAAAGAACAACCATTATACATAATGCTATACACGTGGCATCTTCTCACGCGATATTTTCCCGCCTAAGTGCAATATTAGATTATGCAAATATTATCCGCCCAAGAATATTATGTACTAATTAAAGAAAGAGTTAATATGGGAAAAAAATCCGTGCAAATTATGAAGTCGATTATGAAACTTTACTTCTGAGCTAATATGGAAAAAAAAATTATAAAAAATATATAGATAATTATGATATGAAAAAAAAACTTTTAAATACATTTAGAAGAATTAATCACAGTTATTGCACAGTAATATTTATGGAAAAGAATATTATGCACTTCGAAAAAACGACAAAAATATTCACAGTTATGGACACAACTAAACTTCAAATAATATGGAAAAGAATATCTATAAAAAAATATATAGATAATTATGATATGGAAAAGAATTTCTAAATAATATGGAAAAGTTAACTATATGCAAAGAAATACGAAGAAATATTTCAGTATAATTTTGGTCAACCTTTCTTATTTAAAAATTATTTATACTATCATCAATGCAAATTTGATACACATAGAATGCATATAGATTGTTAATATTGTAAACTTATATAGTAAATGCTTAGAACTCGTGCAAATATTTGTAGTAATGGTACGCCACGATTAATAATGTTTACCTACAATACTATCTTTGTTGTAAACATATAATTATACAACCAATGAACTATGTAAACCCACTATTTCTACATTAAAAATAGTAAATATTTCATACGTCAAATGTGTCTTGGAGAAAGAAATTTGTTATTAAATCTTTTTATTTTTTTTCTAAATATGAAATTATGAACAAAACAGTCAATTTTTATATTTCATACGTCAAAGATTAGTTATTTTATTTGTTTAAGTAGTAATGAATATTGAAAATTATTGAGGTCAACACAAATTGTTAATTATATAAGATGACACTATCCATAAGTTTAATACGAGTCAAATATCATACCGCTTGTGTATATATGTTAATATTTTACTTTTGTTTATGCATTCTTATATCTTTTACACAAGTGGTAGGTAACTAGTCTGTCCTTAAAAGCTTACTGTTTAATCAAATAAAGACTAATATAGGAGATATTAAATTATACAATCTATATATCTATCTATATTCTATGAGGTCATTTGGTTCAGTAAGGGAATTGAAGTTCCAAGGGATTAAGAGATCCCGTGATTTTTTACATCACATGAAATTGGAGAAAATTGTTTGGGTGGGATGAAAGAAGTGAATTCCACGGGAATTCTCACTTACCTAGGGGGACCTAGGTAAGCAACTTCCCACATCCAATTGGAGTTCCTACGAAACTTCAATTCATGTGATTTGAGGCAAACAAACAACTCACTCATTTTGCAGAATTATAATTCATGTGTTTTAGAATGGGTAACCAAACAACCTTTATATAAAATTTAATTCAGATTCTGTTGGGCCATTCGGGTCATGTAAGTTTGGTTCATTATTTTTCTGAGGTAATTAGGATCGGGTCGGATTGGATCATTTCAGGTCGGGTCGGGTAAATTATTAAGAGAGAAATCCCATTTCAAGTCATTTTGTTCATTAGAGTTTTATTTTTCCAAGTTATTTTCGAGTTGGGTGGTTTCAGATTATGCCAATTCGGGTTGGATCAATTACGGGTTAAATTAGTTAGAAAAATTTCCAGGCCGAGTCAGATCAATTTAGATTTTGGGTCATATTTGGGTTATGTAGTTTAGGTCAATTTCGGGTCTCAAGTAAGCCTATTTTCGGATATGTAACAACCATTGTTCTCAAATTGAAATATGACAGAAAAATCGATAGTAAGGGAAAAACCGCAACAGTCGGGCAACGGAAAATTGGAACATATAAATAAAGATAAAAGGCGAGACTAAATATTACTCTAGGTCTCAAATTCCAAAAGATGAATTGTCGCCGGACTAATTCTAACATATTGATAACAATGTTATTCTGGTTTTTCATATGATTTAAACATCTATCTATATAAAACTAAGAGTTATTTAACTATGCATTTTCGTGCAATTTGCACGGGTTCTAAGCTAGTATATCCCATATACAATTTTCTTTTAAGCTACAACTATCTATATTTTAGCCACAAAAATTTAGCACCTACGCCTCAAATTTAGCCATGGCTCAAGTGCTCAATTATAGTATCGTCACAATTTTATCCTAACTTCATTGTTGCCCGCCCACAACTCAAGTGACAAGTGTATATCGACTAGCTCATGGTCAATAGATGGTGGATTGAACCATTTGTAATAAATTTAAACCAAATTATTTTAGCAAAAATGTAAAATAAAATATTATTCTCTCTATCCCAGCTAGTGAGATGTTTACACTTTACTTTATTTTTCTTTCACAAAATAAAGTAAGTGTATACATCTCATTAAGATGGAGGGAGTAATTTTATTCCCTCTATATCAAAATCACATATTCACGAGTTATAAGTAATCCTCTCAGATTGCTCTTAATAAAACTTAAATCTAAACTACAAGTATTTCATCCAAAAAACCTTAAGGTGATGATTGAGGCACACGCTCCCTCACTCAAATGTTCATCGGGCTGGAAGGGTGACTAGTTTGTACAAGCTCCCCTATACCGTGTCCCGCAAGGATTCGAATCCGTGACTTTCGGTCACACTAGTTCTAATACTATGATTGATGAACAATCTCAACCAAAACCTTAAGGTGATAGTTGAGAGCCAACTATTATTAATATTCCTATTATAATTGAGATGGTTCATGTATCGTTGATATTCCTATTACCAAATAAGACTAGCTTGTCTATATAGCAAATACAAGAATATATATACCTTTCAATGCGAGTCTTGAGCTTCATTAAAAAGTTCTGGTTATCATCCTCAGTGACATGAACCAACCTTTCCAAAAGGTTTTTCTTGTCATGAAACCCGAGATTATTAACATCAATTTCATTAACAGCTCCATGGGATGTTGTCAATATACCCTTCCTTAAACGGTCATACGTAGGGAGTTTCTCAAGAGCTGCCCATCTGAGAGCTTCTTCATCGTTTTCGTCTCGTATGGATCGTGAGAACACATCTCCTCCACTGCTCCTCCATACTGATGTACTATTCTTCCTTAAACTACCTCCAAACTTTGCTATATCAACTCCGTCCATTGTACCTGTACAGTTGCTAGAGAATTATGGTTAATTAAGTTGTCTAGGACGTTCGTTGTAATTTTTGTTGTGGTTTTTAGGCTAGGTGCATGGTGAGAGTGCTTTTATAATGTACGTAGTACAATATTTTGTTACGTGGACCTATTGTGTTTGCCTAACATGATTATTAGAAGCAAAAAATTAGTTTTAAGTCAGTGTTAAAGTACGTACACGAGTATATTTATAAATAGCTATTTGTTGACATGATTGTAGGTCTTCCACTTTGAAGTGAAGTAAATTTGTCAATGAGTTTGCAGTAACTTATGGGAAGCAATATAAAATGAAGAAATGTATATGTGCATATATTTATTGTTGTGAGCAAAGTAAAATAACTTATGAAAAGCAATATAAAATGAAGAAATGTATATCTGCATGTATTTATTGTTGTGAGCAAAGTAAAATATGGTGGCTTACGTATAAGTTTATATGTCTATAAAAAGAGATAGATCGACGAAGTGGTTGTATACGCATTCCTCAATCTTCATAAGTGAGTTATAAGAGTAGTAATAAGGATAGTCTTAAGTCTCTTGTTTATATTATTCTTATTATTGTAATCTCTGAGTGTGATCAATAAAACCCTAGTGCAATCGCAGTGAAGACGTAGTCAATTTGGTGAACCTCGTTATATTTGTGTCCCTCTTATACTTGTCTTTATTATTGTGTGTGTGGTCATATATATTACCCTACGAAAATTCCCTACACTATTAAAACAGGTTAAATATTATTCCAATATATATTACAGTATATTACACAATTTTTTAATTTTCTAATATACATTTTACTTCTGTCAATCGATCCCATATAAGTATATTTGACGCGTCTTAAATTTAAGACGGACATATCCGTCTTAAATGAAAATTCACTTTATAAAAACTTTAATGTCAAGAAAGTAGAATAGTATGTATATCTGAAGTTTATTTTGAATATAGAGAAGTGAAATAAAGAGAACAGAATTGGTTTTTCAGATCCGGTATTTGTTAGATTTACTGTTGAATATTTATCTTAAGTTTTTTTGGCTTACTAAAATGCGTATGCAGCATTTTTATTTATTTATTTAATTAATTTATTTTGTTGAATTAGGACATAGAGGATAGAGTTAGAGCATATATATTATTTTCCCTATACATTACTACTTTAGCACTAATTAATTATTTATAGTGAAGAATGTTAGATCGTCTTAGAACAAATTTAATGTGAATTTCCATTGAAAACGGACACTATCCGTCACAAGCTGAGTGCTCTATTTTCCTCCTACTTGTCCCCTTATGAGAGGAAAGTATCAGTTTTCAGCTTGTGACGGATACTATCCGTCACAAGCAAGACACACCGCAAATTTAAACCGTTAAGAGATACTTCCTCATGCATATACAAACTATACATGTTCCTCCTTAGTGCATCATATCTAATCTACCACTTTCTAAATAAAGCAAAAAAAATGACTAAAGTGTCCTTATGGAAATCTTTTATTAACAAAAAATGTCATTAAATGACTCATATTTAATCAAACATAAGGCATCTAAATTAATCAAAAACATATTACACACTTCCAATTGTACTTTAATAATTTTTTAACGCATTTCTTAATAATTGCACAAAAAAAATGTGTAGTTTGGATGTGAATGAAGTACTAAAAAAGAATCAAATAGTTGCGACATTCTGTTAACTTTCTACTAAACGGACAAAGAAATGAGGTCACTATAAGACCACCCTCAAGCAGTGGTCACGATAATTAGGTTGCGACCCGATTTTACTCTTAATCTCACGTTATTTATTTTAACCTACTTTCACACCCTCAAGCAGAAGGTTACGACCTAAGTCATTAACCAATTATATTTTTCCACTTTCTAACCTTTACAATCATTAATCACATTTTCTACCCCACAAAATCCCCTCTCTTACCAATCATTTTATTATTTTTTAATTTATCAACCAATAACAATTATCCACCTAAGTGGTCACAAATATGGTCAATTTTGTTTAACCATGGTCACAGATTAACCTTGGTTCATCATATGATCACAAATTAGTTAAATGGTCACAACTTAATTATTTTAATTAACTCATTAACCATAATAAAGTAAGGTTAGGACCTCGATTATGACCTTATTTGGTGATACTCTAATGCAACATATGGAAAATGGATAGACGACTAATAAGTCTACAACCTCCAGTATTATTCAGAGTAATCCTATCCTCCTATTAGTAACAAAAATCTGTCGATCACCCTTTTCTAGGGGAAATTAAAAGTTGGTATTGGGCCTATACTAGGTTACCTTACTTAGGGTTTTACCTTACCTAGGGCTTAGGTAGCATTAAAATGGACACGGACACGGACACGGACACGGATACGGGACACGGCATCCCATAAAATTTAGGACACTGAACACGACATTTAAATATATTAAAATATATATTTAATGATTATAAACAATGTATAATTTTATTTTTATCATGTATTTGTAGCTAAATCTAAACAAGTAAAGTAGTAAACGTACAATCCGACCTTTACTATAACTAATTCTCATATTTCCACCCATACTCATCTTTTAATTGATCTTTTTAAAAATTTTATTCCTCGTCCAAAGTATAATATGTTTAGCCACGTGTCTAACGAGTGTCGGGTGTCCGAGTGTCGGACACGGGACGGCTAATTAGGAGAAGTGTCCGTGGTACCTAGCCTATGACATTCTTGTAATATTATAAATACTAGTTTTCTTGCCCGTGCGTTGCACGGATATTGAAATAAGTTGCAATTATAGTGTCTTCTATTATTGCTTATTTGAGTTATAAAACATTAAGTGTACCTTTAATGTTTGATATACTATTCTTTTAAATTGCAGTCACTTAATTAATAACTTAATGTTGTGTCAATATTGGGAAGAAGTAGATAGAAAATTTCTTATTTAGTTGACAAATGAGATATGAGAAAAATAATGAAAGAATGAAAGGTACCAAAAAATACAACTGAAATGATATAATGGAATTAAGTATGTTACAACAATTTTCATAATGAAAAAAAACTCAATTAAAAGTTAATGATATCATATGGACATAACATATACTCCTTTCATTCTTATCCAATGTTTCAACATTTCATTTGTTTACAATTATTTAATCCAATATTTTCCTTTCCTAATTGATAAATAATTGACATAAATATCTTCTTTTATTTTATTTCTTATATTTACAATGATACAATTGCAACAAAAACTCCATACTACATCTTTTTATACACACCCCTAAATATTTCCTAAAACACCGACACAAAATACACTATAAAGTCATTCCACATTAAAATTTATTCCCCACTAAAGGGAGTATTCGATTGGATTGATGAAAGAAGTATAATATTTCATTGTTTAGTTTTGTGTCTAACAAAAAAATAAAATTGAGTTTATACCCATGATATTTTAAACGTTTTTAGCTTATATTTATATTATTTGTCGATTATTATTTTCATATTATACGCTTTTTCAAATAAAATTTATTTATTTACCTTCTTCAATCAATGAATATCTCACATTATCCATCTTTTTCCATATTCAACCATTTCCCCTCTACTAATCAACCAAACCTATCAGAATCAACCTTAATCATATTCATATCCCTAAATAACTCATCCCCACAGATAAATATATTTTTCTATCTCCTAAATCACACTGTAAACGACATAGAGTAATTATACCCGTCGAGTACTATTCTCACCCACCTAATCAATTTAACCATCAAAATCAATTGTAAAATGTATTCCAAAATTCTCCAGCCTGCCGACAATTACTTGTATTACTAAAATTACGCTCTTCGACATCAGAGAGTAACCCTACCCTCCGCCAAGGCACTTACCTCCTCCCTCAAAACCTATCTACCCCTACTCATAAAAAAATAGACACGTCTAATTTAAAGTCAACTCTCACCCTATAACAACCAAAATTGAGTATATATAGTTAATAGATTTTAACTTATTTCCACAACATCTATTTCTCTATTATTTTCACAAAAATAGAACTTTCAAATAAAATTTATTTACCTATTTCTCAGTTTTTCTAATCATTATCATATTACATAGTAATAGGTTGGAATGGATTTAGAAACTTTAGTGTATACATGGAAATGAGATTTTAAGGGATTGGAATGGAGTTAGAATCCATTGGGTATCTAACTCCATTCCAAAATCCTCCAACCAAACACTAGAATGGATTAAATCCATTCCAATCCATTCCAAAAACACCAACCAAACACCCCCTTGGATATTCGCCGTACTCTTCTCAACTAACTACCCAACTTACCAACTTGACCAATAGAATCAATTGTATCTATGAACAACCCTAACTTGTAGACATATTCATGCACAATTCAAATCACACTCTTAAACGTCGGAGAGTAACCTTATCACCGAAGATACTTACATACTCCCTCGAGACGTATCTATCTCATCCCTAAAAAAAATTGACACATCCAATGTAAAATCAACCCTTACCCTATAAGACAATGCCTCAGTGTAAAGAATAAGTTGAAAATATAGAGGAAAAAAAGGAATATGAAACCAATTATTGGTGTTAATCCAATGGTAGCTGAGTTAAACCTTGAAACTTGCAGAAATGCAGGAGTTGAGAGGTGACAGGTTCGACTACCAGTTGGGACAATGACCACTTGGCCACTACAGCCCTCGAAAGGGTGGCTTACATGGTCTATGTGGTGGTGCGAGAATGCATAGTCCCGAGGGGATTCAACCCCCTCGTCATAAAAAAAAAAGGAATATGAACTATAATAAACTATAATCTAATACTAATTAAAAAATAGTTTTAATCTTTTTACGACTTACTTTATCCATCTCGGAAACATCACTTATTTGTCATTAGTTTGTTGTTTATGAATATTTTCTAATACCCACTTACATTTCATCTCATCACCATAATTATTCTGTTTAACTCACCTACATCATTGTGTTCTTAATTATTTATATTTATATTTATACCCTTAAAATGTAATTTGATAACTCAACTAACCAACTTGATCATCAGAATCATCTGCTGTATACCTGAACAACCCCGACCTATTTGCTTGTACTACTCAAATCACACTCTTAAACGTCGAAGAGTAACCCTACCCCTGAAGACATATATCTCCTTTCTCAAAACCTATCTACCCCGACCCTCGTAAAAAATATGTCTGTCTATAACACAATGTCTCATTGGTAAAGAATGAGGTGAAAATATGTCGGAACAAATATTTTCTTGTTTATGAATTATATTTCAGTACTTATTTAAAATACCCGTCATCCACACAATTATTCCACTTGACCTATCTACGTCATTCTGGTCTTTAATATTTATATTTATAGTCCTTAAATTGAAATTTGACATTTTTTGGGTTTCTCTAAAGTATAATATATTTGACATTTATCTTATTTTTTTTTTTACTTCATATAATTAAAGAAATTATCTCATTTCTTTCGTATAATTAAGTAAGAAAGTGTATAATATTCACTTGTATAGTAGTGTTACTCTTGTACCAAAAAAAAGTAGCGTTGCTCTTAATTTGGTTGAATGTGTGATTGATCGCAAATGTTCATTTTAAGTAGAAATTTGTATATAGTTAAATACTTATTTAACTACTTTCATTTTAATTCCAAGCATTCTGAATTCAGTTGTAGGTATTCATTTTAAGTTTGAAGGATCAATTAATATAGAAAAGATAAGAACATAGTACATAGGGAAAAGTAACAGATTTGTCTCCATATTCCAATGTTGGACTATTTTGATCCATTTTAATGTTAAGACGAAGACAAACTGAATTAGTTCTTTTTTTCGCTTTCCCATTTACATTTTTAATAGAATGTTGAATAAAGGTAATAACCTTAAATAGTAAATATATAAATATTAAAGAATAATATTCTAAGTCTGATCTAATAAGAAAATTGTAAATAATCAAATTATATTCTAATTCATTTCCCATTTTTCATTTTTAATAAAAATGTTGAATAAAGTTAATAACCTTAAATAATAAGCATACAAATCTTATAGAATAATAATGCTCTAAGTCTAACAGAAAAACTGTAAATAATTAGCTATTTTTTTCAATTTTCTAATTCTAATAGAAAAATTGTAAATAATTATTAATTTTTTTAATTTCTAATTCTAATAGGAAAATGATAAATAAATTATTATTTAATTATTTATTTTCTAATTTCCTAATACTAATTGAAATATTGTGAATAATTAAATTATTTCTTAAATTTAGTAGAAAAATTGTAAATAAATCATTATTTATTAATAATAGTGTTTTGTAAATGTTGGAGACTACCACGCGCTTAGAAAAAAACCTCCTTTAATTATATATATATTGTTTGATTGATTGATTGATTGATTTTTTTGTTAATTAAATGAGAAAGTAGTTCGTTGTATTACATGTACTGATATCTTAACAATTGATAACTACTCATTCTTAATAAATTCAACTAATTATAATTATATTTACTTAACTTTATAGGAGGGACATAAATAAAATGTAAATTATTTATTGAAAGGGAGAGAATAATGAGTTATAGTTTTTCACCAAATAATTCATACAGAGTAGTAGGAGTTTAGTACAAAGCCAGGACCTAAACGGCTAAACTATGGTATTAAATAGAATTTTTTGGTTAAAGGGTGTTATTTATCCACTTAATTGGGTAATTGGGGTTGAATTGAAATTATTTTGGGTTGTGGTGTCCACGTGGACATTTTTATTTTTTTTTCCAGATTCTCACTAAAGCCGCTATGAACCTCAGCGGTTTTAGTGAATGGTCAGCAAAAAACTTCCCAATGAAACCAGTGACTCATGGAAACGTAAAAAAAATAAAACACAAGGGAAACCGCTGAAGTCCTCATTGACTTTTGTGGAAATTTTTAAAGAATAAGAGTCAAAGCCGCCTAGAACCCCAGCGGCTTTGCCCTTTATATAGAAAAAAACGCGATTTTGCTCATTCTTCATTCCACCCGAAAATCCCCAAATTAAAAACACCAAACCCTAATTTTTCGACCTCCCATTTTCTCCTCAAATTCTTCCATTTTTGGTTCTATTAATTGTTCCTCATCATCCTAATTTCTTCTTAAAGTATTAATTCATGCTTTTTCATGTATTAATTCATTCTAATGTACTATTTTTGTTTGATTTAGTATCATATCCAATTTGCTAGTTAGTTTATTTTTTTGATTATTAGCTTAGTTTATTAGTTTTATTGTTCAAATTGGTTGTTATATTTAGTTTATTATTTACAATGGAGGTAAATAATTATCCATTGACATGTTGGTGGAATGGTGAAGTAGTTGTTAATGGTGAAGATGTTAGTTATAAGGGTGGTTGTGAATGCTTTATTTTTGTTAGTAGTAATATTAGTTTTAATGAGCTTAAGAATGAAATTTATGAGTCATTAGAGGTAGATAGAACAAAATTTGAGCTTAGTATCAAAATGAAATACCCAAGTGTAAGAGGTTACAAAGTAGTATCTTTGAGTAATGATCGTAGTTTGAAAGCATTGTGACAAATTGTGTGTCAATCAAAAGCTTTATCGATGGATTTGTTTATCGAGTTAAAGCCTCTTGAGGAAGAACTTCAAAATCCTCAAACTTTGGTCTTGGGAACATGCTTATTTGAAAGCATTTTGGCTAATTGTGTGTACTTGCTTATTTATACAAAAATATGTGCATAGCTTCTAAGGGAAGATGTATTGAGATTAATTGTTGTCTTCTTCTTCTCCAACTTTGGTCTTGGGAACATATATTCATTGGTAAACCCACTGTAATGACACCTCAAATAGTTGGGGAAGAAAACGAACTTGGTTCACAAGTAATCCCGGGTGTTGACCCTCTTGGTTATAGGTGGTTAAGAGTAAACCGTGCTTATAAGGACCACTTGATTGGGTTAGTTACATGTAGACATGCTCTTGATACCATGACCGACTCCATGTTTACTTGGGAACCTTACACTAGGCGAGTCCTTGAGCTTCTACCCGGCATTTGTACCGAAGACCCTACCGAGTGGATCGTAAATGCACCACTTATTTGTTTTGAGATAGTTGAGTGACATTTTGTCGAGAGGGTTGTTAGACAGTTTGGTTGGCATCCCACGGCGCCCCCTACGTGTAAAACGTCAAAGAAGTTGCATAGACTTGATCGTCGGGGAAATGTCACCGATTATGCGGATATGCATAGAGTTAGCATCCAAAAATGGTATAACCACAAAGCAAGAATGACCCCTCGCGGTGCTCCTTACATGGGTTTCATCAACTACAATGATCCATACCTTCAATGGTATCGTTCCATCACTCGTCTTGTGGTTAGCCCGCTTAGTGTCGAACAACAATCAGGAGACCTAATATGAGTTGCGTCACAACTTTTATCCGAATGCGGTGGACAACATGTTACTTGTAAATATTTTAATTGTCTTTGTTTAGTTTAAGTACCTTTGTTTTATTTTACCAAGCATTGCGTAATATGCTATTTGTTCAATTTTTGTAGAGTGAGGGTCATGTATTCAACTACAACCATGCTACAACTATGTTTGGTAACATGCCGGATGATGTCCCACCAGCTCATGTGGACTTGGTGCGTGAGATGCAAGGAATGTCGCTTCAATGCCTGCAACAAACGGGACATGGGTACCTTGTCCAACCATTTGAGGCCGACCATCCAAGCCCTCATGTAATGGCTCCTCGATATGATTTTCGACACTTGGGCCATAGAGGACTTAGCCCTATCCAAGAGGAAGATACACCTACCGGTTCAACTTCAAGACCGAAGGGAAAAAAGACTCGCACAAGATTGGACTAGTGTGGCATCATGTAGTTATTAACTTTAGATTTCGTTCTAGTTATGAAACTTTAGATTTGGTCCCTCTTTTGTATGAACTTTACGTTTTGTAATATTAGATTTTTCATGTCATCATTTGGGATTTTTCATGTCATCCGCTTGGGATTCTTCATGTCATCACTTGCGATTCTTCATGTCATGTAGTTATTCACGCACTCAAGGATTTCAAGCATATTAGATTTTCCATGTCATCACTTGGTGGAATTCTTCATATTTCTTTTAGTTGGGTGTAGGGTAATAATCATGAATTTCATGTTACAGAACACAATGAAGCCGCTATGATTCTAGGCGGCTTCACTTCACTTTTATCACGATTTCATTCCAGTAGCCACTGGAAACTTTGTTGAAACACTTGCTCACCAAAACCGCCATGGTTCTAAGCGGCTTTGTGAGACTTCTACAACAATTACATTCTAGTAGCTACTGGAATGATGTTAACAAAGTTTTCCACTAAAGCCGCTGTGGTTCTTAGCGGCTTCTAGTGGTTTCTTTGTATTCCATTTCCAGTGGCTACTGGAATGAGCAGTCTATACCTCTTGACTGAAGCCGCCCAGAACCTTAGCGCCTTCATTGAAAGTCTGCAAAAAATTACAAAAGCGTCCACGTGGACAATACAACCCAAATTATTTTCAACTCAACACCAAATTCCCAATTAATTTGGTAAATAGCACTACTTTACCTAAAATTTCTATTAAATAGTTCGAAGGACCTCTAATCCTAACATATCGCTATATAAGGACTTCGCTAGTGCAAGAATTCAGAAGAAATAATATAGAGCTATAAATTTAACTCTCTCGTTACCTTGACATGGTTAAGTGATAAGCATTAGAACAATTAGAATAATCGGATAATTATTTCTGAATGAATCCTTACAACATATTAGTACTTGGTATTTATAGCATTCCTAGTACAAGCACCGAGATTTATGAGAATACAATTAATATCAATTAAGAACAAGTGCAAAGAACCATGTTTAATGGTAATTTCAAAAGACGAGTCATTGTACCGTATCATTAACTCCAATACCCTATCTCAAACTGGAGTATAAAGATCAAGAATGGCCAGTTTGCGGAGTAATAAGTAATCAAACTGAGCCGAGCCTAAGGCTTTGGTGAGGATATCCGCTAGTTGATGATTAGTAGACACATGAGACGGAAGAACCAGACCATCAAATATGGCATCTCGGATAAAGTGACAAGCTATTTCAATGTGTTTCGTGCGCTCGTGAAAGACGGGATTCTGGGCAAGCTGCAAAGCCCATCCATCTATCAGAAACTTAACTTTTACCTTCAAAACCGACCTTGTTTGAATGAGAAGTGCTTGACGGAGAAAACAAAGACATGCAATTTTTTTGTTTAGTTAACAAATAAGGTGGGAGAGAAGTTGCAAGGAATGAATGGAGGATGCAATGATGTTTGGGAAAAATATGAACCAAGATTTACATTATCTGAATATAGGTTGTTTGAAAATTTTATCATGAGAGAATATCCTGAATGTGTCGTAGGCAATGATGTTTGGGAAAAATATGAACCAAGATTTCCCAGATGATTTAGATCTCAGGTTATTAATATAGAAGATCTAGATCTAATTGCCTTAGCAAATGGTCCCTCAAGAAAAGTCAGAACATGGAAACGCTATTCCATCAATGACTACAAATTTCGAGATTTCATTCAAGGGAAAGATTTGGAAAAGTGCACAATTAACAATGGAGTTTGTGTGAGTTCCACTGAAGGAGCTGACTACTATGGAACCCTTGACGAAATTGTTGAGATGACTTATACAGGCCCAGAAGACACTTACAAAGTCATTTTATTCAAATGTAGTTGGATAGATAACTCCGAAAGAGGAATGCAAGTACATAAGAAATATAAGCTTGTGGATGTTAACCAGAGTAGAAAATTGCAAAGTACGACCCATTTGTGTTGGCGTATCATGATACTCCTTATCCAGGTATAAGAAAGAATCAAAGTCAATGGTCAGCGGTATTTAAAACCAAGGCTATATCACATGTCGATGCTCCCGTTGATGAATCGTTCTTTCAAGAAAATGTTAATAATGGTGAAACAATATTGTCACCAATTGAAGTAGAAGAACAAGATAAAGATGAAGATGAAATTGTGGAGGAGGCAGAACAGATACAAATTGTGGCAGAGGAAGAAGAGGAGGATGAGGATGGGGATGGCGACGAGGACGAGGATGAGGACGAA
Source organism: Silene conica (assembly GCA_029255685.2). Classification (NCBI taxonomy): domain Eukaryota; kingdom Viridiplantae; phylum Streptophyta; class Magnoliopsida; order Caryophyllales; family Caryophyllaceae; genus Silene; species Silene conica. The sequence goes on along the minus strand of CM055312.2, from coordinate 82,019,105 downwards.
GATGAACATATTATAGATTCTATTTGTAAGGATATATGAAAAAATTGTTCAAGTGATGATGATGATGATTATGACTTCTATCTATTAGATTTGATAATGTTGTATGTCTTGATATTACTGTGTTCATCCTACTATAATTTTTAGATGTTGTATGGCTTAATATCAATGAACTCATCTTATTACCTTTATTATTCAAGTTAATTGTGTATTTTATTTCTTTCTTTATTGCTATATTAGTTTGATAATATGCGGGGAAGACAGCGAGGTAGTGGTAGTCATCAGGTTGAGGGACGATCGGGAGCTAATAACGAGGACATGCCGATAAATGATGCTCCTCCTCCTCCTCCTCCTCAGCTTATACGTCGACTTCACCTCGATCCTACTGACTATGATGACAGCATGTGGTAAGTGTGTCATTTGTTTACTTATTGATTATATATATATATATATATATATATATATATATATATATATATATATATATATATATATATATATATATATATATATATATAGAGAGAGAGAGAGAGAGAGAGAGAGAGGGGCCGGATCACGTGAGGCCGCCTATTACGGTGGGGCCGCCGAACCCTTACTATGCTGCACATGATTTTCAATGTTTATTGGACTAATTTCAATGGGATGAAAATTATGGGTCATTTATAACAATTCATTTGGCCCAAATATTTTCTCTATCTAAAAAAATTATCCATTTTGCTCTTTTTCTTATTTCGTGAAATTTGGGCTTAAAATATTTGTTTACTCACAAAATGTTTAATTTCTTATTTTGTGAATCTTCGCCTTAATTTGTGAACACGGGACCTTATTTCGTGAAACTTAGACTTAAAATGTTTGTTTGCTCACAAAATGGATAATTTCTTATTTCGTGAATTTCGGACCTTAATTTGTGAAACCGAAACCTTATTTCGTGAAACTTTGATTTAAAATGTTTGTTTACTCACGAAATATATAATTTCTTATTTCGCGAATCTTGGACCTTAATTTGTGAAACCGAAACCTTATTTCGTGAAACTTTGAATTAAAATGTTTGTTCACTCACAAAAATGTTTAATTTCTTATTTCGTGAATCTTAGACCTTAATTCGTGAAGCCGGAACCGTATTTCGTGAAACTTGGACTTAAAATGTTTGTTCAGTCACAAAATGTTTAAATTCTTATTTCGTGAATCTTGGACCGTAATTCGTGAAACCGGCACCTTATTTCGTGAAACTTGAACTTAAAATGTTTGTTCACTCACAAAATGTTTAATTTCTTATTTCGTGAATCTTGGACCTTAATTCGTGAAACCGGAACCATATTTCGTGAAACTTGGACTTAAAATGTATGTTCACTCACGAAATGTTTAATTTCTTATTTCATGAATATTGGACCTTAATTTGTGAAACCGGGACCTTATTTCGTGAAATTTGGACTTAAAAATGTTTGTTTACTCACGAAATGTATTATTTCTTATTTCGTGAATCTTGGACCTTAATTAATTTATGAAACCGTGACCTTATTTCGTGAAACTTGGACTTAAAATGTTTGTTTATTCCCAAAATGTTTAATTTCTTATTTCGTGAATCTTGGACCGTAATTCGTGAAACCGGGACCTTATTTCGTGAAACTTGGACTTAAAATGTTTGTTCACTCACAAAATGTTTAATTTCTTATTTCGTGAATCTTGGACCTTAATTTGTGAAACCGGGACCTTATTTTGTGAAACGTGGATTTAAAATGTTTGTTTACTTACGAAATGTATAATTTCTTATTTCGTGAATCTTGTACCTTAATTTGTGAAACCGGAACCATATTTCGTGAAACTTGGACTTAAAATGTTTGTTCACTCACGAAATGTTTAATTTCATATTTCATGAATATTGGACCTTAATTTGTGAAACCGGGACCTTATTTCGTGAAATTTGGACTTAAAATGTTTGTTTACTCATGAAATGTATTATTTCTTATTTCGTGAATCTTGGACCTTAATTTATGAAACCGTGACCTTCTTTCGTGAAACTTGGACTTAAAATGTTTGTTTACTCACAAAATGTTTAATTTCTTATTTCGTGAATCTTGGACCGTAATTCGTGAAACCGAGACCTTATTTCGTGAATCTTGGACTTAAAATGTTTCTTCACTCACAAAATGTTTAATTTCTTATTTCGTGAATCTTGGACCTTAATTCGTGAAACCGGAACCTTAATTCGTGAAACTTGGACTTGAAATGTTTGTTCACTCAGAAAATGTTTAATTTTTTATTTCGTGAATCTTGGACCTTAATTCGTGAAACCGGGACCTTATTTCGTGAAACTTGGACTTAAAATGTTTATTTACTCACAAAATGTTTAATTTCTTATTTTGTGAATCTTGGACCTTAATTTGTGAAACCGAAACCCAAATTTGCATATTAGTTAGTCAAACAACAGATGAATTAGCCAAAAAAATAGCATTTGAGGACTGGCATGGATGGAGCAAAATATAGGAAACTTAAAGCTGGTATACTTCAGATTTTTTTCGGATATACTTTAGCGTTAACTAATTAACAGTATAAATACACTTTCATGAATTCTTTCATAGGTTAAACAAATCATACTCATTTGAAAAGCTGGTAAATAATTTATGCAAGTTCAGCCGATGTTTACAACACATAATCATACGTGATCCAATATTTTAGTCAAACTCACCACAGTTGTTGCTGCTATCATGGTATAGTCAACCCATCTCATAAACTTCCTTATTCTGCCTCTTCATGTATGGTACAAACTAGAGGCAACTCCGACTCCAATCAAAGAATTAACATATATCTTGCACTTCATATTTTTCCTACATCGGCAATACAATATGAGTGTGGTGGAGTTTAATAGAATTACCGATGGATGTATCAAAATTGGCCCAATTTTAAAAAGTCAATGTCAAACACAAATAGCAGAATAATTTTTAAAAAAACATTTTTAAATTTGACCCCAAGTTTTACGGATTCCAGCGTATCTCGTCATTGATAAATTTCCCTTGGATCAATCAATTTTCAGTCCATTCACAAATCCAGAAATCATAATTAATTAATAAAGCAAAAAAATGGAGTAGCAGGTAAAATCAGGAGATTATATTACCTGTGATTAGATTCATGTCACAGGGGACAATGCACTCATCAAAACCGGTATCATCGACGTCACCGGTCTCAGCCGGCAATCGGGTGTCGTGACCACTGTAATGAACGAAAAGCTCATCACGCGGTTCAGCGTTGCGGACAAGGGAATTAAGGGCGGCCCGGATGTTTTTACCGGTGGGTTGGGTGTAGGAGCGATCGGTGTCGATCAAGATGGTAATGTTTCATTCATCGAAGTCGTAACGCTCGAGTAAACAATTGTGCATCCGTGTAACGTCGTTGATGCATCCTTTAAGTTCAGCTTTTGTTCCTGGGTAGTATATTCCGATTAATACAGCTTTTTTCGCCATTTTTGATGGAGTTTCAGATTGGTGTATGGAATTGTATGGATGGATTACGGTTACGATCGTAATTATGTTACGTTGGATGCTGGTGTTTTAAATAATATTAATAAAAGTAATAAAAATAATCATAATTACGATCGTAACCGTAATTATTAACACGATTATGAGTTTTGTTGTGGAGACATGATGGGACACGTGGCACCATCTTGGGTGTCTAAATTTTTGGACTTGTCTCAGATTTGGAATGCCGGGCTCTTGAATGTACAACGAGAACCCCAACGTCCATTGACGAAGACTTGTGCCTTGGAAAAATCGTTTGGAATCTTTGAAAGAAACCTAAGTTTGTAAAACAAGTTAAGTGAAAACTTTGATCTGTTAACCTTGTCCTTGTTACTGATTTCAAGTTTCGAGGGCGAAACTTTTTGAAAGATGGGGTGATTGTAACAGCCCGTATTTTCGTAAAGGACTATTTTATTAAAATAAAGTAATTTACGGAATTTAATAATAATTTAATAATAATCGTAATTATATTTTTAAGATTTCCGTTAAGTTCGTCTTAAAAATCGTTTAAGCTTAGGATGCCTTGTTCATTTTATATCAAACCGCTTCACTGTTTCCGTTTCGGTTGAACAGAGTAAACTCGACTCAATAAAGGTGAAAGGACAACTTAAAACCCTACCCTAAACCTCTCCATCGACATCCCATTTCTTTTCACAGTAAACAAACTCAAACACCATTTTCATTTCTCTTCAAGCTTTTCAAGACGATCTCGCCCCCTTCCCGAACTCGTATCGAGGTAAAAGTTACATATTCGGAATCCTCGCGAGATTTATGATCTTTCCATCACTTTCAATTTCAATTTCGTGAAACTTCATTTCGGGGCTGTTTTGCCTTAATCACGAAATTATCACTTTAATCCGTGTTTTTGTGCTTGAAGGTGGAGCTAACAACAACCCGGAGGAAGAACTCGTGATCCTTGAAGAATAAACCGGAGCATTCGCGGAGTAAAGGTGACGATAATGAGAAACTCGGCCTTTTTGTCTAAATTAGCACTTTATGTGATTTTGTTATGTTTGGAGGAATGTTAGTAAATCCTTAAGTTCTGAATGTTCTTGTGATGTTGTTATAAACTGATATTATGAAGTTTTATTGATGATTTTGATGAAGAATGAGATTTAGGTGTATACATGTTAAGATCGGTTTAATTTGGGATTTTGGTGTTAAGTCATGGAATGATGGTTTGTATACATGTTCATATGTTTGTTTGATGTGGTTTACATGCTGGAAGTACGGAATCGTTGCTTAGAAACATGTTTAAGTCGATTTGGGAATGATTTTGTATGTTGTAAATGGCGAATTTCGCGTGCAGAGGCTCTGAGCCGGCAGGCTGACCGGCAGCCGGTCGGCCGGCTCAGAGTCCCATTTTGCTTTGTTTCGATTTTTGAGAATTTTGGGAAAGGACCCCCAGCCGGTGGACCGGCAGCCGGCCGGCCGGCTGGGAGTCCAATATGTTGTTTTTGTTTGTTGTTTGCGAAGGGAAGGAGAGGTCCCCAGCCGGTGGACCGGCAGCCGGCCGGCCGGCTGGGAGACCCTTTAGGTTGTTTTTATGTTGGTGTCGGCTAAGAGTATGGACTCTCAGCCGGTCGACCGGCCGCCTGTGGCCAACCGGCTGAGAGCCCCTGATTGTGTTATTTGCTTCGTAACTTATGAATTTCAAGTCGGATTGTATTGATTCCTTTTCCGTATGCTTCGTATGTTTGGTTGAAATCCCCGAGGTATGGGCGACACTATATTGGGTTCGGGAATAGAGTGAGGATAGAGACCCCCCGGTCGGGCAACCGAAAGGGAAACCGGCTCTCCCTCGGCTAAATTCTCGGGGTCAATTAAGTGTTGGTTTGAGTATACGTCGCTTGCATGTTTGGTTATGAATGTATGTTCAGTATGATGTGTTAGGACTGTAATTTGTATTAGGTTACAGTTCTGTGTTACCTTTGTATTATGGGGTATGATGTGTTAGGACTGTAATTTGTATTAGGTTACAGTTCTGTGTTACCTTTGTATTATGGGGTATGATGTGTTAGGACTGTAATTTGTATTAGGTTACAGTTCTGTGTTACCTTTGTATTATGGGGTATGATGTGTTAGGACTGTAATTTGTATTAGGTTACAGTTCTGTGTTACCTTTGTATTATGGGGTATGATGTGTTAGGACTGTAATTTGTATTAGGTTACAGTTCTGTGTTACCTTTGTATTATGGGGTATGATGTGTTAGGACTGTAATTTGTATTAGGTTACAGTTCTGTGTTACCTTTGTATTATGGGGTATGATGTGTTAGGACTGTAATTTGTATTAGGTTACAGTTCTGTGTTACCTTTGTATTATGGGGTATGATGTGTAGGACTGTAATTTGGATTAGGTTACAGTTCTGTGTTTCCCTTTGTATTATGAGGTATGTATTGTTGTGTGACTATAATTTGGATTAGGTTACAGTCCTGTTTCCCTTTGTATTTGAGGTGTAATGTTGTGAGTCAGTGACTAGGATTAGGTCACGGATTTTGGCTATCTTAGTATTGTTCGTCCAAGGCATTGGACGACTCTTAGTCCGGTTTCGTAAATGGTTTGGATTGAAAGACCCCCCGGCCGGGCAACCGGAAGGGAAACCGGCTCTCCTTCCAAATAGTTTCCGAAGTTGGTTGAGAGCCCTTGCGTAAGTATTTGCATGATGTTATAAAAGTTGAGATATTGAGATTTGTATGCTTCACATGTTTTATATATGCTGGAGTATATTGTATGGTTATGTGTTGTGTGTCACTGACAATAGGTGGCTAGGAGCACTCTAGTCACTCCCCACTGACTGTGGCGCACATGTTGTATGTGTGTAGGTACATGAGGCTGTTTGCAGGGGGTTACGTGGAGGCTAGCGAGCGATGATCCTTCATCGTTGACTTTACCTTATCGTGTAGCTAGACCTTAGACTTACGTTTCAGTATTTGGTGCCTGTAGGGATATGCTATCCCAGGCTGCTTTGTATCGTACTTAGTACTTATTTATGTTTTGTCTATCGCATGTTTCGATTTCTAAAGCACCTCGCATGTTTAGTTTTGTTTAAAAAGTTTTAATTCCGCTGCAATTTTGGTACTTTTATGTGTTTATATTTCCGCTTTCGCGAGGGGTTTTACAGTTGGTATCAGAGCGTTATCGCTCCCGACGCACTCATGTAATCCCCAAACTTAACTTGACCTATAACATCAAATAATGAATGAGAGATTTGGGTAGACTTAAGGACAAGTGGTAGACTGTTTGTACTTGCTAATTGTTAAGGTAACATTGTTTTCTCTTTTGAAGGATGGTGAGAACCACGGCTGCTGAGAACATTATATTGCAAGCAATTCATCACTTGCTCGAGACTCAGAGACAGCAAGCAGGGAATGTTCCCCCTCCTCCTCCGCCAGGCAACGAGGCTAATCGTCCTGGTAGTTTCTCATGGATAGCTTCGCAGATGTCCCGTAGCCATGTGAAGACATATGGTGGTGAGGTTGACCCGGTAGCCCTTACCGAGTGGTTCAGAGAGATGAAAAAGAGCTTCACCCTGTATGCGGTGGGTAGAGAGGATAGAGTGCGGCTAGCCGCTCACTTTCTGACCCTTGAGGCCGATAGGTGGTGGGCATTGACTGGACCTACTTTCTCTCTTGATCCTTTGTTCGATTGGGAGGCTTTCAAGGATAAGCTCGAGTCGAGGTTTTACCCTAAGGAGCTCAGATCACAGCGACTCAAAGAATTCATGGATTTCAAACAAGGAGACATGACAGTGCAGGAGTTCACGGACAAGTTTAATCAGTTGGCTCACTTTGCTTCTCGGTTCGTAAGGGATGAATCCGAGAGAGTCTACTTCTACAAAGGAAATCTAGGTGCCCGCATCTACTTCTTTCGTAGAGGTGTACGATGATGCTATTTGGGCTGAGAATTCAATTAAGGCCATAGATGCGGAGGTTAGAGCTTCTTCTGCTCTCAGTTCCCCTCAGGCTCGCTCTCTTGGGAAGAGACCCCTTGATCCTTTACCTGATTCTCCAGAAGTTCAACCTGAAAAATTCCAGAAGATTGGTTCCTCCAAGACCATGGATCCCCGCCCTGCACCTGACCCTTCCTTGAAGTGTTTCAAGTGTCACAAGGCCCTTCACCCTGGTGTTAACTGTAACGGTGATCCCTACTTGTGCTACACCTGCAACAAGCCTGGACATCGCTTCTATGAGTGTCCGGAGAAGAAGACTGTTGTTGGGAGGACTGCCACTGCTGCTGGTGCTGTTCGAAAGCCGAAGACCAAGGGTACTGTGTACGTGATGAGCAGAGCTACTGCAGAGACTTGCCCTCAGTTGGTCACTGGTACGTTTTCATCTGTGACCTTTCTCTCCTATCTTCTTCTAAGACCCCAAAGTCTTATCATTTGCTCTAAATCTTAATCTCTCCCGTGCACCGATTCTTGTTGTGCACCTGTAAATTCGCCAAGCTACCTTCCTTTCGATCTATTGCAACTTGTAAGATTTCGCAAACTTTGCTTTTTCTGAAAATTTTGAAAAGTAAGTGTGTTTTCGAAAGGATTTTGGTTAAAAGAAGTGGATAATCTTTCAACTTTGATAGGTTTTGGTGATAATTTTTCAAGAAACCTGGTTTTAAAGAGTTACTTGCCTTGCAATTCGATTGATCTCAGCGTCGATTCGTCATTGAACTCGTTATTGGAGACGTCTGATAACCTGAACGATGCTTGCCGACACCGGATCGGTCTAAATTTTGATTTTTAAGATATTTAAATTTTGGGACTTGTCTCAGATTTGGAATGCCGGGCTCTTGAATGTACAACGAGAACCCCAACGTCCATTGACGAAGACTTGTGCCTTGGAAAAATCGTTTGGAATCTTTGAAAGAAACCTAAGTTTGTAAAACAAGTTAAGTGAAAACTTTGATCTGTTAACCTTGTCCTTGTTACTGATTTCAAGTTTCGAGGGCGAAACTTTTTGAAAGATGGGGTGATTGTAACAGCCCGTATTTTCGTAAAGGACTATTTTATTAAAATAAAGTAATTTACGGAATTTAATAATAATTTAATAATAATCGTAATTATATTTTTAAGATTTCCGTTAAGTTCGTCTTAAAAATCGTTTAAGCTTAGGATGCCTTGTTCATTTTATATCAAACCGCTTCACTGTTTCCGTTTCGCTTGAACAGAGTAAACTCGACTCAATAAAGGTGAAAGGACAACTTAAAACCCTACCCTAAACCTCTCCATCGACATCCCATTTCTTTTCACAGTAAACAAACTCAAACACCATTTTCATTTCTCTTCAAGCTTTTCAAGACGATCTCGCCCCCTTCCCGAACTCGTATCGAGGTAAAAGTTACATATTCGGAATCCTCGCGAGATTTATGATCTTTCCATCACTTTCAATTTCAATTTCGTGAAACTTCATTTCGGGGCTGTTTTGCCTTAATCACGAAATTATCACTTTAATCCGTGTTTTTGTGCTTGAAGGTGGAGCTAACAACAACCCGGAGGAAGAACTCGTGATCCTTGAAGAATAAACCGGAGCATTCGCGGAGTAAAGGTGACGATAATGAGAAACTCGGCCTTTTTGTCTAAATTAGCACTTTATGTGATTTTGTTATGTTTGGAGGAATGTTAGTAAATCCTTAAGTTCTGAATGTTCTTGTGATGTTGTTATAAACTGATATTATGAAGTTTTATTGATGATTTTGATGAAGAATGAGATTTAGGTGTATACATGTTAAGATCGGTTTAATTTGGGATTTTGGTGTTAAGTCATGGAATGATGGTTTGTATACATGTTCATATGTTTGTTTGATGTGGTTTACATGCTGGAAGTACGGAATCGTTGCTTAGAAACATGTTTAAGTCGATTTGGGAATGATTTTGTATGTTGTAAATGGCGAATTTCGCGTGCAGAGGCTCTGAGCCGGCAGGCTGACCGGCAGCCGGTCGGCCGGCTCAGAGTCCCATTTTGCTTTGTTTCGATTTTTGAGAATTTTGGGAAAGGACCCCCAGCCGGTGGACCGGCAGCCGGCCGGCCGGCTGGGAGTCCAATATGTTGTTTTTGTTTGTTGTTTGCGAAGGGAAGGAGAGGTCCCCAGCCGGTGGACCGGCAGCCGGCCGGCCGGCTGGGAGACCCTTTAGGTTGTTTTTATGTTGGTGTCGGCTAAGAGTATGGACTCTCAGCCGGTCGACCGGCCGCCTGTGGCCAACTGGCTGAGAGCCCCTGATTGTGTTATTTGCTTTGTAACTTATGAATTTCAAGTCGGATTGTATTGATTCCTTTTCCGTATGATTCGTATGTTTGGTTGAAATCCCCGAGGTATGGGCGACACTATATTGGGTTCGGGAATAGAGTGAGGATAGAGACCCCCCGGTCGGGCAACCGAAAGGGAAACCGGCTCTCCCTCGGCTAAATTCTCGGGGTCAATTAAGTGTTGGTTTGAGTATACGTCGCTTGCATGTTTGGTTATGAATGTATGTTCAGTATGATGTGTTAGGACTGTAATTTGTATTAGGTTACAGTTCTGTGTTACCTTTGTATTATGGGGTATGATGTGTTAGGACTGTAATTTGTATTAGGTTACAGTTCTGTGTTACCTTTGTATTATGGGGTATGATGTGTTAGGACTGTAATTTGTATTAGGTTACAGTTCTGTGTTACCTTTGTATTATGGGGTATGATGTGTTAGGACTGTAATTTGTATTAGGTTACAGTTCTGTGTTACCTTTGTATTATGGGGTATGATGTGTTAGGACTGTAATTTGTATTAGGTTACAGTTCTGTGTTACCTTTGTATTATGGGGTATGATGTGTTAGGACTGTAATTTGTATTAGGTTACAGTTCTGTGTTACCTTTGTATTATGGGGTATGATGTGTAGGACTGTAATTTGGATTAGGTTACAGTTCTGTGTTTCCCTTTGTATTATGAGGTATGTATTGTTGTGTGACTATAATTTGGATTAGGTTACAGTCCTGTTTCCCTTTGTATTTGAGGTGTAATGTTGTGAGTCAGTGACTAGGATTAGGTCACGGATTTTGGCTATCTTAGTATTGTTCGTCCAAGGCATTGGACGTCTCTTAGTCCGGTTTCGTAAATGGTTTGGATTGAAAGACCCCCCGGCCGGGCAACCGGAAGGGAAACCGGCTCTCCTTCCAAATAGTTTCCGAAGTTGGTTGAGAGCCCTTGCGTAAGTATTTGCATGATGTTATGAAAGTTGAGATATTGAGATTGTATGCTTCACATGTTTTATATATGCTGGAGTATATTGTATGGTTATGTGTTGTGTGTCACTGACAATAGGTGGCTAGGAGCACTCTAGTCACTCCCCACTGACTGTGGCGCACATGTTGTATGTCTGTAGGTACATGAGGCTGTTTGCAGGGGGTTACGTGGAGGCTAGCGAGCGATGATCCTTCATCGTTGACTTTACCTTATCGTGTAGCTAGACCTTAGACTTACGTTTCAGTATTTGGTGCCTGTAGGGATATGCTATCCCAGGCTGCTTTGTATCGTACTTAGTACTTATTTATGTTTTGTCTATCGCATGTTTCGATTTCTAAAGCACCTCGCATGTTTAGTTTTGTTTAAAAAGTTTTAATTCCGCTGCAATTTTGGTACTTTTATGTGTTTATATTTCCGCTTTCGCGAGGGGTTTTACAAACACCCTCCAAGTTATGGATGAAATGTTAATTTAATAGTTTTTACTTAACTTTTTCTCGATTTGAGTAATTTTTTAACAATTGTCTATCATTTGATTTGAGTACTTTTTTTAACAAGTGTTTATGATTTAAATTGTAGGCTGGATAAGATGAGAGTGATGTACCATCCGCCTTGGTTTTGATCGAGAAGACAAAGAAACATGCCAAAAAGGGATGGGTGTCAAGGAAATCGGAACAATTCTTTGTAAGTTACCACAAACTTTTCTTTATTTTTTAGTAAATTGATTTAGTAATTAATTAACGTAGTTGACACTAATCAAACTCTGTTTTATTTTGTAGGGCAAGGTTTTTTCAAGGAAAAGTCGTATGATAAGTGAAGGGGTACCGGCGGAGCAGATCGACGATAATATGCTCTACTTTGAAGAACATGGCGGCTACAACAAGAAAGGGCTGGTAATTGGTACGGGAAATGCAGCACCAATTCTTTGGGAACGCCGCCGTCATTCAAGTGGTGGGAACACTTCATACACCCCAGGTTATTTTGTAGTATATTGAAGATTAAGACTAACCAATGATTTTACCGTTTAGTGAAGGAATATAATACCATGTTTAAAGATAAGACTATTAACCAAATTTGACTATTAACCCCAGGTATCGTCGGCAGAGTCCTTGAAGAGAATGCTCAGCTAAAGCAACGTGAAGTCGAGCAATCTCAAAGACTTAAGGCTATTGAAGAGTTCTTAAGTCAACAGCGCCTCTCTACTCAAAACTGTAACTCGGGAGACCCTTCTCAGTCACGACATGACTTTGATGATGACGGTGGCGACAATGTTAGGTCGGCCACCCATTTCATCACCCCATAGCCCACTCACACCACCGTTAGATATGTTATATTAGTTTATTAGGTCGGTTGGTTTGTTTATATTCATTATGGTTAGTTTTTTTAAGTTGAATGTATTCATTATGTTTAGTTTATAACTATGTAAAACCTTATTTTTAGTTATGAAAAACCTTTTGAAAATTTTGTCTCGGACAAGTTGTTGTGTGCTGGGCTATTTTGGTTGAAATCAACCACTTTTATGCAGGTTTCGAGAGTTTAGAAATGGCTAAAATCAGTCATTTAACTGAAATGGGGAGCAGAAAAAACAGCTGAAATCGGAAAAACCTACAGGAATTTGCGATGGAAAAGTCCTATTTTGCGACGGACTTTTCGTCACAAGTGTTGACTGACATGGACCAAAATGTTAAAGTCACCCAGATTTGCGACGGAAATTCCGTCGCAAAAGAGGAACTTGCGACGGAATTTCCGTCGCAAATCTTGACTGACTTTGACATTTTGGTAAAAGTCAGTCAATTCTTGCGACGGACAATCCGTCGCAAAACTTGACCATTCCGTCGCAACTGAATTCGTCGCAAAAATTCAGTTTGCGACAAAAAAACGCGACAGACTGTGTCCGCCGCAAATCCGTCGCATATGTCCTATTTGCGACGGATTTCCCCGTCCGTCGCAAAAACGTTAGTATTTTCTAGTGTAGTAAGCTGAAACTACCCAATGTAGTAAGTACCTAATATATCTTCATACCAATAGGAAGGCCAAATGTAACAAACTCCAAGCAGTACAAAAGCTACCAAAACGCCAACACAAATATATGAGATCTCAAATGTCACTAAGGATGGAACAGTGTACCAAAACCAACACACACAAGACTCCAAAACAAATTTTCCTTTAATTTACGTGGCTAAATGTATCGTCGTACCAAACTATCCCAAAGGAACACAAACGCCACGAACAAAACAAATGTCTCACTTGAGTATACTAGGTGAGTAGGTGTGACGACCACCACAAATATGCCTACACCAAGGCAACAAAACTCAAGTCGAAACCAAACATTATAAGTGAGCACAAATTACCTCCATCAAAGGTACAAATGCTTAGACTAGCAAGTCCAACCCAAAAGCTCCAAAGAATAAACTCTCGTCGAAGTTTCAAATGGCCCCTTACGAGATCCAAACGACTCTCTTTCAAGAGTCACAATAGCTCCACCTGGAGCCCCAAACCGCCCCACCTCATGGGGCATAGACCGCCTCATTGAGGCGCAAAAAAAAAAAGTTGATAACTTATCTTGAAAACCTTGTAGCTTGACCTGTACCAGAATAGACTTTACCTTACCGTCAACACCACCATTTTCACTAAAGCTATCCAAGCCCAAAATATCCAGAATATCACCAAGTGACCCAAACTGGATGTACTTCAAAGTATCGTTCACATGTCCAAGTTGCATATGCCCCAACTTAGACTCGAGAGAGACAGAAGAACGATTACCTTATGCTCCAACAGTCAGAACAGTGCCTTGAAGGACATAAACAATTCATTTCTTAGCACCTCTCCAAGCAACAGAAGAACCCTTACTAACGCACAATGACCCACCATCACCTTAAAAATTGTAGCCCTGATCAACTAACATCCCAAGTGATACAAGATTTCTCTTTAAACGTGCAACATGCCTAACACCTTCTAGGAAGACAACACCATCACGTATCATAACCCGAATAGTACCAACTCCAAGCACCTCAAAAATAGACCCGTCACCCATGACAACATTAACCCCTTATGAAGCTTTATAAGAATCAAACCATTCCCTATTAGGACACATATGATAAACGCAGCTCGTATCCAAAATCCAACTATCCAAAGAACGTGGAACAACATCAACAACGGGAGCATAATCTTCCTCAGAATCATATTTGGCAACTTTTTGTGCAACAACAGAAGCACCAGCTTCCTTTAACTTAGGACACTGATTTTTCCAATGACCGGGTCCCTTGCAGTAATGGCAAACATTCTTACGAGGACCCTTAGACTTGATTTTACCCTTACTAGAACCCCCCGAATTAGCAACAAGCCCCATAGGACTACTGTCTACAACACAACCTAATGCTACTCGGCGCAAATCCCTAGTGTGAAGCGTTCACCTCACCTCCTCTAGGGTCAAAGAATCTCTACCAACAACAAAAGAATCCATAAAAGTCTCAAACGAATTTGGCAAAGAAACTAACAAAATCAAGGCAGCATCCAAACAAACGCTGCTTAAGAAGCAACTTGCTGGTTAGAGTCTTTGTCATATACAAAGATTCTAACTTCAACCACAAACCTGTAGTAGTTTCCTCATCGGTAACCTCAAACATAACAAAATTAAAGAATGAGCATTTTCTTCCAAGACTACTTCTACATCTGTCTTTGTTGCATCAGTCGAACTACCTGCTGACTTTACCTTTGAGATAACAGACCAGACGCAATGCTGTCTAAGCAAAGCTCTCATCTTTAACTGCCACATCCCAAAACTATTTAACTTTTCAACACTTACGACATTCGTTCCCGACATCTTTTCACCCGAAAATCAAGAAACCCAAATAACGCCTAAAAGACAACTAACGCGAAAGCAGATCCCAAATCAGAACCTTAGCTCTGGTGCAAATTGTTGTAAATGAGGCGTCCTGTTACCCAAATAGTTAATTGATACGGTGATAAGAACAATAAATGACGAATGTAAATAAAGTTGGCACAGGGAATTACGTGGTTCACCAGTAAAATAACTAGCTACGTCCACCCTGCAAAGAGATCAAACTTCACTATACTGGAGAAAATAGAACAACAGTAGACCGGTACACTCTCTGAATATGACCCAAAAGTATACCCTATTCTACCAACAAATATGGTAGTCTCACAGGAACAAAAAGAGACTACCTAAATAAGACGAAGGACAAATTATCTTGAGGTCAACCAAGATTTAAACAAACTCCTCCAATCTTCAAAGACAAACGAGACAAACGAACCCCAATAATAGAGCCCTGAGACAAACTGGGTTTTCTTCTTCAAAAGGAACCTCACAAATTGAGCTTCTTTATTGTGCTCTCAAATCTCTCACATCTTTGTCTCTATTAACCTAGAATAATATTTGGGTCTTTAAATAGTTATTCAACGATAAAATATCTAACCTAATTAGAAATCAATGACTATTAGGAAACTAATACAATAGTTTCTTAATCTAATTCAAATTCTCCTACCCTTAATAAACCAAAAATCAAGTCTTAATAAGACACTTAACTTATATCCATTTTTAACACAAATTCAAGGCATAAATTCACAACATCAGTGTCGAGCATTCAAACTCACGATGGGTAATTGCTTATACACGCTTGATTTAGCCAAATTTCCAAGATGTATACCTATATTTTCACTTAAATATTACATTACCTTCATCTTAATTATATATTTTACTTTTAATTAATACAAAAAAGCTAATAGATAATCGAGACCAAGGGTGTAATGTAGTACTTAGAAATGAACAATTTAATCAAAGTCCTTCCATTCCCCCTCACAAATTACAATGGCGGCTTATCATCTCTTCTGGAAGTTAAATTTTTTGACTGAGAAGGCAAAGACGAAAGCAAAGAGGACAGAAAATCCAGCAACAATGGCAGCAACTTCTCCAAGGAAGTCATGATGGAATCCAAAGTAGCTTCTGATAAACTCTTCTATTGTCATATTATCAGGATTATCAACCAGTATCTCTTGTATGTCCCCGAACTGAGAGGCTACTAACCCGTACAATGTCCATGACACCGGGCAAATATAGTAGTACCATCTCCACCATATCGGTATTTTCTGTTATTACCAACAATAACATCAGATTTAGTACCCAACTTCCCTTATCCAATTATGTTATGTAATATGTAAAAAGAGATTACCGGTTTCGGTATGAGGTATCCAGAAAAAAGATTCCAAATACCATAAAAGGCGGAAGCAATGATGGCGGCAACATGGTGATTGGGTGTGATGGCAACAGTCATCATGCCGTAGTAGGTGAAATAACAAAGGGTGAAGAACATGAAGAAGAGGTACCATAAGAACTTGGCTGCTGTCCATTCAAACCCTATCATCGCATACACTATGACCCCATATACTAATGCTTGCACGAAGATGTATGGTATCTCAATCAACGCCTGTCGCCAAAGACTTAAGGTTATTAACTGTGAGACCGTGAAACCGTCTCATACAAGATTTAATGTTTTGTGAATTGAATTTAAAGGGCAACTTACCTGAGCAAAAGCGTATGGTAAAGCTGAATACATGCCAGCAGCCTTTTCTCTATAGAAAACTGTTCTTTCTATAGAAACTACTGGTTGAACTGTTGATGCATTTTGCAGACCAATGAATAA
Organism: Silene conica; assembly: GCA_029255685.2. Taxonomy (NCBI): domain Eukaryota; kingdom Viridiplantae; phylum Streptophyta; class Magnoliopsida; order Caryophyllales; family Caryophyllaceae; genus Silene; species Silene conica. The sequence continues at coordinate 82,002,730 of CM055312.2, read as the reverse complement.
CACAGCAGCGTACATGGAACCCATCGCATTGAATAGATCTTGTGATTTTCTTCTGAATATAGAAAATTTTAAAACTAAATAACTTAGCATACATTTTGGGTACTTAATCCAAAAAGACAATAAAATCGGTTAGTTAGAGTTGCCCAAAAACAAAAAGCAAACATGAATACAGGGGGTACTAATTTGATTTCTGGTGTCGAGACATACATTTTGCCTCCAAGTTGCCAAAAGATAGTCCCGAACATTGTAGCAATGACAGTGGTAAATAGAAATCTAACGGCCGTATACATAGGATTACGCCAGTAAGACCAGTTCTGTTTCCACAAACACGCCATGGTTTGGACTAGGAAGGGTTGGGAATACTGAGTATTGAAATGAAGGTCTTTTGAAACAGGTCGAGGTGTTCCTACCTCTTGAATCAGTGCTTTATTTCTCCTGTAACCAAAAGCACCTGACATTAGCTACAAGTTGTTGGAAGTGTATGCTATGCTTCAAAATAAGTATTACACAAGTTCCGAAACAAATTATTCGGTCTTCTATATTTGAATGTGTGTTTACCCATACTGATTGTTGTGGTCTTCTAAGGATGACTACGTTTTTCCAATGGTGATTTTACTGTCTTCTAAAAACTATTTACGAGACACAATAAATTATCTTCTGGATCTTTCCTACCTCTCTTATAAATAGTGTGTTGATATCTCATATCAGAACACACCAAAAAAAACATTCTTTCTCTCTAAATAATCATCACCATTCTTAGCTGATATTTGGTAACATTCTGTTAGTAGTCCTCATTCCGAGCCTTTGTCGTACCCTGGGGGTTGGTTGCCAAGAGGCCGTGTGTTTACTTTTTCAGGGGGAGCCATTTCATGGCAATCCAAGCTACAAAAATGTGTAGCATTGTCCACTACTGAGGCGGAGCATATTGCAGCCGTGGAAGCAAGTAAGGAGATGCTATGGCTTAAAAGATTTCTTCGAGAGTTGGGTTTGAAGCAAAGTGAGTTTGTGGTATTTTGCGATAGTCAAAGTGCCATGGACTTGAGCAAAAACACCATGTATCATGCTCGGACCAAGCATATTGATGTTAGATATCATTGGCTACGAGATGTTATAGAGGATGAGCAATTGAAGCTGAAGAAAGTTCATACCGACAAGAATGTTGCCGATATGTTGACAAAGGGTGTTCCTGGAACCAAGCTTATGGTTTGTAGTAAGCTTGCGGGTTTGAGATTCAACTGATTGTGGTTGGCGTGAATCTTCCCCGTAATGGGCTGGAGGGGGAGATTGTTATGGGTCCAGCCCGTTTTGGTTTTGTGTTATGTTTTTAGGCCGACAATCTTATGGGTTTGTGGAAGCTTCTTTTAGAAGCTTTCTTTGTTGCTTCTTTGAGAAGCCTTCTCTTGGTTGCTTTTGTATAAGAGAAGCAACCCACTTTGTGTGGACAACACAACTTACAACATAACACACACCACACAAAACCAAGAAAACAAAAAGAAGAGAGAAGGAAGAGAGAAAAGAAAGTTCACCTCGTTTTTGGCAGGACAGCCTATAGTAAACTTCCGATTGCCGGAGTTTCAACCGTTGGATCGTCCTGAAAATTTACCAGATTGTTCCTGACATCCATGGCCACATTCTGACCGTTGGGATCGTCGTTTTGAGCTCTGGGTTGTCTGTAATCGCTGCTGGACAGAACTGTTTTTCGGGTGATATTTTCACTTTTGCTCTCTTATTCATAAGCTCTTATGTATGATGTTGTTGGTGGGTCTTGAAGCCTTTGTAGACTGAAATTGGGTTTCTTTTACCCTCAATTTATTATAATAAGAGAAGAAGGGGTGGACTCCGTACAAGTCCCGTGGTTTTTATCCTTCACACCGAAGGGGTTTTCCACGTATAAATCGTGTGTGTTATTTACGTCTTTTGTTCTTTCGTTATTGTTCATTATTTTCTGTCCATTACTGCTGGTTTTTTGCTTTGGTAAATTATTTGGGTAAATTAGATTTGTTGTTCTCCTTTGGATTGGTTGTGTTGAAGTCGGTCCTTGTGGGTGGTGTTGTTGTTGATTACAACCCTTGGTCCCTTCAAATGGTATCAGAGCTTTTGGTTAATTTTGGGTAGAGACCATGGATGGTAGACTTTCACCATGTTTACAACCCTTGATTACAACCCTTGGTCCCTTGTGGGTGATTAAAATCACCATGTTTTATGATCACAGGATTGTCTTATTCAAGTCTTTGTCAAATTAAAGTCGTCAGGTGAGTTGAATGTGTTTACCGGTTGTGACACGCTTTCGTTGACCACCTGAAACACCTCGAATCACCTCATCTCCTACCATTGTATCAACACAAACGTCTAGCCCTAATATCTTAACAAATTTCAAAATTTCAGCAGAGAATTTTACCAAGCTTTTAATAAACCAAGTAAAAAACAATAATCAAAGTTTTATGATAAAATACCTTTAGGATATAATCTGTAATGATATTCTCTTCTTCGCCCTCAACTGCTGAAGCCTAAAATATTAGGATGAATATTTTGTAAAATATAAATATTAGACATGACACATGAGTATTGTCCGAAACGAGAGTTACCTTCATGAAAAGATCAATATCAGGATCTGGCTTAATATTAGCCTCTTTCTCTTTTCTACACAGCTCAGCTAACATTTCTGTAATTTCATGAAAAAATAGTTTATTATTTATTGAACCCTTCAAACATATGTAAGATTAAGGCTCTGTAAGCTGAAACGAAACAAACCATGGGCATATCCAACACCCTGAAACCTGGCAGAAAACGATAGAGTTTCTCTGACAGTAAGTTCAGGAAGATGAACATCGTGTTGGCTAATGTAAGCTTCTGTTCTTTGCGGTACAAATTCGCTCATGTTGTGACCATTGTAGGTCACTTTTCCTAAAACCTGTTCGTTCATGTGGATAACTTGGTTTAAATTACTCATACACAATTCATCAAATCACTAGAAGAAGCGGCTCAAGACAGTGATTAAACATACTATAGAGTAACTATACTTAATCCGATCATATGGACCGGAATTTGAAAATTTAGGTATATATATACAATTTTGGGTCCAACCTCTCCGGTCTTGTAACACCTGCGAAATTCCCGCTTTGTAATTTATTTTAAATAAGTTATTTTAAGCTTAAATGTTATTTTTTAATTAAATTATATTTTTGAGGAGTAATAATTATTCCGGAAATATTTATTCCGTCTTGGGTTTATAGTAGCCTTAATACGATATTTCTAGCATAAACCCGTTTTAAAACTAGTACTATGGGTCATATTCACTTATGGGTCAAATGCCTTGTGTTATTAAATTTCACGTATTCATTATTATATGTGAACTAGTTGATCTTCGTAATGGGGAATTTCTATTCACCGAATTGATAGTCAATTGCATTATCTACTACTCCCCATTATCTTATAAAACCTTACAACTATGCCCACTAATGGAATCTCATTTGTATATCATATGAATCGCTTTCTAAGGCGGTCAAGTGAATAATTGCAATCGATCTTGAATATAGTTTTTTACCACCTTAGGGGGGAAAGTAAGTGAAAAGTTGCTAAAACAAATGAAATTTTATCAGATTAAATTACATCTACTGACTACAGTGTAATCTATGAAAGATATCGATTTAAAAAAAATCTAGTATATGGTCATAAAAGTATATCCGTGTGAAACGGATACACATTTGCGCGTAATATTCAATTGTCAATTGAATTACGGCCTTATAAGTCCACTAGTTTTATACCCGTACAATAAATGTACGGTTCTGTTTTTAAATATTGGTCACTAATAAATATGTGACTAATTAATACAAATATAATTCAAAATAAAAATTAAGTAGATAATATATAAATTATTATCAATCATGAATTATTACTAAAATAAACCATTTTTTTGCTATAAAATCCGACCTATTTCATTACTAATGTAAAAGGCAAATTTTATTTGTTATGGTTTCAGAATTAACGGATTTTTTATTAGAAATATTGATCCCGTGTTTTTTTATTACCTACTTGTGTGTTCTTTATAACTGTCAATTATTTGATTATTATCAATATCGTCTCAATCTCTTAGGAGTAGATCTACATGAATAAGATTAATTTGTAGTTTTTTTAGCATAATAAAATTATAATTTTTAGATTTTCAGTTTATTTCCAATATTTTATTGCAGTATTTTATTAGTATTAGTATTATAATTAGTATTTTCATTAATCGTTAATATGCAACCTGATTAATAAACGTAATATCCCCACCTGAATAATTTTTAGTTGACTTTGAGTTATTTAGGTTGGAATTCCCGTTTTGTTTATTTTTTGTGTTGATTTTCAGTTTTTTTTCTCATATACAGGATTTTTATTACGATATTGGCGAAAACGTAATAATTTTGATATATATTGAACCGTTGTATATCGTATTTTACCGTATTTTATTTTGTTTGGTATCTTAATTTATACTTGATTTGATTGAAAAACAGGAGAATATAATGTAATTTAATTTTTGGACTGTAATTAGTTTTCGTGTTTGTAATTTTTTGTTTTTTGGATTTGAGTTTTATGTTTGGACCGTTCTATATCGTATTTTATTGAAACGTTATATACTGTTATTTATATTTTCGATGAACAATAATTTGATCGTATCATATTTTATTATGACCATGACGAAATGTGAATTTTAGAGAGAGGGAAATTAAATCAAACTAAAGTTAGTGGCTAGTTTTTTTTCTACTCGTTTTATAGAGATAGATTTGTCCGTCGACATATTTATGGTTATGATCTTATCCAAATCACATATATTGAAAATAAAGCGGAACAATATTCATTATCGAGTCATTATGTGCATAAATAGAGACTAAGTTAAGCATTTTTCATATTGTTTTCTTATAACATTATTGAATTACTGTATATCATATAGTTTACAACTTAGCCACATATCATATGCTAGGCAATATGCCATTTTAGCCACAACTATCAAGTACACGTTGAATTAATTCTCTTTTTTCACTTGTAAACCTTAAAATAATTTTTCTTAGACTTGTAGGATGAACGAAATAAGTTTTCTTCTAGAAAGAGTTTTAGTTCATCGATCTTTTCAAAGTGATTCAGAAGGCCATTTAAATTTTGTCCCATGATTTTCTCCTTGTGTCTCACACACAATTTTCTTTTTGTATGTTCAAATTCATTAGTAAAAACTTACTGGGTATTTGAAATAACTTTGATTACCTGTAAATCCTTATCATGCTTTCCAGCTAAAGTCAAAAGTAGAGTTGTTTTCCCAGAACTTGGCGGTCCTAAAAGCAATGTCATTCTATTAAAGTAAACACACACAAAATATATGTCTTTATTTATTTATTTAAAAAATTAATATATTTGTGGTGAGCATATGTAAAACTTGTGATTTACCTTTTTGGCTTGATGATACCACTTACATCATGAAGAATAGTTAAATGTTTTTTTTTCTATTAGGCAATAAATGAAAAGAGTTCAGAACTCCCTCCACCATATTTGTGATGAAGTTAATAAAAGTTGGTAAAGCTCTACTTCCCACAAACACTTCTGCTTCCACATTCAAATTTTCATATCTCACTTCAATTGTAGGAATCTCGATACCAACTCTGCAACCCATAAATTAAACACAAAAAACAATGAAATTACATTATACAAAATTTTTCAAGACTATAAGATGACCATAGTCAAATTACATCATACAACTTCATGAAACAAAGTAAGTTGCCTCTAAACAAATTTATTATGGTTCATTGTTTACACAGTCACATATACTCTAAAAAAAAAAGAATGTTATATAAGAGATATAAATTGACTGAATAACTTAACTTGATTGAATAAGCAAAGATACAAGGTTTATATAATACAACGAGATCACTAGAAAGTAGGAAACAAGATAACTAATATATACTAAGCCTAATATTATGGAACTAATATTAACAATAAAGATTTACAAGATAAGAAAAGATAAGTACAATATCTTAAGGATTATGTATCCTTAATACGCCCCTGCAAGTTGGACAAGCCGGAGGATAGACCAATCTTGGAAATAATCGAGACGAATCGTGGTTGAGGGAGCGGTTTAGTTAAGGCATCCTCTAGCTGGTCATTAGTATGGACATGTTGAACACGAATATCATTATTACGAACATGTTCTCGCACAAAATGAAAGGAGAGAGCTACATGTTTCATGCAGGAGTGAAATACCGTGTTTTCCGAATAATGAGTTGTACCTAAATTATCACAATAAACAACGGGAACCGAGGTGCTAGTGAGGCCCAATTCGGATAACAGAGAGTGGAGCTAAATAATTTCAACCGTGTCGTCCGCTATAGCTCGGAATTCGTCTTCGGTGGATGAAAGAGCAATTGTTTTTTGTTTCCGAGACACCCAGGAAATAGGATTACGTCCGAGATATGCAATGAAGCCCGTGGTGGAGACGTAATTGTCCTTGTCACCCGCCCAACAGCATCACAAAAAGCATAAAGTGTGATGGGTGAGCGTGAATGTAATTGAAGACCGAGATCAGTAGTACCATTGAGATACCGTAACAGACACATAAGTGCAATCCAGTGACATTCTTTTGGGTCGTGAAGGAATTGGGCAAGTTTGTTGACGGTGAAGGCTATGTCAGGACGGGTGAGGGAGAGGTATTAGAGGGATCCGATAATGGCGCGGTAGTCTGAGTGGTTAGCAATAGTCGGTCCATCAGAAGTGGTAAGAGGTGGTAGGGGTTGAGTGGGGTAGGGGATGGTTTACTAGAGTCGAGGTTGTAGCGGTTTAGAAGGTCAGTGACATACTTGGTTTGGGTAAGCAGTAGGCCGTGAGGGTTGGGGGTGACTTCAACACCGAGGAAGTACGATGGTGGTCCAAGATCTTTCAAGGAGAAGCGATTATGGATGCTTTGGAGGAAGGTAGTAAGATGAGGTGGAGAGGAGCATGTGACAATGATGTCGTCGACATAGACTAGAAGATAAAGAGAGTGTGAGGAACAGTTGAGATAAAAGAGTGAAGGATCAGAGATGGAGTTCAGAAACCCATAAGAGAGGAGATAGGTGCGAAGTTCATTGGACCACGTACGAGGAGCTTGTTTGAGGCCTTAGATGGCTTTTTTGAGTTGATAGACATGAGACGGGAGGATGTATTGACGAAGCCGGGTGGTTGAGTCATATAAAAAGTGTCCGAAAAAGAGTCTTGAAGGAAGGCATTGTCGACATCTAAGTGACGAAGAGGCCAAGAGTGACTGATAACGAGAGAGAATATGAGACAGATAGTAGCAGGTTTGACCACGGGACTAAAGGTTGCGGTGTAGTCAATACCCGGTCTTTGGTGAAATCCTTTGGCCACAAGACTAGATTTATATTTGTCGATGGTATTATCGGGATTTTAATTAATGCGTAAGACCCACTTGCAGCCTATGGTATTAAATTGAGGTTGGGAGGGAACAAGTGACCAAGTGTTGTTGTTTATTAGGGCTGTAAATTCAGATTCCATTGTTGTGCGCCAGCGCGAGTCAAGAAGTGCTTGTTTGACAGTGGAAGGTAGGGCAAAAGAGTGAGGATGGAGAGTAACAACTTTAGCATATTTAGGATTTGGTTATTTGATGATATTGTTTGTGAGACGAGAGTGATGACTGAGCGCGTAGGAGGAGGAGGAGGAGAGGGGGAGGAGCAGGGGGAGATGTAACAGAGGAAGAAGAGTCAGGGGAGTTGGGAGAGGGGTTGGACTCGGAGTTAGTAAGGGGAGTAAAAGGGGTGTTTGAAGGGGAAGACGAGGGCTGTGCGGGTGGGATACTCACGGTGACAGGGGGTGTAGCAGCAGAGATAATTGTGAGCGAAAAATGGCACCAGGCAGAGGGGGTCGGGAGAGGATCAGTGACCGCAGAAGTGAGAGAAGCGAAGGAAAACTGATTTTCCACAAATTATACATGTCGCGATGTGTAAAGACGATTTGTAGTAGGGTCAAGACAGTGATAGGCACTTTGAGATGCAGAATAGCCAACGAGTATACATGGTATTGAACGAGGTTTGAGTTTGTGTGATGTGTATTATGGACGAAGCCCAGGGTAGCACAAGCACCCAAAGCTACATAATTTTGTGTAATTAGGGTGAATTTGAAAGAGTTTGAGAGTAGTAGACATCCGGTTTATTAGATATGTAGCAGTAGCAAAGGCGTGAGGCCAGTGAGTCATGGGAAGGCATGTTTCAACGATATGCCTATGACGATGTTCGGGTGTGTGAGGAGGGGAGGTGAGGTGGCTTATACCGTGAGTACCAATGGTAGGAGTGATTTTGATATATTCACCCCCGTTGTCGGAGTAGAGTTGGAGTATAGGACGATTAAAAAAATATCAACTAGAGATTTGAATTGTAGAAATGTGACATGAGTATCAGACTTGTGTTTGAAAGGGTAGAGCCATATATATTTAGTGAAATGGACAACAAAATAACATAGTATTTGAACGAGTCATAAGATAAAACGGGAGAAGTCCATACATCGGAGAATATAAGTTGTAATGGAGCCATGGATAGTAAAGAGGAAGCAGCAAATGAGAGCTTATGGCTCTTATTAATCGCACAAGCAGTACATGAATTAAATAAAGAGTTTTTAAAGGAAAAACAAGCAAGACGACTAATGGCAGTGAGAATTTTTGAAGGCGGGTGGCCAAGACGGTGGTGCCAAAGTGCAATAGAAGCGGCGGTGGAGCTGGTGTAGACTTTCGGGGAGGAAGGGGACCATTCAAATAGTCCATTGTGTTTGGTTGCTTGAAGTAGGATTGTCCCGATCTGGATATCCTTAATGAAATAGGAGGATGGTGAGAAAATAACGATAGCATTATTGTAAAAGCAAAGTTTAGAAATAAGGATAATTTTACGAGAAATGTTGGGAACATGAAGTACATTATTGAAAAATAAAGAGATAGAGGGGGATAAATGAGAGAAAGAACCTATGTTTGCAATAGGCGGAGAGGAGTCATCTCCAATGATAAGATTATCGACACCATCGTACGGATTGTGAAGGGCGAGGTTGGAAAGGTCATTAGTAATGTGGTGGGTAGCATCGCTATCGAGAAGGTAGGTGTTGCGGTCAGAAGTTGTGTCGGCAGTGGCTGTATGTGCTTGGGGTTGGGGGTTATGTCGAGGCATGGGAGGGAATTGGATGGTGGGGAACCTACGTTTGAAATCACGACATATTTCAACAAAGTGACAGGACTAAGACACCACTGACAACGGCCCTTAAAAGTAATGGTGGAAGTGTTGTTTTGGTTGTTTTGATAGTGGGGTTGGGTGGAAGGTTTGGGGAGAAGACCAGCATAGGAATTGGATGGCAGGAAGCGACGATTGTTGTGAGCAGCATAATGGACAGAGGCAGGGAGGAAGGGGGAGGTTGGGTCTGGTTTATATGTGATGTCGTGGTATAAGAGTTCTTCATGAAATGCATCAAAAGAAATAAGAGAGTCACGTGCAGGTACCGCGTCGATTACGGCCTTGTATTTGTTATAATCAAGGCCATCAATTACTTGTTCAATAATATCTTCGGCATCCATTGGTTTACCTAAGTGAGCAAGTTCATTCGTACGTGTACGAATGACTTGCATATAGTCCGTAGTTGTTTTGTCTCATTTGGTGATTGATTTGAGACATCTTTAACTTGTAATATGTTACTTCGAGACGGATTGCCATAAGTGGAGCGTAATGTGGTCCACACGACATGTGATGTTGTGTCATTGAGAAGGAGAGGTGTAATAGACGGATCAATCGTGCCAAGCATAACACCTTTGATAAGTCGGTCTTGACGAACCTATGTAGAGTAGGCGGGGTTCGACACTGTGTTTTTGTCAGCATCAGTGCGATCGAAGGTGGGCATGGGTGTGAGCCATCGACGAACTTGGAGAGATCGTGGCCAAAAAGAATGTCTTCTATTTGTGTCGTCCAAGCACGGTATGTATGTGGGGTGAGTTGAAGAACTTGATTGGGGTTGATGACGAGAAATAGAGTAAGGAGTTCAGAAGAATTGGGAATTGTGGTGCTTGAAGATGCCATGGAAAAGAGGCGGCAGAGGGAGATTTTTGAGAGGAGGTAAGTGATCTAGGGATCTGGTACCATATAAGAGATAGAAATTGACTGAATAACTTAACTTGATTGAATAAAAAAGATACAAGGTTTATAATATATACTAAGCCTAATATTATGGAACCAATATTAACAATAAAGATTTACAAGATAAGAAAAGATAAGTACAATATCTTAAGGATTATGTGTCCTTAATAGGCAAAGTTTCATTATGCAAAACATAACTGCATGCTATATTTACAATTTTTAATATGAATTATGACATTTTTCTATAATTTTTTCTAAACTATCCTTCCTCCTAGAAAAACATACTGTATTACACAATTATCTCGGTTTCCGCTTTATAGGTCTATTAAGATTGATTTTGATTAATTTTCTAGAAATAGAGAAGAGAAATGTTGTCCATCGGTTGTAACAATGCAATTAGTACATTTGATTATATTGATTGTATCAACATGGATAGACGATCCTTTTTCCTTATAAAAAAGATTTTCATGAAAATGGGAGACTGAAAAAGTTTAGAAAAATTAAGTGAAATTTTGATGATGTCAAACATGGAAATATCTTATATGATTTAGTAAAATCCATAAAAGAAAGAGTAATAATGAATAATTTACGTAGATAATATCTTCTTAAATCAAAGTTTATGGTTTCTAGAAAAAAAAATGTTGGATTTTTTTTTGAAATGCTCTTCTTGTTACATCGTATGATACAGATTTATCAGATAACTCATAAAAGAAACATAACTAATAATGAGCATAACTTCCTAAACATTGTGAAATTGGTTATTAAAGAATTCATAACTTCCTAAACATTTACTAATATGTAATCTCAAAACCGAATGGAAGGGAATAACCCATATAATAACTTTTTTCAATTCCACGTGAAATTGGTCATTAACGAATTCATGACTTCCTAAACATTGTGAACTCTCGTTGTGAACCAATCACAATATATACTAAGGACGACTTTGACGGGAGGGCAATAATGGCATGTGCCCTCCTAGAGATGGCAATGGGTGGGATATGAATAGGGTGGTGCCATATCCATATCCATATCCATATCCATTTAATTTGTGGCCATCCATATCCATATCCACCGGGTGAACCGGGTGGAGTGGACACCCGTTGGATATTTCCGTAATAAGAAAAGATTACATATCTTTACCTCCAAAAAATATCTGTCTTCAAGATTATTATAGCCGTATAATATATATCTACCTAAACTTTCCAATTCCCGTATATCTTCATATATTATACTTTCTGCATCGTCATGTTAAGAGGTTTCATTCAGATTTACGGAGTATAATCCAACCCTAATTTTCGGGAAAGCGTATTGTAAATTGTTTTTCCGTGTATTAAATCTAATTTTCCATATTTACATCTACAAAAATACTCATCTTTTTCACATTTTCGGATCATTTTATATTTTGATGTTCGTTCTAAAATCATTATTACTAGAGCAAGTTTTCTGAGTTGGCAAATAATATGGATGTCAACGAAGTTTTTTCATTAAATGTTAGTAGAATGCATAATACATACATTTTGTATTGTGTTTGTTTATTTTCTGGCAATTTTTATTATTTCTTTTAAAGCAATTGCAATGGATCATTTTGGGTCATGATTTTAATCTTCCTATTTTTCTAATTTGATGATGCATATGACATATAGTTAAACTCAACCAATTACCTCCATATTTTTTATTTTAGAAGTTTTATTATGGTTTATATTTAAATATTTGACTCATTTTATTAATTCTTAGAAGATAAGGTTTCTAATCCTATAATTTTAAACAGCTCGACTAAGAGATACCTCTATTTAATTGCTCACAAATAGACCTGGTGACCCAATTCTATAAGACTTACCCAAGACTCGAAAATGACCTAAAATGTATGATTGGAACACTCAAAGAGAAACGATCCGAAATGGCCCAATCTAAATGTAACCTGAAATGATCCTATTGACCCAAAATGAGCGAATTAATGCAAAATCATGACCCAAAATGATCCGGTCTGAAGCGACACCACCGAAAAATCTCTCGATAATTTGTTGACCCAAAAAATAACTCGATCCAAAATTAATCGATCCAAATAACCCATTTGTGATGTCTACTCACAAACGGATCAATAACCAATCAATATATGTATGTGATGGGTAATTATGACAACACCGTGAGATTATAATGATATTTAATCATTCTATTATAGAAGTACATTAAATTAAATGTGTTTTATTAGATAAGAAAAATGGTTTAATTGGTCAAAAAAGAATACTAAACTGATTATCAAAGTTATCGGTAAACCATGTTGAGTATATGATTGTTTCTGCGAAATTCACATTTTATTATGATATTCATATTTTTGTTCTTGAATTTCGTAAGAATATTTAAATTTAGTTAACATTCTAAATTAAAATATTATGACACTATTAATATGGCAGATTCTCGGGTCGAAGATATGAGACATGGCTCACACACGGGAAATAAATAGTATCTGACAAGGGTATAAACATATTTCAGGTGACAATTAATGTTCACCTGAACAGAAAAAATAAGAGGGTCATTCTAATTTCTAATCAATAGATTATTGGTAACGTTAAATACAACTTTCGTTGTATTTAAGTATTTAATACCTTCTAAAAGTGGTATTAAGTTAGGAATTCGAAATTAAATTGCACATTATTCATTGCAATTAATATAGATATTAAGAAGTTTTTTTTACTCCTTAAATACAACCCATGGGATTATATTTATCATTTCCCCTAGATTACTATAGGAACAATAATTAGTTGAAAGGTTGAAAATAGGTATATATATTAGATAGATTATTATACAAATTGCGACTAATTAAAGAGAATCATTTGTTGTGGGGTTTAGTAGTTGACACAAATAAGACTATACACCTAACACCTTAATGTATATGAGCATCGTACCGGTACAAATCTAATTGAGCTTATATGCAATTTTTTGAGTTTTTAAATAAAAATTCTGACTTACATTTTAAATTTTTAGGTGTTAAAATTAAAATCTTATTGAGTTAATATGTATTATTTTTGAGTTTCAATATAATATTTTGAGTTAATTTTTTATTTATAAAAGCGTTCAGATTCTTTCCGATAAAGTTCGTAAAACGTGCATACATATAAGCTCAAATCATTTGGTATAAGCTTATACAACTACAAATCTATACTACTAGATCTATACAACCGATTCTATATTATTCCACTAATTGAGTAGTTGAACACTATAAAGTACTCAAGTTTTATTTATCGAACACATATCTCACACGTAATATAAATCATTACTCTACCATGTACATTCAAAATTTCAAATTAATACATTACTTAAAATAATAATTTAAAACTTAATTTTATATATCATTTATATGCTCGTGCAATTTTGCACGGGTTCTAAACTAGTCACAATATATACTAAGGACGACTTTGACGGGAGGGCAATAATGGCATGTGCCCACCTAGAGATGGCAATGGGTGGGATATGGATGGGGTGGAGCCATATCCATATCCCTATCCATTTAATTTGTGGCCATCCATATCTTCCACCGGGTGAACCGGGTGGAGTGGACACCCGTTGGATATTTCCACCCTCATAAATTTCAAGACGATATATCAAAAATATACACCTAAGACGATAAAATTTAAAGCGTACATTACCAAACAATTCCGGATTACATAGTTTTTTGAGAACATCATATATTTATCTAATGCAGAAGCCAAGCTGCTGACGTGGCATCACTAGAAAAAAGCTTTGTCCTACGTGTCGCGTTGTAAAGCATCCTAGAGCTATTGTCCAATTAGATTTATCCTAGAGCTATTGTCCAATAACATTCAAGATATGGTATAATGGTATAATAATTATTCCAAGATTTCACGAACTAAATCTATGGAATCACAAGATTTCATTCCATATATTGAAACAATAAATAATGACAGTTTTGGCTGACGATTAATTCCGTAGCACGGCCTAAATCCTAGAGTTACCAATCCATAATCACCGAACAAAAATACCTACAAGTATTTTTTAGACTACATTTTCGATTTACATATGGGTCGGAATAATTACGGGTCGGAATACCTACAAGAATTTTTTAGACTACATTTTTTTATGGTTTAATCGTTATTAAATATGGGTCGGAATAATTACTCTTCATCGGTATATACACTTATGTGAGCGTCGTGATTTCTTAGAGTACATTTTCGATTTATTGTAAGACATCTGACTATTCACGTGAATGCGAAACATTTTAACAACTACGGAGTATTTATTTAATATAGTAAATAGTAAATGAGTGGTCATTTAATAATTTTGGAATGTCTTCGTGTAAGATGTCGCGCGCAATAACTGTTATTTATTATATGAACATCTTTAATAAATATAATTAAAAATACGTTTTTTTAACCCAACTATACATTTACTACTCACGTCTCATCAGATTATTTACGTTTTGCTTTGATTGTACGATATGTAATATAGAACTTTATTTTATATATGGGTTACATATTTTAAAAATGGTGCAATGAGTAATTAAAAGTATACAAATTTTATTGTAAGTCTTGATCATCTTAATGAACAACTATATGATAGCTCATGTATACCGTCATACCGACATGTGTCATAAATAATTCAAAATTTATTTATATGTATATAATTAATCAGCTTTCTTTGATATTATTAATTACGTTATTCATCTAAAGTTAAAAACAGGCCACGGTAAATAATTAATTTGCTTATCTCCAATATTATTAACTATATTCATCTAAATTTTAAAAAACAGACCCGTGAATTTCACGGGTTACAACCTAGTTGAACATAAATTTTAATCCTGTTAACCATATTTACAATTTTACAACTTACAACTGCGAAACTAATCCGCACAAGCTTTACACGCCCATAAAAAAAGTGCAACAAAACATTAACGAGTAGTTTCTAAGTTTATTTTAAAAAAACTTTACAAATTGAAAGCATTTTTCTAATCAAAATATTTATTAATACTTTTTAGAAAAAAAATGATTATCCTTATTAATTTAGGATATCCACCGGGTGATAAGCGGGTGGTAGACCATGATCCAAACCCCACCCTAAATTCACCCATATCCATATCCCACCCTAAATTGTAAAAAAAATCATCATCCATATCCCACCCATTTAATTTCGGGTGAATGGATATCCATAGGGTCAGGGTGAGACTGCCATCCCTAGCCCACCTCTATGTTTTTATACTAAAATACAAGTATTATGTTTAACAATTGTAGTTATTGTAGTTGACTCGACAATTATTGTATCAACTAGATAGATTAACAGGAAGGAGCTTAGGTTCAAATAAGTTCAATACTTCAATACATGGTCGTTGAACCAATTCTAACTTTTCATTTTCTTAAATTCATACAAAATTAATTTAGTAGAAATATAAAATAAAATATTAATTTTGTGCTCCTGTTATATCAAATTTGCATATTCACATGTTTGTAAATTTTTCTATAAGATTGTGTTTTTGTGTGACATAAACCAGAATCACAAAATATTTTATCTATATTTTAACCACTAAACTCTATCCTTACCCCTTTAAATGTCATCTAACAAAAATATTATGACTTTGTTTTAATTTTGATGATAATTGTAAAATTGTAACATTGAAAATAGAACTCGTTTTTCTATATAACAAACACAAGAATATTTTTCAATGCAACCCTTGAGCTTCATTAAAAGCCTTTCGTTATCATCCACAATGACATGAACCAACATTTCCTAAAGGTTTTTCTTGTCATGAAGCCCCAGATTATTAACGTTGATATTCAATAATGACATGAACCAACCTTTCCTAAAGGTTTTTCTTGTCATGAATCCCCAGATTATTAACGTTGATATTCAACTCCGCGAGACGTTTAAATGTACTGATATGAAATTTTATTCGGTATTCGCCGCAAGTTTGTAACGGGTTAAGTTTTTCTACTTGTGCTTATAAGACAAAATATTAAAAAATCTAAAATATTTTGTCTTTTTCTATTCAAGTGAATAATATTTAACCCGTAGCAACAGATATCTCCGTCACCCGTGGAGAATTTGTGATACAACTGTTATGTTTGGCAGTTGTACTTATTGTAACTCAAGTGAGAAGTATACCAACTACCAACTAGGTAGATAATGAGCACATGGTCAATACTAGCTAGGGGTAGCAAAATCGAATATTCGCTCCGGTTTTGAAATTTAGATCGGATGTTCAATTTTAAAAATATGATTTTTGGCAATTCATTTTCAGATTCGAATATTCGGATAACCAAAAATTCAGAATCCGGAAATCCGGATTCGATCCAGTTTTAAATGCATAGTAAAAAAAATTAACAAATGGTCCAATGCAGAATGAATCATTCAAAGATTATCACTAGAAGAAATTCATTCTTCACTAATGACTATATTTTGTGCTCAAAACCAAACAAGAAAAAAAAAGTCAATGTATATAATGAATATGCACTTCTTTTGTCACATTTCTCGATTATGTTTATCACATTAACAATCAATATGTATAGGGGTGAACCCATAAATTATTTTATGATGTAGCAAAATTTTATTCTTGTTCTTTATACAAGTGTTACCGATTTTATGGGGACAAGTTTTCAAAATTTTATATTTGAGAAACCTTTTAAAATACGTAAAGTATTAATGAGAGTTGCAGTTCAAAAATCATTTTTTCAATAAGTTACTCTTATCGTCAATTAATTTGGGATAAAATCAAATTCAAACTTATAAATCGAGTTCATTCTTCCTCATATCTATAATACTTGTTGTACGTTTTTCAATTTTTCATGAATTCTATAAATACGCTTTATAGTTAAACGCAAAAATTACTCTATAACCACTACAATAAATGCGGCGAAAAAAGTGACTATTTTGACAACACAAATAGCAACTGCTTTTATTATTAAACACAAATTCTCATTTAAGACCGAAGTATCGGTCTTAAGTTTAAGACGGACCAAATAATGTAGTTATAATTTCGTTTAGCATTCTTGATTAATTTTGTTTTTGGAAAATTAAATAATGTTACATAGAATAACTATTTCTTATAATAATTAAGAGGGAATGAGTTACTACGAGGAGTAAATAAGTAATTGTCTCGGTCCAGAGAAAAGATCTAAACACCCTAAACAATTAATGCATGATGGTCCCAACGAAAGATAGACTACTCAAAAGTCATATTAATGTCACACCTCATTGCATTTTGTGTAACTATCCTAGTGAAAATAAAGATCATTTCTTTTACGAATGTCCTTTGATTGGGTCTATTATCCAAGAAATGAACATTACTAGCTATAATAATATTTTGTCAAATTATGATAATATTGCAAGTCAAAATTTTCTAATGAAGCTTAATTATCTAAAAGACTTAATAGCATTAAGGCCTGGAACAAAACTAGACATAAAGATCTCAACAATCCCGAGAAAGAAAAGTATGCTAGAAACACTTCTAGTAAGAAGGAAATCTGGTGGGAGGCACCTCGAAATGGTTTCCTAAAACTAAATTTTGATGGATCGAGAATAAATGGCAATAAAACTGCTTTAGGATTTTGTATAAGAGATCATAATGGTGCGTGAGATCGTGTTGTTAGGAGCAAAAAAGTGCGGATCTAATAGTATTCTTGTCGCAGAAGCACTCGCTTTAAAAGAAGATATTTTAGCCGTTAAACACTTAGGAATCTCTAAGTTAAGTGTGGACGGTGATAATTTATGTGTTATCAACTCCCTCCGTAACACTTGGCAGATCTCGTGGGAAATCTCTAGTATTATCAATGATGTGAAACTTGACCTTCATCTTTTCGATGAAGTGATAATTAAACATTGCTTCCGTGAAGCCAACAAGGTTGCTGACTTCATGGCTTCTGTTGGACATTTATGTCCAACTCTCTCGAGGTGGGTTGAAAGTCGGTGGCTTCAACTTACCTTACTCATTCGAATGGATGAGATAGGTTGGTCATATCCAAGAGGATCAACCTAGTTTCCTTATCTTATTAAAAAAAAAGTTATTGCATGATGGTCAAATAATGGTGTAGCAATGTAAATTTTCCAATAAAGTTTCCATGGTTTGGTGTAGCAAATGCTACACCTTCTTCATACGTGGGCTCGCCCATTATATATATATATATCAAACAACTTAAAACATAATGGTAAAATATTTTGGTTTTTTGGTTCTTTCCTTTTTTTATTAATTTTATGATTCGGATCGGATTTGTATATCCAATATTAAGAAAATCACAATCCACATCCAATCCATATTATTCGGAAAAAATCGATTCGGATATCCAATTTGAATAATATCCATATATTCGGATTATATTTTTCGAATTTCAGATCGAATTCAGAAAAAAATCTGTATCAATTTTTTTTCCTCATTTTTTTCCTCATCTCTAATACTTAGGCGCATTTAACCGATTGTAATACATGTAAATTGTATAACCAATTATATTAGGAAAACGTATAAAATAAAATACTAATTTTGTCTCCCTCCATACCAAAATCGCATCCACAAGCTATAAATAGTTCTACCCAGATTGTTTTTAAGTGAAGCTTCAAGGCTCCCTTTGGTAAAATCAATTGGAAAGGTAGATAAAAATTGAAAAGGTAATTGAAATCTGAAAAATAACTAAGGGGGCGTTTGGTTAGAGAAAGGAAAAGGGAAAGGAAATAAGAAAGGGTAAGAGGGGGAAAGGAAAGGAATTATCTAAAACTTAATTGGTTATTTGGTTACTATAAGAAAGATAACTAATGGTCCACTCACACTCACTCCTACCACGAACACACACCACCACAAACAACCACTTATCTACTGGCGGCAGTGGTGGAGGTGGCATGGTGGCGGTGGTGGTGGAGGTGTCATGGGTGTTATGGCGGTGGTGGGGTGTTATGGCGGCGGTGGTGGCGACGGTGATGGTGGTGGGGGTGTCATGGCGGTGGCGGTGGTGGTGGAGCGTTATGGCGGTGGTGGTGGTGGCGACGGTGATGGTCACGGCGGTGATGGTGGTGGGGGGTGTCATGGTGGTGGCGGTGGCGGTGGTGGTCACGACGTGATGGTAGTGAAGTGTCATGGTAGTGATGGTGGTGGGGGTGTCACGACGGTGATGGTGTGGTGGTGGTGTTATTATGGCGGTGGTGGCGGTGGTAGTGGTGGAGGTGGCGGCGGCGGTGGAGGTGGTGGTGGCGGTGGCGTCATGGTGGTAGTTTGGTGGTGGATATTGTGGTTGGTAGTTGTAAGCGTGGTGGTAGGTGAAGAAAGTGGTTGAAGGGTAACAAGGGTAATGAAATCTCATACCTTGGGGGGTGAGGGTAAGAAATTAGAAGGATTGAGGGGTAAGGGAGGGAGTTCAATTCCCTTTGATTGTGTCAAACAAACACCAACAAAGGGAATGAGTAACTTTATTTCCCTCTCCCTTTCTTATAGACCCCGAACCAAACGTCCCCTAATAAGTTAGCTGAAAATTAAGAACTGATAAGATAACTGATTATGTAAAATATTGTTTGACAAACTAACTGAAAATCTAACTAATTTTGAATAAATGACGTAAAAGTATATGATAAATTGATAATTATTTAATCACAAATTCCCATTTGTGACGGCGGTATCCGTCACACGTCATAAGCTTGTGACGGATACCGTTTCCTGTCACAAAATACCCATAAAAGGTGAGTGGGAAAAGTATAGATTTAAGGGGCAAAAAAGTAAAAGAAAATCAAATCAACTACATGTAATCTCAAATGCTACCCTAGGTAGTATTTCATTTCAGGTAGCTTATTTGATTAAATAAGTTACTTACCATACGTTTACGGAAAAATAAGGTACCTGTAATTTTGGTCAAATAAGCTACTTTGACCAAATCAGGTACCGGAAATAACTTGTCAAATAGAGCCTAAATTTGAACCGTGAATATTTCATCCAAATTAAATTTTAACCACTAGATTTCATCCATGCAACTGAACCTGCGAAAATTAAACCGAACCCGAAAAATCGATCGAAAATATCTGAATTGACAACCGATCGAGCCCTCGATATGAATAAATTAAATAGCACCCGAAACCTGACTGAATTCGAATCGAACTGAAACTAAATCGAATTACATAAAAGCCCAATGATACCCGAACTTAAACATATCCGAACTAATACTAACTGAACCGACTGAGCTGGATGAAAAATGTTTATTTTCAAATAAACACACTCAAATTTAGGTGTTTTTTATTGGTTCTTTATTTACTAATAGTATTATGAATTATTACCTTCAAATTGTTCAAATTGAAAAGAAGAAGACTTCACACACCCAAAAAAAAAAAGAAAAAAAAAAAAGAAAAGAAAGCAGAAGACCCATTTAGTTTTTACTCTCTCAACTAAAAACACTATGACCCTAAACTCAACTGAATTGAATTAAACCCTAGATCGTACCCAACTCGAAATAACACAAATCAATTAAAGTTGTTTACCAAAATGCCCCTGATTGAAATTGATTTTAAATCAAAACTAAGTTTAACCGGAATAAAATTGAACCGATTTTACCCGATCCAAAACTGAATCAAATGACCATTTACCAGCCTTAGTTGCCACGTTGTAAATAGGGATGTCAATGGGTAGGGTCTGGGTAGGGTCCAGCAAGAGCCGACCCGACCCGAAATAAAAAACCTTAGACTCATACCCGAGCCAGACCTTAAAGGGTTTGAAATTAATGGACCCATACCCGACCCTAATAGGTCTGGGTCCGGGTAGGGTCTACCCTAGGGTCCAATTTTTCTTAACGAGTCATTCAATAAAATGTACCAAAGTTCGAATTAAATTACAAAGTTTTGATTAAAGTATTACAAAGTCTTTGGTTATTTGGATCACTACCCGTACCCGGCCCTAAATTATACTCCCTCCGAGTCGGAGTAATGGTTCTTACTTCCTTTTTGGTACGAGTTTAGTGATGGTTCCTCTTTCCATTTGTAGTAACTTTTTTGTGGTCCAAAATCAATTCAGTGTGGGGTAGGGTGTTTTGTGTGATTTAGAATCATTTCCTTATTTTTTGTGCATAAAGGTAAAGGAACCATTACTATGACTCGGAGGGAGTATCATTTACCGTACCCAAACTCATCATTTTCATCAATTTCCTCGTTATTCATAATGGTTATTTGGATATGCGTATAGTATATTAATGATAACTAATAAGGGTCATCTGTTTGTGTGTATTATTTGGGTTATTGACGTTTGTACGTGTGTTTTTTCTTTTTCTTTTTCTTTTTTTTAATAAATATCTGGGGCTAAGGATCGGGTAGGGTCCCAAGACCAAGACCCGAACCCGACCCGAAGTTTTTATATAAGAGCCATACCCGAGTGGGTTTCAGAAATTCAGACTCCTATCTAACCCATTAGGATCCGACCCTAAGAGTCTGAGTTGGGTACCCGATCCACTGTCATCCCTAGTTGTAAACCATCTAATGAGTTGTAGTAATGATTCTGTTTTAACTTTGCAGATAGTTAACTTTTAGATAGTAGGTGCATGCAAATAAATAAAACGTATCTCACCTTGATTCCGTCACTAGTATTTATTTTCTAGACCAAGAAATAAGTTTTCTAGCTATAAAATGTCATGCCGAATCCAATTATGTCATTAATTTTTTTTAAAAAGTCCGTAAAGTAGAATTCTCACAAAGCTCTTATTGTAAGGTGGTTCTCACCGGATTTCAAGTCTATATATATATATATATATATATATATATATATATATATATATATAAATATATATATATATATATATATATATATATATATATATATATATATATATATATATATATATATATATATATATATATATATATATATATATATATATATATATATATATATATATTTATATATATATATATATATATATATATATATATATATATATATATATATATATATATATATATATATATATATATATATATAGAGGCCGGATCACGTGAGGCCGCCTATTACGGTGAGGCCGCCGAACCCTTACTATGTTGCACATGATTTTCAATGTTCATTGGACTAATTTCAATGGGATGGAAATTATGGGTCATTTATAACAATTCATTTGGCCCAAATATTTCCTTTATCTAAAAAAATTATCCATTTTGCTCTTTTTCTTATTTCGTGAAAGTTGGACTTAAAATGTTTGTTTTACTCACGAAATGTTTAATTTCTTATTTCGTGAATCCTAAACCTTAATTTGTGAAACTAAAATCTTATTTCGTGAAACTTAGACGTAAAATGTTTGTTTGCTCACAAAATGGATAATTTCTTATTTCGTGAATTTCGGACCTTAATTTGTGAAACCGAAACCTTATTTCGTGAAACTTGGACTTAAAATGTTTGTTTACTCACGAATTGTTTAATTTCTTACTTCGTGAATTTTGGACCTTAATTTGTGAAACCGGAACCTTATTTCGTGAACTTGGACTTAAAATGTTTGTTTAATCACGAAATGTTTAATTTCTTATTTCGTGAATCTTTGACCTTAATTTGTGGTACCGGGACGTTATTTCATGAAATTTGGAATTAAAATGTTTGTTCACTCACGAAATGTTTAATTTCTTATTTCGTGAATCTTGGACCTTAATTTATAAAACTGGGACCTTATTTCGTGAAATTTGGACTTAAAATGTTTGTTTATTCACGAAATGTATAATTTCTTATTTCGTGAATCCTAGACCTTAATTTGTGAAGCTAGAACCTTATTTCGTGAAACTTGGACTTAAAATGTTTGTTTACTCACGAAATATGTAATATTTTATTTCGTGAATCTTGGACCTTAGTTTGTGAAATCGAGCCCTTATTTCGTGAAACTTGGACTTAAAATGTTTGTTTACTCACGAAATGTTTAATTTCTTATTTCGTGAATCGTGGACCCTAATTTGTGAAGCTAGAACCTTATTTCGTGAAACTTGGACTTAAAATGTTTGTTTACTCACGAAATATTTAATATCTTATTTCGTGAATCTTGGACCTTAATTTATGAAATCGGGCTCTTATTTCGTGAAACTTGGACTTAAAATGTTTGTTTACTCACGAAATGTTTAATTTCTTATTTCGTGAATCTTGGACCTTAATTTGTGAAACTATAACCTTATTTCGTGAAACTTGGACTTAAAATGTTTGTTTACTACAAAATGTATAATTTCTTATTTCGTGAATCTTGGATCTTACTTTGTGAAACCGGGACCTTATTTCGTGAAACTTGGACTTAAAATGTTTGTTTACTCACGAAATGTTTAATTTCTTATTTCGTGAATCCTAGACCTTAATTTGTGAAACTAGAACCTTATTTCGTGAAACTTGTACTTAAAATGTTTGTTTACTCACGAAATGTTTAATTTCTTATTTCATGAATCTTGGACCTTAATTAGTGAAACCGTAACCTTATTTCGTGAATCTTGGACTTAAAATGTTTGTTACTCATGAAATGTATAATTTCTTATTTCTTAAATCTTGGACCTTATTTGTGGAACTAGGACCTTAATTTGTGAAAACTCGACTTAAAATGTTTGTTTATTCACGAAATGTGTAATTTCTTATTCCGTGAATCTTGGACCTTAATTTATGAAACTAGGGTCTTATTTCATAAAACCTCGACTTAACATGTTTGTTTACGCACGAAATTTATAATTTCTTATTTAAGCACTAATTAACCAACCATTTCAAGTCACCTAAATTAACCACTACCCCACTTCCCTCTAGATCATTCCGCGTCATTTTCCTATCAATTAATTAACCCAATTCCTTCACCTTGGTGTTTAATTCCCCTCTATCCAAACTCAATTCCTCCTCCACCAATATCACCTTCACCTCCACTCCTTTCGGTACCCTGTCACGTATTTTGGATAATACCTCTTTTACCACCCTACCAGGATCCGACTCCCCAACCAAAACCGGATTACGCTTTTTCAACCGAGACAGTATCCCCAATACTTTGTCCACATCATTTACAATTCTCGGGTTCAAGTACAAACTCGGATCAAGGACCCTTAATTCGGGTTGGGTCAGCTGAATAGCAGCCTTAACAGCTGGACTAGAAAACGAAGCCTCACGCATGACCTGACTAACACTCGGATCATCCAAAATAGAAACAACCAACTGCACAAGCTCCACTTTAACACCCAACAAACCCGACCCGAATTATGGTGTTGGGTCCACGGGCCCACAAACCCGACCCGAATTATGGTGTTGGACTGTTGGGATCCGGTCCAAAGCGACGCTAAAGCAGAGCTCTAAAGCACGACACTGTAACGGGTGAGAGGAATTCGGGTTAGAGCGGATGCATGCTCGACGGAACAACCCGGTTGGTGAACTGAGGAGTGTTGCAGCTACATCAAGCGATGTGGTTTGGGCGTGGTTTCGACGGTTGGCTTCTGATATTACGTGGGTTAGTACGGTGGATGATTGGAGTTGAAGAAAAAGAGAGAGAAATGAATACAGATGAATAAGCAGGAAAAAGTTATGTAATAAAATAATTGCACGTGGCATCATCCGATGCTTTCTAATATTCAGATCTAACGGCTTATAATAGGTCCAGCTGCCTCATCCTAAGGAGGGTGCCTCACATGATTCAATTTCTATATATATATATATATATATATATATATATATATATATATATATATATATATATATATATATATATATATATATATATATATATATATATATATATACTAGTTGCTACTCCGCGCGCGATGCGCGCGGAATTCCAAGGGACGTGATCCATCATCATGTTAATATTCATAGTTTCAACATATTTTTTTTTGTTTGGTTTTTGATATATTGAATGATTAACATATCCCAACAGAATGAGAAGTGGATTGTAAAATTGATATTGTCACGTATTTGATATTTGCGTTTGTGAAATGACCATTGCGCACATGATCCACCAAATTATTCGTATAATAATTTTTGGGTGAATTGATAAACACTACCTACATAAATTGTATTTTTAACAATTACTATGAACATAGTACTTTGTGTAAATTATGTGAACATAACTAAGACATGTATGTAATGTAGGAATAGTCTAGATGAAAACATATTTATAATAGATGTCTCATTCGTTAGATGTTGAAATAGGACTTACTCAAATTTTTCGATTATTTCAAAGGTATCATCTTTAGACTTACACAGTTTGTATATGGGTAAAGTCCAGAATTTATGTACAAATGCACAGTATAAATTGAACACGAGTATAACATATTTAAATGTACCAAAGCGCGTTACAATTTAATATATGATAATACGTAACATGTTTATTCTCATTTCTTCTCCGTTGTTATTCAAGAAAAGTTTCAACTAATAGTTTCTGACTACAGTATTTCAGCTTACTATTAAACATTATTACATTAACTTCATTGCTTTTGGCGTACTAATCTGATTTGTAATATGCGTCAACAATTGCAAAGTTGTGTTTACAACTTTTGTACATTGTGGAAAGCTCACGTTTGGGGTGTCAATTTGATCGGTTCCTTTACGTTTATGAAGGGTGCCAGCAGTAAAGAAGTACTACAATGTTTGGTTCAGGACTATACAGCAAACTATGACCCACATTATGAAACCGGAAGACACGACCATAAAAGAGGTCATCTCAATACCACAAAATAGCTATTACAAGATGTACACATACATCCTCCTGGAGAAGCCACCGAATTGTACTAATAAAGTTTCAACTAATAGTTTTTTACTATATTAGTTCAGCTTAGAATTTAACATTATTACATTAAACCTACCACTTTTGGCATACTAATCTGATTTGTAATACACGTCATCAACTGTCAATATATTAAAGGGGTCATCGTCATGGACAGTTGGATCATCGATATCTCTATTTCCCTCCATCCAACAATGGTAGATATACCTTGCGTCTTCTGTTGGTAAATCAAGACATTTACATTGGATCGAAAACACGCGACCCCATCTTGATCTGACTATTAACCCC
Organism: Silene conica; assembly: GCA_029255685.2. Lineage (NCBI taxonomy): Eukaryota > Viridiplantae > Streptophyta > Magnoliopsida > Caryophyllales > Caryophyllaceae > Silene > Silene conica. The sequence goes on along the minus strand of CM055312.2, from coordinate 81,976,653 downwards.
TCTATTTCTTCTTTCTTCACCTGGCTCTTATAATCAGCCGTCATCTTAGATGTATCTTTTCCAACTGCAAATAAAGAAGCCCACTTTCTGCACACTTCAGACATACTACGTTTGTCCAGATGATTGAGCCTCTCAAAAATGCTGAACATTAGCTCATCAGAACTGAACAATAGATGGTTAACTCGTTCGCCTATTGTTGTCTCTTTTAGCACATAGTGTGTCTTGAACAATGATTTAGATCTGAATTGCTCCTTCTTCCACCGTAGGTAGTCATTCTCAAACTCATGCTTGTCTTCTTTGTTAAAGTAGTGAACACCAGTACAGGACGGCATACCTATTTAGCTGTAGAAAATATACATTAAAGCTAAAGACTTTATAGAGTATAGACTGAGATTCAGCTTAGATCAATTCTGTGTTTATGAAGGGCGTCATATCTTACCAGCTTCGTAACATGACCAATACAAATAAGTGATACAAATATGCAATTTGGTCGCAATTCACTCCAAATCGCCTATGACTACCACATTTGAATAAAATTGATAAAGAGGTAGCAACAACAGCAACACGGCACTAAACTACCAGATTACTAAAACGCCAAAACATGAATTAGCAGTACAACTAAGAATTTTGGTCTTAATAAACTAACTGGCAACTATGAGTGTCATACTCCCTCCAATCAACTCCAGTCAAGTAGACCTACGAATGATGCACTAAACTACTAATAACAAAAATAAAATAACTCAAAGCAATACATATCTTCAGGACATAATGACAATTATATCAGCATTATTATCTTAGGCAATGCGACTAAATGCCATAACAATTCTGAGTAATTGAAAAGTTGGTTAAATGCCATGTTTCAGTCATTTGGAAACAACCCATCCATTGAAAACATAGGGGAGATGTTGCATACATCCGAACCCCTATAGGGGTACACGTCATTAAACTTTAGCTTGAGACTCGATATTGGAATCAGTCACTGCAATTTGATTGATTTTAGTAGTAACCTTTTGTGTTGTTCATAAACTGGAATGGTTAGGTGTTGTTGATTTGCTTAAGCTTTGCATTACAATGTTGTTAACACAAAAACCCCTCAGTTCCTTCGTCCTCACCCCTGACCACCCTCACCCCCTTCTCTGTAAGAACCTACAATTGTCAATGCAATGCAATAACATCCAAATTCATGCTATCTTACTTCTTTGCTCTGACCCTTCCAAATTAACCAGAAACCCTTGTATACTCACAATCAGAAGTACAGATCCAGTAGCCATACACATGCTTATATTGTTTCCTACTGTCAATGCTGATCATCACTCATATCTCAGACATAGGTATTAAATTCCCTTTTTTTTGCAGCAATTAACGTGTCTATTAACATCAACATAATTTTAGTGCAAGAGTTAATCCAGACCACAGCAACTCAATCAAGGAACATTAAAATCAATCAAACTAATCAAGCTAATTAATATTTCTTAACATAACTATTCTAATATATAATTTGTACTACAAATAATGTTTGTCAACATATAATCGTATCAATATGACAATTGGAGTTCAATGTACAATTAATTAATTCTCTATTTAGGATTAAGTACATTTAAATCCTAAAAGCATACCTTGATTCGAACAGATAAATGCAGGAAGACTGTTACGGTGTTTTGGAGGTGAACGAGGATTCGTCCAATGGTGATGAAGGACGTTGTTGGCAAGGGTGTTTGTTTTTTTAGACTGAGTACTGAGGAGGAGACAAATTCTGGAGAAGAATAGATGCAAAGAGGGTATAACAATGGGGTTTTGGGTTGTATAAAACGTACGTTTATTAGTTTATCTATTAATTAGTTATTTTTACCGGAAACTGGTCATTATCTGTTACAGATTTGTAAATTGAATAGTGTCGGAAAGAGGAGAACTGGTTATTTGTGAGATGAGACGGTATCTATCACAAACCTGTGACAGATACTGTCGTCACAAATGAAGTTTCACGTTTATTAATTTATTTAAAATACAACAATTTGAAACAATGAACAATATACATTATTTGGTAATTTATAGAAAGTCTAATGTAAATTTAACATTGGTAATTTGGGTATTTTTAGAAAGTTTAATGTAAATTTAACATTGGTATTTTGATTTCTCAAATCTAATTAAACATTTTTAAAACACATTAAGTATATGGAAATTTTAGGACACCAACATTATATTCTTCTGATGATTTACTCAAGACCGTAGTTGCGAACCTAAATCAAGGTTCTGCAGTCAAGAGCGTGAAGTTTCATCCTGCTACCAAGAAAGCATATTCCTTTATGATAAAGCATCTTACACAGTTTCAATGGTATTTTCAATAATTTTTTTAATAACTTTTTAAAACTTGTGCACAGAAGCATATACTAATATGCACTTTAAATATGAACGAAAGAAGTAATAATTTCTGACCCACAATCTTTGACGTAATAATAATGATTAATTCAAAGTTTCAAAATGAGGAAGTACGATAATAATGGGGCGTAAAAAGGAGAAAACAAAAGAAAGTAAAAAAATTAAGATAAAGTTAAACATAAAACTATTTATTAAGTAGCATGATCATGGAGCACCGCTCTATTGTTAATCTGAAAGGGTGGTTGTACCATCATAACCGTACTTTTGGTCTAATGACAAACATCTACCCATTTGAAGGAACCTTATGCAACGAAAGAGTTATGTTTGTAACAATAATATCAAATTGTTAACATGTTTAATAAGTATACAGGGTATTTGTCAGGTATTAACTCTTATAATTTGAAGATTTCTATTTGTTGTACCCTTTAGGTTTTGTAATTAGGTATCCTCTATTTTGTCCTGAAAGACGGTAGTTTGAATTTTGATTTCATCGATACTAAAATTATAGTACAAAGTTATCCCCAAATGGTAAGAGGGATCAACACTAAATGTGGTCAAAAGGAGAAAGGAGATCATTTTAGAATGCCGGAGTTAATGTACTCTGTATTAATTGAGCATGTTAGGTTAAGTTGATTAGTCGTTTTTTTTTTTTGACGTGAAATAAGTATTATGATGTTATGTTACGATTTTGTGTTTGTGCCTGGTATGGTACTACGTAGGTAAAGTTTTATATTTTTTTTTTAAATTCACACACGACCGTTAATTGGAAGAGGTGTAGTTAACTAAAATAATAAAATAGACTAATCCACATTTAAGGTCTCTTTAGACGGTGTAGTAGGTTAAGTTAGATAATGAATTTGAATGATACATATATTGTGAGAAGGATAAAACCGTATCAATTTAATCTGTTATTATACGAAGTTACGAAACATATGGAAATTACGTGTATAAGGGTAATGATTATGTATTACGTAATCACTAAGTAGCTAAAGCAATATGCTGGCTAGCATGTCACTCACCCTTCCCTAAACTCTTTGATTTAACCCAACTGTATTACATAATTACTACCACTAACTTTTACCTTCCAATCTTCATCATCTACACACCAAAACTTCCTGCACATTTACCATGAAAAATTCCTGTGGAAAAGTAATGTACTTTAACGAGGATGATAAACCAGAATTTGTTAATGAATATGTTGATTGGAAAAAGAAACAGTTCCAGTCGACGGCCCTATTTACAAAAGCAGTTGTTGAAGAGCAAATACCCTTTGGCAGCAGGCCTCATCACCCATTTCTCAGCCTTCCAGAACTTACTGATCGTGTTTTCAACAGACTGGATAGACTGGGGAAAAGGAACATCGCCGTGGTATGTAAGGCATTGGCAAGGTTGTATCTTGTTGGTACCGAAACGGGTAAAGTTCATCTGGATTATGATCATGAACTTGTGAGGGAAAATCGAGGGCACCAGATATGGGTGTCCAGAAATCAGAGGCTGGTGTCGATTACATGTTCATGCAAGCCAAGGAAGTCCAAAGTTAAGAAGAGGAAGGGATGTTACAGAAGAGGCAGCAGCTCGAAGGATGTGTATGTTGAGAAGTCTGGCAGCGAGGGGTATTATGACTCTGATTGCTGAGCCTGGTAATAAACTTTCCCGTCAACTTTATGAATAAATATAGGCATTAGAATCTAGTAATGTATATTATTATGTTTCTTCTGTGTTGATGGTATCTTAATTTCTACTCTGGAATATACTTGAGAAGAGCATGTGATTATAGCTTATGTGTGTTTTCTTATTAGTTTCGCCAGTATACAATCCTATAAATTAGTACAGACTCCAATGGTGTTGGGGTTCGTTGGTGATCTTCTATGTAAAACAACATCCTTGTGATGATGAGGTGATGTATCAAGTTGATGTGTTGCTGCTATATTGACATATGCAGCGATGGGCTTGATTTCAACAATATTGTGTACGATTTCATTGAGGGAGGAACCCAGGGACTATCATTGAACACCGTAGAAGGTGTATAGGGTTCATGGTCTTATACTATTGTAGATAGGAATTGTGGATCACTTTAAGTTTCAAAGTCATGGTCTTATACTATTGTAGATAGGAATTGTGGATCACATCAAGTTACTAAGCCAACACACATAGTTAAACATGTAATATAAATAGTTCATGTTGACATGTAGCTGTCAACTAAGTAGTCTTCATTGTGCATATTATAAGCACTACAACAGCAAAAGATATATTCTTTATATAGATAGGCTTCACATTAATGGTAGTTATTATTTCGAGTAGACACTGGTTTTCACGTTGGCGTAGACAGTACAGCAGTTGGGGATACTTACTTATCCTTCTTACATTTCCTCTTTGGAAGTGTTGTGTGTTGCAAGCTTACTGCCACATTTTTCTCCGAGTCAACAATTGTTAGATTACTTGGAGTCACAGGCTGATCAGTTTTATCAGCCTCATCAACAACTGTCGTAGACGTACGGTCGCTATGCTCAGTGCCATGAGCAGGGGTGGGATGTTTGATGCTAACATCCCCAACATCCTGGTTGTCCTGTGTGATCCCCACACTCTGTTGCTCCTCACTGATGTCAGTACGTATGCTTTCAGGACTTACTATGACACGCTTCATAGTCCACTGTAGCACATTGTTGGTTGACAGTGTATTGGCTGGAGCTACTTGGGCTTTGAAAGGCGTAGTATCAAGTAATCGTTTGAGTGTTGAAAAGGTTGGCTCGTCAGACTGCCAAGCAATACACCAGTTAATATTAGGAGTTTTATTACTTTGAGAATTAATTGAATTAAAGTTACACTCACATTGTGCTTCATATGAAATATATCAGACGCCGACATTCTGAATAGTTGTTCAGTGGTTTCTGTAAACACGGTAAAGGATAGTGTTCCAGTGTCATCTGATACATCGCAATTGAACGTGACCCTGCATTTCATGCGAACATTAGTGGTGGAATTTTCATTCTCTATTTTACGGAGGCTAGTATCAGTCTGTACTGATTCCTAGTTAAAATGTGTTGTGTAATTATAAAGTCCAGAATGACTATCAAATGATCAGGAGTCTTACTTCGGTTCGGAGGTGCAGTTAGATTTAGCGCAGGTGTCACAAGTGTATGTATTTCCTGGTTGTATGCTTGACCGCTTTGAACAATTTGAGCATCCCATGTATGCATTTATCTTATCAAAATCAACATCTGGGATTGTCACTTCTAACCAATGGCGCTCATCTTGCAAAGTCGTTTTGGCCTGATCATGGTAATAAGACACATAAGCCTATGTATTAAACAGCTGTTAACTTGTCACTCCTAAAAACTAAAATACCATAATTTGTGTTAATGTAATTACGCTGGTTTCGATGTTTGTCATTAGACCAAAAGTTCGATTATGATGGTACAACCACCTTTTCAGATTAACAATAGAGCACTTTCTATTATTTTCTCCTTTGTACGCCCCATTATTATCGTACTTCCTCATTTTGAAACTTTGAATTAATCATTATTATTACGTCAAAGATTGTGGGTCAGAAATTATTACTTCTTTCGTTCATATTTAAAGTGCATATTAGTATATGCTTTTGTGCACAAGTTTAAAAAAGTTATTTAAAAAAATATTGAAAGTACCATGGAAACTGTGTAAGATGCTTTATCATAAAGGAATATGCTTTCTTGGTACTATTGTGTGATATTTGCAACATTCTGTACTAATATATGACTGCTGACATGGTTCAGTTGTGAATATGGCGCAGGTAATTATGCAGTATTTTGGATACCTTTTTGGAACGGAGGGTTGAAATGGTCGTTGTAATGTCAGCTAGCACGGGCGCCTTCACACTTAAAACTCTGCTTTGTAATTTTGTCAATGCCATAATATGGCTAGCCATCCTGCACACTCATGTAGATCAATTGTAAGAAACAATACATTTTGTCTAGAAGGTATGTCGCTGCTCGTGTGAAGTTTAGTTTAGTACCATGCTTTGAGAGCATCAGCTTTATCACCATCAGGTGAATGAACAAAGACAGTAGAAGTAGATGTGGTCATCGAGAAGCCTGTTCCATTTTGAACTGTATTAGAATAGCACTAAATGTCTTACTGATGCAATCTATGTTAGTATTTTGAGAATTTGCAAAACATTAATCTACAGAATGCATTAAAAAAATATTGATCATGACCACCAGAACCTTTGTGCATTGATACTCTGAGGGCAGTTATACCAACTACCCTGAATTTACCAGGTTGTGGTATTAGTATAGTGCAGTCATCCTGCACGAGATCGTCCCAAACCGAAATGGACAGAGGTTGTGTAGTACTGCAAGAGCGTTAACATTAGTATCAGCAACAATACAATATTAGATGTCATCAATATGCAGAAAGATATGGAGTATAATTTTTCAAAGTACTTGGTTACAATCACCTATGGTCGATTACTATGATTTCACGCACAGTTGTTTCACGGCCCTTTGATGTGACAATTTTACGTGGCTGATCTTCTACAAAGAGAACAACACCTACTATATCTACAAGGCATTCGAGGGATGATAGTGAAAGGCTGATTATAAACAGCACCCATTGTTAGCACATGCAATATATGTAGATAGGTCGCGATTTTGAAATTTACCAAACATTTCACTGTAATCAGGTGCACGAGGTATTTGGGAAATTGGGCGATAATCAATATCAGCACATCCACTATCAACTTCAACAGGCATGATAATGGTACGTTTATTGAAAGACATCTGATAGTCCATCTCAGATTCATGTGATTTATACTCAGGTTTTATAGGACTTATGGTAGCATTTGATATTTCATATTTCTGATTGCGCTTTATAGCATCCTCATATATATCCACTTGATCAGCAAAAAGAGCAGCACGCATTTTGTTTCCCTGCTCAAAACATGTCGAGAAACCTACCTTATCAAAAACAGTATTTCATTTGTTCATAGATCAGATAGGTATATCAATAATCATAATCAATGAAGCTAACATAACAACAGTTTCACATCAATTTGTGCACCAAGAACTAACAATGTCAATAAAGGATTATAAATAGACAGTACACATGAAAAATAATGTATTTGAAAATTTAACAACATCCATTACTGTGTTATATTTTTAAACAGGATGACATCAATTGATGTTACTCACTTTGAAGATTGCATCTTTGTATAAGAGTAGTCTATGAGCAACTATGCAAGAGTATACAATGTGAAGAAATTCACTCAACGTTACAACTACTAATAGTTGGAGTATATGTATCTGTGTTGCAAAACATCCTATTAATTGTTAAGAATAGGAATGGTTCTTGACGTATAACCACTGTCAAAATCTCCTATTTTAGAGGAGTATACTAAATCATTTATAAATTAGCAGTAATTATATATGCATTAGTCCTGATACGAAGCCTTATCAATTGTCTAGAACATCATCCATATCATGGAGGCTGTCTGCAATGAGTTCTTGATATATAAGGAGAAGTTATCGGATTGGCATAAATGAGTTCAATTACCTTATCATCTTCGAATAACAAGCTTTGATATTGCACCTTAACAGGAGATGACTTCGGACGACGCTTCTCAACCACTCTCACATTGACTTTGTAGTTCTTGGCAGTGTCAGTTAACTCATTGAGGTAAACTTTCCGGTGTTTCATTCTGTTGCAGGAAGATAGTAATAAGTGTCTATTAAATACAATGGAATAAATTTCTTAAAAGAATATCTAATAGACTTATAACTGATATACAATCTATAAATTAGCATAATTAAATGATGCCTTAACACTATTGTTTTTTTCAGTTGCTAATGCCACCAAAAATTCAGAAATGCTTGGATAGAAATTCATACCTGGAAAAGCTGTGTTGGAAAGTCAGATATGTTAGATTGAGCAAAGGTATGGTGAAATATCAGATGGTTATTAATAGTGTATTTTTCTACATAATAAAGTTGGAGTGTAGTATTAGTGAAGGTCCATACCAAAATATGTACAGTGGTGGCTGTTGAGAATATGTACTATGCACAGTTGTTTGCGTGAAGTTGTCTAACTTGGTACATTATAGGGGTATGGTGTATGTACTAACTTTGCATGATTTAGGGGATTGTAAATTTATCAAATCTGTATTATCATTGTAAATAATAACGTAGCAACAGGAAATATGAGGTTAATAATATGTTTTCTTATACTGGACAATGCTGTCATTTTTTTTTCCATGGCTTGATTAGTTTGTTGTGAATGTCTGAATGTAATACACAATGTGTATTCCCAATTACCATTAGATGCAATGAATGTACATGAATTATGGATGTTACTATATAGTTCTGATTGTAAAATTAAGTAGTTAATCAGCTGTTGTGTGGACCAAATAGATGCAAGTAAAGAGTTATACTTGTATGGATTTATCATTACTTAGTTACTACTTACATTTGATAGTAATTGTGCAAATGAAAATGCTTGACTACAATGCACGAGCTACGCTTAACATTACATTCGACACCATTCTCCGAATTTAATTTCTGAATCAGCGACCGTTTGATACGAATGGATTTTTAAATGGCCGTCTAGCGACATATTGGATATCAGTACCCTGTAGAACACTATAGCATATGACAATTTACAGATGCATAATTAGTTGTTAAAATTTGTCAACAATATTCATCATCGGTTGTTATAAGCAGCAAAACAATGATCCTTTGCGTTACAGTACATCCAACCATTGATGCACACAATGTAATGACAAGCTAGGTTGGTGTAATAACACAAATGTCTTTGGTTAAACTACATACATCCTGCCAATGCTGTAAACAGTTTGAGATGTTGTAGCCAAATAACAGAAGAACGGACACAAGGCCAGCTACCATTAGATGCTATATAATACCTGCAAGCCTCAGAACTTCAAAAGAAACCATGTTTCTGATACAATTCCTGTTCATATCGGAACTATTAGATGCAGTGATGACAGTAACTTTGATCGCTTCCCTCACTCGCGACAGTGCGACATAAAGCTGTCCTGGTGAAAAGCAGTGTCTAGGAAGGTAGACAACAACCCTGTCTAACGTCTGGCCTTGCGACTCGTTGATTGTCATTGCGAAACTAAGCTTGAGTGGAAACTGATTGCGCTGAAACTGAAATGGGTAGTTTGAAGAGCTAGATGGGCGCATCTTGATGCGAGGAATGAAGACATGCTGACCATTATAATGACCACTGGTTATAATACATTCGACCATATTTGGGGTAAACCCTGCACATATCAGCCTTGTACCGTTGCATAAACCTGCAGATGGAAGGAGGTTTCTTAATAAAATAACTGGAGCGTCCTTCTTCAATACCAACTCATAGGGACTCATGCCACCAGGACAGAGTTTGTTTATAAATTCTGAAGGGTATACGTTGCAGTTATCGGAAAGCACTGTATCAAAACACTTGTACGTAACTGCTTCACCAGGGAACTTCTTAATCATGTATGTATTTATATCATCGACATCCTCATTCATAGGTGTAAGTATGGAACGATGAATAAATATATCAACCCCAATACCGTTGAGGTCGACATCTGGATATACAGTATCAGCAACTATACTTACAAGATCTGCACCTAATTCAGTTGTATCCAGAACAATTCCATCAGGCAGTTCAACCATCTCAGTCTCGCATGTCTGGAGTTGACCGTTTCCAAGGGATAGCAAAAAATCCGAAAAATGTGGATCAGTTTTAGCCCTTACATTAACAGTTAGTCTGAATTTGATAAACTGTGGCCAAATATCAGAAGCAACTAATGTAGAATTAACCAACTCACGAATAGAATTTTTTTGTGCCACTGGTAGAACCTGGCGGAAATCTCCACCAAATACAATAAGTTTGCCACCAAACAACAAATTAGGATTGCACAGATCTCGCAGGAGCTGATCTAATGCCTCAATACTTTCCCTTCTTGCCATAGATGCCTCATCCCATATGATTAGAGTGGATGCTTTTATAAGAGCAGCAAGACTACTTTGCTTGGGCACGGAGCATGATAAAGAAACATCCAAATCTAGAGGAAGTTTAAAACGTGAGTGGGCAGTCCTTCCTAACGGGATATTGGCTGCTGCAATACCCGAAGAAGCAGTAGCAAGGAAAATTTTACCCATCAGCCTTATTTCTGCATACAAGGCATTGTATAGGTATGTCTTACCAGTCCCCCCTGGGCCATCTACGAAAAAAGCTCCAGGTTTATTATGCGTAGCATAATCAGTTATCATGTCAAAAGCTCTTTGCTGCTCTTGGTTCAATGATTTGCGACACAAAACACATTCATTTGGTATTGGTGCATTGAGTGCATCAAGTGTATCCTGTGATGTTCGGATCTCTGCATCTTGTTGACCTAGCAAATCTGATAAACCAAAACTTTTTAGAGTCCTGCCCATTGCTTCAACTTGTTGCTCTAATCGTTGCACAGTAAGGACCCGTGCAGCGTATGGATCGCCTGGATGTTCTTGACTGTAGTCTTCTGACAATGAACTATAATATTTTTCCCACAATGCTCTTGGATCCTTGGGCTGACAAAATATTAACAAAGTTGCAAATAGGCGCCGCAAGGCAGCTGGCATTTCTACTTGTTTGGCCTCATCTAGACACAGTTCTACCATATTGTCATCCTTAATAAGTTGCAGTTTCAACGCAGCTTCCTGGAACGTAGCACATTCATAACCATTGACTGTTCTCAAGTCTCTATACGATTTTGGAGCAGACACGTGTGTCAACAACAAACGCAAGAAGTAGCGCTCTCCTTCAGAGGGTGCCACAAAAACAAGACGAGATATTGTGAATGTTGTTCTCTTACGTTTCAACCATATTCGTTGAAATGAATCCCATCGGTAATGCTCAACGAAACTCCCATATAGATGTCTCCAATTTGGATCTACAGCATTCTCACTATTCAACCTAAAGAATTCGGTCAGCGGAGTCCTGACACGTTTTTTGTTGGACACGACATGGGTTAATCTCTCATGAGGCCTCATCTGTATTGTTTGCATACCTTCTAAATGAATCGGCAACACCATCACTGCAGGTTGCATTTCAAACAATTCAAACCCATAGATACGCCAGATTGCTTCAATAGGAGATACCCATCGGCCAGACTGATATTGTTCTATTTCATCAACCAGTTTGATCTCCCCTTCCCCCGCTACGTTGAATGATATCCTGTCATGCCCCTTATAAACATACTTATACAGGTACTTCACCACCTGAATAGTTGAGCAGACCTCAACATTAATGTGGCAATCGAAAAGGTCTAGCAAATATGGGTTGTACGGAATCACCCAGCGATTGTTAAGCATTTCACCTCTCACGGGCACAACGCCAGCCGTCGGCATACGTTTTTACACTGGACAACCGTCATCATTGTTGGTTGTCTCAGATACGTATGGAATCGGATAAAAGTACTTGCACTTGCCCGGACTGCTTTTATGTTTCATGCACGCACACTCAGAATCTAGTTTCCCACATGGACCGTGCATCATGTGTTTTATCACAGCTGCACGCAGATTCGCATTTGACCGAGAAGGGATTTCAGCAGATACGAATTTGTTGAAATCAGCTGGACAGTTCATCCTGCCACCAACTTTCATAATTACTAAGAAATGGGCATGAGGCAACCCTCTCTTCTGAAACTCGACTACATATACAAATGCAGCAACTTCCCCAAAAATTTTTTCATCAACCAAATTTTTTTTTAACAATAACAGTTTAGCTCGAAATACTCTAGCAACGATATCAGGACGATTTTGAGCCTCTTCTCCAGGTGCCAGTTCATTTTTTATTTCAGGCCAATTTGAATTGCATGTCATAGTTATAAAAAAATCTGGTTTTCCGAATCGCTGAACAAGAGCCATTGCATTTAGGTATCTCCTCTTCATGTCTCGAGGGCCACCAATATATGTTGCTGGGAGGATGACGCGCCGCCCTACATTTGATGCGCACTGTTCACCAGCATCAATGGTGTCAAGCAATCCCTGGTATAATTCAGATCTGATTGTATCTTGATTATGCCTAAGGTAATCTTACCGGGTGTTTTCTAACTTCACATACATGTCAACGATATATTGCTGTAAGCATCGCCCAGCTCTCAACATCATATTTCCTGGTCTATTTTGCAGTTTATAACAATAATACTCACGACATGAAATATTTCGATCTTCTGAATTCTCCCGACAAAAACTCTCTGAAATAATGAAAAATTCATTACTATTGTATTATTACAAAAAATGAAGTCAGTAAAAAGTCTATTGCAACTACCATTCAGACTTTAATGAATATACATGTATGACTTACGTTATGCCTCTGCATCCAAAAGAGTATCAGCGTCTGTGAAGCTAGATGGAGGCGGCGTTGAACTCTGTACAACTTCTTCTGTTTTATTTTTGGCAACGTGCTTCTTGAGCCCTTGTCGCCATCCACATTCCCCTTTGGGAAACAACAACGGGTACTGCAGTGGATCATAGCAGCCATAATAATGCATGACTCGATGCGAAACCTCCCTATGGCTAGTAACCAATATGTGAGGTCCATCAGTCTCACTAGACGTAGAATCGTCAGGCCAGATTGCAGCAACCTCGTCAGACGTAGGAGCATTGCTTACACGCTGGTCTTGGTTAGGATTTTTTGTGATGACTATCTTAGTGTTGGTAGTAACAGTCACATCTTTCAAGGATCGGAAGAAGCGAGCATATGGATTTGTTTCTGTTACATTCATTAATATATTAATGACAGCTGCATCGAGTTCTTTGAAACAAGCTGCACGATTTGCAGCTTCGTGCAGGCCATCATAAAAGTACAGTTGTAGGAATTTAGGGCGACTGCCACATGGAAGTAGGTCTGGTACATTGTGGTACATTTGACCATGAAGTTTAAAAACATAAATACCTTTAATCGTCTGTGATTCGATCTTCCCACCAATGGATGTAAACGCAAACAAGTTATTATACAAGCGCGCAAACTTTCGAAAATACACTGCTGTTGGGTCTGCTGAGGTGTACAGCTTGGTTAGTAGGGGTGGAAATGTACTGGAAGGCAGCACAATAGCTCCATTTGAACAACAAAATGTTTTGGATTCATAGATCATTCTCTTTGCAAAGCATTTATCACATGATGGAACATCCGGCAACTTGAAGGGGGAACCAACTAATGGTTGACCAATCATAGCAAGTGGTAGACCTAATATCCAGGATACGAAGTATTATATACCACTCTAAAAAAAAATAATATGCATATCACTACCATTCACACATTTACCAGGCTGTGGTTTTGGGCGGGGTTTCTTGCAACGCTTTTTTGGTGGAGCCGTATCTGATTTTGCTAACGTACCCCTAAATTTAGACAACAAAAACAATATGGTGCTTACATTATATAATAATACAAAGTTAATTAATGTAACAAGCATTGCTACACTACCTCGCTTCGCTGGTTTCTGCTTGTATCTGAGTCCTACACTTGCGTTTAGTCTTGCCAGAACCAGGTACATTAGCGTAATACGGGAAGCTGTCATCTGTAAGCAACAATGTCAATAATCATATTAAATATACATTTAGTATAATAGTGTTCGCAAACATCATTATAGTATAGCGACGTACCCATCGAGCAATAAATTGTAGAGAAATCAATCCTCAATGTAACCCAGAAATATCCAGCCCTCTGCCTAACAAACACCACAAAAACATCAGAATCACATTGACAAGTATCAACTACCAATTAAACACAAAGTGACATATAAAATGTTCACGCACTTGTCTAGCTAATTACAGAATAACATCAATGACGTAAATATTATATTGCAAATAGTAGATTGTTTGAAAATATAACATGACATGCTACATTAGATGTAATGTAAGTTATGCAAGTATTGTATGATTTAAACACACCTTATAAGAAAAAGATTTCGATGTTCATTCATCCATAAAACATAATGACAATTAATACATCAAAAGTCTATAGTAGATAAGCAACTTACAAATTAAAAAGGTCATATGCTCTAAGGCAACAAACATAACCACTCCTAAATAGATACGAAGTTATGCAATTATTTATGTCTGCCTAACACTAATCTGCAAAACATATCCATATTCCAAAACAATAGGTTCCATGCCATCTTCACTGAAACTTTGCAGGTTTGTAGAATACGCTTCGGTCGTTCACATACTTAGTAGATGGATCTTTCTTGTTATTCGAGGAGATATAGCTATGAAGATCGGGTAATTGTGACCTTGTTTTCCTTTTTTTGGGTGGTGGTGGTGGGCACTTCTGCACTGGAATCAAGAAAGGATCGCTCCTTGGTGTGATACAACCCTCTTCATTCAGGGTCAAAGCATCTGGATTCCCATCCTGGATCCCTGAAGTAGCTCCCTGAGATGTTTGCAAATGCTTTTCAAGTTTAATGACCATGTTCCTCGCACACTCACAGGTCAAGGCAGCTAATTTCACCTCCTCAGGGGCATAATTCGCATCAATTAAGTCAATATTATATATAGGGATCAAATATTGGATACTTTTAAAAGCAAGTGTTTGCTCTGATGTATATCTCGATGAGGCTAACTCACCAACAATATGAGTAGGACCACATTCAACTCCTTCACGAGTTATAGTTAACCATGATGTAAACACGAAGGGGTTTGCTCTAATGTAGTTATGGAGCTACATTGTATAGGGAGTCTACCAGCAACAATCTGCAAAAGGGACACCATGTCTAAAGAAAGGTTTTGGACATGAAATATCTCAGGACAATCGAATTCTTCTATCAATGGAACTTTTGGATATCCCTTTGTTAATCGTCTTAATTCTTCCTGTTTCAACCTCCAGAGATTAGCACACCTGTGATGGGATTGTTTTAACGCAGCTGTGAAGTCTGCAATATATATATCGTACTTTTCTATCAGGTCTGTAACAGCTAATCGTGCTGCCTGCTCGCACAAAACCTCAAAAACAGATGACACACCACCTATGTAAACATATTCCTCTTCAGCCAAATCATATTTTACAGTGACAGATGCATTGTTCTGCCCTCCACCATACAGATCATAGCGTGGTCCCTCAAACCCCAGCAAACTGGTTATCCTATGGAGCAAGGGTCGAAAAGGGATTGATATTTGTATAACTGGCGACGGCATTTCCTGGAGATACGGCATCTTAAACCAAATTATACATACAATCTTAATACATAAGCATATAGAAATTTCATAAACTTTTAAAAGTTTGAAAACTATATTACTATAGGTTAAAGAACAATCGCTGCAGTAACAATTAAAATTGCATCCAAATAAAACTATTTACCATATCAACTACCACACTCATCTTATATAACTTTCCAACATATGTGCATATAAACTTATATGCTTTCAAATGAATGTCATCGTAGTTTTACTACGTAGATAGACACATGTAATGTAAATCGACACAATAAATCAGAAATAATGTCTTTAAAGTGTTGACCTATATAATTATACTATGTCATTCTACTAAGGCATCAGCATGTAAGAAAAGTAGACTAATTTCCATTAAACAATTAGAGAACCAGGTCAACCAAAATAAATAACAAAGGAAACAACATCTAATAATGCAGACCTTTTAGTTTCAATATTATGGAATGTATGCTAATAGAAGTGTCTTATTTCAGAATGAGAAATGATGTAAGAATGATTTCCTATGAAGGAATATATATAATATTTACTAACATAATTGTCACAGATGACGTCAAATAGGTATGGTTTGATGACATAAGATTGCAGGAAGTCAAAATGTAAAAAGCAAATAAGAGATCAGTTGCAAGTATGGTTAAGAAGATATGGGCGTAGGACAAAGTCAGTTATAATTGGCGCCAAGTTTAACATATAGACGGCTGCCTATCTAGTACAGTCTGTGTAATAGTGATTTGCTGTATAGAGTTATGGTTGCTTAGTACTATCAAGTGGAGTGTAGAATTCCTGTTTATTAAAATAAGAAACTATAACATCCACAATAACTTTTAAATATGTGTAATCACCTAATTAGTTACAAATAACATATCGTGTCATATTTAGTCTTGTACTTATCATTATACGGAATTTCCGGCCGGACATAAACTTCCAGGTTGATTACTATATACCTATATTCATACAGCATCGCTACATTAATTATATATTCGTTGAGGCTGAATCCACAATGCTAATGGCAGACACTATTCTAAATAACAATACAAAATAATTCATTTATGGTATTACATAATCAATATCTTATATCAGCAATGCTCGCAATGCTGGATGTTATGACAATACACCGAACTAAATACTTAACTCGACATAAAGACTGAAGTGTAAATAACATCATAATCAATAGATATAACGAGATTCAACATATATAATATAGTATCAGAGTGCGTACAACACTATGTTTTTCAGGCCTTCTTCCGAATACAGGAGTCTGATACATTAAGCAAAAAAGTACTCGCCATCACGCAGATACAACTTCAGAAACACAATACAAATTCCTAATTTGGCAATGCTAAATGAGTACACAAAAACTGTTAATCTCCAAAAAGTCAAAATTTGAATCGTTCCCCAAATCAATCATCTGAACTGCGACTTGGTGCAATTTTGTATGTGACAGGGATCCGGCCTGCTAAACAATGGACGACATTGTCAGGACTTGCAAAACGGCCACTCCTTGTATGCTCTGTGCGATCAGCTGGAACAATTGTAGGAATATAGTCAAACACACAGCCTACTGCAGTTTCATCTCGCTCAATGAGGGTGTTTGAAAACTCAGGTTCGTTGGAAATCTCATAAACCCTTTCTCTTACAGTTAAGTAGCTTTCTATCTCTAATTTGCATAACAATGCAGCCATCTCTGATTTGAAAGATTGATAATTAACATCAATAACCTCAAGATTATAAGTTGATATCAAATACTGGACAACTTTCTTAGCCAAGCTGTTTTTAGCACCATCAAGTGTATCACAACATAATCCAATAAATATCAAATTCAAACCAGAACTTGATGACGATCTGATAGTGATCCAAGAACTGTACTGACCATCACCATGCCTGATTGATTCCAATGGTGTACACTGGACTGCATATATCTTGACAATCTTGCTAAGGAGGGGCATATAATCAAGATAAACATGTGTAATGCTCATAGCATCATTACATTTTTTTCCCTTTAGACTACATTCAGCGCTCCTCCCGACAAAATTATGCAGCTCTCTCCGCTTCAGATTATAAAGCTCAGTACAACGCTCTAGATCAACACATCGTTCAGAAGTAAGATCCTGAACGACAATAGCCCATCATCTGATAACATCATTGACAACTTTCTTTGCCGCAACTTCACAGGACTCCTCAATTGTATCAGCGGAGCCACCCACATAAGTCAGCTCCATAAATCCAGTAGTCCACATTACAACATTTGTCTTCACCACCACATACACGCTGTTTTTAGACATATCTAACATATGGTATACAGGTTCCGGAAAGTGTAGTATAGCCGCGATCTGTTTCAGAAGAGGATGAAATGGAAGAGCAATCTGCGTTGGAGGAACTTGCAACATCTGTAATCTTTGTTTAAAAAACGTGGTCACTAATCGTACATAGGAATAAAAACAGAGCAACAAACGAATAATATTAACAATTAGCATGTAAACCGAATTATCCTTAGTTAGAGTTCAGACTATAAAAAAAATATGTCATTTAAGACTTACGATATACAAAGAACTAAGACTTTTGCTATAATTTATTCATAAGTGACTATTAGATATATAGAAACTGAGGTATGTTAAGCATCAATTACATTGATATCCTTGAATTTCAGAAATAATCTTGATTAGCTGTGAGTATTTCAATGTGAAATAATCGTCATAAGATGGGATTGTGTATATCATAGGTGTATATTATATAATTTTAAAAACCCTTAAATTAAGCAATAGTACAATAACTACATTACCTATAGAATAGTACTATTAGGTATGAGTATGGGTATGGGCATGGTTGATAGATACGGTTCATGTACAAAAATTAGTTGTTAAATATGTACTTTATAACTATTACAATATATGAATGATGATGTGAATATGACTACTAAGGCAATGTAACTTATATGATAAGCAAGTTAATTATGTATAAAGTAAGTGTCAATCATTGCAATTCCACTATGACATTGTGTGTAAAGATAGATTATGAAGAGGTAGTTTGAGTTAATATCCGTATTTACACAACAACAGGAAGAAATACAGGTAGAGCATCGACAATACATAATTTGTACTTCTTGATATCATATGTGTGTGCGAGCGTCTAATCTTCACCGTCCTCATCTATTTTCGCATTCCGTCTATCGTAAACCTATCAAATCGGTTATAACCTACAATACCTAAACAATATGGCCTTATTCACCGATTAAAAGAATACAACGTATTAATTAATGATATGTTGGTGTCGATGACTATTTAATTAGCAAGTTATATACATTTACTTGTCAAAGAAGAAGTTTAATCAAATCAAATAACATAAAGCCACAAAAATTGGGTCAATAGTGAATACAATTACTTATGTAGATTTAACTATATCATTGTGTATCATTTTAGTAAATAGGAGCAGCTTAAGTTAGTGTACTCATTGGTTAAAAATCAATGGCTATTTAATTAGCTAGTTATAACCTACGGTACCTAAACAATATGGTCGAAACATAAACTACATAACTAAGACCATCCCCGAGCAAGGTCAATTGTTTGCTTGGCTCAAGTTAATTACAATTAAATGAAAATTAGAATTGACATAATGGTGTTGAGAGTCAATTCGTGATCTAAGGTGGAGTAATTTGGCCCCTTACATGGCAAACTTTCATTGGTTACAAATTAGAAAATGGAATCTAAAAAAAGTTAAAATTATTGACTCGATTAAATCGATTTTCTGCTTGGAATGGTAAAAGAGGGTCAATGTAAATAAAGTAAGATTAGTGTTAATACGTTGTTGACTTGATTACGTTAATATTTTGCTCAATGTGGTGTACAAACATACACTCATTATTAGAGCAAATTTTTTTAAAAAACGGTCCACATTTCTAAACCACATCCGATCCCGAAACCACAATATAAAAATCCTATAGTTATGATTTTTAATAAAACTGGTAACCGAACTGCAATTTGTAGGGTTGAAACTGGAGAAGTGGTGAATCTCATTTATGCAAAACCAGTTTCCGGATTTTAAATGGGTTTAATAAAAAAAAATTTAAATATACTTTAACTCTAACTAAATCTTAAGTAACTACATGTTTGTCCATTAATGAGATGTTTTAATCGCATTTAATCTAAAGTAACTACATGTTTGTTCATTAATGAGACGTTTTATTCGTATATTATAGATATATTACGTTGTTTCTGTTTCATTCGGACCTATAATAATAGTCTTTAGTAATCATATTTCAATTTATTTTGTGAAAGGAAAATAAACGAAGGGTAAACATATGACTCTGATTGACGGAATACAACATTTACAATAATATCATACGAACAGAGAACATATACGGCGTTACTTTACATTGATTATCTTGAGACGTAATTGTTACAATCGTTAAACAGAAAAATAAACATCCAAAAGCATTTTACAAACATAATTATACACATTACAATTAAATCATGTATAAATGTAAATGCAATTTACTGTACAATATATACCAAGTATATTAAGAACATCACAAATTGCAGTGATTTTACAAATGAATTCACAATTCATTGTACCAGTATAACCACCCCCAACACATGCATGACTCTTTGCCTTCTTCATACATTCCCTATAAAGATGTGATTAGACATAACTATTCACTATTTACACCTATAAGTGCCATTGAAAACAGTAAACATTAACCTTTCACTGACAAACCTTTTCATCTTCAGAAAATCCTGCAAAATCAAACGCCATTTGATCTACAATGACAAAATTCTGCAAGGAAAATATGTACTCAAAGGAGAACGATAAGGAAGATTTTAAGAATGGGTATGTGAACTAGAAAAAGGAGCAGTTCAAAACAATCTCTCTGTTTTCAACAACAACTGTCCAGAAGCACACACCGTCTGGCACCAGAAGTCATCACCCATTCCTGAGCCTGCCTGAACTTACAACCGATGTATTTAACATGCTCAATAGAACAGACAAGCGAAGCATGGCCGAAGTATGTAAAGCTTGGGCCGGTCTGTTTTTGGTTGGGAGAAATACAGCAAAGGTTGGGTATGATTATCAGCGACAATTGGCAAAGGAGAACAACAATGGCATCATAAGGGTAACAAGAGGCAACAATTTAGTTGCAGTGTATTGTTCCTGCATGTATGCCAAGGACAAGAAGCAGAAGAGGATAATACATAGAAGGGTTGAAAAAAGTCGCAAGGCTGCACGTTTGGAGGAAATGTCCGAAAAAAAATACAATGATGAATAGGGAAGCGAAGGATACTACGATTCTGACTGTTAATGTCATAGATAGGTAGTTGTCTAGCAAACAGCATGATGTTTGCAATTTTCTCGACAATTAAGTATAGGGCCTATCCCAATTCAGATCGTAGTCTAACAAATCTTTTTTTGTAAAAACACCAAAAAAAAAATGGTGTACTGATAATGTAATTAGGATTTAATCGAGTATAATATTTCATTCTGTCTTGTTCAATATCATGTTCCACAATTTCACAAGTTTTTTGTTCACATAACGAAATTAATCATTTCTGCACAGCTTATTGCATCTTCCTAATATTATGTATCAATGCCTGACCATACACTAAGGCCTCTTCTTATAGCATTCTCGGTTGCTGTTTGTTGTCCGTCAAAGGCCCAGGCTCTGATTCCTCTGATTCGAACATTTCAAAGTAAACATATGAGCAACACTTTATCCAACCAATTCACTGATTCTTAACAACTACTGCAGGATGAAGCCTACCCCAACTTGAATGTCCTGGTTGCCAGATGTAGGCGGAGACGTATGAGGTATTGGGATAAATGCAGGTGTTGATGGTGCTATTTCATTATACATACTGCTTAAAGGGTTCATAATTAAACATAGTTAAGCTATATATACCTAAGAGTGTTTATTTGTGACACAACTATCACCAAAACAAGCAGCGTGTACATAATGGTCAGTGCAATATGTTATTGCTATTAATATGTCCGATAAGTCAACAGGGTTGTAGTTAACGGTCCGCTACCCTGATAGTTACCAACATTCCGTCAGCAACATAACACTTCTTATTTCAATGAATATGACAACACCGTCTAAAACAGCACATCACTAGTAGAAAATCATTCATTTGCGACTCCTTATTTGAGGCGTTTTTGACAAACAGCAGCAAATAGAAAATTAATTTTTCTTTTTTTTTTTTAGAGAAGAAACTTATTTGAGGCGTTTTTTTAAAAGCCCGCCTCAAATAAGACATATGCAGCGTTTCTCTAAATAACGCCTCAAATAAGGAAACCCTAATTTAAGAGAAAAAGGCATCTGGTATCACAAATCACAACTGCATTACTCTATCTTTCTCTCAAAGCTCTAATCTCTGTATAAGTCGAAACTTCTTCAACGCCATAGATCTCAGTCCATCTTCCCCGTCGAATTCCTCTACATTCAAATCCACTTCGTCAACCGTGTCCAGTAACGATGGTGATTTTCTTTCCTTTTAATTTGTTATTATTATTACGAATTGTTTTTCATTTTTATTATTGTTTTCAATCAATTAGTTTGGCATAAAAATGATTAACGTTCTGAAAATAAGCCCTAAAATTTATTCGTGTCTCTGAATCGTTAGGTAAAATTGATTGATTTTCTGGTTTTATTTCTACTTCACCCACAACTAAATCTGGGTTCGTTTAGGGCGTAATTTATTACATGTTCAGAGGGGAAGCCTTTGCGGATTTTCTAAGTCATAACAGCATTCAAGTTGGAGATGTCTGCATCTTTGAGGCTCTTGATTTATCCTGTACCAGTCTCTCAGTCTCCGTCCTCCGGACCAGTGGCCAGTAGTATCTAGCACTAGCATCAACTGCGTGTTTGCAACTTTGCATCTTATTATGTATCAAGATTTAAGTTCTTCTGTACCTGCAGTATCTAGTTCTTCTAGATCAGATATTTTCTCCAGAAATTCTCATGGAATGACTAGGAATAACATGACTCCTAGACCATCTAATTTGACAAATGCTGAGATTTATTCACTGCAATCTTCAAGGAATCAGACACCTAGAGGCTCTAGTTTTAACCATAATGATTTTTACTCCTTTGTGAATGGTACAGGTTTGAGTAATGGTGTAAGCCCTAGAACTTCTAATTTTGGAAATTTTGGATTTGATGAGGAAAGTGGTGGTGCTGGTGTTGTTGGGTCTAAAGGGGTGAATGTGAGTGGTGGTGGGTACCCAGCTCCGCCGAAAGCTGGGATCTTTTGGCCTGCAGCAGGTCCAGGAGCGAAGAAAAAGGGTGGTGGTGGTGGTGGCGGCGGTGCAGGTGAAAAGGATATTCATATGTTTGTATGGAGTTCAAGTGCATCTCCTGTGTCAGAAGGTGGTCTTCATGTGTTCAGAGGTGGTGCTACTGGTGGTAATGATTATGCTCATGATCTTGGTGGAGTGGCTAACTCTAAAGGTTTGCTCTTTTACTTTTGTGTGCACCACTTTTGTTTAATTTAATATCCTCATGTTTGATTTATGTTAATATTTTAGGCCATTCTTTGACTTTATTTACGAGATGTGTCGAAATTACTACCCTACTGATATAAAAAAAAGTTTACGAGAGTATGAGACGGTTTTATGTATACGATCAAGCGATTTAGTGTTTTAGTATTAACAACTGTTTCCAATACGACTTGTACAAAACACGAAAATGGACGTGTTTGAATGTTTGTCAGGTTGTATTATTTGTTGCTGTTTTCTTAACAAATGACAGAATTTTGGGATTAATTTCATGTGATTTTGATATATTATCCACAATAGTGATACAATTAGCGCTATAGCTTAGCAGCCTGGCACTATAAAAAGGCTAGGTTAAATGCTAAACCAGCTCAGTTAACCAAGTGATTTTGATTCTTAAAACAGTGGTGACCAAGATGCAGCGATCCCGCTAACCGGAACGTGAATTCTGGCTAATCGATTGGCAGTGGAAATGAGGCTGAACGAGACAGTGCCATACAATAGTGGATACAGAATAACTAGGTATGCCCTCCTAATTTACTCCATATACAACCACTTGTGGTTACTGGTTAGTCCTAGTAAAATTGGCAGGACATAAAAAGTAGACTAGACAGACCCAAAATAAATCCAAACAGGATAATCCGCTTTTACACAAAAAATTTGAGTAAATTTTATTATTTGTAAATTAGGGTTCCTTATTGAATTTGGGATTTTGTATATAATCGATGTTTTCATGATATATTGTATAACTAAGTGCTTAAGATGTTCCAAAGTGTTAATTCTAGTGTTTGAAAATTAGATTTTGAACAGAACATTAAAATTAGGTTTATTTTGATAAGGCGGAAACTAAAACTTGTGCTTTGATGTTCGTTCATTTGAGTAAAACGACCCAGAACTATTTTTACAAATACCAGGTATATCTATGTCCGTGTTTTCTGTTATATTCAAGTTTTAGTAGGTAAGATTCATTTGTTTTACTGCTGAAACGTGTTTCAATGTTATATTATTAGGTTTCGGGTAATTCAGTGAGATCAGTCTTCAGCTGTCAAGTAGTAGAATAGATGTGTGAAATACGGGTGAGTCGTTTTTTGTATTGACTATAAACCAATACCAGGTATATCTATGTCTGTGTTTTTTGTTATATTCAAGTTTTAGTAGGTAAGATTCATTTGTTTTACTGCTGAAACGTGTTTCAATGTTATATTATTCTAGTTGATATCTCATTACATAGTAACCGGGCCTATTTACGAATTCGGATGTACTATATGAGTCTGCTTTACGATGGTGGTGAGTTACGTTAGGGTATGTATAAGAGTTGAATATGTGTAGGTTTTGGTTAGCCGGTGGTTATACGATGAAGACTTGAAGTATTGTGGTTTATGCTGACAGATGCTTGATTGGCTCCTTATTGATTCTGTCATGACTTTTCTCCTTTGCCAGTTTAATTGTCTAAACTCGTTGTATATCCATAGGAGGTAGATAGTGATGAATTATTGATTCACGTTGGACTCCACCCGTGTCTGATGTTAAATAACAAGATTTGGACAAATTATTACACTCCAATGAGCCTAATGACAAGGTCTAAAGTTTCATTGAGATTAATTTTCTTGATAAATTTTCATCATATAGTTTTCCAATTTTCCATTTTTCCTGAATTTATTTAATAGTGAACAACAGATATAGTTATATATACCATGATTCCATGAATCCCACCATACTTTTGTCTAGTGAATTTTAATTCCTAGAACAGTAAACAGATGAGCTATTTCTGTTTCCTTGGTGTTGCAAAGTTGTTTTGGCATCCAAGTTGATACTGTTTTGGCATCCAAGTTGCTTGCTTTAGCTTCTGTTACTGACTGTCTTCTGCGCTTCGCTGCCTTCTCTTCTGAATTCCAGTATGTGATGCCTGGCCATGATTCTTTCAAGCCATCTCCTTTCAAACAGATCAACAACTCGACACATTACAATCGATTCAGAACAAGGATAAGACTATTTCAGTACCGTAATCAAAGAAGACACTCGAATGCAGGTACCTTTCGTAATCAAAGAAGACACTCGAATGCAGGTACCGTAATCTAAATGTTTCTTTCGTTTCCTTTCGTTCGTTGGTCTTTGATGAAAATTTAGAGTTGTAGTTTATAGGTCCAAGGTTAAACCCTTGAGCTTGCATCTGTATATTAGAGAGGTCAAGGCGTCCTTCGTTGGCCTCTCTACTGCTCACAAAGTGTGACCCGACAGAAGCCAAAAGATTTGTAGATCAAACCCGTCCAGCTCTAACCTGAATTTCGATTAAATATCGATATAGCCTAACTTGGCTAAATCCAACTCAACTGAACCAACCGAGAGGACCATGAGTATTGATTATACTCGACAAACAAGTCTGATTATGAGTTGAGTCAGTTTGGGTACAGTCATCTTCGGATTTGTGTTTGGGTACTTTTCGGATGTGGTAAGGTCAATTTGGGTCATTTTAGTTTTACTAGGCCTACCAATGATTCAATGATGATTCGATCAAATTTATGACTTGGACAGTGAATGAAGTAATAATGATTCAAATCTGAACAATGTCCCAATCCTCTGTTGTGAGTTTGTAACATTACTATGACCTGAAATCGGCCTTGTCCATGTTACACTCGTCTATTAGTAGCGGCTTCTCAAGATCAATCTTATCACTAAGTGTCTCTTCTGCTGTTGTATCCGCGTAAGTTTTTCCAGCTGGCTCAAGTGGTAATTATTTTTGTGCAGGACCTTTTTGCTGCGGGAACAAACACAACAACGTCATCCCTAGAGTGGGCAATGGCGGAACTACTTCGCCACCCTGAAAAGCTGAAGAAAGCACAAGCAGAGTTGCATGAAGTCATCGAAAAAGGGAATACACTAGAAGAGCAAGACATAACCGGGTTGCCATACTTGCAAGCAATCGTCAAGGAATCCTTCAGGCTACACCCACCTGTGAGTGTAAAGATAGCCAGAGTACGGAAAAACTCCAGCGATTCCGATCCCATTGTAGGATTTTTAGCATTGTATATATTTTTAGAATAATTACAAAAAACATGTAGGATTCTCTTGTGAAAAAAATATATTTGAGAGTTATCATATTTAAATAATTTGTCTGCATTTTTTCATATTAAAAAAAAAAAAAAAAAGTTTTTTTTTTATTTTTTTTTACCCTATTTGCGGCGTTTTTTTTCAAAAAACGCCTCAAATAGAGAACTTATTTGCGGCGTTTTTTGAAAAAAACGCCTCAAATAGCCTTTTCTATTTGCGGCGTTTTTTTAGAAAAACGCCTCAAATAACCTCTTATTTGCGGCGTTTTTTTTTCCGCCTCAAATGACTTTTTCTATTTGCGGCCCCCTTATTTGCTGCTACACTAAAAACGCCGCAAATGACCTCATTTTTGACGCCTCAAATAAGTATTTTTCTACTAGTGCATAGATTGACGTAATCGTGAAGGTACAAAAGTTAAAAAACGGAAACACGGTACGACTGCAAGCAACCTCAATACCCAACAGCCACAAGGGGTTAACAAAAAACAGACTATTGTCATAACAGTAGCCTAACAACATAAACTTTCTAACATAAGTAGATATTGGCAACAGGCATACGCCAGTACACAAAATAACCTGTAAAACCTGTTTTACCCAAATCAAAGGCAAACATACAAGCCAGAACACACTAACAAAAACAATGGACATCTTCAAATCTGCGATATCTGGGCCAACTCCCATCTCAGTTCCCGACTTAGAAGAAGTGACCTTGCTGGCTTCACCTGAATATAGAACTCACTGTTCTTCCAGTGGTTTTCCACCTGTGACAGATAGCATTCCTTCTCCTGACACAGGCATTAAGGCAACATACATGAAGATTTAGTATAGTGATTAAATAATATTCACTGAACAAACAGATTATCACTAACTGACCAAGAAGCACCCGTACAGTGTCAGAAGCAGTGCAGCAATTACCTGTGGAAGCATTGAGAAGAGAACACCCGCTTCCACATCAAGAAGCTTCTCTGCATTATCAGTCAGCGCATTGAAACTACACACGCCAATTTCATCCTTCACATCTAGCGCTACCATTAGCCTGCAATGATCAGAAAGTCAGTACGGACAGTGTAAATAACGTACGCAAGCTGCAGAACACAACTCCATTACCTAGGGGAAGCCACTACATTCTCTCGTACGCATGCATAACAATTGTAGGAAACACCCAATTCTTCATAACCACCAGTACCACAGTTACTACACCCGGTGTAGTATTAGATATTTCCCTTATTAAGCCTGAGAAGATGCACACATAACCAATGACGCTCTTCCTGCAGGACGTCTCTCGCCTGATAGACCAAAAAGTGCAGAATCATACTCAGATAACCAGCAATAAAGAAGTATTACAATTTTTGGTTTAGGACAATACAGCATACTATGACACACACTGTGAATTCAAAAGACACAAACGCGAAAGAGGACATCACAATATCACAAAGCAGCTATTAGAAGATGTACACATACATCCTGTTGGAGGAGCCACCCAATCGTAGTAATTATGCGCTCAGAAGCTGGACAGCGTACATCACAAATCTGACGATGTTTATTAGCCAGAAGTTCATAGCAGGAATCTCCCCTGCAACAACTCATTAATGGCCCAATACTCACAGTACTCAATAATACCATAAATGTACATCAGCAAATCAGACACTTATCAGGTACGCAACATATCAGCCTCTTTTCCGTCTGGGACGAGGTTCACAAGCGTCTCTTTCGTAGAAGAAAGAGAAAATCCTAACCAACAACAACATACATTAGCATCAGATGAGGCCTTCAGCGAAGGTACGCAGTCATATATAGCATGATTAGAAGCATGAAATACCGTTCCGGCTGCATGCTCTCAGATTAGAGAAACTGATAACAGGGAAGGATGTTCCATTAAGTTCCAAGTTTCTGCACTGTCGCACAGCAGGTCTTTCCCAAACAGTTATCATCATAATTTGCTCAGAGCTGCATACACAAATCTCGAAGATCTCAGTACACAAGCCAACCACAAGAATCAAACAGATAATACATCAGCTAGATTAGATATAAATTTTGCGTTCAAAAACCATACCTTGTATCAACAATGTAAATCTCAAACAACTCACAAGTATTACCAACCAGCCTTGGTTTTTGACATATCCGATCAACGAACACAACAATACCAATCACATCTGTACACAAATCACGTTTAAACCAGCACACGTAATACATATCCAAAGAACGAGTAAACATCTTTTTTAAAAAGTGACCGACCATAACATTCTTCAACTGAAAGCCTCTTCGGTATACTTGCAACAGGCACGTACCGAACAGGATCAAATGTAACATCCCGTATTTTCGTAAAATCTAATTTAAGCATTTTAAGGATTTTAAGTAATAAAAATAATAATTTAGTAATTTATTTTGAAAGACTCTAATTTAATAAATAAGATCCGTCTTAAGGACCTCCAGTTCTTAAGACGAATACAACTTGGCATAGTTAAATATCCGACTCAAGTATTCATTTCCATATCCGGACCCGTTTCATTTAGTCGGAAAGGACAACCCTCATGTACTCTTATAAACCCTTATGTCGACATAATAACCCCTTCATCCTCATCATTCCATTTCTTTCACAGTAAACAACTTTTCATAAACCTCCATAAAACCTCCAACTCTTTTGTGAAAATTCTTCATCATCCGTCCTCCGAATCACAAAAGTAAGTACATTTTCGGAATCCTCGCGCAAATTCCAAGCCATCCGTCACTTTAGTTTTTCAATTTATTCATCTCGAAAATCCGGCCTGTTTTGGTATAATTCCGTTTTATGCCCCTAAACTGATTTTTCCGTGTTGTAGGTGAAGGACTCGACAACCCGGACGTTGATAGTTTCATACTCGAGGAGGATCTTTAGCCGGATAAGCTTAAGAGGTGACGATAATGAGAAACTCGGCCTTTATGTGTATATTAGCATATTTGATGTGAATCTTGTTTGGTTTCTGATTTTGTTGTTATATATTGATTCAAGGATTTAGTAACATGTTTAGGTTGAGATTGTGGTGAAGAATTCATGCTTAAACTTGTTGTAAAGTGTTCTTAAGCATATTTTCAGTTTTTATCATTTTGCGACGGATACATGTATAAATCGTTTGAGGATTGTTATGGGACTTGTTTTCTGGTAGATTGATAGTATTGGATGATTCATGTTGTTGGGTAAACACAATTTGTAGTGCTATCGAAGTTTAGAAGTCGAATTGTGAAGTTTGTGTAAGATTGGAAAATCGCGAATTTGGTTACAGGCTCTCTGAGCCGGTCGACCGGCTGGGAGAGCATTTAGGTGTTTTCTCGCGTTTTTGGAAAATTGGCTTGGAACTGCCAGCCGGCCGACCGGCCGCCTGCCGACCGGCTGGTAGTCACTCTTGTCTCGTGTTTTCTTTGCGAAGGACCTAAGTAGAAGGGGCCCCAGCCGGTAGACCGGCCGCCTGCCAGCCGGCTGGGGGTACTTATGAGTTTGGATACGTTCGTTTAAGGCTTTGGGAGAGGTCTTCCCAGCCGGCCGACCGGCTGCCTGCCGACCGGCTGGGAACCCTCTTTTGTGTGTTCTCGGTTTTAAAGAAAGAGGAGGCTGAGAGGTCACCAGCCGGCCGACCGGCTGCCTGCCGACCGGCTGGGGACCCCTGTAAGCTATTTTGAGTTTTTCGTAAATTGATCGTAACTTTCAAACGGTTTATCGGTTTTACTTGAAACTTGTTTTGTGTGCCTTTGACATGTATTTGAGGTCCCCGGAGGATGGGCAACATTATATTGGGTTCGGGAATATAGTGAGGATAGAGACCCCCCGGTCGGGCAACCGAAAGGGAAACCGGCTCTCCCTCATCTTAGTTCTCGAGGTCAATTAAGTGTTGATTAGAAGTTAAAGGTAGAACTATAGAGTAGTTCATAGACTTGAATGATATTGTTTTGATGCGTATTAAGTTATGCGTTAAGATGTCGCCTCTGAACTTAATACGTAGTTTGTTTGTCGTGTATGGAGCCATGCGTTGAGTTTTCGCCTCTGAGTTCTATACATGTTTGTTTGTCGTGTCTGGGACATGCGTTGAGTTTTCGCCTCTGAGTCCAGACATGTATGTGTGATCGCGTCAGGACATGCCTTAAGCTGGCCTCTGAGTCTGACGAGTAGAGAAACTGCACGACGGGGCGGTCAGGTTGTCATACCTTACCCGGAGTGCAGATGTTTGGTGCTAGAACATGCGTTGAGTTTTCGCCTCTGAGTCTAGTATCTTGTGATGTAGTAGGGGTCCATGCGTTGAGTTTTCGCCTCTGAGTTCCTTACTTGTGTTAGTGAATTGAATGTTAGTCCATGCGTTGAGTTTTCGCCTCTGAGCCTAATGTTCGGTAATAGCCGGTCCATGCGTTGAGTTTTCGCCTCTGAGTCCTTGCTTGTTAATGTGAACTTGGTATTTAGGTTATGCGTTAAGATGTCGCCTCTGAACCTTTATACTTGCTGATTTATTTAGTACCTAGGTTATGCGTTAAGATGTCGCCTCTGAACCTTTGTACTTGCTGTTTTATATCTGCTTGCCTTGATGATGGTACAGTGTCAGATATGCATGGTATGTTATAGCTGTTATATGAGTTGTGGTTAAATCATCCAAGGCATTGGATGACTCTTAGTTCGGTTTCATAAATGATTAGATTGAAAGACCCCCCGACTGGGTAACCAGTAGGGAAACCGGCTCTCCTTCTTATCTGTTTATGAAGTTAGTTGAGAGCCGTGCATGATAATCGCATGTTAGTAAGAGATCAGATGATGAGTTGTTTATGCTTCACATGTTGATATATGTTGGAGTATTCTGTATTGTTTTATATGATACGTGTTGTCACAAAAGGTGGCTAGGAGAACTCTAGTCACTCCCCACTGATTGTGGCGTACATGTTTTCATGTATGTAGGTACATGCTGGTTGGAGATGGGTTCACGAGAGCTAGCGAGTGATGATCCTGCTGTCATCATATGACTTACCTTATATCGTTTAGCTGGACTCGTAGTCGTTTCTTTTGGTTTTGGTGCCGGTAGGGATGTTCCATCCCCGGCTGATGTATTTATGTTAGGTTTCAGTTGGATACTTAGAACTGCTACTTATCTATCGATGTTTATATTAGTTCTTTTTCCAGTTTCAGTTTAAAGCTTCTCGCATGTTAGTTTAGTTTGCTAAAAAGTTTTTAATTCCGCTGCAATTTTGGTACTTTTATGTGTTTATATTTCCGCTTTCGCGAGGGGTTTTACAGTTGGTATCAGAGCATTATTGCTCCCGACGCACTCATGTGACCCCCAACCTTAACTTGACCAAATAAACAAATAATGAATGAGAGATGGGTAGATCTAAGGACTTATTTTGTAGTCTATTTGTGATTGCTAACTGCTAAGCTAATCCATGTTTTCTCTTTTAAAGGATGGTGAGACCCAGAACTGCTGATAACATTGTGCTGCAAGCGATTCAGCATTTGCTTGAGACTCAGAGACAGCAAGCGGGGAATGTTCCACCTCCTCCACCGCCGGGTGGCGAGACTAATCGTCCGGGTAGCTTTTCCTGGATTGCCTCTCAGATGTCCCGAAGTCATGTTAGGACCTATGGAGGCGAGGCTGACCCAGTAGCCCTCACAGAGTGGTTTAGAGAGATGGAAAAGAGCTTCACCTTATACTCAGTCGTTAGGGAGGATAGAGTGCGTTTAGCCGCTCACTTCCTGACATTGGAGGCTGACCGTTGGTGGGCATTGACTGGACCTACCGCTGTTCTTGACCCGATGTTCGATTGGGAGGCTTTCAAAGACAGGCTCGAGGCGAGGTTCTATCCCAAAGAGTTGAGATCGCAGAGGTTGAAAGAATTTATGGATTTGAAGCAAGGGAAGATGACCGTTCAAGAATTCACTGACAAGTTCAACCAGTTAGCTCACTTTGCATCGAGATTTGTTCGTGATGAGGCGGAGAGGGTGTATTTCTACCGAGGGAAGCTAGGGCCGAGGATTGAGAGTATGGTTCGTCGTGACTCTACTTCTTTTGTGGAGGTTTATGACGATGCTATTTGGGCCGAGAGCTCTATTCGTGCCATTGATGCTGAGACTCGTGCCGCTACTTCCAGCTTCACTTCTCACCAGAGATCCGTGTACCAGGGGAAGAGACCATTTGTTCCTTCTACTTCTTCACCTTCTTCCCAGAAGAAGCGTTTTGAGAGGTTCTCTGCTCCGGTTGCTAAGACCACATTTCACACCGACACTGCTTCTACTGTTTGCCGCCGTTGTGGTAAACCGCTTCATCCAGGGTTTGATTGCTTCAAGAATGCCTATAAGTGTTATACTTGTAATGGATTTGGGCATAGATCCTTTGATTGTCCTGAGAAGAATACTGTTCTTGGCAAGGCTGCCACTGCTGCCGCAGCAACCAGAGGAGGAAAGCCGAAGGGGAAGATCTTTGTGATGACTAGGGCTGAGGCAGAGGCTCATCCAGATATTGTTGCTGGTATCTTTTCTGTTCTTGGCGCTGAGTGCCTTATTTTATTCGATACTGGAGCTTCTTTATCATTTATATCGACTCAGTTCGCCGATCGTCTAGCTCTTGAGTCTTCATTAGTTGAGGAGACTTCTATTTCCTTACCTTCCGGAGACGTGTTTTCCTGCTCTTCGTCCCATAGGGATGTTCCTATTGTTATTGGTCAAGCCACATTTTCTGCGGACTTACTGAGATTTCCTCTCGAGGAGTTTGACATTATCCTCGGTATGGATTGGTTATCGCGATACCATGCTCGCTTCGAGTGTCGCGACCAGAAAATCTTCTTGAGGAGTTCTTCAGGAGTTCGTGTTTCCTATAGGGGAACTCGCCCTCAAAAGGGTGTTCGTGTCATCTCTTCGATGAAAGCTTCTCATCTTCTTAGGAAGGGTTGCCAAGCCTTCCTGTGTGTTGTTACAGCTGCTAAACCATCGCTACCGAAGCTTGAGGATGTAGCCATTGTTCGTGAGTATCCAGATGTGTTCCCAGATGACTTGCCAGGGATACCGCCAGAGAGAGATGTGGAGTTTACTATTGAGCTTGTTCCAGGTACCGGACCGATTTCTAAAGCTCCTTACCGTATGGCTCCGCCAGAGTTGAAAGAGTTGAAGCAGCAATTGGAAGAGATGATCGAGAAAGGTTTCATTAGACCTAGTGCTTCCCCGTGGGGTGCTCCCGTTCTGTTCGTCAAGAAGAAAGATGGTTCCATGAGACTGTGCATTGACTATAGAGAGCTGAACCGAGTGACCGTGAAGAATCGATATCCTTTGCCTAGGATAGATGATTTGTTTGATCAGTTGAGAGGTGCTTCTAGGTTTTCTAAGATTGATCTTCGATCAGGTTATCATCAGATTCCAGTGAGAGAGGCTGATATTGCAAAGACTGCTTTTCGTACCAGATATGGTCATTACGAGTTTGTAGTCATGCCATTTGGGTTGACTAATGCACCGGCGATTTTTATGGATCAGATGAACCGTACCTTCAGTGAGTATCTTGACACTTGCGTTGTGGTTTTCATTGATGACATCTTGATATATTCGAAGACCGATGAGGAACATGCTGAGCATCTTCGATTGATTCTAGGGATTCTGCGCAAACAGAAATGGTTCGCAAAGTTTTCGAAGTGTGAATTTTGGCTCTCGAAGGTTGCCTTTTTAGGACATGTGATATCCAGCGAGGGTGTGATGGTAGATCCCGCGAAGATAGAGGCTGTGGTTGATTGGGAGAGTCCCAAGGATGTTGGAGAGATCCGTAGCTTTTTGGGTTTGGCTGGTTATTATCGTAGATTCGTTGAGGATTTCTCGAGATTGGCTCGCCCGATGACTCAGTTGCTGAAGAAAGAAGCCAAATTTGTGTGGACCGACAAGTGTGAGAGTTCCTTCCAGGAGTTGAAGTCCAGATTGACTTCCGCCCCCGTGTTAGCTTTGCCAGAGATCGGAGTGGACTTTGATGTGTATTGTGATGCTTCGATGTTAGGACTTGGATGCGTACTGATGCAGAGTGGTAAGGTGATCGCCTATTCATCTAGACAGTTGAGAGTTCATGAGGTGAATTATCCGACACATGATTTGGAGTTGGCCGCAGTTGTTCACGCTTTGAAGATGTGGCGTCATTACCTGATTGGATCCCATTGCCGTATTTTCACAGATCATAAGAGTCTTAAGTATATTTTCACACAGAAAGACCTTAACATGAGACAGAGACGTTGGCTAGAGTTGGTGAAAGATTACGACATCGAGTTGTTATATCATGAGGGAAAAGCCAACGTAGTGGCAGATGCGCTTAGCCGCAAGACTTCTCACTCGTTGAGTGCCATGAGAGTATTGCCTGATGAGTTGTGTTCCGAGTTCCGGAAGCTGAGATTAGAGATGGTGGGCAGTGGTTTTGATTGGTTAGCTGTTATGTCTGCCGAGCCGTCCTTATATTGGGAAATTCGCCGGAGTTTGCCTTCAGATGCCGATTTCAAGAAGTTCGAGGCTAAGATTTCGAGTGGTGTTGCGCCTGAGTTGGTGATTGATGCTGATGGTTTCCTTAGGTTCCGTGGTAGGATCTATGTTCCTAATGTGCCAGATTTGAGGAAGAAGGTTCTTGATGAGGCTCATTTGTCACCGTACTCCGTTCATCCAGGAGGAGAGAAGATGCACAAGGATTTGAGGCTTATGTTTTGGTGGCCTGGTATGAAGAAGGAGATCTTGGATTATGTTAGTAGGTGCTTGACTTGTCAACAAGTCAAGATAGAGCATAGGAGACCTGGTGGTTTGCTACAGCCGCTTCCCGTTCCTCAGTGGAAGTGGGAGTGCATATCTATGGATTTTGTTACTGCTTTGCCTAAGACTGTGGGAGGCAAAGATGCGATTTGGGTTATCGTCGATCGTCTAACTAAGTGTGCCAGATTCGTGCCGATCAGAGAGACATGGGATATGGACCGTTTAGCCAGGGCTTATATTGCTGAGATAGTCCGATATCATGGTGTCCCGAGGGAGATCGTTTCAGATCGTGATCCGAGGTTTTGTTCCAGGTTCTGGAAGGCTTTGCAGGAGGCTATGGGTAGCCGTCTGTTGATGAGTACCGCATTTCATGCCGCGACTGATGGTCAGTCCGAGAGGACTATACAGACATTAGAGGATTTGCTCCGTGCTTGTGCCCTTGATTTTCAGAGTTCTTGGGAGCAGAGTTTGCCGTTGGTGGAGTTTTCTTACAACAACAGTTATCATGCTTCCATTGGTATGGCTCCGTACGAGGCTCTTTATGGTAGGAAGTGCCGTAGTCCGATTTGTTGGGATCAGGCTAGTGATGTTCGTGACCTTGGACCGGACCAGTTAGCTGTTACTATTGATCAGGTTCAGCTTATCAGAGGTAGGATGAAGGCCGCACAGGACCGGCAGAAATCCTATGCTGATGTTCGCCGTAGACCCTTAGAGTTTGAGGTGGGTGATCGAGTGTTCTTGAGAGTTTCTCCGATGAAAGGCGTCAAGAGATTTGGAGTTAAGGGCAAGTTGAGCCCTAAGTATATTGGACCTTTTGAGATCGTGAAGAGGATTGGTGCTGCTGCTTACCGATTGGACTTGCCTCCTAGTTTGGGCAAGGTTCATAGCGTTTTTCATGTTTCCCAGCTCCGCAGATACATTAGTGACCCGAGTCATGTTTTGCCTAGAGAGATCGAGAACTTGGAGCCAAGTCTTGCTTTCGAGGAGCGTCCAGTGAAGATCCTTGACCGTCAGGATAGGAAGCTTAGGAGCAAGGTGGTGCCGCTAGTGAAGATCCTTTGGCGTTGCGGCGATGTTGAGGAGCAGACGTGGGAGACGGAAGCATCGATGCGTATCGCGCATCCTTCTCTTTTCGATTGAGGTATAGTATATAGATTTATATCCGTTCGAGTTTCGAGGACGAAACTTTTTGAAGTTGGGGTGATTGTAACATCCCGTATTTTCGTAAAATCTAATTTAAGCATTTTAAGGATTTTAAGTAATAAAAATAATAATTTAGTAATTTATTTTGAAAGACTCTAATTTAATAAATAAGATCCGTCTTAAGGACCTCCAGTTCTTAAGACGAATACAACTTGGCATAGTTAAATATCCGACTCAAGTATTCATTTCCATATCCGGACCCGTTTCATTTAGTCGGAAAGGACAACCCTCATGTACTCTTATAAACCCTTATGTCGACATAATAACCCCTTCATCCTCATCATTCCATTTCTTTCACAGTAAACAACTTTTCATAAACCTCCATAAAACCTCCAACTCTTTTGTGAAAATTCTTCATCATCCGTCCTCCGAATCACAAAAGTAAGTACATTTTCGGAATCCTCGCGCAAATTCCAAGCCATCCGTCACTTTAGTTTTTCAATTTATTCATCTCGAAAATCCGGCCTGTTTTGGTATAATTCCGTTTTATGCCCCTAAACTGATTTTTCCGTGTTGTAGGTGAAGGACTCGACAACCCGGACGTTGATAGTTTCATACTCGAGGAGGATCTTTAGCCGGATAAGCTTAAGAGGTGACGATAATGAGAAACTCGGCCTTTATGTGTATATTAGCATATTTGATGTGAATCTTGTTTGGTTTCTGATTTTGTTGTTATATATTGATTCAAGGATTTAGTAACATGTTTAGGTTGAGATTGTGGTGAAGAATTCATGCTTAAACTTGTTGTAAAGTGTTCTTAAGCATATTTTCAGTTTTTATCATTTTGCGACGGATACATGTATAAATCGTTTGAGGATTGTTATGGGACTTGTTTTCTGGTAGATTGATAGTATTGGATGATTCATGTTGTTGGGTAAACACAATTTGTAGTGCTATCGAAGTTTAGAAGTCGAATTGTGAAGTTTGTGTAAGATTGGAAAATCGCGAATTTGGTTACAGGCTCTCTGAGCCGGTCGACCGACCGGCCGCCGGTCGACCGGCTGGGAGAGCATTTAGGTGTTTTCTCGCGTTTTTGGAAAATTGGCTTGGAACTGCCAGCCGGCCGACCGGCCGCCTGCCGACCGGCTGGTAGTCACTCTTGTCTCGTGTTTTCTTTGCGAAGGACCTAAGTAGAAGGGGCCCCAGCCGGTAGACCGGCCGCCTGCCAGCCGGCTGGGGGTACTTATGAGTTTGGATACGTTCGTTTAAGGCTTTGGGAGAGGTCTTCCCAGCCGGCCGACCGGCTGCCTGCCGACCGGCTGGGAACCCTCTTTTGTGTGTTCTCGGTTTTAAAGAAAGAGGAGGCTGAGAGGTCACCAGCCGGCCGACCGGCTGCCTGCCGACCGGCTGGGGACCCCTGTAAGCTATTTTGAGTTTTTCGTAAATTGATCGTAACTTTCAAACGGTTTATCGGTTTTACTTGAAACTTGTTTTGTGTGCCTTTGACATGTATTTGAGGTCCCCGGAGGATGGGCAACATTATATTGGGTTCGGGAATATAGTGAGGATAGAGACCCCCCGGTCGGGCAACCGAAAGGGAAACCGGCTCTCCCTCATCTTAGTTCTCGAGGTCAATTAAGTGTTGATTAGAAGTTAAAGGTAGAACTATAGAGTAGTTCATAGACTTGAATGATATTGTTTTGATGCGTATTAAGTTATGCGTTAAGATGTCGCCTCTGAACTTAATACGTAGTTTGTTTGTCGTGTATGGAGCCATGCGTTGAGTTTTCGCCTCTGAGTTCTATACATGTTTGTTTGTCGTGTCTGGGACATGCGTTGAGTTTTCGCCTCTGAGTCCAGACATGTATGTGTGATCGCGTCAGGACATGCCTTAAGCTGGCCTCTGAGTCTGACGAGTAGAGAAACTGCACGACGGGGCGGTCAGGTTGTCATACCTTACCCGGAGTGCAGATGTTTGGTGCTAGAACATGCGTTGAGTTTTCGCCTCTGAGTCTAGTATCTTGTGATGTAGTAGGGGTCCATGCGTTGAGTTTTCGCCTCTGAGTTCCTTACTTGTGTTAGTGAATTGAATGTTAGTCCATGCGTTGAGTTTTCGCCTCTGAGCCTAATGTTCGGTAATAGCCGGTCCATGCGTTGAGTTTTCGCCTCTGAGTCCTTGCTTGTTAATGTGAACTTGGTATTTAGGTTATGCGTTAAGATGTCGCCTCTGAACCTTTATACTTGCTGATTTATTTAGTACCTAGGTTATGCGTTAAGATGTCGCCTCTGAACCTTTGTACTTGCTGTTTTATATCTGCTTGCCTTGATGATGGTACAGTGTCAGATATGCATGGTATGTTATAGCTGTTATATGAGTTGTGGTTAAATCATCCAAGGCATTGGATGACTCTTAGTTCGGTTTCATAAATGATTAGATTGAAAGACCCCCCGACTGGGTAACCAGTAGGGAAACCGGCTCTCCTTCTTATCTGTTTATGAAGTTAGTTGAGAGCCGTGCATGATAATCGCATGTTAGTAAGAGATCAGATGATGAGTTGTTTATGCTTCACATGTTGATATATGTTGGAGTATTCTGTATTGTTTTATATGATACGTGTTGTCACAAAAGGTGGCTAGGAGAACTCTAGTCACTCCCCACTGATTGTGGCGTACATGTTTTCATGTATGTAGGTACATGCTGGTTGGAGATGGGTTCACGAGAGCTAGCGAGTGATGATCCTGCTGTCATCATATGACTTACCTTATATCGTTTAGCTGGACTCGTAGTCGTTTCTTTTGGTTTTGGTGCCGGTAGGGATGTTCCATCCCCGGCTGATGTATTTATGTTAGGTTTCAGTTGGATACTTAGAACTGCTACTTATCTATCGATGTTTATATTAGTTCTTTTTCCAGTTTCAGTTTAAAGCTTCTCGCATGTTAGTTTAGTTTGCTAAAAAGTTTTTAATTCCGCTGCAATTTTGGTACTTTTATGTGTTTATATTTCCGCTTTCGCGAGGGGTTTTACATCAAAGAGCTGTCTACCACACACCGG
Organism: Silene conica; assembly: GCA_029255685.2. Lineage (NCBI taxonomy): Eukaryota > Viridiplantae > Streptophyta > Magnoliopsida > Caryophyllales > Caryophyllaceae > Silene > Silene conica. The sequence goes on along the minus strand of CM055312.2, from coordinate 81,937,656 downwards.
CCGAACAACAGTTTCGCCGTTGAAAATAAGTTCATAAACTTGACTATCATGATCGCTCCAACACTGACCTCCAACAACCCTAACTCTAGCATTTGTAGTTTCATACTCGACCTGATCATGCATTACATCGCCAAATAACTCAAGTTCCTCATTATGAAATGCAGTTCTTAGCCTCGCACCCTTTAGAAACATAAAAGAACCAATCAAATTGTCACCAAAACGTTAGATTCCCATAATGTAGAGAAACTTTAAACACAAGTCGCAATTGTTGACAGCAACATAAAACTCTGAACAATTATCTACGGCTAATGAAGAAGTACATATACCGTGTGTTCTCAAATCATACTGCTTTTTATTTCAATCCCTTGAACATTCAAAAAGAAACCACAAGTAATAATGACAAAGAAAGCAAAATACTTTCAAAACTACACAACCCCTGAGAACTACGCCATGCCTACCCACAGGCTCGAAGACAACAGAAACACACGAGAACAATAACGTAAATTAAATACACCAACATCCGGCAGACTACATCCAACTCAAATTCCTTACACATAGTACTTTAATAATCAAACGAAACATAAATTTGGTCCTGCAAAACTACCCTCCCCAGCACTCACAATAGCATATAAATCACAATACTATGAAACAATGCAAACAGGAAATATTCAAATATTATGACCATATAAACTACAATACCTTCTCATCCTCGAATGTTAACAGTTCACATTCGAGAGGATGCGCAGTCAACGAACCATGTATGCTTATCTTCTCTATTACCCTGACTCTCAGAGAATATACGCCATCCCTGCCTGCAAACGACCTCGCACATTGCGACACTTGTTTCATGATGTCCTATACAACAAGATGCGGTTAACTCACATGATTACAATTAGTAAATGTTTTGAATATTGTTCAGCATCAAACAACTTAAATAAATCAGAGACTAATACAAACCTGAGAGAGTGTTGTTATAATGAAAGTAAACATACCCAATAAGAGGAGTTATATTAGCTTGGGTTGCTTGTAAAGTGGGTTAAATGATTTAGCAAATTCACAAATAAAATAATAGTTAGTACTTTGACAGTATGGGCTAACTGAAATGTTACTGTTTACACATTACCTACACATGCCTAGAAGCTAAGAACATGCACTCTAAATACACAAAATCAAAACGAAATATTTTCATCTACCACCCACCACAGAAATCATGAATAGATTACTGTACTCGATTACTCTAGGATAAATGCTAAATTACAAGGTTTAGGAACATGTCCATCCATGTTAATGAAATCATAAATAGATAAAGAGTACCTAGAACGAACTTACTCAGACTGCTCCTCCCCTTGTTATTATATAATGTTGGATTAGTCCACTACTACAACTGAGCACTTGGGCCACGGCTAAATTCGTGGCGCAAGTACTAATTTCCCATGGCTAAAGCTCTTTGCCACGGAAATACCGTCCGTGACCTAAGTGGTCGTGGCTAACAGATAGCCACGGGAAAAACAAGAACGTGGCTAAAATTAAATTTTTAGCCACAGATTCTCACGTGGCTAATAATTCCCGTGACCAAAAATTAATTCTCGTGACCAAAATTATTCCCGTGACCAAAAATATTCCCGTGGAAAACAAAAAAATAAAAAAATAAATAAACAAATTGTAAAATATTATTTTTTACTGATAATGAAAATATTTTCACATATGAAATCTTTTTTTTTGGTCTAAACCGGGATGTCCACCGTCAACAACTGTGTATAATCCCGTCGCCGTGGGTGCTCTTAGAAGAGGTAAACGGCTGGCCAAAGAGTTGCTCCATTCCCATGGGTAGGATCGAACCCCTCACCTCATGGTTAAGGGATGAGGTAAGCAACCACCACACTACCAAACACATTTGGTTACATATGGAATCTTGTCAAGCTTTAATTCTTGCTTGTCTAGTTATCACAAGTCATTCACTTTTCTCACCTAAGCACGCTTAACTGCGGAGTTCTTATGATGAGCTACCGAAATTAAAACTTAAGCTTGTTGATATAGTTAACACTTTGAAACCTTTTTAAATTATATTCTTTTGTTTCTAAATTACCTTCACTATTATTTTTGTGAAAAAATATTAAATGATTTACATATTTTTGCGAAAAAAATATTATTTTCTCAAATTACTCGAGTTTTCAATGTTGACCTCCCGACTAATGATGTTCAGGTCATTTTTTGTCCGAGTCAACAAAATCATTTTCTCCAAACTATTTAATCAAATTTTCCTTATATTTTTTTCCATAATATATTTTTTTTTTTTTTCATTTGTCGGCATTTTTATTTTATTTCTCTTTTATCCATTTTTCATATATTTTTCCACACAAATACTATTTGTAAGATCGGCGTATTCGTAACGAAAAAAAGTTTAATCACGTTTTACTAAATAATGATCACTTTTGAATAATGATTATATATGAGTATCAATGACCGAGTTTTATTACTAAAATAAATGACCAAAACATTATTAACTCGAAAATAATCAGTTTTTGCCAAAAAAACACAGAAAAGATCGTACAAATTTTTGTTTTCTCTAAATTGATTTCTTTTCATTATTCTTGATATTTCTTTTTGTCAACAAAAATTCACATTATTTACACATGTAAATCTATTATTTTAATTTCCATTTACTTTTCGGTATGATACGCTCATTTTCAATAATTAAAATGTTATTTTATCAATATGTTTTTTTTCCATTTTATTCAATGATTTGTTGAAAATCATTTTGAATTTAATTTTTTAGACTACTTTTTTCTTATTTAATCATATTTTAAATCTAATTGTCTTTTCTTTTTTTTTCTTCTTAAAAACTTCCCCAATTTTTTGTCCAATTTAACATCTCAAATTCAAGTTCTTCTAGAAATATTTTACAAATAAAGTTGTAAATCAATTTTCTAATGAAAAGCTTAACAATATATTAGTTTCAGACTTCTCAATGATAGGTGTTCATAAGTCAGTAAATTTTTGTATCTGATATAAAATATCCTTGTAATTGTGACTTTTGATTTTGATATATATATATACTACTTACCTTTCATAAAAAAATCATTTATTCATATAATCATATTCATGTTCAAGTCAGTAGTGTTAATAAGAATAATCATAATAAATTGCACAAATTAATTCTCACGTGTGACAGACTAAATCCAATAATAAGAATAATCATAATAAGATCATTTACGTCAATAGTGAAGAACATTAAGTATGAATATTGTTCACATCTCGCAATAATACGGCGCAATCATCTTGATGTCACAGTACACACCATGTTGCACTAATAATTTTGTACTATTAGTTGTTATCATATCAAAAATATTAGGCACGGTAAAAATCCAGTGCGTAGCTAAGAGCAATAATTAGTCACGGGTAATTTACTTGTGACAATAAATCACAATTAGCCACGGTAAGAATTCAGTGGGTGGCTAAGAGCAATATAGTCACGGATAATTTAGCCGTGACAATAAATCATAATTAGTCACGTTAAGAATTCAGTGTGGCTAAGCACACTATTTAGTCACGGTCAACTTACCTGTGACAATAAATCATAATTAGCCACGACATTGTTGCTAAAAATAATTATTAGCCACGTTCGTGACTTGATGCGTGACTAAACGCATTTGTTAGCCACGGTCATGGCTTAATTCGTGACTAAAAACAATTATTTGTCACAGATATATTTTCCCGTGACATAAATTTTTTTACCAATTAATTTTAAAGGAAGGGGACTTTTTTTCCCGTGACTAAGCAAATTTAGGTCACGAATTATGAATTCCCGTGACATAAATCGTGGCGCAAGTGTCATTTTGTTGTAGTGGTCTAAGCATTAACCATGGTAGTAATGATATTTCTTCCTTAAACAGCATCTACCCTAACAAAACTCAGAAAGCAAAATCATGAATTTGTAAAACACAAATACCAAAACATACATATATATCAGGTCATTCTATACGACATGATACATATATACTAATTAAATAGCATCTACCCAACATAGTTAACTCTAAAACATAACTAAGTAAAAAACAATGAAGAACTTATGATCCACAGGAAATGAATGGTAGATCACACAATATTAACAGTAATACACTAAAGATTTCGAAATATATAGAACCATTAGTACATATCCAAGAAGTCAATAAACAACATTTAAAGATAGCTTATCCCACAAATTAGTACATGTAATCCACCATCCGCGAATCGTAACAAAATGCCTGAAAAACAGTGAAACCAAACTGGGACACCAGTAAGTGCAAAACAGTACTACATTATAAGACTATAACCGATCTGCATAAGTGCTCCATCTACTCTAATCAGTAGACCAACCATCAGAGGAGGAGACAGTAGGCCTAAAAAAGTCTTCTTAGAGATAACTGTAATATATCTCATATATATCAAGCGCATCAAGGGGACCGGCGAAAATTTCACCAGTAGCCATACATAAATGATATATAGTCATATGAGGGACAATTGATTCACATTGTTTGAAAAACTCGATAACTTCTTCCTCTATAGTGGTCAGCTCTCTCCGTTTAATATCCACTGATTCTGATTATAACAGAGAAAATCAAATAAGACCGGTATTTTTTTTTGCGTAATTAAAAAACGTACATCAAAGATAGCAGCAGCACCTTCAGTCACCTGCTCATCAGGTATTGGTCGATGGTTATTCCGGTAACGAGGACCCATCATCAACTCTAGTGAAACAAGCCGGAAGTCATCCCGACGAATCAAGCTCCATATAACATCATTGTTCATGACAACCATCAAGCGATGAAACAGAGGACCGAAACCGTTCACAACTTCATCGATTTTAGATTGTAGAAATCGTACCTCATCAACATTATTCAAAGGCATAGAGTAGATTAGAAGAAAAAAGAACCGAAAAAGAAGGAGAAAACAGAAGTCAGAATTGAAAAGTAAATGCCGTAAAACAGGGGATGAAGTGCCTTTATGTGAAAATCACAAAGGAAGAAGACAAACTGCACACTATTCATCACGCTTGATGCACGAGAACACTGCTCTACTGTTCATCCTTATGAGGTTTTATGCACATTTATATATATATATATATATATATATATATATATATATATATATATATATATATATATATATATATATATATATATATATATATATATATATATATATACCTTTCAATGCGAGTCTTGAGCTTCATTAAAAAGTTCTGGTTATCATCCTCAGTGACATGAACCAACCTTTCCAAAAGGTTTTTCTTGTCATGAAACCCGAGATTATTAACATCAATTTCATTAACAGCTCCATGGGATGTTGTCAATATACCCTTCCTTAAACGGTCATACGTAGGGAGTTTCTCAAGAGCTGCCCATCTTAGAGCTTCTTCATCGTTTTCGTCTCGTATGGATCGTGAGAACACATCTCCTCCACTGCTCCTCCATACTGATGTACTATTCTTCCTTAAACTACCTCCAAACTTTGCTATATCAACTCCGTCCATTGTGCCTCAAAAATGCTATATTTTAGTATATTTATAGAGTATGTGGGTATGACGTTCGTTATAATTTTTGTTGTGGTTTTAACTTAGGTGTTGGGAGTGCTTTTAGACCATCCCCAAGCAGAAGGTCGCCTTAATCGGGTCACCAACATATTAACCCTTAATCTCACCTTATTTACCTTGACCCACTTATACATTCCCAAGCAGAAGGTCACGACCTAGGTCACTAACCCAATCAATTTTCCACTTTCTACATTCTTTACCCCACAAAACCTCTCTCTTACTCTTTTAATTATTATTATTAACTAAATATTAAAAATAAGTTTTATTTCTAAACCAATCGTGTAATGCCATGTGGAAGGTCACCAAATGGTGACCTCTTCTTGTTCAGGGTCACCAATTGACCCCGACTTATTCAAGATCGAGCTAATTATCGTCTAAGGTCGTGTTAATTAAGTAATTAAGGCGACCCAACAAGGTCACGACCCGGTTGGCGACCTTGCTTGGGGATGGTCTTATAATGTACGTTGTACAACGTTTTGGTACGTGGAACTAATTCGTTTGCCTAACATGAATCGTGATTACTAGAAGCACCTAAAAATGTATTTATAGAATCTCATAAAATCTTTAATGTCAAGAAATTAAACTAAAATAAAATGTACTCCCTCTAATTTTATGATATATGTATATATTTATTTTATTTTGTGAGAGAGAAATAAAGTAAGGGTAAACAAATCACTGAGACAAAGTGTATAAATTAAGTTTATCTTAAATAGAGACGTAAAAGAAATAGGAAAAAGGAAGTGTTGGTTGTGAGATGAGTTATTGTGTTTTTGGAACTTTATAATAGCAAAATAGTATCGGTTTTTTTTTAATGCGTGTCCTCGTTAATATTTAGTTTGGCATAGGTTAAGCCTTATTCATAAATCTTATTTTATTTCACTTAATATTTTTTATAATAGCAAAATAGTATCTTTTATTCTTTCTCTTTCCTAAATCTTATTTTATTTCACTTAATATTTTTTCACCTCTTATATATGATTTTAATAACCTTGCAGTTTCACTTTTTTCTATTTTACAATTTCACCCATTTCCATTACCTTGCATAATTCGATGTACCAATAAAATTTTAACCACTTTGAACAATTTCAAAATAAATGTCAAAGCTAAATACGTAAGATACAAAAAAATAAAATTCGTCGAATATGATATAATTTCTAAATTTACGCTACCCCTTTATACAAAAACACAAATTTACAATTTTTGGACGACCTTATGTTTTTAAAACGGAGGGATTAGCAATGAAGTATACTAAACTAGTTAAGCAAATAGCCAAATAATATGAAAAAACAACTTGAGATGACCAACAAAAAATATTGCACGCCGCAATATATTATTCCACCTAGTTGATGATTTATCTATGGTTATTAGATAATACCATAATCCCAATTCACATTCGACAATTTTATTATAGCTCCAGCCAATTGTTTTTGGTATTCAAAACACGACAATTTTGATCAAAATTGTGAGACGTTAACAAAATATTTACAAATGTCTAAACATGACCATATATCTTATAGGAATAGAAAAATGATTTCGGATAAATGAGAAATTGATTTATAAATACGTAGATTTATTGATGACAAAGATTGTAGAAAAAGTTGTAATATTGGAAAAAGGAAAAATATTAGTGAGATAAAATAGTATCTAAGAGAGAAAAAGAATAAAAGATAAATACGGTAAAAAAAAAAAAAAGAATCTTAATTATGGATAAGACTTAACCTATGCCAAACTAAATATTAATGTGTGCCTATAGGGCACGCATTAGAAAAACCGAAATAGTATTTATATTATCCTAGTTATTATGCTGTTCAAATTGTACTTGTCTACTTGTAATTACAATAAAAAGACAATCTAATGCATCTAGGGGTGAAGAAACAGATCGGAAAACCAGACCAACCCGGACGACCACTCTAGTCCGATCCAAATCGGATACATACCGGTTCGGTCTTGGGGTCACAAAAAATATGGCGACCGCCGGTATCCGGTTTGGTCCGGTCCGGTCCAGAGTAAAAAAAATAAAATTCAATTTACCTTATAAAGTAATATTCGTTGTTGCTTGAAAAAAACGTTGAATTAGGTAACTTTCATATAATCATCAAAATAATTTGGAGAGTTTCTTATGCTTTAAATTGAAAAAGTCATTTACCATCATTTTTGGCTTCTAAAAATTGGGTATTTAGGTTGAGCTTTCTTCATGGTTTTGTTACTAGCTTAAATTAACTCCACAAATCCATAATCATCTATCCTCTTATTACCCATCACAAAAAGCCTTCTTCTAACCCTCTTGGCTTCATTATTCGTTTTGCATTTGATTGTTTAGCTTATGATTTAATTGTTTACCATACTAAATTGCAGGCACATTCTCATAAGTCGAGGATAGTTGAGTGTTTATTCACAAAAATTGTCCTTAAAACACAATTTGAGTTATGAGTGAACCGCGAGAGTCCGGAAGTCAAAAGATCGTGCAAAGGCCGAAAAGTCTACTTGAAGTCATCCATGCTACGCCGCCATGTAAATCACATTCATGTTTTGCTTTTGCTCATGCCCATGTTGTTTGGGGACGAGAGTCATTGCTTGTTAGCTACATTGGATTTACATGATAGGGATGATCTTGCTTGAGGACAAGCAAGGGTTTAGCTTTGGGGAGTTTGATAAGTCCATTTTATATAGAGATTTACCCATATTTGTAGCTCACATTTACCTGATTAATGCACTTATTTTAGTGATTTATGAGCTAATATGTGTATTCTAGTATGTTTGCTTGTTTTATCATGTTTTGTAGGAAATTGACTTCATTGGGCTAAAATTACTACAAATTATGTCAAGACTAGAAACATGACTAAGTATGAGCAAGAATAAACAAGCTATGGACCTTGAACAACATTTAGCATGAATTTTGCAGGAGATAAATGATGGATTAATATTTAAGAAATGCAAATGAAATGTGATTAATCAAGCCCAAAAATGCAAAGTCCAAAACATCAGAAAAATATCAAGTATAAGATTCCAAAATCTCCATATATGCTAAGGTGGAAGGTCATTAACCGGGTAATAAATCAAGGCATTAACATATTTCGTTGGATTCCAAAGGAATCGAATAGATCAAACATGATTAGTAGGCCGCCGACCTAGTTTTAACGTAGTGACTCTAGGACCCGACCTAAGGTTGATACCGATATCCTAAGTTTCGTATCTTTAACAAACCTATAACAATTAAATAATATTTACTAGTTTCCGAGTTTATCTATTTATACGTATTTATATTTGCATGCGTGACCCGAATTTCCTAGACTATCTTTTTATATTATTGTTAATATCAAAAGGGAACAACACAAGAAATCGGAAAGAATAATTTACCTAAAAAAATGTAGCATAGGTCATAACTCATATGGGAATCATGAAAAAAGGAAGTTATATTTGTTGGGTTTAGAAGAAATAGAAACAGAAATATCAAATTGCTGCTTTTATTTTCTAGGGTGAAAATGGAGGTTTGAGCTTTAGAAAAACAATTTTTATTTTTCAAAAACCGAGTGTTTGGCGCAGCTTCTTGTCTTGAGAAACAAAAATGCTTTTTTAAACTTGGCCAAACATATACTAAAGTATGTTTGACCTTGCTTATGAAAAAAGAATTTTTACTTTTATAAAGGAGTTCTTATAAAACTATTTCTTGACAAAATTGGTCATGTTTGGCCAAAAATTTTAAAAAATTATTTTTCAGTTTTATCGTGTTTGGTCTAGCTATTTTTTATCAATTTTTTTAAAAAAATTTTTGCTAAAATATAATTATATATAGATATACAAAAGAAGTAAAAAAAATCTGAAAATTGGTACTTGGCGGTATTATTTTTTTGGGTTTTTTACGCTCAAATAACACATGAGCAACGTGAATATAGAAACTGTTTTTAGGGGTCAATTTTACAATTTCTGTTTAATAAATTTAGTTTTTAGTTTTTTAAACAGTAGTGTTTGACCCAACTTCTATTTTTATAGTTGAAAAAACATTTGAAAATCAAGCCCAAACACATACTAAATTTCAAAAACAAAAACTATTTTGTAACATGTTATGTCAAAGTAGTGTCAAGCATACTCTTAAGGAGACATTTGGTTGGGGTCTATAATAAAAGAAAAGACAAACAAAGTTACACATTTCCTTTGTTGGTGTTTGTTTGACACAAACAAAGAAATAGTATTTTTCAAAAACCGAGTGTTTGGCGCAGCTTCTTGTCTTGAGAAACAAAAATGCTTTTTTAAACTTGGCCAAACATATACTAAAGTATGTTTGACCTTGCTTATGAAAAAAGAATTTTTACTTTTATAAAGGAGTTCTTATAAAACTATTTCTTGACAAAATTGGTCATGTTTGGCCAAAAATTTTAAAAATTATTTTTCAGTTTTATCGTGTTTGGTCTAGCTATTTTTTGTCAATTTTTTTTTTGCTAAAATATAATTATATATAGATATACAAAAGAAGTAAAAAAAATCTGAAAATTGGTACTTGGCGGTATTATTTTTTTGGGTTTTTAACGCTCAAATAACACATGAGCAACGTGAATATAGAAACTGTTTTTAGGGGTCAATTTTACAATTTATGTTTAATAAATTTAGTTTTTAGTTTTTTAAACAGTAGTGTTTGACCCAACTTCTATTTTTATAGTTGAAAAAACATTTGAAAATCAAGCCCAAACACATACTCCCTCCGTCCCGGTCATTTGTTATCTATTTCCATTTTGGGGTGTATCATTGAATTGTTATCTATTTCCATTTTTGGCAACTTTTTGTGGATGACATTTGATTACATGTGGGGCCATATAATTTGTGTGGTCTAAATTCATTTATATTTCTTTTCTTAATCTTTGTGTCAAAAGCAATAGATAACAAATGATCGGGATGGAGGGAGTACTAAATTTCAAAAACAAAAACTATTTTGTAACATGTTATGTCAAAGTAGTGTCAAGCATACTCTTAAGGAGACATTTGGTTGGGGTCTATAATAAAAGAAAAGACAAACAAAGTTACACATTTCCTTTGTTGGTGTTTGTTTGACACAAACAAAGAGAATGAAACTTCCTTCCTTACCCCTAAATCCATCTAATTCCTTACCCCACCCCCTAGGGTATGAGATTTTATTACGCTTGTTACCTTTCAACCACTTTCTTCACCTACCACCACACTTGCAACTACCACCACAATAGCCACCACCAAACCACCACCATGACGCCGCCGCCGCCGCCGCCGCCGCCGCTGCCACCCTCACCACCATCACTACAATGACACCCCAATCACCATCACCGTTGTGACCACCGCCACTGTCACCGCCATGACATCTCTACCACCACCTTCGCCACCACCGCCATGACACCTCCACCACCATCACCGTCGTGGCCACCGCCGCCATGACACCCCCACCATGATTCCCCCACCACCGCTACCGCCGCCATGACACCTCCACCACCATCATCGCCGCCGGTAGATAAGTGGTTGTTTGTAGTGGTGTGTCATGTGTGTTAGTGGTAGGAGTAAGTGTGAGTGAACTATTAGTTCACTTTCTTAGTGTAACCAAACAACCAATTAAGTTTTAGGTAATCTCTTCCCTTTTCCCCCTCTTACCCTTCTCCCTTTCTCTAACCAGTCATCCCCTAAGATTTTTTGCTTATTAAAAAGTCGAAGCAGCATTTTTATTTATTCAATTAATTTTGGTACAAAGCAGCATTATTATTTGAAAATAGAAATTAGGACATAGGGGATGGAGTTAGGATCCTTTCTATTAGCTCAAACGTAATGAATAATTCATTACCTTTAATAAATATATTTTTCTATATTTTTTCTCTTATACAATATCATTAAATTCTTATAATTAAAAAAGTTGGGTAGCTTTAGGATGATATTAGACTATTGAAAGATAATGTAATGAAAATGCTCCAAATTCAGCCGATAACAGTTTCTATCAAACGAACAAATACACGAGGATACTATAATGCAAACATATGGAAAATGGATGGTCCAACAAGTCTACAACCTCCAGTATTATTCAATGTAATCCAATCCTCATATTACTCAGCAACAGCCAACAATCAGTCGATCACCCTTTTCTAGGGTTAATAACAACAGCAGTTGGTATTGGGACTAGGTTACGTGACTTAGATCGTTGTGTGTAATACTATAAATATTTTTATATGATCGGTCAAAAAGTAAGTCGTTTTATAAAATAATAAAAACCCAAAAAAATCTTTTTTTTAATTGTTGTTTAAAAACCCTAACCCTAACCTTCAAGTTCATCCATAAGGAGCTACCGTCTACCAACTTTGGCGGGCTAAACCCCAATTTTTCCGTTTTTTTTTTACTAAGGCTATGTTCTTTCTGGCTTAATTTCAGCTTCTTTCAATTTTATTTGGTCGTATTCCATTAAGTTTTATTTACGTTCAATCAGTTATGTTCAGCTAATCTCTTCACAAAATTAACTTTTAATTCAACTAAATTCATTTCATCTTAGTTTCACTCGTTCAATTAAGCTTTATTACAATTAATTCAATTGAGCTCGTTTCAGCCAAAAAGAACAAGCCTAAATATCTATTAATTCTCCGTAAATAACTCTTGTCTCTCCTTTATCAAAGTTTTGTCATTAACTTTGTGTGATATTGTACTCATTTTGTATGAGATTCATCCTCCTGTTAGAGAGGTCCAATAATTATATAGAATTAGATGATCAACGTTCTAATATGTAGTCATATGGTGTTGCAATTATCGGATAAGATTCATCTTTTTTAAAACTTTATTATTAGATCTATGGATTCCCTTGCAGTTGACTGTATGGAGAAACAACGGTATTTTAGAGGTGGTGTGCATAAACGATTTTATCTAATAATGATCTTAGTTCTAGGAAGAGTGTCTTGTTCGTTTTTTAAAAATTTGTAATCAGTTAAATTTAATTTTTTCTCACTTCTTATGTAACACGGTGTTATTAATGAAATTGACTTTCTACTCAAAGAGTAAGTCATTTTATTCGGTCGTACTCATATCTTAACAATTAATGTTGAGAAGTGCTTCTTCTTAATTAACTAATCACATGTATTGAGGTTTCTAGAATCACAAATTCTAATTAAAGATGGACATTCGTCGCAAGTTGAACACGAGTTAGTAATATCCAAGTTGTTAGAAAGACAAAAGCATAATATTACTCCTAGACAATTTGCTTTTGTCTTATCTACTAACTTGGATATTACTTGACCAGTCTCCAGCTTGTGACGGATATTTCCGTCTTTAATAAGACTTATTGTTGTAGAATTTGCTTTTGTCTTATCTACCAACTTGGATATTACTTGACCCGTTCTCAGCTTGTGACGGCTATATATATCCGTCTTCAATAAATTGTAGAATAATGACATGTCAGAAATATTATGATTTAATTGTTTACTAATTTCTGTCTCAAAGTGAATAGTTTATCTTTATTTAATTTAGGTAAAGTGGAACAAAGTAAATGTAAACAATTTTGAAGTAAATTGACGGATACATGAGTTTTTAAAACATGTACTCCCTTGATTATTAATGACGGCTTCAATCACTCTAAATACAACTAGTCTTAAATCCGTGCAAATTGCACGGGGTAGTTATTTTATATTTTGTTATTATTAAGTTGTTCGATTGGAATGATTCCTTAATACTGTTAATAGTATTTATGTAAGATAGTATTTTACATGATCGTCTATAATGTTGTTAATGGCATGTCTTACATATCTTGCATGAGACATTATTATTAGAACACTTACCGTGCTTGTAGAATCTTGTGTCTTAATATGTCTCGCTAAAATAGTCTAGCTAATGTGTATGTACATTTATTTCTCATAAGATATGTACTGTTGACCAATTTATGAATGTATTACAATTATATCTATTTATAGATGGCCCCTTCTCGTAAATCCAATCTAACGCGTCTCGGGTTTTTCAAGTTAAAAACCCGCTAATCTGATATTTACTAACTCCCGATTAATCCAAACTTGTAATGACCCGTTATTTTAAAGTCAAATCCTGATCCAATTCGGGTTCATCCGATTAGGTCGATAATCAAGTTTATTAAAATATTAATATTAATATATACTTGCCCTCTCCATTTTCCTATTTTCTCCCTAGATACTTTTTCAGTGTCTCCAAAACGGAACTTTAGCCATATTTTTCAACATGTAAATGTTAGTGGTTTTTGTCAAAAATAATATTTTATAAACAATGGTTGAAATGAGAATTGAAATGTTTTAATTTTATGTATTTGCAATATTTTTCTCTAATGTATTTCCCGATTAAAATTTGGTTGGTTTGACCTGCAAAAAAAGAATGAAAAGAAAATTGGAAATCGTATGCTAGATTTGAATTAATAATAGAAAAATACGAATTAAATACCTTATATATTTATTTAAAAAATAATAGAAAAATTAATTTTACATAGAGTTTGGTTGCTTTTATATAAGTACGCTAATTAATGATATAATTATGTTTTTAATATTAAATATGATTAAACTGTAGAAAAAGTTTTTCACCAAACAAAATGGTAAAATAAAAGATGTTACAATTTTTTAAATTTATATTTTACTCCGATTTTCCCGTGTTTTGATGCAACTTATATATATTACCCCACTTGTTTAACCGGCTAATCACAACAGTATTTCATTTATATCTGAAAAGGCTTAATAAAATGGCATATAACCTTCCTCGTTTAGAAGGCAAATTCTTGTATCAAACGGGCAATTTTCGTCTAAAATTAAGACGGACCGAATGTTATCATTTATATTAAAATGTAATATTTTCTTAAATAATGTTACCTTTATTTTTTGTTAATAAGTGACAACTTTAGTTATATTAAGAATGAGGACATTGAGATTTATATAAACACGCATTTTCATTTAAGATGGTCATTATCCGCCCTAAGTTTAAGACGGGCTAAATTAGACTTCTCCGAGTATGAACCCGGCCTACCCAAAATTCCTTTTAATCGAATTGCATTCAAACACTCTTTCTCATTTCCCTCTAAATCCCTCTTACTAAATACACAAATAAAATACAATTTTAATTTCACAAATTACGTTCATCCTAATTTTACAAAATTCTTGTAGTAAAAAACTCACAAATGATATCTATCAAAATTTTACAAATTTCATAGTTCAGATCGGTCATCAAAACTCACATTTATGTTGCAAATGAAGGCGTATGTTTTACAATGATTTTTCTTCATTTTAATCTTTTAACATTTAACATTGTATATATATGATACTTTCATAATTATTAAAGCATCATTAAGTTTTTTGTCTAAAAAAGTTATTTATATTTTTTAAGAATATTCACTTTTTTAGTTTATTTTATTTTATTTTATTTGACGTTTTCTCCAATTTAAATTAATTTCCAATAATTTTGTAACTACGAGTTTAATGATTTATCAACATTTTGTTTGACAAATTGTAGATCTATGAAATTATAGATTTTTTAAACCATTATTGTATTTATTGATTTCAAATATCTAATCATCAATTTGACAATGAACAATTTGTAATTTTTTATTCTTTATAAATAATTTCGACTATAATTAAAAGTAGTTTATGTTTAAATAATTATTTTTTCTCTAAATATATTTTATGTGATAAATGCGACAATTATTAATTATTTTCATCACATTTTAAGGTCTCGACAATCGCTATAATTATTTATATTGTCATACTTCTTACGTTAGTTTTTATAATAATATGGATTACGGTTAAATGATTTAATCATATTTATATGAATTTAAATATATATATCCATAAAACTTTCCTTAATTTGAGTGGATTAAAATTATTGAGAGTTTGATGGTTATACGTAAAATTGTGCTCTAAAATAAACTAAATGAGAGATATTAGATTAAATGGTGTACGAATTATTATTGTTTTATAAGTATTTCAAATAATTAATTATCAAAATAGTGGTGGTCCCCTAAACTTCCTCCTTTTAAGGTGGTTGCGACAGATAAGCAACAAGATATAACAACTTTGACTAATATACATTCTTCAATATTTACATATTTTATTAGTAAAGCGAGGACTTAAACTATAGTATAAAATAGCTCCAAGACCTCAAATACTAACGCGTATTTATAAGGACATGTCTAGTCCTTCCGTCAAATGAACGCTAGCTTTCCCTCTTTTTTTGCCTCTTTAATTCAATTAATCAATTTAAATAGGTAAACAAATGACCCATTACTCGGGACGGAGGGACTATTAGTTATAATTGTTAATGTGCAATAGCTAATAGCAAAACATTCATGTCATATCAAAATCAGGGGAATGTGAAGTACAAGTATACATTTGATCATTTAAATCGGGTTAAGTTTATCACAGTACCTGGTCTCATTGTAGCTAATTCCGTATTCACAGTGAACATAAAATAGAATTAGTATAAGACATAAAGTAAATAACTAATAAGAGTTAGTTATAAACTAACATAGTTTGTTATGTTAACCCAAGTTAGTTAGCTTATGACGGTGAACGTATAACAATGTAATCACTTACGGATAATCAATATATTCTTCTCTTCAACCTTCTCTCTAAAATAACAATCACATCTTCATCATTAATATGGTATCAATCACCACATAATTCCAATCAATAATTCATTTTTTCCAGTTTCTTCACATTTACGCATCCGCTTTCCCACATTAATCATCAAGATTCTTCAAACATTCAATATCAAATCACAATTCCTGATCAAATTTTGATCAAATCAACAATACAAATTACAATATGCTTGAAATGTTGGATTTTTATAATTAATTGACTAGATATTATTATTAATAATATTAATAGTCTTATACAAATCCTAATTATATGTCCCATTAATGAGGCAGTCAAACTATGGACTCTAAACTGTCCCTTAATTCTCTCCCATCTAGAAACCACTACCTCTCCCATCTAGAAACCACTACCTTATTTGTGTTGTGTTCAAACACTGCTCTTTGATGGAAAGAGCAGTATATAAGAGAATACATATTCTGATTAATTAGGTCACTAAATCTACTCTCCCTTTAAGAAAACTACACCATCTAAATAAGTGAGCAATGAGGGTTTAGAACCGAAATCAGACGACTACAGTGTTATTCAGAAATTCAGATTAATACTTTGGGGTTGATAAAGCTGTTCAGGAATCCGATTAGCAATGGCTGGAGGTTTTTATTTTCGATCCTATTTATCGCTTCCGCTTTATTTAATCAGTTGTATGTTGTTCAGTAATATTAAACATACTAATTAAGAATAAATGACTTACATGAAATTCCAAGGAAAGTAGTCATGGTTATTGTTGTGCGGAAGCGTGAATATCTCGTGTTGGGCCTTGATTGTGTAGATGTCCATTATCCACAATAGTATGATATTGTATGTTTTAGCTAGGCCAAGCCCTCACGGATTTACTCTTAGACTCTTTCCTAAAGAGCCTCATACTATTATATTTTCAAGACACTTATAAAGATATATTTCACCTTTAGACTACCGATGTGTAGAGATGGCAATGGATCCCAGATCCTACCCAGATCCACCAGACCCTATACCCAAGGTTAAGATATGGATCCCATTATTTTAGATCCTTAGTGTAACATATGAGAGGAAAGTTGTCCCACATTGGGAAAATACGAGATTGTGTGGAGATTTGTCCCACATCGGTAGAATGTGAGGCTTGTGATATGTTTATAATAACTTTCACCCACCACTTAGTAACAAGGCCTTATGCTTTTGGGCTTAAGTGAGGACACATATTTGGCCCAAAGGTACACTTCCCATCTTATTAGGGTTGTGTTACGACGGTGGCGGGTCGGGTTGTTACAAATGGTATTAGAGCGACACTGCGACTATGTGGTGAGCCTGTGGTCGGAAGTACCCGGATCACCCACCTAGCGGGGAGGATTCTGGGCATGGCTACGGTCAAGTTTGAGGCACAACGAGGACGTTGTGTTCTTTAAGTGGTGGAGTTTGTAACACCCAAAGAGTACTGTGTGGTGAGCCTGTGGTCGGGAGTACCCGGGTCACCCACCTAGCGGGGAGGATTCTGGGCATGGCTATGGGCATGGCTACGGTCAAGTTTGAGGCACAACGAGGACGTTGTGTTCTTTAAGTGGTGGAGTTTGTAACACCCCAAGAGTATTGTGTGGTGAGCCTGTGGTCGGGAGTACCCGGGTCACCCACCTAGCGGGGAGGATTCTGGGCATGGCTATGGGCATGGCTACGGTCAAGTTTGAGGCACAACGAGGACGTTGTGTTCTTTAAGTGGTGGAGTTTGTAACACCCCAAGAGTACTGTGTGGTGAGCCTGTGGTCGGGAGTACCCGGGTCACCCACCTAGCGGGGAGGATTCTGGGCATGGCTACGGTCAAGTTTGAGGCACAACGAGGACGTTGTGTTCTTTAAGTGGTGGAGTTTGTAACATCCCAAGAGTATGAGAGGAAAGTTGTCCCACATTGGGAAAATACGAGATTGTGTGGAGATTTGTCCCACATCGGTAGAATGTGAGGCTTGTGATATGTTTATAATAACTTACACCCACCACTTAGTAACAAGGCCTTGTGCTTTTGGGCTTAGGTGAGGACACATATTTGGCCCAAAGGTACACATCCCATCTTATTGGGGTTGTGTTACGACGGTGGCGGGTCGGGTTGTTACATTTAGGATCCGGGTCAGATCCATATCCTTATACAAGTATGAGGGTCGGATCTGGATCCCACCACTAAGATCCAGATCCTACCCTAGGACCCTCTTTTAATTCTATAAGGGTAATTTTTTGATATATTTGGCCCTTTAAAGGTAGATTATGGAAACAGGGAATGAAGTATTAGTGTTTAGTTTGTTTAAACAATTTGTTTTATTATGAATTGTTAGAATTATAATTATTTTGTGACTTGTAAACCTTATTTGTAAGTTGCTATAAGATTTTTAACACTTTGTTCACTTTTTTTGTTTCTTTTGAACTATTATTTATAAACCAGTAAAGCTAATAGAGGGTAATTCGCCTAAAATATCGTCTATAATTGACAATTAAAAGTGAAATAGTGTATAATAGTGACTTGGTGCGGTTTCATTTGAATGTATCGTTGGAGATTGACGGATCTGGATTTTACCCAGATCCTACCCAGATACTTAGGATACGGATATGGATCTACACATTTCGGACCCTAAGGATAAGGGTAGGATTTGGATATACCATTTTAAAATGGATCTGGATATGGATCCTCTCCAGATCCTACCCAAGTTTGTACTCTAACAATCCTCATTGATGTGGGATATGTGTTTACAACCTAACAATCCTCCCCTCAAACTAAGGCCATCATCTTAACTCGAACCTTGACGTTTATGGAGAACTCTCACACTCTACAGCCCCAATTTCTAGACACCCGAAACATCACCAAATCTTGATAAACTACTCTTAGCTGACACTTCATGCTATCACTAGTCATGTTTTGCACCACATGTCACCGCCTGATCAAGTGAGTTTCCCCACATGCTCCTATACCAGCATGTCCATGTGCCCTTCTTGGGGATTTGCTACACATGCATATTGAACATCTTCTACATCTGATATACCCTTGATCGGGTCCGCCATTTCAGAACTGCTAAAACACAAATGTCTCTGATATCCACCCTCGAAAAGACCCACCAGACCTGTCGCACCCAATCTGATAAGGGTCCACATGATCAGCAGTTCTCGTACACAAATGGTCTTTATCCACAAGACCTATGATGCATTTCATCCCTTCTATTCACTATTTTCTTCCCTATTTCCTTAGACAGATTATTCATGTTTTCTTCCCCTTTATTATTTTGTAAATTTTTAATTATATTTTATTCATCTCTCTCATATCACAAAACTCACCCAACTTTTTTACTCCTATTTTACTCATGTCAGTAATGTTTGTGGCACACATTTCATTATTTAACTTCTAATTATTCATCCCTTACCCAACTTTTTTATTCCTATTTTATTAGTCTATTTAAGTATCGTGCCCACACTAGAGGGGAAGAAAATAACGAATAAGAGAGATAATTATTATTGGAACATTAGCCAAAAGAATAAAAAATGGAGGTAAATTGCACTATTAAGCAAAATTGTAGGGTTAATTTGCATCATAGTGTAAATTGACGGGGCTAATATATAAATAATAAAAGTCAAGAGAGTGATCTGCACATAAGACAAGGTTAGAACTAATAAATTACTCTTTTCAATAATAATCCATCTTTACCAATCAATCATGAAGTATCATCAAAAGTGGAAAAATATAATCAAATTGTTTTTGTTTGTGACGGAGAATATCCGTCATAAATTGAAGATGGATATTTCTCTCTTACAATAACATACGGAGTAAGTGGGAGGATAAGTAGGGAGAAAATGGAGTACATATAATATTGCCACCTGCATATTATGAGAGAGACATTATTCATTTTCAACTTATGACGAAAAATTTGTGAAATATCATTCAGGCACGGCTATAATTAATTACTCCATATAATTTTGTGTTATACTTTGTATGAAGTACTACTCCCTCCACACATTAATTTTCTTCCCATTTCTCTATCATATGAATTTTGTGTTATATAAAGTACTACTCGTACTTATTTTTCCGTATTCTATTGAACTATTGTGTAATACTTCGTACATGTTATGTTTATCTGAAAGCAATAAAGCAATGAAGGCCGCATAGCGCAGTGGATTAGCGCGTTTGACTTCGGATCAAAAGGTCGTGGGTTCGACTCCCACTGTGGTCAACAATTTTTCTTTAAACTTTGCATTAAAATTAATTAGATTATGAGACTAAACCTCTTAAACGAGTCATTCATAAAACTATTAATAAATTTACGGAATTTTTTACCTAAGTACTTTACTTTTTCATTTACATTTTTTCATTAAATTTTCATATCCAACCCTTTTTCATAAACGTAATTAAAAATCAATTCTAATAATCCCTATGAATCTAATTATTATCTCTAAAAATCTAAACAATGGTTTAGAATTCTCCAATTTGTAATTATAATAATTATAATAGTTATTATGAATATTATCTTACAATTTCGAATAAATAATAAAAAAAAAAACCTATTATTCTCAGTTGATAAAAAAACAAATTTAATTCTAATGAATGAGAAGGAAACTAAAAGATTATCATTATTGAGAGAAAAAAAATTAATTGATAACAATAATAATAAAAAAAGCGTCTAATGGTTTGGTGCAGCAAGGGCATGTTCGTGAGCAGCAGGAGCAGCATCCTTGGTCAAGGGATCTTGTTCAGCTCAGGGGCGAACCCACCTTAGAGCACCCCAAACTTTAAAAATTGGTTTAAAAGACAGTTTTTTGCTACCCTAAATATTGATGAATAATATATAATTAAATGTTATCCCATTAATTACAGTGTAAATATCTAGTGGC
Source organism: Silene conica (assembly GCA_029255685.2). Taxonomy (NCBI): domain Eukaryota; kingdom Viridiplantae; phylum Streptophyta; class Magnoliopsida; order Caryophyllales; family Caryophyllaceae; genus Silene; species Silene conica. The sequence goes on along the minus strand of CM055312.2, from coordinate 81,916,671 downwards.
TCAATGGTAAAACCATTAAATTCCAATATAGTGGTCAAGGCTTCGAATCTTACTATGTGTAATGATTTTTTTTACCACAGATTACACAAGGTCGATAGCTTAGATAAAGATATCTCGATTCCTTACCAATACCAAACGGCAGACACCACCAACACACTAACTGACAACCAAAACAACATCAAACCACGATCTCATACCCACCTAACGACCGAGAACCCACCACCATCAATGTCCAAGTTGGTCGTCCAGATCTGAAGTGCGGGTACGACGGATGGGCGATATTAAGGTGGTCGGAGCCGGGGGAGGGGGACTGCGACGGGGGATATGCGTGGCAGGGGTATGAGAAAGAGTCGCCAGTATGATATTTTCCGACGATAATATTGGCTGCAGTTGATGAACGGTGTAATAGTTGGTTGGTGTTATTTACCTGGTAGTTGAGGGAGAGAAAACAATAGAATTTGAATCTCTCCCTTTCCCTCCCCTCCCCTTCACTCCAATTCTCCCCTCGTCGGGGTACTATTTTTGTCTGAATACTGTAGACACTTCAAATTTGTCTACTAGCCTTACGGCCTTACGGCCTTACGAATACCTAATAATAAGGCTAAAGTTAACTGACTAAATGAATTTAACTGGCCAAATGAAAATTGCTACGCTTATAATTATTGATTCCTTACGCTTCTTTCCCAATAAAGGAGTGTTTGAAATCAAGCCTTCTTATATCAGTCTTGTGGAACGAAATCTTTTTCGTGGCAAGGCTTGGAGAGGACACAGCCAAACATATGGAGGCATTCGTCACATATTGTTGTTCCATCCCCTTAACTGCTGGAGTGACACAGGACCAAGTTAAACATACGAGATATGTGACGCGGCATAGTGGCTGCTTGATTTGGACATAGAGACAAACTCCATCAAAGATTGGAACTCTCTTGCCCTTACCTTTTACAAAAGGTATTTCCCTTCACAAAATAAAAATAATTTAAGAGGGCAGATTACAAGCTTCAAACAAATCCCCACCGAAGATCTGAATGAAGCTTATTGGATCCGTTTCAAGAGGCTAGTACGATCAGTTCCTCACCATGGTTTCGAGATCTTGTCCCTTTGCAACCAATTTTACAATGAGTTGTATGACGATTACCGTGCCTTGCTAGATTATGCAGCCAATGGTAGGTTCCAAAATAACACCTTAGATAATCGAGCGTGCAAATTAAACTAATTGATTAGATGGTCACCCATACCTCTGAATATGACAATCCGAGAGGTAATACAAGGAGAGTTGGTTCAGATGGAGTTCTTGCGGCTCAGTTGGGGAATTATAGAGTTAAAGACTACTACCCAATCCTTGGGTAAGCAACATACAATTTATGCCATGGTTCATCAAGAGATGCCTTGTGATAGATGTGGCATTGATGGCCATGCTGCAGCTAGGTGTATGAGTTCTATTGAGCAAGTACATGCCTTCTAATCCTTCAGACAAAGTGTTCCTTATCAGCAACCCACATATATTGCTCCTCCCAATCGTGGTAATCAACCACCAAAGGTAATTTTCAAAGTCCGAATCAAGGAGGTTTCCAATCAATGCAACCTCCTCCTCCACCTCCGAATAATGATATAGCAGATATGAAAGCTTTGTTGCAGCAAAGTTTGCAAATTCAACAGAAACAGACTACTCAAATCTCTGAGCTTATTGCCCACAATAAGATCTTGGATTCCGTTTTGTAAAACTATTTTTGGTGAGTTAAGAGTAAAATGAGGGAGTCGATTGGGTATGTTTTTTATTTATAAGAAAAAAGAAATGGATAAGGAGCATGTAGAAGTAGACCTGGCCTAGGAGAATAGCCTGAGAGGTACAATTAACATGCATTTCCTTTTTCCCGTCAAACAGTTAGAATAAGAATCATTAAACCCGTATTTCCTTCTTCCACTCAGATAGTTAGAATAAGAATAGACAACAGTTATAGTATATCCGTAAAGTAACATCGAAGTGAAAAATTCTGTTAACACTTTTAATACATATCCAACCATGCAAATTACAACAATACAAATGAATCTGTAAATAATAAAATTTATGAACCGAACCTGCAATCCCCTTTTTATAAAAGGAACAACATTTAAAGCTTTGTAATTGGTTCCTTGAATTTAGGGGGAAACGAATTTCAAATATGGTCCCTCATCATCAACGTGGGTTGTTTGGAGATTTAATTTCTTCATATTCCCTCATTTGATTATACAATCCCAATACTATGTAAATTTCATTTTTCATGACATAAAAATTGCATCAAGTACAAAATGACCATCAAATAAATTATATATACAACATGTTTAATTTTTGTATATATAATTAAAAAATGATAAGAAAATCAAATACTAATAATATATGATAAGAATTACAAGTACATGATAAAAATACAAATTATCTAGGTTCTCTAACTAATTGTTTTTAAAAAAATATATTACCTAAATCATTCAGCGAAATTTATGGAATTTAAGTTATTGTGAATCCGTAATCATTTGTAGTAGGAATAAAAAGAAAAAATCATCAATATCGAAACAACTTAATTACCACAAATCCATAACTACCAAGCTTTTAAAGACACTAAAAATACTCAAAAAAAAATTGTTTCAATAATAATAAACTTTCAAATTATCCATGAAACTAAAATATACTTTGAGCACGAAAATAAAATAATCGTAGCGGGTAGATATTAGAGGACAATAAGTAGTTGGAAAAAAATCATTACACATTAATACTACATAAAATTTAGCACTAAAAAAATGAAATTGAAACCAGAAATTTGTATTGCATGGTTATTGACTTATCCTCTTTCTATAAAAGGAAAGACATTTAGAGAAATCTTATTGGTCGAAATTTTTGTTCATGAAAAAAAAAAACTAATTGCCCCACTCCCCAATCCCACTATCATTAAGTAATTAATTACTCTCTCTCCTCTCCACTATCATGAAGGTAATTAATTACCCTTTCTCCTCATTTCTTATTACTTTCCATATAAGTACATTCATATATTCAAATGTTAAATAGCTTATGATAAAATATTTAATCACATTCAACCTTACAATAAAAATAAAATACAAAAATAAATCGGATATATAGAAATTCATATATTAAAGGACAACAAATTTTATAATAACAAACAAAATTGCAATTCCGAAAAAATTAACCTCTTGAATACCTTGACAAATAAAACTAACTAGGAATTCTTGTGTGAGACAGACTCATACTATAAGACTGTCAACATATATAAAAAGAAAATAAGGTCGTTTACATATGTATATTTGATCCGTCCTAAACTTAAACCGATAACCTTGTCCTACATAAGAATGGGGGTTGCGAAAGGTCGTCGACGTTTTGCGAAAAATCGTCGACGTTTTTTTGTAAAAAGACCAAGTTTGCCCTTTTCTCCTTATCTCTCTACAATTTATTCTCTCAAACAAAAACCTCACATAATCAACTATTCCGGTAGAGAACAACGAACAACAACATCAAACAACGACAACGATTCAATGTCAAACAACGATTCATCGCTAAGTAACTAAAATCTAAATTTTTTTTAAAAAAATTTTGATCGAAATTAGGTTGATGTTAGGTTGATATTAGGTTGATATTAGGTTGAATTATACGTACGTAGAAGCCATTGAACACGACAAACTATTTGATCGAAATTTTGCATTAGACTTGAAAAATTCCCGTCCTAGGTAGGTTAGGACATGAACATTTCATGTCCATTGATGGTTAGGACATGAACATTTCATGTCCATTGATGGTTAGGACATGAACATTTCATGTCCACACCATACATGGACACCCGACTTTCACGTCCTCACCGTTGATGGACTCACGCTTTTCACGTCCTCACCATACACGGACGTGGGAACCTCACGTCCTCACCATACACGGACGTGGGAACCTCACGTCCATACCCAACATGGACACCCCAAATTCACGTCCTCCCCCACCCTAGACGTGTAGAACTCACGTCCAACCCCCCTCCCTCAATCGGATTTTCCTACTTCTTTTGATTCATACTATTGACTTTTGATTCAAAATACAACTTACAACAACAACAATACTAACAACAATGTAACTAACATCAACAACAAACAATAACACAAATTATGAATCAAAAGTTGAAAAATTAACAAAAACACCAAAAACATTAACAATTAACAATACAACTAACAAATGTAACCAATTAACATTAACAATAACGACAATAACATAATACAACTCTAATTAAGACTAACAAGTCTACTTAAAAAAAAAAAAAAAAAAAAAAAAAAAAAAAAAAACTAACTGGTGGTCGTCGGTGGTGGTGCGGTGGTGGTGCGGGTGCTTGCGGTGTTGGTGGTGGTGCGTGAGGTGGGTGGTTGTAGGTGGGTGAGGGGTATGAGTGGGTTTTGAATTTGAGAGGTTTTGTGGTAAGGCAAGGGTAAGGTTCGTCTTTTTAATGAATTACGTCGACGATTTTTCGCAAAACGTCGACGATCTTTCGCGATTTGGCATAAGAATTTGTATAATTTTATAATGTAGACAAATGCGTTGTTTTTACTTACGTCTAAGTTAAGTGTATAAATTCTTTTTATTTTTTAGATCGATATACTTGCGATACTAAAATTATATTTTTTATTAAATATATTCACCTTTTATTTTTGTTTTTTCAGTTTAAACCTGTGCATTTTTTGCACGGGCGTAAAACTAGTTATACATCAAAGCAAAGTTCTTTAAAAGAATCTTATTGACTCCTCAAACTTAAGGGGGAAAAGGTGTATAGTTTTTCAACTCTAAATAATGAGTTTCTTATTTTTTAGGATAATTAATTTTCATTCATATTTGCTTCTATCTTTAATCTACTTTCACTCCTAGAGTAGAGTATATGGATAAGTCAAAAAAAATCGAATAAATAAATTGCATAATTATGTACAAAACAATCTTTTGTTTTCATCATTTACCGTAGCGTAGATAATATTAATTATTTATTTATTATTATTAATCTATCCTAAGGAATAGAATTTGATTGGTTCCTTCAAATAAGCAAAAAAAATCACCCACTAACTCTTATTTTGATTTAATTTCCTTCACTCCTAAATTCAGAATTATCATTCCTAATTACATAATCGATTACCGTATTACATTTCGTCATTGTCATAATAAAATACGATACGATCAAATTATTGTTCATCGAAAATATAAATAATAGTATACAACATTTCAATAAAATACGATATAGAACGGTTCAAAAAATAAATTTGAAAAACAAAAAATAAAAAATATATTATATGGTCGAATTTTTTTGGGTAGCTAGAGAGTCGAACCAATAATAATTTGGGTTAATTACGATGGTTAAAAACTTAAGATTTAAATAGCAATTATATTTTCAAATCTATATATATATATATATATATATATATATATATATATATATATATATATATATATATATATATATATATATATATATATATATATATATATATATATATATATATATATATATTCGTATTATGCTTAAAACGGACCAGTTCTATTTCTCATGGGTATATAGGACAAATATTTTACTTTTATCTTATTATACTACATATATATTTGACCCCTCCTAAACTTAAACGGATGACGTCGTCCTAAATAAATTTGTGTATATTTATAACGTCAAGCTAATGCGTTGTTTTTGCTTACGTCTAAGTTAAGTATCTAAATGCTATTCAGTTTTTAAATCGATATAACTATAATACTTAAATCATATTTTTATTAAAGATATTGAACTTATTAATTTTTTCATTTTAATAAAATTCAACCCGTGCATTCTTGCACGGGCATAAAACTAGTTTATTATTATTACTATAATGTCGTTATTAATATTTTTATTCGATGGGTACTAATTGAAAATTGAGCTACGACTTATATGGCCCGAGAGTATTACGAGTATTTATTCTTATTATTATGAATTATTATTAACTTATTTTTCTTAGTTTCATTATTTCTATTATGGTTTTATGAGCTAGATAAGTGCAACAATGTTCTTCAACCGAATTCAAATATTCCCTCCGTTTCTTTTAAATATGAAAATTTGGAGGCAAGTTTTTCATTTTAATATTTTAAAAAATATATTTGTTCAAATATTATAAAATGTTACCAATAATTTCTCACGCAAAGCTCCATTATATGAGTATAGTGTATATATCACGAAATTTGTGAATTTTATTTGTAAAAAAAAGGAGTAATAACATACTAGAAATTGATTTAGTTAGTCAAGCTATTGTAAATTCAACTATATGTACTTATACTTTCCCCAATTTAAAAATTTAGTGTACATTGTTATATATATCACGTAGTTTAATTATGAGAACATCCTTATAATTATGCCCATATTAATATATTTCGTATATCATAAATTTAAAAGTAATCAACAATATTTTTTGTACGGATTTAAAAATAAACCGTGCATTTTTTTTGGAACGGGATTAAAACTAGTAAATAATAAAGAGGAACTAATAATATGGAATCTGGTTTTATTTTAGTACCGAAAGATTGTGGGATACAATGATCGGGATTCTCTTGATTCCACCTCAAAGGGATTTAGGAAGCGTTTTGCTAGGGGTCTATAAGAAAGGGAAAGGGAAACAAAGTTACTCATTACATTTGTTGGTGTTTGTTTGACACAAACGAAGGGAATGCAACTCCCTTCCTTACCCACAATTCATCTAATTCCTTACCCTCACCCCTCTATTGTATGAGATTTCATTACCCTTGTTACCCTTCAACCACTTTCTTCACCTACCACAACAATAGCCCCACCATGACACCACCGCCACCGCCGCCACCACTGCCACCGCCACCACCGCCATGGCCCCTACCACTATCGTGACACCCCCACCACCATCACTGCCATGACGATACCCCCACCACCATCACTGTTGTGAGTCGTGACCACCGCCATGACACCTCTACCACCACCATCGCCGCCACCGCCATGACATCCCCACCACCATCAACGTCATGACCACCACCACCGTCGCCACCACCACCGCTGCTATGACACCCCACCAAACAACCAATTAAGTTTTAGGTAATCTTTTTGCTTTCCCCCTCTTACCCTTTCTTATTTCTTATTTCTTATTTTCTTTCCCTTTCCCTTACCAATTCTCTAACCAAACGCCCCCTTAGGGTTTTGATATTACTGCGAGGGTCTTATCGACGTAATCTCGTAAGGAGTTGATGAGGTCTTTTGTGACTTATTTCATCATACTTACAATTTGTTAGTAGGATCATTTTTTAGACTTGATTCATGCTCTCCTTATAACCCTAGAATCAAGGTTAAGATTTATAGCGAAATAGCTTGAATGACCTAATTTTCTAAGATTTTATCCCAATGTTTATTGATAGTTATAACTAAATAATTGAGATAGAAATAAAATAAATATATACCAAAATATGAAATTTTGATATCTCCAAAATCAACAATCTCATTCGTAAGAAACACACACCCAAACATAGCCGCTGCTCCAAGCCTCCAACGGTGGTTGACACCGACACCGACACCGACAAATACCTAGGCTGTATGTAAACGATATCATCACCGTGGGCCATGCCAAGTTTGAACTGGGTTAAATTGATAAATTGATTCAATATATATATAACGCCTACACAGTACAAAGATAAGCGACTGGAAAACTGCATCAACCACAACAAAGCCGGGATCCAAAACAATTTGGGGTCGACCAAGTTTCACCATCTGAAACAACTTATACCAAGGGGAAAAAACACAATAAAAATAATAGAATTTGTCAAGGAAAAAAAAAGGTTTCACATGCTTCTCGGGAGTTCACCTGTGTAATCCAGAAATGTTATCTGGATGAAGTTAATCATACAAACTAAGCTATCTTGTGGTCTAATCTATATAACTAAAGAACCATGAAACATACAAACTACAAAAGCACCTCGGGGCGCCTCAGCTCTCCAGCTGATAGTTTTATTATAGATTCCACATTCAAAATCCTACAATACAAATCAACCTTTTACTGGGATTTGAGCCTCTCTGATGAACTGTTTGGTGAATCACCGAGTGTCGGGTTCAATGTGGCCCCACCATTAGGGGTACCATTCTCGGGGACAATAGGGATCTTAACGGACGCTCTCTCCATCTCTTTCTCAAGCTCTTCCTCCGTGCGCAATGCAGTGAATTGTTTGTCTAAAGATCGGGCAGCTGCTAGCCATGCAGTCACTATCACGAGCAGTATTCCTCCGAGATAAGGGGTTGAGTTAGCAAGTGAGCCGAAGGTTAAAATCATGAATTGTTGGATCAAAGCTCCTCCCGATTTTCCAAGTGGGTTGCAAACAACATCAATGGCTGCCTTCCCCTTGATCTGCACAAGTGTATGACACGGTGTTGTAAATTTCATTTGGCAACATAAAGAATTAGGAAGAGATATGGAGAATAGTATTGAAACATGTAGCTTGGGCACATAACCAGCTACAGGCTGGATTGTTCGACTAATATTACTCCTGTAATTCTTTGATATGATCCAAGTTACGGTTTTGATATGTTACTTGATGGGGGAAAAACAAACTACACTCAATCTAAAAGGTAGGATTACAACGATAAAAGGAAAACCGGTTCGATTGTACCCAATATTTTCTAAATTGCGTTTCAAAAGATCTTTCCGGAAGGAATCAAAGAAACCAAGAGAGTATTTTGATAGGGAATTGGGGAGCATGGAAGTAAAATCTGTGAATCTGGAAATGGGAAGCAGACAAGTTCTATATTGTTGTCTTTTGAGTGTCAAGGGAAGAGCTCAGAAGGAGACCAAGTCGTTACTTCCGAACATAGATCACCAGACATGTGAGTAAACAGGTTTCATGTATTACGCTAAAGACAATATGAAAAGATGCTCAAAGCGAAGTTACTTTGACAATTCACTTTGCCTGTACATGGACGGTCGGACATTCTAACATTTGACAGGATTCGGAAAAAACACATGCCCGACATTCAAGCACTATATCACATTCAACACTGAAGTTGGAGAGCATAGGCTAACATAGCCTAAAAGACAGGAGAACATGCACATTTATTACTGCACAGGTTCTCAACTACAACTGTTGTGTGGCGTACGAGTGCATAACGGCCAGATAATAGCTTAGGCACCTCACTTAATTACAATTATTAAACGAAGTTAACAAATTACTACTGCACAGGTTCTCAACTACAACTGTTGTACGGTGTACGAGTGTATAACAGCCAGATAATAGCTTATGCACCTCATTTAATTACAATTATTAAATGAAGTGAACAAATTACTACATGACCCTATACACCAACCAAAGGTCTTACAAGAGACCAACTGTTATAATTGAAGATTTTTGGATCAACATTTGGTCTGGTTATGAAAAGGATGAACGATGAAGCAAAAATGAGATCAAATGAAAGTGATGGACACCAACTTTATGGATCCTAATTCCTAGGAAGTAAGCAACCCACGGGACATTTTTTTTCTTTTATTGAGTGGATTGTTCGAATGATCTGAAGCCATAACAACCTTGAATGGTAAATTAGACAAAATCTACCTTTAAATCATCTGGATCTCAATCAAACAAGGGGTAGAAGTTATATTGTTTCATTTTATCGTTAATTTCTAAACCTCCTCAAGTATTCCCTCTGATAAGATAATATTCCTTCCGTCTCAAATCATCTGTTTACGTTTTGATTAAAATACCCCTCACGATGAATATATATAAGGTAAACAAATGATTTAGGAAAGAGTATAATTTAACAAGAACAATAGACAGAAGCCACTTGATAAGTTAAGATATTGCAAGAACACAAACCTTAGTGTCTTCGTCCAATGGAATATATGCCATTTCTTTGCAAGGATCAAACAAACTGTACTTAGCACTCTTGCTGAAGATATTCTGCAAGGCACCCACATAGACAGCTGCTAAAAGAGGAGTAATTCCGATACTTGCAAGTGTTGGTGCAATGGGTCCGCCAAACAAGATCAATGAAAAGAACCCAACTCCTGAAAGAAGAAGAACAGTAGGAGTAATTGCTGCTGCAACTCCCCAACCAAACTTGTCGAATATGAACTGGCTTAGAAGCATCATTGTGAAGGTCGCTATCCCAGTTGCCGTAGAGAAATCACCCATGAAAGAAGAGTAATCATTTGGGCTTGGGAACTGCATTATAAAGAATCAGATATTCATTACTAGAAAATTTAACAAAAGAACGAACTTTCACAAAAAATGTAAATGAGGGCTTACCTGAGCTTTGAGTTTTGATTTCCACGTAACCTCAACAAGGTTAATACTTATACCATATGCAACGACCACAGTCGCCAGATCCCTGATATAACGTTGGGAAACTAAGAATTTTATGCTTTCCATTGTCCCCATCTTGACCTTCTCCTGTAGAGAGAATGCATAGTGTTGACACATTAGACTATTAAAGTCAATCCTAAAGATTAATAAATATTAGTCTAATATTCACTGAATCCAAGCAGTGAAATCTACTTGCATTGCATGATGTATAGGACACATGAAACAATTAGCCACAAATTTTAAGTAACACAAACACATGATTTTCAAATCAGCATAGAAATATATAAGAATATAAATCAAAGTACAGGGATGTCTCATCAGTGAGATAAGCCTGCAATTTCGTAAACACTATGCCCGATTTAAGACATCATTAAATGTATAACATGCAATTTTGTTTTGACAACAAACTTAAGCTGGGCTAATAAATTTGTTGTCATAAACAAGTGTTTAAGTTAAAATTAGATGATACATAACTACAAGTATGGTCTATGTTATACATTTCAAGATTGTGAGACTACTCTCTAGTTGGTCCCATCAAATGCTATAAGACAATGTTACAGAGGAATTGTTTATATCAGAAATAGAGACGAAATCACAGAAGTCAATTGTTACTGATTAGATGATTTAGATCCACAAGAAACTGAATTGTTCACAGGTGAAGTTCTTTACCTTCTTTTTCTTGCTGCTGCTTCGGGTAGGAAGTGGAACATAAGCGTTCACCCACCAATATAGAAAACAAATAGCAAATCCCATAAGAACCACAATGCTCATCATTCCTTTCAGAGAAAGGGCCCAACCATCAACCCCAGGTCCCAGGTTTTGTCTCATTTGGGAAAAGTACTTCACTGTTCGTCCGGAGAAAATGAGGGCAACATTAGCTCCTAGTCCAAACAGAGGATAGAATCGCTTAGCCTCATCGATTGTAGTGATCTGCAAATTACAATAATCCGTATTAAAATCTCGCACAATTTGAAGATAATTTATTTTAAAATTGTTGGTACACGATAAACAACCATTTGTCTACAAAAACGCCAGTAAAAAACTAGAAAAATACACAGGCATCTTTGATTTAACGGGAACTGATATTCTTCCACATATTACAAATATGTGATGATTACCGAAGATATTTAGCCGAGTGCTTAACAATTAACATGAAGTGACTTTCGTTATAGTATCTTTACTGGCTCCTCTGACCCTTACAAAAATACTCCGTAACAATATAGGATTTCTTACTGAGAAGCTTTTCAAATAAAAAAGTTCAAGGTGTGAACTCAACTTGGCTAGTAACACAAAAAATGTCGAATACTCGAAAGAAACTAATCACAGATAAATGGCACAACTACTCACAGGACATGTATAACAAGTTTGATTAGACAAAACTCAGTAGATTAGAGAGATTAGTTCCAAAGAGGGACACAAAATCTGATTACAAAAGTGTACAGCATTAATAAAATAGTCAACAAAAGCCAGCAAAATAAATGGAATCATAACAAATAAAATTCGTTCATTCTCAAAGGTAGCCTATGATTTGTCCAAACATTCTCATATAAGACAATAATGAAAGCAATTTGACTTCACATATTACAGAATACAGTTACGAAAGAGCCGTATAGTTATGAAAGCAAATTGACTTATACCATCAATCATTAACCTTACAAGACACAGAAAAAACACAATTTGCAGCACAATTGATACCAATACAATACATTCGCCAAAAAAAACACCACAGAATACAGATACAGGAAATACTAATACAACGACAACAACAACAACATTAACCTAGTGGCTCAATGGCTCCTGCAAGGGGGTCTGGATGTACGCATAAACATGATTAATCTGAAGTAATAATCAGAAAGAAGGTATCTAAATACAGTAAAAAAAATGATTAAAAAGAAAGGAGATAAAGACCTGATTAGCAAAACCCCAAAAGAGGACAGAAATGACAACACTTCCCCAAAGTTCAGCCATGACATAAAACAAACAGAAACTCCAGATCCTCAAAATAGCAAGAGGACCAAGAAACCTTGGACCAAGGGTAGCAAGCAGCTGATCAGCAAGAGCAGTTGGGTGAAAATAATTACTCATTGGGTACAAAACAAATCCAAATGCACCAAAGAAGGCGATAAACGGTAAAATGACGGTATAAAACAAAGCTTTGGTGGGTAAAACATCAGCTAATTTGGTATACAACACCATGAAACCAACAGCCATAGGTAAATTAACCCATGTTTTCAAAAATGGTATAATTTCAGCACTTGACCCTTTTGCTGTTACAACCAATACATCTTTTGTGTCCCTTAGAATTGTGTAATTAAAAAGGATACAAAAGAACATTAATCCAAGAGGAATAATTTTCTTAAGGGTTGTTAGTTCAATCCCTAAAAACTTTGCGGTTTCGACTTTTTCACCAAATGGAGGTTGCCCATCACCTGCAGAAGCAGCAGCTGCTGCTTCAGCTTTACAAATGGGTAAATTTCTCAACTTCGGACCAAAATTAGCATTGAAATTGGATGAAATTTGATGAAATTTTTGGAACCCATTTGAGGAAATGGAAAAGGAATTAAGGGGTTTGGGTTTGAAGGAATTTGTGGAAATAATTCTAGGTTTAAGAATGGTATTGCTGGTGGTGGTTTGAGGTGATTTGAAGAGCCTTAATTTGGGGTTTGAAGGTAGAGATAGAAGCCCTCTTGTTTGTAGAACAGCCTCCATCTCTCCCTTCAGTTTGAATTGATGAAAGAAATGGAAAAGAAGAAGATATGGGGAAGAAGAGATTGTGATAAGGTGGCTGAGTAAGCCTTTGCTTTCCTCAACAAAAGAATACAGTATATTGGGTTGGTGGAGAATATATGATGTTTATATACTCGTATCAAAATGAATGGAAGGTAACCAAACACCAAACCCTCAGGCCTCAGCAGAAAAGGGTTTTTTCAAAATCTAACGAATATTGGGTAGCCAAATTTGTGATTCCCGTAATCGCTAAACTAGTGTAACACCCGTGAAAAATCACGGGGTTGTGTACACTTATTTTTAAAGACGTCTTCGGTAAATTTATTTGAATATATAGCAATTCTGTTTATTCGGACGAATTATCTTTTAACGGGATGTTTGAATTTCAGATATATTAGGTGAAAAGATGAATTTTCTGGTGCACTAATCTTCTAATAGCTATTAGTAATGATGATAATATTTGAGTTACTTACGATAAAATTAATAAATAAGGTATATAAGAAAAAACAGTAGACGACTATAAAAATATTAAATAACAAATATAAATTAAATGGATGTATTAAAATTAGATAACCCAACACGACAATTATAGTTTCTCGAAAACCTCCTTGTAGACAACATTTGTTGTTGTATTAGTCATCCGTCCTTCTTCATCAAGAAGTAGCACTTTTAGACCTTTCTTACTGGTGACCCTCGATATAGCAACGTACAGTAGCACTTTTAGACCTTTATTACTGGGCTAAAATTCTCGAATAAAATCGCCCAAATCAAATGTTTAGACGAAGCCCATATAAACGGACCGTATTTTTCATTATTAAACTGGGCTAGAATTCTCGAATAAAATGGCCCAAATGACGAAACAATGGGTATAAAACTGGGCTAACTACTCGAATAAAATAGCCCAAAATAGAACCTATAATGTTTAGACAAACCCATATAAAATGGCCCAAATAGAATTTAGACAAATCCAATATGAACGGACCAGATTTGTTTAGACAAATACAATATAGACGGACCAGATTTGTCGGTGATTAAACCCTATATTCCACCCAATATATAAACACCCTAAGCCCACTCTCTAACCCTAACCCTAATTCATTTTCCCTCAAACCGTCCCTCTCTCTAACCAACCCTCCTCCTTCTCTCTAAAATAAATCTAAAAACAACTCTATCAATCTAAAATAATTCGAAAAACATTCAAAGAATTTTCAACATGTTCACAAACTTATCTTCACAAACTCAAATTCATAAAATATAGATCTAAATATTTCTGTATAATTGGAATTTTTTATTCACAAACTGAAATTCACGAATTCATATTCACAATCCGCTTCGTCGAGTTATAATGTAATGTGGATTTAATTTAAATTTATTGTTTATCATCATTAGATCTAATCATTTCTGTTAATTTTTCGAGTATTTTAACATAAATAAGTTGTAAATTTTATTAATAATCGAGTATATCAGTAGAAATTCACTTGCATATCGATTTGAATAAGATTTATTGAGTATTTTAACATAAATAATTGAGTATTTTAACATATATCAGTAAAAATTCATATGCATGTCGATTTAAAGTAGTTAAACGTTATTTATGTCGTTTTAATTAGATTCATTATCTGCATGTCGGTTTAATTATATTTTTTTGTTTATCATCATTAGATCTAATCATTTCTGTTAATTTTTCGAGTATTTTAACATAAATAAGTTGTAGATTTTATTAATAATTGAGTATATCAGTAGAAATTCACTTGCATGTCGATTTGAATAAGATTTATTGAGTATTTTAACATAAATAATTGAGTATTTTAACATATATCAGTAAAAATTCATATGCATGTCGATTTGAAGTAGTTAAACGTTATTTATGTCGTTTTAATTAGATTTATTTATCTGCATGTCGGTTTAATTATATTTTTTTGTTTATCATCATTAGATCTAATCATTTCTGTTAATTTTTCGAGTATTTTAACATAAATAATTAGTAATTTTATTAATAATTGAGTATATAAGTAGAAATTCACTTGCATGTCGATTTGAAGAAGATTTATTGAGTATTTTAACATAAGTAATTGAATATTTTAACATATATCAGTAAAAATTCATATGCATGTCGATTTGAAGTAGTTAATCGTTATTTATGTCGTTTTAATTAGATTTATTTATCTGCATGTCGGTTTAATTATATTTTTTTGTTTATCATCATTAGATCTAATCATTTCTGTTAATTTTTCGAGTATTTTAACATAAATAATTAGTAATTTTATTAATAATTGAGTATATAAGTAGAAATTCACTTGCATGTCGATTTGAAGAAGATTTATTGAGTATTTTAACATAAGTAATTGAATATTTTAACATATATCAGTGTTTAAATTTGTGTTAGTAATGACGATTTTAGTTTATTACATTATAACTCGACTATTTTGTGTTATTACTAAAATTATTTAGACAGTAATAACACAAAATAGTCGAATTATCATAACCAACAATTATAACGATTTTAGTTTATTACATTATATACCTATTAAACATTTAGACAGTGTTTTATATACCTACTAATCAAACGTTAATTATTTTTCTCTGTTTTCGAGGATACGCATGACGGACATATATCAATATTATTGGATAGTAGAGGTAACAGCCTATTCTGTTTAACTTTATCGGTTTCCAATGGACCTTCAGTGGCTTATATATGTTTGAAATCTGGAATAGCTTATTATACAATATGGAATGATAATGGCTGTTATGGTTTATTTGTTTGAAATTTGGAATGGCTGTTATGGTTTATTTGTTTGAAATTTGGAATGGCTGTTATGGTTTATATGTTTGAGATTTGGAATGTCTTGCTACACGTTCAATGCTAGGTCTGATTCAGTTTGCAGTTCAGATTATCGATGTAAGCAAGCGTCAATAGTTGTGTAGCATGTTCCTTGTTGGGTTTAAGTTTATTTCAATAGAATAGCTTAGGTAATGAACATCTACCTTCCTTCAGAGGTCATAATAATGTTTCAATTTGTGGTCAAAACTTATCATATCACATGATTCTAGGCCTAAGAAAATTAAGCTTATCCCAGTGATCAGCTACTGCTGCCAAGGCAAAGAAATAGATTGGCACAACACATTTATTTCTTTCATGTATATCTATTGTCCTACCCACTCTATTACTGTTATCTCGGTTAGGTAAATTACCTACGACCATCACTTGAATAGGGCCTTTTGAGTATTGTCTTGTTTTTGTAAAATCTGATGTAAAAGGGCAAGTTTATATGGCTATATGAGTGGTTGATTGCGCCCTATCTGTTTATAAAGAGTAGATCTAAACATTTGTGTTAGCTTATTGTTTGCTTTCATTGCACCACCTTGGTCCAAATTTAACTTTCATATGACGATTTAGTTAGCTGCCTATTTGCCTGATAGGGTAATTAAAGAACATTGTGGTATAGTAGTAGTTTTTGGTTGAATAGAAGCTGTCCTTATTCATGCAAACACACCTTAATATGTAGTAAATTGTCGAAACTGGAAAGTTGACATATGTTTGGACTTGCATATGTGAATCTAATTAGTACAACTTGCATATTATTTACTCATTACAGTATGTTTAGGGGAGTCATAATGTCATTTTGGTTTAATTTCTCGTTATTTGGTGTATTAGTACAACTTGAATATGTCAATCTAATTCATAGAAATGTTTTTCTGTCATTTGTACTTTTAGTATGTTTAAAGTTCTGATCATTTCGTCTTTCTGCAGTTGATTGATCAAACAGTTGCTTGTCCTTATCCAGATGCGGCTTAATGCGCACCTGCTGTCTTATAGATAAGTTCTCAATTCTCTTTTTGCATAAATTTTATGGAGTGTTAGTAGATTGGCACCCAAAATGCTTTACTGTGTTTTTTATGATGTGTAATGTTTTTTAGTTTGCATTCTGTGTATTTTTAGGGGAAATTTATGAAATAATTTTCGTATATGATAACCCTGAACAAAGTATTGACAGAAGTCCATCTTTAAACGAAAATAACAAACTACTATACTATGTAGCAACCACAATAAACTGAAATTGCATTTATTATGTAAAATACTTAAAATCAATACCTGATGTAGGACGATAAAGTTGTTGTGTACTGTTTTGTGACGGTCAATGGTTTATATGTTTGAGATTTGGAATGTCTTGCTATACGTTCAATGCTAGGTCTGATTCAGTTTGCAGTTCAGATTATCGATGTAAGCAAGCGTCAGTAGTTATGTAGCATGTTCCTTGTTGGGTTTAAGTTTATTTCAATAGAATAGCTTAGGTAATGAACATCTACCTTCCTTCAGAGGTCATAATAATGTTTCAATTTGTGGTCAAAACTTATCATATCACATGATTCTAGGCCTAAGAAAATTAAGCTTATCCCAGTGATCAGCTACTGCTGCCAAGGCAAAGAAATAGATTGGCACAACACATTTATTTCTTTCATGTATATCTATTGTCCTACCCTCTCTATTACTGTTATCTCGGTTAGGTAAATTACCTACGACCATCACTTGAATAGGGCCTTTTGAGTATTGACTTGTTTTTGTAAAATCTGATGTAAAAGGGCAAGTTTATATGGCTATATGAGTGGTTGATTGCGCCCTTTCTGTTTATAAAGAGTAGATCTAAACATTTGTGTTATCTTATTGTTTGCTTTCATTGCACCACCTTGGTCCAAAGTTAACTTTCATATGACGATTTAGTTAGCTGCCTATTTGCCTGATAGGGTAATTAAAGAACAGTGTGGTATAGTAGTAGTTTTTGGTTGAATAGAAGCTGTCCTTATTCATGCAAACACACCTTAATATGTAGTAAATTGTCGAAACTGGAAAGTTGACATATGTTTGGACTTGCATATGTGAATCTAATTAGTACAACTTGCATATTATTTACTCATTACAGTATGTTTAGGGGAGTCATAATGTCATTTTGGTTTAATTTCTCGTTATTTAGTGTATTAGTACAACTTGAATATGTCAATCTAATTCATAGAAATGTTTTTCTGTCATTTGTACTTTAAGTATGTTTAAAGTTCTGATCATTTCGTCTTTCTGCAGTTGATTGATCGAGCAGTTGCTTGTCCTTATCCAGATGCGGCTTAATGCGCACCTGCTGTCTTATAGATAAGTTCTCAATTCTCTTTTTGCATAAATTTTATGGAGTTTTAGTAGATTGGCACCCAAAATGCCTTACTGTGTTTTTTATGATGTGTAATGTTTTTTAGTTTGCATTCTGTGTATTTTTAGGGGAAATCAGAATTTGTAAATAGATAGGCGACAATTAAAGAATATTCGAAATATAAGAAAATGATTTAAATAGTGATGTAGAGATGAATTTACTGATAGTCTTCAAGTCTTATTGTGCGACACACATGCTTACTCGGAGTTTCCGTTATAGGACCAATCTCGTAGAGTTTTCCTATAACATCTGGATTTTCAAATATGAAAACAATTAAAATCATAGTGGACCATTAATAAAATAGAGTAGTAAAATAAAGTAAATGAATATAATATGTAAGAGTCGTACCTATATAATGCGTGGGTGGAATAACACCGTCCAATATGTCATTAAAAGCTGAAAAACGGTATAGACTATTTGGTATGGTAGGATCACTGATTTTCTGCACTCGTGTTGAGTATTCAAACCTCAACCTATAAGGATGAGGTGTTGCCTTGTCAAGGCCTGTGTTGTTGTCGACGGTAATATTTCGAATAGTGTAAATTTCACCGACAGACAACTGTGATCCAAAGTGTGAAATTAATTGTTTTCTTATCGTGGCTTGGATAAAATCATTCTGAAAACAACATAAATAAAATTCAAATCAGTTTTTTGTATAAAATAAAAGAAAACATCGGGTATAAAATTATTGTAGAATAAATGGTAGAAGAAAGACAAACCTTGGAATCCACGAATAGCAACTCTATAGCATCGAGTTTCTTTCTGTTTGAAGTATCAGATTTTTTTTCGAAATTCTTGTTTTTAAAAGCAAATTCGGGTCTCTCCCATTTGTGTGTCACTCTTACGTTCATCTGAGTAACGCGAACCCCGTACTTGAGGTCGCTAAGTGTGTCACTCTTACGTTCATCTGAGTAACGCGAACCCCGTACTTGAGGTCGCTAATAGTCATAAAACTCGTCATAGCCATTGATATGAATATCTGTGATAGCAGGTACTGTGTATTAGGACTGAAAACTGTATTGTGGATGCAGGTAATTTAGAAGCCTTTATTTATAATTTGGGGATGGTTTTTATCAAGTGAAAGTCTATTGAAGGTAAAACTCTAAATATAGATAATATTAATTATGGAAAGATTTGATTCACATATGGTAAGATAGTTATTGTTTTTTAAAAGATTATTTTCTTTGTATATAGTCAACTATATTGACTGGTGTCCCTAAATTACTAATAAAACAATTGATTCTTCAAAGATTTTATGGAATATGCCTAAATTCATAAAAACGGTTTGAGTAAATCATGGGAAGATTTTATGGAATATCTTTTAAAATTAAGCCAATATTTTATATGCTTGTTTTATGGCATACGATATTTTATATGCTTGTTTTAAATTATATTTTATATGCTTGATTTTATGGCATATTTTATATGCTTGATTTTATATGCTTGTTTTATGGCATATTTTATATGCTTGATTTTATGGAATAAAATATAATATTTTATAGTATATAGTAAATTCCTAAAAGACTCGAATTATTATATTTTATTAAATATTTGCTAAAGAATATAATTATGGAAAGATTACTATAATAATTACTATGATCAATCGTTAAATAGTCTGTATAATCATCAGAATAGTTTTGCTCTTGATAGTTATGGAAAGATTAAATATAATTATTGATATATATGATTTAGGAGATAATTACTATGATAGTAGTTATTAAATATAATATTATGGCATAGAATAATTATTGATATATATGATTTATAATCATTATGTATAATTTAAATTACATTTATTAAATTATTTTAGCAATATTCTACTTTTAGGAAATAGTCTGTATAATCATCAGAATAGTTTTGCTCTTGTTCAAATCAGGCACAATAATATGCTAATCTATTCAAGTTTTATCTTAAAATAGTCTGTTTAATTACATTTATTAAATCATTATGATTATAGGATGGATTATACTATTCAGAATAGTCTGTTTTATAATCTCGATTTTTCATAGGATGGATTCTAAAACTACTTATTTTATTAGAATAGTCTGGAAACAGAATTTCACGAAATTAAAAATTCTAAAAATGGACTACAGATTATATTCCACAAAATTAACGAAAGAACAACAGACGGGAAACATAATTTCACAGTTACACGGCATTAAGATTTAGGATAAAGAATGATACATTAAAGTTTATCAGCATTACAATTTTAACAATCGTTCAGTACAATTTTAACATTAAAGTTTAATAATCGTTCAGTACAATTTTAACAATGCACACCTTTTTCGGGATGATGGAGAAGATTCCTTATCTGTAGACCCAACATTCAACATGGCTGCTTCGGACTCAACATACTCGGCAAACTCTGGATCATCAGTTAGCCTTTCGTTATCCTCTTGCTTTCCTCCACTTCGTAACACCGGGAGTATCTTCGCCCTTTGCTTGTACCTTCTTTATATTCTAGTATAGTGAAGTTTCTTTAAAAATCGAATGTAATAATGGTTTTTGTAAATAGGTGTTGCAAAGATGAAATTGTATAATGGTTTTTGTAAAGGGAAGAACGCAGTAAACGGCTGGGAATGATTATGTGTGAGAACAGAAATGAATTAGGTTTTTGGCAGAAATGAATTATGTGTAAATAATGAAGGAAAGATTTTATTCTGTATATATTTTGTATTTAATTTAATAATTTAATAATAAATAAATAATTTAATTATTATTAAATTATTAAATTATTATTAAATTATTAAATTGTGATGAGGTGGCAGAATATGATTGGTCTATGAAAAGTGAAAATGCTGAGGTTGAATGTGAGACCTCGAAACACCCAATGCTGCGATGTGACTGCGCCACGTAGGCAGATTTACATTATTCTTTTATAGATATAATGATTGCACGCACCGTTTTATTTTGGGTTTTTTGGTTGTCATTTAAGGCTTTTAAGTTGTTACGTTGTTTGATTGACTATTTTATAACTAGTAAGTTTTGCTTGCAACGGATCACCATTTGTGACGGATATTTCGTGAGATAAAATGGATAGTGTGAAGATATGGAATCACGATTAAGATAACAACAATGAAGGAAAATACAGACATTGTTGATATACTGAGCTTTATGTATTTAGAGAAAATTTCAGTGAAGAGAGAAGAGTAAATAGAATGTGATGATTGTTATTAATTCAGATCATACAATATGTTAGTTATATACAAGATATTTACAATAACCAACTCTAACTGAATTGTAACTGAATCCTAGATGTTAGTTAGCTATACCATCTGACTAGAGTTAGTTATAACTAACTACTATATTTCACATCCCCCCTCAAGGTGGGTTTGCTAAGAAAGGATCAAATAACAAACCCAGCTTGGATGCCAAGAAAAAATGTTGTTGATGACCTAGAGGTTTGGTAAGTAGGTCTGCCAACTGTAAACTGGACTTGACATGAGCAGTCGCTATAACTCCTTCTTGCACCCTTTCACGAACATAATGACAGTCAATTTTCAAGTGCTTAGTACGTTCGTGAAAGACAGGGTTGGCTGCAATGTGCTGGGCAAACCTATTATCACAAAATAACTGGATAGGCAGAGAGACTTGTATCTCAAAGTCTGTGAGCAAACCTTGTAGCCAAACTATTTCTCCTGCAGTGTAGGACATTGCTCGGTATTCTGATTCAGTGGAAGACTTTGATACAGTCTTTTGCTTCTTTGTCTTCCATGAAAGAAGTGCTTTACCAAGGAAAGTGCATTGGCCAGTTATGGACCTATAGCTAAATTGACATGCCCCCCCAGTCTGCATCACAAAAACTGGCTAATGTAAGGTCATTATCAGACGGATAAAACAGTGCTGCATCACTTGTGCCTTGAAGATACCGCAATACATGATTTGCTGCTTGTAAGTGAGGTTCCCTGGGAGCATTCATGAATTGGCTAAGATGCTGAACAGAGTAGGATAAATCTGGTCTTGGAAGGTTGAGGTAAAGAAGTTTGCCAACCAGTTTCCTGTATATCTCAGGATCTGGTAATAGAACACCTACATCAGCAGTAAGTTTCAGGCCCCTGGGTAATGGAAATTGAGCAGGCTTACAGTTGCTCATGCCAGCATCTTGCAACAGATCTTTGACATACTTTCGTTGATTAAGCAGTATCCCTTCATTTGACCTGGTGATTTCAAGTCCCAAGAAAAATCGTATCCCACCCAGGTCTTTAATAGTGAAGGATGTATCCATTACTTGCTTCAAATCATTGATGTAACTCAGATTTGTACCAGTGATCAAAAGATCATCTACATAGACAAGGACAACCGTGAATGAATCTTGCTGTTTCCTCAAAAACAAGGAGTAATCATATTTGGATTGTGTGAATCCTTGAGATATAAGGAGCTTAGAAAGCTCAATATTACACTGTCGAGATGCCTGCTTCAGCCCATAAAGAGACCTCCTGAGCTTGCATACTTGGCCTGGTTGAATCTTGGGTATGTGGTAACATCAAAAACAGAAAAGGATGTTGCTGCAGGCTTCAGAGTAGGACATACAAAGTCTTGTAACCCACTAGGAGGTTTAGAGACTCTGGTGGATTTTCTAGAAATAGTTGGGGGAGGCTGCAAATGAGAGGCATCTGTAGTAGGACTGGTATGTTCAATATTTGCTGAACCAGTCTACAGGTTGGGATCAATGGCCTGCTGATTGATATCAGGAGATGTGAGAGGTGTAGTACTAGGATTAGCTTGATGATGATTGGGAGGACAAAATGTGGGAGTATAGTTATAGAGGGCTTCAGTAGGAAATTCTGAAATATGGGAATATTTTTGTAGTTCAGGAATTTTATTTTGATATGGAAAAACTGTTTCATGAAAAATAACATCCCTACTCACAAGTATTTTGTGTGATTCCAAATCATACAATTTGTAACCCTTTTGCCCAAAAGGGTAGCCAATGAAGATGCACCTTCTGGCTTTGGAATCAAATTTGTCTCTGTATCTAGGAGATATCAAGGCAAAACAAAGACAGCCCAAAATCCTTAGTTCATCATACTGAACCTCTTTCTTTAACAAGACCTCATAAGGGGTTTTCCATGCCAGAACAGTAGATGGTAATTTGTTGATGATGTGTGTTGCAGCAAGCAAACACTCACCCCAAAATTTCTTGGGCAGGCCAGCATATAGTCTCATAGCCCTAACAGTCTCAACTAGGTGTCTATGCTTGCGTTCGACCCTGCCATTCTGTTGGGGAACTCCTGGTATACTCCTCTGATGTACAATACCCTTACTTGCAAACAATCTTAAGCAAGTATCTTGTAAGATTTCAGTGCCATTATCACTTCTCACTTGCTTAACAAAAGCATTATATTGGGTATGCACTTGAAGAAAGAAGTTCTCAATAACACTTGAGACCAATTCTTTTGTTTTGAGTAAAAAAGTCCAAGTAACTCTGGTGTTATCATCAACTATTGTTAAAAAATAGTGTGCACCAGTTATAGTGGCAACCTTATAAGGTCCCCACAGATCAATGTGAAGAAGAACAAAAGGTTTTTCAGCTCTATTTGTGTCTCTCTGAAAGGGCAGTCTATGCATTTTAGCAAGAATACAAGTTTCACATGAGTAATTCTTGTAATCCATCTTATTCATATCAGCCATCAGGTATATGCTGCATTAAATTTTTACAAGAGAACTATGGCCAAGTCTAGCATGAAACAACTCAACCTTACTATGAGCAATACATCTGTTACTAGAGGAACACAAAAGATTACTATTGCCATTAGTGACTTCATTAACACTACTTAGACACTTAGTAGAATCACTAACTGGAAGTTGATTGATGTATTTGAGCTTATATAATCCTTCTTCCTTTGGACAAACAGCCACAACCTGTTTATTTAGGCCCTGTATAACACATTTTGTGCTGTCAAAAATTACTGTCATGGCAGAATAGACTGACAACTTGCCTATGGACAACAAGTTATATCTGAAATCAGGAACAAACAGAACTCCAGACAGAAATATTGTGGGACTCAACTGAACATCACCATTATATTTGACTAATTTTGTGGTTCCATTAGGTAATCCTATTAAAATGGGCTTAGGCAGCAGTTTTAGGTTCATAAACAGGTGTTTTTTGTGAAGACATATGATCTGTGGCTCCTGTGTCTAATATCCATTCTACTTCACTAGAACTGGATAAATTTGAAATCACATTAGTGGCAAGGATTATACCTGCGAAATTAACAGAGGCAGATGAATAGTTCAGATGACCATCTTGATTGTTGGAGATGGCCTGCATTACTTGCTGATAGATGGCCGTCACCAGTGCTTGATCCACCTTAGGCTGCTCCTGCCCTTTCCCCACATTACCAGCTCTGTCAACATTGTCAAGAGAACAATCAATAGGAATATCACCATACATCTCCATTGCATTGGCAGCAAGCTTCTGATTGTTGGACCTCTGAGAATTAGCCCCCTTTCTAGCTTGATAACTGGCCTTCATCTCAGGATGAAGTACAAAACAAGTCTCCATAGTATGACCAGCCTTATTACAACCATTGCACCATCGTTCATTGTACTTCTGCCTCTTGCCTCCATCTTTATTATTCTCCTTCTTCCAAACATTCCAAGGGTTTGGATTAGACTGACCTCCAACATTCCAGGGATTTTGTTGTGGCCAATTCCCTTGATTTCCACCAGCCTTCATAGCAGCCAGAACACTAGTATCTTGATTAGTTTGGAAAATGTGTGAAATGTTCTTTTGACTCTCTACTTGTTGAATGATGGAGTAAGCCTTATTGATATTAGGAATATGATCCATACTCAATATGTTGGTCGTAAGATGCTCATACGAGCCATTTAATCCCATCAAGAAGGTTATAACTTTCTCCCTAGATGCTGATTCCATGATCCTTTTCAGAATACTACAAGCACACTTATCTAAGTCACCACAACTACAATCAGGAAATACTTCAATATCATCTATATCATCCCATCGTCGCTTGAGTTTAGTGAAGTACTCAGCAACAGAATCATTATCTTGTGATATATTCCTAATCTCCTTTTTTAGCTGAAAAAGTAAAGGTCCATTGGATTGACCATACCTTTCACGAATTTCAGTCCACAACAAGACAACTGATTTGGCAGACATGTAAGCCTCTTTGATTCCAGACATGATTGTGTTCATGATCCAACATCTCACCATCGCATCACATCTATTCCATTGCTTCAACTTTGGTGAGTTAGCCGCTGGCTTTGGCAACGTTCCGTCAACAAAACCTTGTTTGTTCTTAGATCCAAGAGCAAGAAGCATGCCTCTACTTCAATGTTGATAATTCTGACCATTGAAGACAGTTTCAAGCAATTTCATGCCTGAATAATCAGATTGAGAAAGAAACAAAGGCTCATCATAAGCATTACTGTATTCTTGCTCTTCAGTCGCCGGCATCGCAATTGATTGAAAAAGAACTTCAAATTTTCTGGATTATAGGAACGATTAATCGATTGATTTCAATCTAGACACGAATTCGAAGAATTTCAGAATTCTAATCGAAGAATTTGAAGAAATGAACAAAACCTAATTTTTAGGATTTTGTGGAATTGAAAAGAAAATTGAATTGCGGAAGTGATCAAACAAGAGACAGGATCTAATCCTGCTCTTATACCATTTGAAGATATGGAATCACGATTAAGCTAACAACAATGGAGGAAAATACAGACATTGTTGATATACTAAGCTTTATGTATTTAGAGAGAATTTCAGTGAAGAGAGAAGAGTAAATAGAATGTGATGATTGTTATTAATTCAGATCATACAATATGTTAGTTATATACAAGATATTTACAATAACCAACTCTAACTGAATTGTAACTGATTTGTAACAGAATCCTAGATGTTAGTTAACTGTACAATCTGACTAGAGTTAGTTATAACTAACTATTATATTTCACAGATAGAAAATGAGTTAGTGGAGAAAGGTGACGACATGAATAGTGGTGGAGAGAGAGAAAAAATGGGTATTTTGTGAGAGGAAACGGTATCCGTCACAAACTTGCGACGGATAGTGTCGTTGCAAATAAGAATTTGTGTTTCATAACTATTAGAAATTTTTTAAAAAAACTTTAATTTGTCCGTTAGGAAGGAAGTCACCTACCTAGTTACCCTCAGTAAATGCAACTTCTCACATAAACTTATTTACTCGATGAAAACCAAATAACATTTTTATTCGGGATGCGAATGGTCAGGTTGTGTGTTAGGCGGTGAAACAGGTGCGTTGGTGCTGGAAAACGGCCATTGTCGAAGCCAAAGCAGCTATGTTTGGGCTGCACATAGCGGAGCAGGCAGGAATCAAGAAGGTTGTGTTGGAGGCAGATTCCTAAATTTTGATCAAGTCCCTCAAGGACGGTGGTTTGGCTGCAAATTACTTAGGAAATATGGTGCACGATATTTTATGTTTCGCTACTCGTTTTAATTCTGTTTGTTTCTCTTTTGTTAGAAGGTCGGGTAATTGTGTGGCTCACCGACCTATTCTACTCGGGTTTGGGTTGATATGGGTACGGATTGTATTAACGACATTATTGTGTCCGATTTTCTGGTGGCTTTTAATGAATAAAATAATCTTATTACCTCAAAGAAAAACATTTTTACAATTTTATCTATATAAATACATAACAATTCACACAATATCATGCATCCACGTGATAATGTTCAGTTTTTTTTCACAAAACAACAATCGTGGGCCCTGTTTCAATACGACTGATTAATAACATTTTAATTCAGAGTTTATTATTCTTTTTTAACTCATTTTTTTGGTATATAAATTATACAACTATTTTATTTACCCGTGAAAATTCACTGGACGACTATTTATGAATTTTCACAATTGTTTACTCTTTGATACAGTGTACAGTGTATCTAATCTTGACATTTTGTGTTGGAGTAGGATTCATATCCTAACCTATGACCTTGTTTTAGTTTTAGTTTTAGTGGCACACTCGATATCCACGCCGAGTAAAACATTATATGTGAAACTTAAGAAACAGAGAGATGGAAAAGGATTGATTTGTTATTCATGAAGAGAACATAAACAATACAAATACATATATATTGTTACAAGATTCTAATAATTAGGAAACAAGATAAAAACTAATACTAGGAATTCTATTCACAGAAGGATTAATATATGCAGAATAATATGGAAGATATTTTTGTATCATATCTTTGAACAATATGGTGCAATATCGTTGCCGAATATATCCATATCTTTACACTCTCTCGCACGTTGGAGCTCGTGGTAGTCCAAGACCCAACTTGAACTGTAAGTGATCGAACAATTCGCCTCCGAGTGCCTTCGTAAACAAGTCAGCAATTTGCTCTTTGCTTTGAATGTGGGGCGTGTTAATCGTCCTATTGAGTAAATGATGTCGAACAAAGTGACAATCGATTTCAATGTGTTTAGTTCGGTCATGAAAAACGGGATTCTTAGCTATGTGAAGAGCTGTTTGGTTATCGCAGTACATGTCCATGGGTTTGAGATGAAAAATGCCAAATGAGTCAACCACATCAGCTCGCTTGTTAGTGCCCGCATTGCTCGATACTCTGCCTCCGCAGTTGAGGTAGCAACAGTCACCTGTTTTTTCGCCCGCCACGAGATGGGTGAATTTCCGATAGAGACAAAATACCCACTCAGAGATCTTCGAGTAATCGGACGACTTGCATAGTCTGAGTCACAATAGCCTTGTAATTGATAATCACCATCCTTCTTGAGCATAATTCCCTTGCTCAGATTTCTTTTAATGTATCGAACCACGAACAAGGCTGTTTCCTCAATGTTCCTTACGTGGTTCGTTTACAAACTACGAAAGTATATGCACCGTGTAGACCAAGTTTGGTCATGTAATCGTCAAGTAGACGAGTCTTCCGACTAAACGACGGTATTTCATCACATTCTTCAAAACATGACCTGATGCCAATGCCAGCTTGTGTCGTGGCTGTATGGGAGTATAGACGGGCTTTGCTCCCCCTATTCCACTCTCTTCAATAATATTGGTAGCATATTTCCTTTGATTGAGGAATAAACCATCTTTTCCATGGGCAACCTCGATACCCAAAAAATATTTTAACCCCCCAAATCCTTTATACCGAATTTCGCGTCCAGGAACTCCTTAAATTTCGTCCACGCCTGAGTGTTGTTGCTTACCAGAACCATATCATCAACATAAACTAGCAACTCAATAAAAACTCCTTCTCGGTTTAGTGTAAACAACTAATAATCTGCTAAAGATTGGACAAAACAATACTTTTTCATTGTCTTAGTCAGTTTCGCAAACCAATTCCGAGATGCTTGTTTCAGCCCATAAAGCGATTTTAATAATCTGTAGACTTTATTTTCCCCTTTCCTTTTGAATCCTTGCGAGATATTCATGTACACTTCCTTTTCAAGATCGCTATATAAAAAAGTGTTATTGACATCAAGCTGTTCTATTATCCATCCCTTCATTACGGCAACAGCTAACATACAACGAACACTCGTCATCTTTGCTACGGGGGCGTATGTCTCGTGAAAGTCGATCCCTTCCTTTGAGTGAATCCATGCGCTAAAAGTCTTGCCTTATATCGCTTGATCGTCCCGTTAGCCAGGTATTTAATCTTAAACACCCATTTGCAGCCTATGGGCTTTTTCCCTGACGGTAAGGTGACAATTTCCCATGTTCCATTCTGTTCCGGCGCCTTAATTTTCTTCCTCATTGCTTCACGCCATTGCTTTGTTTTGGCAGCCTTATGATAATAAGTGGGTTCTTTATGCTTATCAAGGTTGGCCAGAAAACATTTATGAGATTTGGTGAAACAATTTGTAACAACATAATTGGATAGAGGATAACGCGTACCTGACGACTGAGACGAGTCTTGGACTCGATGAGCATTGTTTGGAGGTGTAACTATTCTTGTTATTTACAATAGTAATCCTTCTTCCACAAGGGTTCGGATTTTTCTCTAGCCCCTCACCCTGTCTTTGTCTCTTCTGTGTGCATCTCATCCTCTTGACGATTGTCTGCCGTCTCACTGTCACACGAAGTACTCCTCATGTTTTTACCAGCAGCACCCATATCCCATGTTTCGGCAGTGACAATGTTGTATGTCTTTCTCTCAGGTGTCTCGGTTGTTTCAGTGGAAGGTTCTTCGTTTGGATCATAGCTAATGAAATCCATAGTTTGATTTAATTGTTTGTGACTTAACTCGTGTTCGTATTACGGAAATTATTAAAATTGGGGCCGGGTTTTGGGCTTTTTTTGGGGCCGGGTGTTTAGCCCAAATCCAGCCCAAATTTTCCCATGGGCCGCATGGATCAAGTTTTGGGCTTTTTGGGGACCGAGAGTTTAGCCCAAGCCCGGGAAAAAGAGGATGAGGCCGGGTCGGGCTTTTGGGGCCTGTGCCATTTGATCAACTCTAGTCTAGATCAGATATATTTTTGGGATGTTAAACTTTGGTTATCTGTGATCTTGTGAGCTAGATCAGCCATAAAAGTTTTTGGGTATAACTCTTGCTTGGGTGTTAATGATAAAGGATGTCGTATAATGCATGATTGTTTCAGGTTTCACAAATCTTCATTTTTCATATAATAATGGTAGTACAGTACATTTACTTCATTATAATATAGATTAAAATCATAAACATTAGTATCTTTAATTTGAAACTAAATTTAAGTATTTCAAATAAATGTGCAATTTCTCTTTTCAAGTCACAAATGTTAGATGTTTGTTTCTTCAATTTCTTCTTAAACTCTTGTATTGCATTAGCATCATGAAATTTTGCAGCTTCCTCTCGAACCAACTTATTCATGTCTTCATTTTAGACTTTACATCATTGAAAGCATGCATTCACATTCATCACATTTGTAGTACAATCTTGATGGGTTTGCTACCAAAGGTCCAAGTGACCTTATGTTGAATTTCTTCTTACATTTAGGACAATTTTTGCTATCAATTTGCACCCCTTTTGAATTACTAGATCTTGAGTTAGATGATGATGACATTATATGTAGTAGGAATGTGTTTGTAGTAGTGTTTAATTTGTGCTGCCAATAAGAAATATGCAATTAGGGGCATTTGTAGTAGGAATTTATATGCAATCAGTACCAACAACTATTTTTCTAGCCGTTACAGATGACAGGGGTATTTGGTGCACAAATCTCAAAATTCAGGGGCATTTGGTGAAAATGTTACAGTTAGTTGCAATTTGGTTAAACATGTATCACAAGTTACCGTTTAATATTTCACACCGTTAGTGGTGTAGGGTAGTTCGTGCACTTAAATGAAAGTTGAGGGCTACCATGTGAACAAATTTAAACACAGGGTTACCATATCAATTAAGCCAAACCTCGGGGGTAGGGTTGAGCAAAAAAATCTGATACGAATTTTTTTCCGAATCCGATCCGAAATCCGAAAAAATAATCCGAATATATGGATATCATTCAAATTGGATATCCGATCCGGTTTTTTCCAAATAATATGGATTGGATCTGGATTGTGATTTTCTTAAAATTGGATATCCGAATCCGATCCGAATCATAAAAATTAATAAAGAAAGGGGAAAAAACCCAAAAACCAAATTTTACAATTATATTTTGAGTTGTTTGATACGTAGTACATATGATTGTTATTGTTATAAACATAATTGAGAAGTGTGACAAAAGAAGTGCATATTCGTTATACACATTGTCGTTTTTTTCCTTGTTTGGTTTTGGAGCACAAAATATACTCATTAGTCAAAAATAAATTTCTTCAAGTGATAATATTTCATTCTTCATCGGACCATTTTTTAATTTTTTACTATGCATTTAAAACTGGATCTAATCCGGTTTCCAAAATATGGATATCCGATTTTCGGATTCCGAATTTTTGGATATCCGAATATTCGGATCTGGATGTGAATCGCCAAAAATCATACTTTTAAAAATGGATATCCGATCCGAATTTCAAAACCGGAGCAGATATCCGATTTTGCTCACCCTACTCGGGGTACCGTGTGAATTATCCCCTTTATTATTTAACATAATAAAAAAATATTTTACTTTTATCTGGAAAATTAAGGAGAAAGACGTCGTCACGTCCCAAAGTAAGTTAGTAACCACCATCCAACACAAAAGTATACTACAAATTGCAAATGGAAGATACCCAATTCGATCCCGGCAAATTATTGTTTGTAATGATAATACTCCGTATACGTTATAGGATAACTTCGTAAAACTCCTTTTTATTAAACTAACAACCACAGAGCTGAGGTGTGGCTCTGTGGTTAAATCTGCATTTATTTTATTTAATTTTATTTAGGGCTCATATTGAAAAAAGAATTAATTATTGTGAATATATTGGAACCGCATATTGCAATTTACTTGATTAATAAATAAATTATCAATCTGATTAAATTTATCTAATTATTATTGATATGATATGCTGATTAATTAAATTAATTAAAGTAATCATCAATGATCTTTCTGTTATATCAATTTAGATCAATAATGATATCAAAATTAACAAAATCGATAAATGAAAAATTTCAGTATACCAATTTAGTCATCTTTTAAACTAAAAAATCATGTTCAATATAGCTCACTTCAGTATTTTGCTTAGAAAAAACATGATTTGTTTACAATAGAGCGTACCATAAAAAATTTTTGCTTATAAACTATAAAAGACAATTATTTATTAAAAATAAAAAATTACTAGAAAAAATTAAAACAAAAAAATTTAATTATTATAGGGAAAACAAATTAAAAGAGTGGAAAAAAATTACGGATGACTTCAATATCGATGACAGCAACGTTAAAATAATTAAATTTAATATTACCATTTAAAATAAGGTGACTTAGATGCAATTAGTTGAAGATCTACCAATGTAGAGTCAAAACACTGGTTCGATGAGGAGTATGAGCCCACAATTGCTGTGGAGGGTGGAGAGAAAATAGGAGCTTGTGGGAGATTAGGGTAAAATGGTATGATTAGGTAGGAATAAAATCACGTAGTTATTTCTCCATGAGTTTATAGGTAAGGCCTATGTTTTGGATCTATCGCAATTGGACTATTACTTTAACTTGACTTTAATAGTGAGATTATTAATGTGAGATTAATTTATTAATGTAAGTTTGGTTTGTCTATTTTAGTGCATTTGATATCAAATCATTAAAATTACCAACAAATTTAGTGAATATAAAATACGGGTAGTGCTTATATTTTACATATATAATTTGGGAATTTCACCATTTGGGTGAAATTCATTTCAAAGCCAAATATTTGTAGCTTAGATAAATACTCTCTCCTATTCAACATAACATTTCCTATTTGGGAAAGACACAAAGAATAAAAAGGGGTTTATTATATAGGAAAATATTGGTGTGGGGCGAGTAAGGTGATTAAAATAAGTACAATGTATGAGTATGGTGGGGTATTGTCGTGGGGTGAGTGATTAAAATATCTATAAAAACTTTACCAAAAAAGAAAATAGGGAAGGTATTGTGAATTGATGAAAAAGGAAAGAGAGAAGATTATTATGAATAGGAGGGAGTATAAATTAATGTTGAAACTAAATGCTATAATGATTTTTCTTTGAAACATTTTGGTAGGATATATATAAAATTCATTTTTCTCATAATAACAATAACTAAAAGAACATGCCCGTGCAATTTACACGGATTTAAAACTAGCTCGATAACGAAGTAGAATCCTGTACATTATTTAACATAATTGAAAATGTTTTACTTTTATCATAAAAATAAGGAGAAAGACAAGCTATTAAAGGGGAGTTAGGCCCTGTTCTTTTCGACTGAAACTTAACTGAACTGAACTGAACTGAACTTATAGGATCTGAACTGAACTGAACTGAACTTATAGGAACTGAACTGAACTTATGGGAACTGAACTTAACTGAACTTATAGGAACTGAACTGAACTGAACTTAAAGGAACTGAACTGAACTTAGGCCCTGTTCTTTTGGACTTCAAGTCACTTAATTTAAGTTCACTTCAGATCCTATAAGTTCAGTTCAGTTCAGTTCAGTTCCTATAAGTTCAGTTCAGTTCTTATAAGTTCAGTTCAGTTCAGTTCAGTTCAGATCCTATAAGTTCAGTTCAGTTCCTATAAGTTCAGTTCAGTTCAGTTCAGTTCTTATAAGTTCAGTTCAGTTCAGTTTCTATAAGTTCAGTTCAGTTCAGTTCAGTTCCCATAAATTTAGTTCAAATAAACTCAATTAAGAAAAGTTATATACGGAGTATTATTTTTAACAACCGATACAAACATTTCCTTTAATTATTCGATACACGTCATCTATAAAAAAAAACTCATTAATAATTTACCCGTCTTTTACTCTCTAATTAATGTCAAACTATCATCCTCATTAATGCCAAAAAACAACAACTCATCATACGACGCCCTCACCCTCACCAATTGTCACTCTCCCATTAATCAGTTTCTTTATCACCATTGTTAGAGAAAATAAATGGTTAGAGAAAATTGTAATAGTGAATTATTTTTATAATGTAATTGTAGTATAATCTATGAATTATGAACAAACCATTATATATAAAGTTGAAAATATTTTAAAGTACCTTGTGTTTTAGACTAATTTTTTATCAATGTCATCTATTTGATAATAATATTGCCTTTCTCTTTCTCTTCTCTGGGGGAATTGGGGGAAGATGTTTCCTTGCTCAAGCGGATTCAGAAGTTTTCTATGTCGCAAGGTGCTGGATCGAAGACAGCTGCTTTTATTTTCTCTCGCCTTAGTTTTGCTATTGCTAAGGGAGTGGACGCCCAGCTTGTTTCACGGGTGCCCACCAATCTCATGTAATCCCTCTTTCCGGTTTTAATAAAACCCCTCGTTATAATACTAAAAAAAAAAAATAATAATAATAATAATAATAGTAATAATAATAATATCAACAACAACAACAACAACAATAATAACAATAACAATAATAATAATAACAACGATAATAACAATAATAATAATAATAATAGTTAACTAAAATTAAAATATAAGTTCGAATTTTATATATTCAGTTCAGATTCTATAAGTTAAGTTCAGTTCAGATCCTATAAGTTCAGTTCAGTTCAGTTCAGTTCCTATAAGTTCAGTTCAGTTCAGTTCAGTTCCTATTAGCCATAAATCGTATAAATTGTTACTTCCTTGAAACTTGAATTTTCTAGCAAATCAAATAATGCATCATTTTTGTCTTATCTATCCAAGTGAGTATCTACTTTGTTGTGTCGTAATAAAGGGGACTTATCCATAGATCAAGGTATAATGGTGAAAAGCGTGGGCATATTAAAGATGGACGATGGTTAGTGAACCACGTAGTACGAATTATAGGGAGCACAAATCTAACTATAAAGCCTCGATGCCCTCAATTTTTGGGGTGTAGTTCTCCCAACACGTGAACTCCTTCATGAATCATGCATAGTTGCATACTCGGTCGACAAATTCTCATTTCAAATCGTCATTAAACGTAAGATCGATTAAATATATACCAAATTACTCCACCTGTCACCTAGAAAATGATAATTTTTGTCTTTATTACCACTACTCGATAGTATTCGACCCGACTTATGTTTATTGTCAAGGGCGAACCCACCTAGTAGCAAGGGGTGGCGCCGCTACCCCAAAATTAAAAAAGTTAGTTAAAAAGACAGATTTTTGCTACCCCATATATTACTGAATAGTAAATAAGTAAGGGGGCGTTTGGCTAGGGGTCTATAAGAAAGGGAAAGGGAAACAAAGTTACTCATTCCCTTTGTTGGTGTTTGTTTGACACAATCAAAGTGAATTGAACTCCATCCCTTACCCCTCAATCCATCTATTCCTTACCCCCCACCCCCAAGTGTATGAGATTTCATTATCCTCGTTACCCTTCAACCACTTTCTTCCCCTACCACCACACTTACAACTACCACCACAATAACCATCACCAAACCCACCACCATGACGCCACCACCGCCGTCGCCGCCACCCCCACCACTACCACGACCACCACCGCCATAACACCCCCTCCACCACCACAACCACCGTCGTGACACCCATACCACCATCACTATCATGACACTCCACCACCATCACCGTCGTGACCACCGCCACCGTCACCGCCATGACATCTCTACCATCACCTTCGTTACAACCGCCATGACACTCCCACCACCATCACCGGCGTGACCATCACCGTCGCCACCACCACCGCCGCCATAACGCCCCACCACCACCACCACCACCTCCACCGCCACCACCTCCACCGCCACCACCTCCACCGCCACCACCACCGCCACCATGCCACCTCCACCATCATCACTACCATGACACTCCACTACTATCACCATCGTGACCACCGCCACCCTCACCGCCATGACATCTCTACCACCACCATCGCCGCCACCGTCATGACACCCCTACCACCATCACCGTCGTGGCGGTCACTGTCGTCACCACTACCACCGCCATCACCATAACTGCCGCAAGTAGATAAGTGGTTGTTTCTGGTGGTGTGTGTTAGTAGTAGGAGTGAGTGTGAGTAGACTATTAGTTCTCTTTCTTAGAGTAACCAAACAACCAATTAAGTTTTAGGTAATCCCTTTTCTTTTGCCCCTCTTACCCTTTCTTATTTCCTTTCTCTTTCCCTTTCTCTAACCAAACACCCCCTAAAGGTAATCTTGTTAGATGGCAACCAAACATGATCAGACTCAATGGTAAATGTCTCAAAATCCCACCTGGTGGTCATGGTTCAAACAACAAATCCCACTGCATGTAAATTCAATTTTTTATTTTTTTTGCTACCCCATATATTAAATCCTGGGTTCGCTCCTGTTTATTGTACTCCGTATTAGGCAAAGAGACCGAATACAAAATTGTTATATTTCGTTCTATATTACTCATTTCATCCTTATTTTTCATTTTAACTTTCCAACTTTGTCCCTCTCTATCTACAATATTTTTTAAACACTATTTTGTATCGAAATAAGTGACGGTAAGTTAAATTAGATACGAATTATCGTATTGATAACCAATGAATTAACAAAAAAAACTAATATTGAGCTAACGAATTAATGAATTGTTCGCCTATATTATATGATTATTGATAATATGAACAATAAATAATGACGATTTAGATTGAGATAAAAATTGATTATCCTTTAAGCGGTTATAACTTTGCGCTCGCGTGTCTATTTTCGATGATTTTTTTTCCAAATAGCCTGTTTCGACAAGACGAACGTAATGGTAAAAAATTGAAAATGAGCCCATTCGTGTGAAAAACACGAGCTGGCTTAGACCCATTCATGTGGTTTACACGAGCCAGCCAAAGTCAGTTCGTATAATCCACAAGAATCGACCTTGGCTCATTCGTGTGATATACACGAATTGGCCTATGCTAGTTTGCATTTTTTCACACGAATGAAACCACTTTCAACATTTTTGTTAGAAAAAATATCCTCAAAATCGGACAACCGAGAACAAAGTTATGGCCTTTTGAAATGTTTTCCGTTTCTAATCGTCATTTTTGTTTTAATTTAATCGTTTTGGCTTATTATTATCGTTGTTATTAGTTATCGTTTGATCGTTTAATATCATACGAAATTTAAGTGACTAACATACGTAAAAGCAAAAAGTGCTACATGGGGTTTTGATGTTTGGAAGCAATTCTGATTTTGTTATTTTTTGAAGGGAGTTTTTTAAATTTTAAAATCGGAATTTGGAAATGAGAAAAACAACAACGAAGTAGTGTAATTGAGTTTTAATAATTCGAGGGCAATAAGGTAATATGTCAGAGGAGGAATGAGTACAACTATGGACGGAATATAACAAACCCCCTCGAATATCCGATCAAAATGCTAATTTAGATCGGGTATTCGTATTAGAATTTCTGGAAGTAATTCATAGCTGAATTAAAGGTCTTGAATATCCAAAATAATTGGATTGGATGCGAATATTTATCAGAAAATTGTAGACCATATACATAATCGGCCACATTATAGTACTCTTAGGGGGCGTTTGTTTCGCGTACGGGTATAGATTTGGAATCAGGAATCATATCTCGGTGGCATGGGGTTGGAACTACATACTTGATACCTTTGAAAATAAGTTAGAGTTAAAATATGTAAAATCCAATACTTTAAAAAATAATTTTATCGTATAAAATCATGAAATAAAGATTTTATCAAATAATTATATAAAATGATTCGTTTAGAATATGTTTTAGTATTTATTTTTCACATATTTGTTTATCGTTGTTTGATACCGATGGGTATGAATCTCATACCCACCCCCTCCTAGGGTATAGGAAACCCATACCTCATGGGTTTGAGGTATGGATATGAAACCCTCAAATTTGTTAAACAACACATGGTATGAGTTTGACTCATTCCAAACTCATACCTTATACATTTTTTGATTGAACCAAACACCCATTTCTTTCTCAGCAAGTCTCCCATACCTGTCACAAGTTTACGACGGGCCAAGTACTTATATGGGTGAATAAGACAAAACACTTTGTTACATTCTAGGCACTTTGCTTTTGTGTTATCTACCCCACATAGATATTACTTTACCATCGCAAACTTGTGAGGATATACCCGTCAAAAATGAGAATTTGTGTTTCTATTGTCCTTTCCAACCAAAAACCAATAGTTTACCATTACTTTATAGAATTATTTAAGTAAGGAGATAACAATTATTTTTCGTTCATTTTCTCTCTACTACACCCATATTTTAATATATTTGCTTTTATGAAACGATTACATATCGTCACAAGATTTATTCTTATCCGTTTATAAAATATAAAAGTTCATTTCTTCCGGAAATTGAAGAGAATCCGAAACCGTCGAAAAAGATAGACCATTATTAATTCCTAATTCTATACTTGGTTTATTTTAAAGACCTAATCATCCTTTCGAAAGTCCATGATTCTAATTAGACTTTTCAATTTGATTATCAATTTTAAATAAAAGGATCTAAGCATCATGCATACATTATTATGAGTTATTAAATAACAAAAGGAGAAATCATACTTCCTATCTTGTTGTTTTTGAGTTATAAAAATGGCAAGATCCTTCTTTCAAACTTCAAGACAGAAGATCCCCTTCAAGTAGCACCCGATATTTAACCCAAAAGCTACTATTAATATTAACTAGATATTATATAGTAGTATTCCCTTATATATGTTACTAACTAGTATAACACCCGTGAAAAATCACGGGGTTGTGTACACTTATTTTTAAAAACGACGAAGGTATATTCATTTCAATATATAGCAATTCTATTTATTCGAACAAATTAAATTTTAACGGGATGTTTGCATATAAAATATGTTCGGTCAAAAGGTGAATTTCCTGGTACACTAATTTTCGAATAGTTATTAGTAATGATGATAATATTTGGATTACTTATGATAACATTAATGAATAAGGTATATAAGAAAAAACAATAAACGACTAAAAAAAAGATTAAATAACTAATAATGAGTAGGTTGGAAAATTATTGTCTTTTGATGAATTGCTTACGGAACATAAGCTGACGGACAAATACGATGAACAAAATAACTAATCAGGTAGAAATATAAATTAAATGGGTGTATTAAAATTCGATAATGTAGGACGAAAATTACAGTTTCCCGAAAACCTCCTTGTAAACAACATTCGTTGTTGTATTAGTCATTCCTCCTTCTTCATCAAGAAGTAGCACTTTTAGACCTTTCTTACTCGTAACAATAGATATAGCAACGTACAATTGGCCATGGGTAAAGACTGGTCTTGGAAGATATAGTCCAACACGGGATAGAGATTGACCCTGACTTTTGTTAATAGTCATAGCGAAACAAACTGCTAAAGGAAATTGTCTTCTTTCAAACTTAATTGGGAACCTGGTTTGATCGGAAGGAGTCAAGGTGATGCGGGGAATATAGACATTGCTTCCGATATGACTGCCAGAACTAACTGTTGCACTAATAACGCGATTTCCTAGTTGCTTTACCTCCATTCGGGTGCCATTGCACAAACCATTTGCTTGGTCAATGTTTCTTAAAAGCATCACTATAGCTCCAACTTTCAGTCTTAAGCTGTGATTGGGTAAACCGGAACATCTGATTGAGTTAAGAAACTCTGTAGAGTAAAGTTCTCTGACCCCGCAATTAGTCTCTTCCTTACTTATTTCATCAGAGCTTAAGTAAATTTTTTCTTCCTTTTGAATTTGATCCAAGACATAGTCGTTTACCTCCTCGAACACATCGTGAGTAGGTGCTAGTACAGCTCTTTCAGTGAAGTACAGAGGGTCACCTAAGTGATCTTTTAAAGATGGGTACGTGCTATCTACAATAGTAGATATTGGATCTACACCAGGCTGAATAAGTATATCTTCTAGTAACTCGATGCTAGCTACTTCATCATTTGATCCACCTGTTAAGCCATCCCCAACTTCGAGAATCCACTCTGAAAATTGTCGGATTTCATCAACATTTGACTGTGCACTTCCTACCTGAAGTCTCATATTTTTCGTGAGCTTCAAAACCTGAAATTTAATATATATCTGAAATGGTCAGAAATGAACTACTATGTAAAAGTAAGTATTACATATGAAATTGTAGTAAGTCACGGGAGAATTTTTAAAAATAGGCTCTAACCTTGCAATATCTCCATAAAGGTGAGGAACAAATAGCAGCACCTACAATATCTTGCCTGCTTCCTTTAGGTATAACAGGAAAGACTTGTCGAAAATCACCGCCAAACACCACAACCTTCCCATTGAGTGGTTTTTTAGGGTCTCCTTCCGGTGAAGTTCTCATAATATCTCTCATGCTTCTATCAAGAGCTTCAAAAAAATAACGATTGACCATAGGTGCCTCGTCCCATATGATCAGTTTTGCTCTTATTAACAGATCTGCCAAATCGGTTCCTGGTCTTATTCCATGACAGGTGGAATTTTCGTCAATATTAATAGGTATGCTTAGTCGTGCGTGGGCTGTCCGCCCTCCTGGAAGAAGGATAGCTGAAATGCCACTTTGAAGCCATCGGTATAACGATCTCACCTTTGGACCTTAGTCCAGCACATAAGGTTTTCAATAGGAAGGTCTTACCGGTTCCACCATACCCATAAACGAAGTAAACACCGCCTTGACCACAAGTCACCGAGCTCATGATTTTTCTGTAAATTGATTTCTGTTCGTCAGTCATTGAAGAAGTGAAGACTACATGTTGCCTATTCAAATCATCCCTATCATAAGATAACTCATCTGCCAAGAGCCTATTCAAGCACGTAGCAAGAATGTCAACGTCTGGATATGGCATGTTGTCGAACTTACGCAATGAACTGCTATTTCTTTGCAACCATGATTCAATCTCGGATAGTGCGTAATGTTGCAGTTGCTCTTCAGTGAGTGCGAGATCTGTGTACACGAGGCAAATATCATTTTTCTTCTACTTTCCATGCTCAGCTTAATCCGAGGCAAATATCATATTATTTGTGTATATAGGACAAATAATACATTGTTTTTATCTATGCATTTTTATATACACAAGGGATATGTATTTAATCCTGCCATTATAGGTTTAAGACGGACAACATAGTTATAAAAGAGACTTTCTAGCTTGTTTATATGTCACTTGATAATAATACTAACATCTATATAATAAAATAAAAAACCATCTTGAGCCCCTATTGAGATGACATGTCAGCTATGATTCTAATTGACACATGTCAACAACAACCCTACATGTCATGTGTTCTACCTTACCTACTAAGGAGATTAAAAAAAAAGTCTTATCAATCTCTTCATCTTCAAGCTCATTCTATTACACATTACTCACCATTATTAATTATTAGCCACCATTATTAAATAATCAATTCAATTTCTCTTTAATTATGCAAGTAATGCTTTACAGTCCTCCTCCTCTTAATCTCCCCTTTGATGGAAATGTTAATGACCTCTATCAAATTTTAATTAATTTACAAGAATTTTTAACATTTAAGTCTTATATATAAACTTTTTAATGCCCTATATCTCATGGCATTCCATCATAACCTATAAAAACTAATTAAAAGGATACTTAAAATAATGTGATATGGCAAATTTTAATGTGACATGACATATTTAAATGTGACATAACATATTTTTAATATGACGTGGCAAATTACTGTGATATAGAATACCAATTTATTATTACATGACATTAATTTAATTCATTTATCTATAAATTAATTTAATTCACTTATCTATAATATTAAAGGATATTATCATTATTCTTAAATTAAATTTCGTTATTAAATAAATTGTATTCAAAATTTATGCAACCCTTCAAAATTTTAGAATTTAAAATTACTATTGACATTTTAATTGAAAGTTTTGTAATAAAAAATTAATAATTTATAATTAAAATTAATGTTTTAATTGAAAGTTTTGTGATAAAACATGTTAAAAACTAATTAATAAAGCTCTTCATATTACTTAACCCCGCCATTTTTATTAACATTTTCCCTATTTAATTCATTTTTTTAATTAAACATGGTAATAAATTAATTAACACTCTTCGTAATACTTAGCACCCATCAAATTAATTAAAATGTTCTTCATATATTGTTTTCCAAAATTTATGTAACCCTTCATAGTTTCAAAATTTATATTTAGTATTGACATTTGAGTTGAATTTTTTGTAATAAAAATTTCACAATTTATAATTTAAATAAAGTTTTAATTGAAAATTTTGTAATAAAACATGTTAATAATTAATTAAAACTTTAATTTATTTTCTTAATTAAACATGGTAATAACTTAATTAAAACTCTTCACAATACTTAACACCCCAAATTAATTAAAAAGTTCTTCTATTTAATTAATTTTTTATAATATAATATGTTAATAATTAAATTGATTAAAACTCTTCATATTATTTAACACCCATAATTTTCATTAACATTTTTTGCTCTTAATTAATTCACCTCTTGAGTTTCTCGGCAATCAATTATCTAAATTATTAATACCACAAAATAAATTTAAATTACAAATAATTATGGAAATTTATGGTTATGCAATGTCTATAAAAACTATAATACCTATAATTGTTTCTATTCACTTTATTTATTTTATATATATTGCCCATGAGTTTCTATGTACTAGATTATATTCTACGGTTTAATTTAATTATTTGATGATAGTGAGTATATTGAGAATTATTGTTGAGTGTTGTTGTTTTTGCGGTGATAGTGTCCAATAAAATATATTTTAATTTGTTATGTTAGTTTTATAATCGTTTGTTGTATATTTGAATTCATGTTTTCGATTTGGTGTAATTTAAATGATTTATGCCTGGCAATGTTTTGATTCGTTGCTCAAGCTTTTGCCATGTTGATGTTGTTTGTTAAAATATTTTTTATATAAATTCTAAAGCATCATGAAATGTATGTGAATGCAAATAAGGCAAAACATTACGTGGGTAAGCTGAGGAGTGAAGAAACACGAAAACGAGGTAACTTAAAGTTAAAAAAAACAAGTTAAAAATTACTCAGTTATGGATGTATTTTTTTTATTAAAATATATACTCGAGTAAAAAGAGCGCAAATCTTAGGTTAATAAGTTGGGAAGTTTTCAGTGCAAATTTTAGATAGTTATTTTGTTCATATATATTATTTGTTATTGTAATTAACAAAAAAATTGTTTCATAATTCAAACTATTCTTATTTTTTTAAAAAAATACGTAATTGTCTTGTACTATAGATTGTAATTGATTTGTATTATAGATTGTAATTTCTGCAAAAAATTGTTATAGATTTATATTCAAACATTGACGTTCAATTTTATGAATAAAAGTAAACGTCAAAATTTCAAAAAAAAATTAAAAATATCCCGTGCATTGCACGGGTAACAAAACTAGTTAAACTCCT
Source organism: Silene conica (assembly GCA_029255685.2). Taxonomy (NCBI): domain Eukaryota; kingdom Viridiplantae; phylum Streptophyta; class Magnoliopsida; order Caryophyllales; family Caryophyllaceae; genus Silene; species Silene conica. Next base: position 81,873,545 of record CM055312.2, on the reverse strand, counting down.
GTATAATAAAGCTGAACATAGTGATCTGTGATTGGGCACTTGAGCACCACGTTAATGTTGCGTTTGCAGTCACTCTCAGTCTCTGCCTCACTAAACATTAACCTGATGGCTGATGTTATATGCTAATCTATATGTGTATATAAATGCTGGAGTTGCTATATTTCAACAGCACAAAAACTACAGATCCAACTCAAAAATCCACTACAATCACCAAGTATGGGAAAATTGGTCATTCTTGCTATTCTCCTTCTCATTATTTCAGGTAGTACTAGTACTAAAATTTGAGAGACACGATATTTCAATAAATTATTGAGAGACAGTTTTTTTTATTCCCTTCTATTTGTATTTTCGTGACCCTTTTATCATTGATCATACCATAGTAATTTCGTACTTATTTACATAATAAATGTACTTATTTTATCTTTAATCATGCATTGTACATATTATATCTCCTTTAGTTCCAATTTTTCTTAAATTTGTACAATAATCTTTTAATAAACTTATTGAAAAACAGTTTCTCAAAAGACCTACTATTTCTAAAATTGGCTAACATAACCAAGTTCAAATACATGTTTCACCTTTACTATGGGATATGCTGCATATGCATAACGCCATAACGTCAACAATTTGCTATTTTTTAGTCTTGCGGTATCAAATTTTAGGTAGTACTATATCTACAATTGATTTGAACTTGCTTTTTAGTCTATGTCGGGCTGGACCTCCACCACTGGACAGGCCCAGGTCCATAATATTAAATTTGGCTTGCCCTTGGCTTGCACATATAACCTACCTACCTCATGTGGGTTTTGAGCCCGTTTCCACCAGTTCCGGCCCGGCCCACACATATTGAGTAATGAGGGGGCGTTTGTTTCGCGTATGGGTATGAGTCTGAAATCCGGAATCATACCTGAGTGGTACGGGGTTAGACCTCCATACCTGATACCTTGTGTTTGTTTCAATTGTAGGGGGTATGAGTTTGGAACTAAGTTAGACTTGAAATATGTAAAATACGATACTTTAAATAATAATTTGAACATATAAGATCATGAAAAAAAGATTTTATCAAATAATTATATAAAATATTTCGTTTACAATGATTTTTAATATTTATTTTTCACATTTTTTGTTTATTGTGATTTGATACTCATCATATATTTTATTAATGCAATAACCACATCGCTCACTTGGCATCACGGAAATTTTCCAAAATATGATGTGGCAGAAAATTAGAGCTGCTACAAAATTCCAAAAAAAAATTAAATATAACAAGCTAACTATGAAATGGAATTATGCGAAAATCATGAAACTTCCTAAACTGAAAGCTAACTATACGCAATAATTTTAAAAACATGCAGAAATATTATGGAATTGAATCAAATCAAATTTCTAGTAGCCAAATATTATGGAATTATGGAATATTCTATAATTTCATAATATTCGGAATTAAAGAATGTTAATATAATATTCTTAACAATCATATTTTCAAACTAATCATATCTTCAATCATATTATATCTGTTTTATTCCGTAAAATATATGATATATGATGTGATTTATAATTTTATATCCGTATATATTCTTCATGATAACAGTGCAATAAACATTGTTTAATACAATTTTTCAAATAACGCCAATAATTAATTTTACACGAATAATATATATTTAATATATTAAATGGGTGGTCGTTTAATAAAACTATATTGTTTAATATAGAACATCATTACTAAATTTAAGCAAATTTACGTTTTCAACCCAACTATACAATTACTACTTAAGTTTCAACAGATTATTTACGTTTTGGTTTTAATGTAGGATATGTAATATACAACTTAATTGTAAAATTATTTTACATATGTAGGAATGGTGCAGTGGGTAATATTTTAATTAACAAAAAATATATGACAACTCATGTAAACTGAGATGTATGTGTGATAAATCATTCGAAATAAATTTATCCGTAAATAATTAATCTCTTTATATTTCATATTATTAAAATTCTAAAATAATTAATTTCTTTATCTTTATATTATTAACCATATTAATTTCATATTATTAAAGTTCTAAAATAATTAATTTCTTTATCTTTATATCATTAACCATATTAATCTAAAATACTAAAAATAGATCCGTGAATTTCACGGGTTACAACCTAGTATGTATCAATCTCATCAGGGCCGTCTCCGAGATTTTGATGGCCTTGTGCGAAGTTTAGAATGGGCCCTTCTTTATAGTTTTTACGTTTGAATGTAAAATCGGTATTAAAAACGGTATTATGCATTATAAATAATAATAAATTATTTAAAGTTAAAATTTAAGATTAAATTGGGAAAAAAATGAATATATATATTTGCTTGTCAAATGAATATTTTTGACTAATTTAAATGGAAAAAATATATGCAATAATATAAAAAAAACTACGTATATGTGATACGCGAGAATGGCTGCCTGGGATTCGAACCTGCAATGTTTTACACAAATGTATGTTTTAACCACCAGAGTGTCAATATGCTACTCTTTAGTCACACTTCTACCTATATGTACAATATAACACGTTATTGGGCCTCTGAAATTGGAGGCCCTGTGCCGCCGCACGGGCTGCACACCCTTAAAGACGGACCTGAATCTCATATACAACCCCTCTTGGGTATAAGAAACATATATCTAATGGGTTTCAATATAGATATGAAACCTTAAATTTGCTAAACAAACTATGAGTTTGGCTTATTATAAACTTATACCGTATACCTTTTATGTTTGAACCAATATTCTAAAACAGCTTATTAAAAATAAGGAAGGGAATAGGAGAATAAATGTAGATATTCTGAAAATTTGGGTGCAATGTACTAGCAGCAGCAGTAGCCAAGGAAGAAGATGGAAGCAATGGAATTGAAATGGTAACCTCGATGATAAGGGAAGAGATAGTGATGACGATGGAGGAACTGAAAAACATGGAAAACAAGGCATTGAAATGCGCGGGTGTACTTGAAGACTGCTTTAGAACTCCTTGTTGTCCACCCTTGTATTGCAGTGTCGTAGATCGTGCTCTTTGTGTTATATAAAATGAACTGTTCAGACTTGAGAACGTGATAATCATGAATTATGAACTAGTTTTATACCCGTGTAAATTGCACGGGTATGTTATTTGAAATTTGTTAGTATAGAGAGTTGACATTTAATATTATTGTTTTATTAATTAATTATCTCCTTTTAAATTTAGTTATCTCTATACATGGAGTTCTGAAATAAATTCATAAAATCTCTGCTCCTTTGGTTAACAATTTTAAATTAAAGGCATATTAAAAAAAATTGAATTATAAATTTGGTTTGAAATTACCGTAAAGGATACTTCGTAGATAGGCAATTGGCCAAGATGCCGTTATTGTAGTATGTTATGCTCGTGGTAACTAAATTTGAGTTTCTAACCTTTTTTTTTACTCGGACGATTTTATATGGACTGGACTTATGTATTGAAAAATATTACTCGGATAATAAATAACACAAAATTAGTAAATTTCACATGTTTGAATAGTTAGATACCCGTGAAAATTAGTAAGCCTATTTTTCATTTAATCTAAGCTATGCACGTTTATAAAACTCATGCACGAACAATATGGAAACTTTGACCCGTGCACATCTTGGATAACAATTTTTACCCAGTTTTATCTGGTATATATATTTTTCTTCCAAGTGTTATCTTTGGATTTTTCTCCTTTTGAATCAATCCTATAAAAAGTTATTGTTCCAAAAACGTTTTAAACTACAAACTTATAAAAAACAATATACAATGGTAAATTGGGTCGTGCCTACCTAAACCTGGGGAGATATATACGAAGCACACATACTGTACAATATTCTACACCTTCCATTATTTGTGGGAGGTTCTTAAACACATTATCACTCCCCTTAACCTAATTATTACTCCCTCCTTTCCGTCGTTCCCTCTCAATTCCTCACCATCCATTTTAATCTTTTGCTCCTCTTCCTCCTTTCTCAACTCTATTACCTTCAATTTTACTTACTTCATTCAAAATTTAATAATTATTTCACTTAAATTTATTAATTACCCAATAATTTCATAGATATAAGGTGATTAATAATTCGTTTCTTTCTTTGATGTTTTTAGAATCTTCAAGTGATTAAGCTGATAGTGAGGACACTCCAAAATATATTTATTGAAGTGGATTAATCAGTAGATCTGTTTCGTTGAGTAATGAATGCGGCGGATTGGGTCGAGGAGTGGATATTCATGCATGCAGAGAAGAATATACCGTATTTTTGATCAATTTTTATTTCTTTATTTACAAATTTTAAAAGTTTGATTTTTTGTTCCAATTAAAATTTGAGTTTCTTTCAATTTTTATATCTTTATTTACAAATGTCAAAAGTTTTTTTTTGTTTCAAAAGAGATTTTAGTTGATTTATTGTAAACAATTTAATATAAGAATTTATTTGAGATTATAGTATTTGTAATTTTTTGTTTTGGCATAAGACGGTGTATATGTTTAGTTAGCAGATTGAATTATTTCATTTAATTTGCTTTGTATAAATAGAAATTATTGTTAGAAATTTTATTATATTAATCAATGGGTAATTCACGAAAGTCATATATTGTATCTTGTTCAGTTATATTGGTGTCTATAAAGAAATTTGTTTGTGAAGAAATTAAAATGGCCATGAGAAAGTGGGGTGTGTGGTGGGGGCACTTATTTAAAGAAATAAAATATTGTACTTTCAACCACAGATCGACACATAGGATCTGTGGTTGTTGCTTTTATAGATTAGATAAAATCGTGTTTTCAAATTAGAATTCCAAACTTATTCTTGTTAGGGAGGGTTTTATGTTACACTTTCATTATCCATCTCATTCATTTGATACTTACACATGAATCATTATTTTTTTTGAAATACATGAATCATCATTATTACTATAAAAGAAAAATGTAAATCTGCATAAGTAGCGCAATATCGTTCCAGCTTTCATTATTTCTCGCACTCACATTCACGCTCACAAATTCATGTTTCGTAGACCAATCAGAAGCTCTGATTTATGCCAAGTCAGATATACCATATATTTTTTAACGACTTAATCAAATAAAAAAAACCCTTGAATAATCTAAATTAATATTTGATTCTATTCCATATTCCATCAAAACCGTGAATATTCTACAAAAGATATGATTTGTGGGTTTGGGTGAGCTTATTCTACAATTGAATACGTATAAGATATACAAAATCCGTAAATATTCCAAATTTAATCAAAACCGTGAATATTCTACAATTAATTAATTTATATACTAATCTTAACTATAAAATCTTAATTATAGAATAGATCTTATTCTACAATTGAATACGTATAAGGTATACAAAATCCGTAAATATAATCCAAATGTAATCAAAACCGTGAATATTCTACAATTAATTAATTTATATACTAATCTTAATTATAGAATAGATCTTATTCTACAATTGAATACGGTTAAGATATACAAAATCCGTAAATATTCCAAATTTAATCAAAACCGTGAATATTCTACAATTAATTAATTTATATACTAATCTTAATTATAGAATAGATCTTATTCTACAATTGAATACAGTTAAGATATACAAAAACCGTCAATATTGGAAATCATGCAAAAACCGTGAATCATGCAAATCCAATATTATTCCATTTGACCTAAATATTTTACAATTAAGAATATTTGTTTCTATATTTGAAAGTATTTAAGCTAATTACTCTGAACCTAAAAACGTGTATTTAAGATAATAATGATTGCCTTAAGATATTGATCTAAATATTTTACAATAGAATTATTGTCTAACTACGTCTTTTATATACCCTACCTTTACCTTCTTATTTTACAAAACCATCTAACCAATTTGTGCAATTATCTCATATGCGCGACTTCATAGGACAGTTTTTTATGTGATATCCAAGATTATGAACGTGTACTTATATATTTTATAAGGTGATATCCTCAACAACTAATTTAGGAAATACAAACCACAGTTCAAGCATTTCTCTTGCGTCCTCTAACCATTCCAGTGATATAATCATATTGGTCATTTAATTAGCTGCTAGCTATCTTTAGTGGTTCTTTTCTCTAGCATTAAGTTTTACCGAGTAGGGGATATTACTGGTAAGAAAACTCATGTATGCTTCTTTTCTTGGAATATATATATGAGTAATACCTTTCTTGCAAAAACAAATTATAATAATAATTTCATTATATTTTAAATCATAAGTATTTATTAAACCATTTGTTTCAGTTATTTAAGTAAAACCTCATTAGAAAGCCATAACTTCATTTTTTAATTATATTTTTCGCTGTTTCAAGTTATATGTCAAACGGTTCTTATATATATTATTATATATAATTTTTTTTATTTATTTTTATTAAAACTTTTACCTATACACCATTTCGGTTATTAAAATTTAACAACTTAATTGTTTCCTTCTCTAAAAAAATTAAAATTGAACAATCCCGTGAATTTTCACGGGTGTTACACTAGTAGATGCTTAAATAAATACCAAAGATATCTTAGTTAAATAGTTAAGAGTTAAGACCTCTTTTATTTTAATAAAGGAAGGCTAGATCTAGATCTGTCATGAGATTTCAAAAGGTGCTACAAATGCACAATATGTATGAAAATTTCATACACAACTAATCATATTATGACACGTGGCAACTAGGGATGTCAATGTGTAGGGTCTGCGTAGGGTCCGGCAAGACCCGACCCGACCCGAAGTAAAAAACTTTAGACCCATACCCGACTCAGACCCTAAAGGGTCTGAAATTAATGGACCCATACCCGACCCTAATGGGTCTAGGTCCGGGTAGGGTCTACCCTAGGGTCCAATTTTTCTTAACGAGTTATTCAATAAAATGTACCAAGGTTCGAATTAAATTACAAACTTTTGATTAAAGTATTACAAAGTCTTGGTTATTTGGATCGTTACCCGTACCCGATCTTAAATTATACTCCCTCCTACCCAAGATAAGTGTCCCGTTTGCCATTTTTCTTTATTCGTCAAAGTGTCCCGTTTGGTACTATTTGGACGGTTTTATTACGTTTTTACCCTTCCCTATTTACATTTATTACCCACTTACCAACCCTTATCCCAATAGAATATCTTATCTCTCCAATCTAAATACCCTTACCCTACCCAAAATACACAAACCATAAATCCTTGACTCACTACCAAACAGGACACTTATCCCGGGTAGGAAGGAGTATCATTTACCATACCCAAACTCATCATTTCCATCAATTTCCTCGCTATTCTTAATGGTTATTTGGATATGCGTATAGTATATTAATGATAACTAATAAAGATCATCTGTTTGCGTGTATTATTTGGGTTATTGACGTTCGTATGTGTGTTTTTTGTTTTTTGTTTTTTTTATAATAAATATAAGGGTCTAAGGGTCGGGTAGGGTCCCAAGACCAAGACCCGGACCCGGACCCGAAGTTTTTATATAAGACCCATACCCGATATCCATCATTTGAGTCTCCAACAATTATTCCAATAATTGCATATCCGATTTGACCTATGGACGAATATGCAAGCATACATTTCATGCTTGTTTGAGTAATAACAATCAGATTCCCCAATATCATGCTAAGAATAGCTAGTATTTCGAGAAGAAGATGCCATTCGTTTGATGAGAAATAAAAAGGAATATCGAAAATTCGAGTGGCTGAAGCTGAAGCAGCTACTTTCGAAGTAACAGAAAGAAAAGCAACGACTGGAGTGGGAGAGTCAGAGTCGAAAACAGGATTCCTCACTTCTTTATCTCATTCAAAACCGTGCATGAGACTTTCATCTCGCACGGCTCCTAAGTGATAAAAGAAAGAAGATGAGTTCTTCTTTCTTTTTTGATTACCTTCCTCGCGTATGTATAAGACCAAATCCGTTCGATTTACCCATATCCGAGTGGGTCTCAAAAATTCAGACCCATACCCGACCCACTGCCATCCCTAGTGGCAACTCAAGTTAATTTTTTGTAGTTAAATTAGGGTTAGGTTGGTAAATTAGCATATGCAGTTAACTTAGTTAACGACTTGTAGTTAATTTATTTATGGAATGAAATTATTTTACACATTATCTATTTTACTTAATTGTTTTACCCATTATTTATTTTACTTAATTAGATTCACTAATAAATTAAATAGTAATTTTGTTATTTTTTAATTATTTCATTTAAATTAAATAGGAATTTTTAATTGTTTCGTTTGTTCTTATATAATTTATCTAATCAATTTACGCTAAAATAACTTAATCAATCGTGATTAACTTAATCAAAAATTAATCGTGATCAAGATCAGAATCCATGATCAATTAATGAACACTAATATAATTTACATAAATCAATTTACCCTAAAATAATTATATTAATCAAGATCAAATCATCAAATTAAATCAATGTGGGACAAACAAACAAACTTATCCAACATGATACACCTATACAAAGATAATTTCCCTATTAGACACAAATAAATGTAGCAATAGGAGTCGAACAAGGAAACGGGAATTACGTATTGAAATGCTATGAATTAATTTCTATCTATGTTGATATCGAGATTTGTTGTTGGTTGATTGGTTGTAAATATCGATAATAAAAGAATAATAATCTAGGGATTCCGGGCAACATGTAAATATTATAAAAGCATAGATAGATAACAAATATGTGATGAATAACATTGTTTGATAGTTTAGGTTCTAATGACACCCATCTTATGATATTAGTGTCAACCTTAGACTGGATTCAAGACCGCCTCTCAACTTTTGCTAAATCGTCCTAAAATCTCATGCTTAGTCTAATTCAATTCTTCGCCTTTCGACTTATAGGAATAATTAGCAAACGTAATCATTGTTTATGGCCTTAAACTTATATTAATATAATGCAAGCATAGATATAAACAATCATGAACAATATTATGTCATCTACTAATTATGTAATTTCACAAGTATTTTTATTACATGTGTTCCCTAGTCCCTAAACTAAGGAATTTAGCAACTAAAATAAAATGATGAATTACGTAAATATAAATAGAACTTAGAGAAAGGAATACGATACAAAAATGAAGAACTATAACGTGAAACCAAAACAATCATTTGAAAGCATGAATAAGAAGCTATATGAGTAAAAAGAGAGATAAAATACATGGGTAGAAAGGGGAACAAATAAATAAATTATGGATTTGTGAGGCTTAAGATTAACCTAACAACTATCCAAAATGTAAGGATGCTCAATCTCAAAACTAACCCAATTATACAATACAATCATAGATAATTCTCCAAAAGTTGATAATAATATATGAGAATTTCTCTATTTTTTTCTTTTAAATAAAGTATGATTCTTTTTATTCTTTCCATGTTTCTTTTCTTCTTTCTTATCCATCATTTTTCCAATTCTTTTCCTTTTCTCATTTTTCTCAATTTTTGTCTTTCTCATCTTTTTCAAGAGCATTAAGACCAAGCTCACAATAAATTTTCAATATCAAATATATCCCAAATGAGCACTCAAACACAACTAATCAAAATTACTAGCTGAACAAGTTACACCTATTCGGCCGAGCTCGACCTACTCGGACGACTTAGCCTAACTCGTCCGAGTTGATTCACGACTCAGCTACGTATACGCAAGGGAGAGGTGTTACAGCCCCAACTTCTAGACACCCTAAATATCACCAAGTCTTGATAACCTCCCCTTAGTCGACACATCCAGCTATCACGAGTCATGTCTTGTACCACATGTCACCGCCTGGTCAATTGAGTGTCCCTACATACTCTTATGTCAACATGTCCATGTGCCCTTTTTTGGGATTTTTGTTACACATGCATATCGAACATCCTCTGCATCCAATATTCCCTGGACTGGGTCCGCCACTTCAGAAGTGTTAAAACACAAATGGTCTATAACATCCAATTTGGAAAGGACCCACCAGACCTATGACACCCAATTTAATAAGGTTCCACCTGATCAATAGTTCAAGTACACAATTTAGAAAGGACCCACCAGACCGGGTCCGCCACTTCAGAAGTGTTTTTTTAAAATCTCAACCATCCATTCTCCAATATCTAATGACTGATATTAGGACTCAAGGACTCAATCAAACTTGTAGAATCATTTGAACACTTCTCTCTCAGCCATCCATTCTCCAATATAATATATATAATGTCAAACATTATCTAATTAACGATTAACTAGACAATCAAACCAACAAAATATTTGCACTATCAACACTTAATAAGTAATAAACTAAACGAATATTTTATTATTTTAATTCAATTATCACCACCCTAACATGAATTCATCGTCATTATTAACAATAATTTGTATAATTGGAACGTTTTCACTCAACTTTAATCAAATTTAAAACTGACATTATTAAACAACTGTTCTAATCTAATTAGGATTTCTAATATATTTTAATCAAATTAAAATCTATATACCCATTGTATATTTCAATCAAATTGAATAAATTCCCAAAAAAATTAAAATGTCAAAAAATAATTATTTTAAACAAAAATGGCCTAAAAGACAAATGAATACATTCGAATTTTACTTAAAAACGTCAAATCTTCTACGTACGTAGTCTTATTTAAAATGTCGTTTACACTCAAAAAACACTACTTTTTCGACAAAATACGACACCCAAAGCAGTTAAATATATAATTCTTTTTATCTACGTCCAAATTGTACTCGTGAATAGTACCGCGTGAATAAAAAAATGTTTTTTTTAGTTTAATTAAATCGAAAAAAAGAAAAATTAGATTGAGAAATATGGTTGCAGATTTTGTTGGACAATATTGATGGATTGAAGTTGTATTGTTTCCTAATCCCACACCTGACAACCTCAACTAAATCAGGCACATGAGAATACAAAAACAATTGCATTATAGCCGACCACAAAGGCGAAATGGTACTAGCTTCTCACATTAAATCTTCATCTCAATGTTGTACGTAACATGCATCGTATGAATTGATTCAAAGGCTCTCAGTTGCACATGGTATGGCTGTTGTAGTGTTGCCTCATCACCACCGTTTAAATAATTCTTAACATTGCTTATTCAAATCTTAATATTGTCTTAGTATAGTGGCTCGAATAAGAGTTTTGTAACCACATCTTAATGATCTCATTATTCATGATTTATGCTCTACAAAGAAAGCATAAATACTCGATTGAATTATGTTGATTTTTTGCCTCATCATCTTGATAAAAATTATCTTTTTTATTTGATAATTCTACTTAATTGAAAATTATTATCGAGTATATAGTTAATACCATGGATGTAGGCACGTAGCGCAACTATCTGAGGGTCGGACTTGACCCTGGCTACAGTAGCTTAATGGGGAATTTCATACTGCTAGAGCTTAGGTTCAATTAGGGATGCAACTTATTTTGGATTTCGTCCAAATCCGTTAGATTCGATTTTGATAAATAGGGTATGAATCCTATTACCTCGGATCATATGGAACTGGATTGGATATGGAACCACTAATTTAAAAACGGATCTGAATCTGAATTTTGTCGACTACTCCTTGATCCGACTCTGATCCAACCCTAAAACTCGTTTTAATATTAGTACAAAACCCAAAAAATTAGACACAAAAATACCAAGTAGATAATGTATGATTATCCACCTCATTCCTTCTGTTTGGGAAAACTAGACTTGCATGTGCCTCATGCACGTGTAATAGTCTTAGTCTACTAAGCTAAAGGTGACTTTTTTTTTCCAAGGTTTGTTTGGATTTATGGGTAATTTCCATCCCTATTTGAAACAACTCGATCATTTTCTCTTTAGATCACATAGCCTATGATCCTATACGGATCACAATTATAACGAGGAGAGAACCTACCTAGTAGTAAGTTCCCAAATATTTAAAAAATTGTTTTGTAATATGAATTTTTGCTATTTTAAATATTGTTTAATATACCCTTTTATTCTGAATAATTGTCCCCTTACCCATTTTCGTCTATTCACAATAATATGTCATTATCTATTTCGGGTAAACTTATATACTTATTTTAATCACTCTCACCCACATCAATAACAATGGTAAAAACTTTAAATTCCCACCTTGATTCAGGTCTTGAATCCGAATGCCACTAAATATATATTTAGTTTTTAAAATTATTTTGTTATCCGAAGCATTAAATAATGAATTTACTCCTTATTATAACGCTTATAGGTTCAAAAGTAATGTGTAAACTTGTAAACACGTTAATTTTTTAAAGTAATTATTGTGTAGATTTTACTTGGAGGAGTACAACAACCTAATTGTGTGGCACAAGATCTTCAAGTGATTATCAGACACTTAGACACTTAGTTTGCACGTATATTTGGTATGAAATTAATGGCCATAAACCTGTAGCAAGTAGATAGATACAGCCTGTAACTGATCATGTGTGTAGAACTATAGAGTAACGTTAAACCTTCTAATAAACCTACTCTGGTTGCCATCAATTACCAAGATTTCCGTCTAATTAACCTAATTTGGCTGCCTTACATTAGTCCAGCAGCAATCCAGCCAGTATCAGTTTAATTAATTAATACTCCCTCCGGCCTCCCTCCCGTATTTTGTTTACCTCTTTTCATATTTGGAAGAATTTTAAAATAAATTAAGAAGAAGGATTTAATTGTGTTTTTCTATCTGCCTTTCTCATTCGCCAAAACTGATACATATATACATTGTATGTGTGTGAACCAAATCTGTAAAATATGTACCTACTTCCTAAATTATAGGAGATTTGATTACCAAGTCAAATAACAATAATAACAAAAATATATGCTAGCCTATCTTGCCGTGAATGACTATATTCACGCCAATGTTGCCAACACCCCCCTTCAAGTTGGAGCAAGGGTGTCGGAAATGCCCAACTTGCCAATCAATTCGTGAAACTGAGGACGACCCAAAGCCTTCGTCAAAATATCCGCAAGTTGAGAAGTAGTATGTACGTAGCATGGAATGATTATGCCATTACGAATATGATCACGAATAAAGTGACAATCAATCTCTATATGTTTAGTGCGTTCATGATACACCGGATTATTGGCAATATGCATAGCGGATTGGTTATCACAATGTAACCGAACCGGAAGAGCTAGACTGATGCCGAGACCTTCAAACAACCCTTTGAGCCACAAAACCTCTCGAGTGGCAGCAACCATGGCACGATACTCGACCTCAGTAGATGACAATGAGACCGTGGCCTGCTTCTTCGTCTTCCATGAAATAGGAGAGCCACCTAGACAAACAAAGTAGGCGGTAATGGAACGGCGAAAAATAGGACAACTGGCATAAGCAGCGTCACAATAAGCTTCAATGGACAACGAAGAATCAACGCGGAATACTACACCTTGCCCCGGACTACCTTTCAAATATCGAACAACCCGTAGGGCGGCCTCCCACTGTGACTAAGTTGGTTTTTGCATAAATTGAGAAAGTATATGCATCGAATAAGAAATGTCAGGTCGAGTAAGAGTTAAATAAATAAGCTTACCAACCAACCGTCGATACTTAACTCCATCTTTAAGGGGCGAATCAGTAGCAAGAGCAAGACGATGTTTTTCATCCATAGGAACACTAGCCGGCTTACAACCAAGAAGACCCGTTTCGGATAACAAGTCGAGAGTGTATTTTCGTTGACAAAGAAATAAACCCTTTGAACTTCGTGCTACCTCTAAGCCAAGAAAATATTTCAATCTACCCAAGTCTTTCATAAAGAAACATTTGCTAAGGTAAGATTTAAAAAATCAGAAATAGCAGTAGGGTCGTTACCAGCAATAACCAAATCGTTCACATAAATGAGAATATGCATATCAACCTTTCTTTCCAAAAGGGTACCCAAGGAAAACACATCGACGACTCCGACTAGCAAATTTTTCAGATGGATTTAGAACTTTTGCATAGGCCAAACAACCAAAGACACGAAGCATTTGAAGATCTGCCTTAGCCCCAAATAACAACTCAAAAGGTGTTTTTCCTTGAAGAATCCGAGTGGGGGTTCTATTGATTAAATGAGCAGCCGTGAGAATACATTCACCCCAAAAATCAATAGGAATCCCCCCTTGAAACCGTAAGGCACGACCCACATTAAGAATATGACAGTGTTTACGTTCAACCCTTGCATTTTGTTGTGGAGTCCGAACCATAGAAGTCTCGTGTATTATCCCGTATTCACGAAAATATGATGCTAATGGTTTAAATTCTGTCCCATTGTCGCTACGTAATTTTTTTATGTCACAATTAAATTGACGCTTAACTAGAGCAAAAAATTCTTTTAGAAGCCTAGTCACCTCGTCTTTGGTTTTCATCAAAAACACCCATACACACCGTGAATAATCATCGACAATGGAAAGAAAATAACGAGACCCACAAGCACGATTAGGAACATAAGGCCCCCAAACATCACAATGAATTAAAGCAAACAAGCAAACGGCCTTATTATTACTCGAATGAAAACCGAATCGTGTCTGTTTGGCTCGAAAACAAATGTCACAAGATTTAATGTCTAAATTACGTTTAAGACTACTAACTTGAGGAATAAACTCCATATCTTGTAACGAAGGATGCCCTAACCGTTTGTGCCAAAGCTCAAAGCTCCCTTTCTCTTCGACCACATTAACACGACTTGAGAATTCCACGGACAAGAGATAGAGACCATCAACGAGTGTACCTTCACCAATCCTCGTCCTCGAGATAGGGTCCTGTATAACGCAATTATTATTAGTGAATTGTATATTTAATTGTTGAGAAGACAAAAGTTGAGAAACAGATAACAAGTTGCACGTGAAGTCAGGGACAAATAAGACATCAGAAAGAACGAGTGCACTATTAATTCGAGCCCACCCTTTATGCGTAGCTTTCAACCTTGATCCATTTGGTAATCCAACCTCTAGAGGTGGGATGGAAACAGCATGTTCAAAATATTTCAAATCACCACAAACATGAGTCGATGCGCCTGTATCAACGATCCTCCCTTACCGTTGAGACGAATATGGTTGGCGTCTACTGTCGGCTCACCATTAACAACATTAACCGTAGTAGAGGAAGTCATGCTCCCTCCAGCAGTCCCTGACCCGTTGCGCGGACCACGCCCTTCCGGATATCCATGCTTTTCCCAACACCGAGATTCTGTGTGTCCGGGTTTAGTACAGTGAGAACACTTCAGGTGTGGCTTACCCTGTCTCCCCTCTGTTCCAGCCGCATGTACAACAAAGGTCATCGCCGCCGCTCGCTGCTGAGTGTGGTTGCGAACCTCTTCCTCCTGAACCAGCCATGAGTAAACTGAGTGCAGAGAAGGTAACGGTTCACTTCCCAAGATGTTGGTGTTGGGGCTGGTGTCCTTGACAGTTAGTACAATGACTTACTAAATCTCTTAAAGGATCATAAGGGCATACTTCAGTATTTTTATCAGTTGATCCACGTTTATCAATAACAGTTGGCTTGCTAGATAAGTTTGACGTTATTGTCATACGGATGACGGTGATCAACTGGTCCCTATACGTCACACCTATATGACACGTTTGAGAGATGTGAAGGTATGAAAATACAGTCACATTTATGCCGGATATGACTAAACAGTTAGTCAGAGGTATTGACTATCAAATTAGTCAATAAGATGTTGAGATTATTATTTAATACGGATTAAATAATTTTAGCTAATACGGATTACATGATTAATTCGTAAATTAAATATAAACGGTTATATTTAATTAAATATTGCATTCGCGTATTAATATAAACAGTTATATTAATTTGGGTAATTATACAATATCGTAATTTTATCAGACCATTATTAATACATCGACTGCATTAATATCTGATAACAAGTGTACGATTTATAATTTAAAATCCCGTGAATAACTTATAGCTAAATGGGTCGAATCACGGATCAGAATAAGGTAAGAGTGGAAAGCCCACTCTTACCCTATTCGAAAATTCGGCCGAGTGGTACATAAAGAGGAGACTTCTCCTTATGTCAGGTGACTCTTGTTTCACTGTAAAACAAATCTCAAAGAAAATTAGGGTTTGAGAGCATTCTTCTCCCATAACCCAGATCTCACATCTAAAACTCAAAAAGGCTCTCCCTATATTGCAAGGCAGTTGGAGAGGATTTCTAGCACACGCGGCATCGTCTCAATCTAAGTCTTGGGTGCAAGTTATAGGAGGGAATTTGCTTTAATTCCTGTTCTTAGGCCTTTCGCGAAGGACTAAAGGTTGTACTCTTTTTCATGTCTTTTTAATCTTATGACCATATTCACGACTGTAATTTTCATTATAATCCTGCAAGTTTAGGTCGAATACATGCTATATTCCCCACAAGTGGTATCAGAGCCTAAGGCCATGAAATTTTACAATTGTGTTTTTCATAAGGTTTAAAAATTTTGAAAATCGGAACTTTCTGCCTCGACACTCGATCAAGTCTCTGTAGCACTCGATCGAGTGCCCCCGTACCAGGCATCGTGCGTGTGTTTTTAGGGTTGTGATCGATCTTGTTTTCGATTCTTATTTGCATATTGTTAATTAATCGATATTTTTAGCAATATGTGAATCTTTTGTTGTTGTTTATTCATGATTTACACGTTTTAAAACAAAGGTATAAACTTATTTTGTTTATAAAAGTGCAGCGTTTGCGTTTTAAACAGTCACTCGATCGAGCCATGCTGCACTCGATCGAGTGACACTGATACTCGATCGAGTGTCCCTGATGCTCGATCGAGTGTCCCTGTTTCAGGCTGTCTTTTCTCGAAAATAACTTGTCTTTATATTTTCACATGGCCTAAAATGATATACTGTATACGGAAATAGTATATTATTTTTGTGAAACGGTTCACCCTCGATTGATACATATTATTTTAAAACAGTTTAAGATAATGGATTATAAACTTGTTAAAATTAAAGTGGTTGGCTAGACTTGTCGTGAGTCTCCAAATTAATATTTTTATCCACTACAAACTCAAACTAGTAGCAAGTGTAAGTAGGGGTCGATCCCACAAGGAAGGTCTTTTGTTGATTAAATGTGTGCTAAAGTTAAGTAACCAATTGGGGGGGTTTTGATGTGTTGATTGATCTAATCTACTAAGACGAAAATAAAATGCAATAAATATAAAAACGATGTAAATAATTGAAGGTGTAAATAAATATGAGAATTATTCTTGGTCCAAGTAATTTCCGCCAATTAGTTATGAATTGATCATTGACTCTTCTAATCTATTTTACTATTGAATACTTTGCTATGAAGTTTGTTGACTTCTAATTCCACATATGATTAGTTATTAGCTACAAGCGTAAACAAATAACTCTTACAAAATTGTCAATTTAGTCAAGCGCTTAATCGTATCAAAATTGTAGAATAAAACTATGGAATTTAGCAAAGATGAATTAATGAAGAAAACAAGCGATGCTTCACTTTTACTCATACAAGTTTAATCGTTTATAACTCAACAATGATGAATTAGCATACTACTTGATGAATTATAATTGCTACAATGAAATAGATAAACAAACAAAAGATTCATTCATCTAATCTAGCAACGGTAAATTAATAACAACAACTAGTTGATCACTCTAGGTGCTTAATTAACAAACCAACGTTAAACCAAATTAAACTTGATATTCAAATCATAAAATAGAAATAGAATAAGAGTCTTACAATTCAACACTAATATGGCTTCAAGAACTTGTTCCAAGATGTAGAACTTAGCTCTCCATACAAATAAAACTAACTAAAATAATAGAAATTGGAAAATGTTTTTGTGTATTCTAATGTTTAAAGTGATGGAGAAGTATGTAAGAGCATATGAAAGCACACCCCTAAAAGTGTCAACAACATCTCCTTATATAGGCCTTCAAAGAACAACTCCTTAATGTCTCTTAAATTGTAGGTATTATTACCAAAATAAATGAGAATTAAGGAGTTGTTGGAATTGCATTAAGTCTCATGTTGTGTCATAAAATAGTATTGGAATCCAAAGTTGTCTCATAAAATATGTGTTGAATGCATGAATCCATGGAATCCAATGTTCATTTTGATGTTCACTTGCTTGGACCATAGTAATTGGATCTTGACTTTCTTCAAAACCATATTGCATAAGACATCTTTAGCCCAACAACAACTTCCAAAGAAGCCTACTCCATTCATATTAACAACTCAACCCAATTATCTCATAAAAACATGCAATCCATCATCAACCCAATATCAAAGACATATGAATTAAAATCCCATAAAATGCTTCTCAACCCATCAAATAACCATCAAAATCACCTTTATTAAGCCCTACTAAACTAGACTAATCAAACTTCCCCACGCTTAGACCTTTACTCGTCCTCGAGTAAAACTCGAAGATAAGTCAATGAAAACCCACACCAAAGCCTATATAGCGAAACGTGAGTAGCTTGCTCCAACTCAAAACACATCTAACAACCTCATTTCTCCTTACACCTTCTCTCAAATAAGCATATGATCACAAGAATAATACACTTAACTTCAAAATAATGACCACACACAAGTATCATCCTCATCAACGAACCTCCAACAACAAACTACATGTGAAATATAAACATGAAAAAGTTCAATGTAGTAGATGTCAAAATACATTACAATCACCACCCATACCCTCCTTATCTCTCCTTAGCAACAATAAATCCAACCCGAACCACCCTTCGAACCTCCTTATGTCGCCATCTCCAAGATAAAACATGTAACCAAAAAAACATTTTTTTTTCTTTTTTTTTAATCAAAATCTCTCATTTTGCCTAGATCGCCCGCCCTTGCGGGTTTTCAATCTAGCTTTTATTCCTTACACTACTCTCATGGCACGCAACTCAATTCTTCATTTTACCCGGAGCGCCCTTTCGGGTTTTCACTCCGTCCTCGGCCATTTACCCAATATTGCCTAGGCGCCCGCCCTTGCGGGTTTTCACCTAGCCGGGTTATTATCTATTCTTTTTTTTCATTTTTTCATTTTTTTTTTTTTTTTTTTTTTTCAAATCATAAAATAAAGTATATATACAAATGAAATGCCCTCCCCACGCTTAAGCTTCACATTGTCCTCAATGGGAGGAACAACAAAAACTAAGAGAGGGAAAAAGGGAAAAAAAAGACATACCAACACAAGTCAAGGAGCGGAGGAATCTCCCGTACCATGGCCGTGAGAGGCACCTTCCTAACGTCTCGGGGTGGATCAACCAAAGATCGAACAAGCTCACGAGTTTCCAAAACGACACTAGTAAGTGCTTCAAGTCGAGCATCGGTTATCTTCCTCCATTCACCAAAATCCGCCCTCAAAGTATCCACACTAGCTTGCAAGGCTTGGAAAGACAAGAGCCCTCTAGAAAGAGGTGGACTAGGCCGCTCCTTCTCAACATCACCACTCTCCTCATTATCATCACTACCACTCCCTTCACTCTCACCAGCACTCCCTTCACTCTCACGATCATCATTAACCTCAACCCATGGAGGAGTACTCTTATCACCTGGTTTAGCAAACTCAGGATCAAGTGGAATAAAGTAATCAACCGCCGTCTCACCATAGGTAAGAGCCTTGTCTTTTGGCCGAGGCAAACACAAGTAACGCTCATGATCCGTCCCCCGACACCAATCATAGGTACCAACTGTCTCACGATGTCACAACATATCCATGCTCACCAAACAATTCACATCCATAAGAAAATGATCGCCCAAAGGAAGGTCATTCGCCGAAACATCAATCTTAAAGTAGTGCATGAGCAAAGTGACTAATCCCCCACCACCTATCTTTCCTCCTCCGGGCTTTTGTTGGGACTCACAAGCCGATACAAAAAGATTAAACCAATCCGGAATTCCCTTCCCTTCCGGAGTCATGGACCACAAATATCCAAAGTGTACCCTAGGCATCTTAGTAGGCTCCCCACGACAAAGAAATGAAGTAGCTATAAGGCGATGAGCAATGCGAAGGCATGGGTGGGGAATGGTAGAACTCACCTCTCCTTGTTTGTTGGTGGCATATTTTCCGGTCACCTCATACCACCATTTCGGGGCGGTATAGGAGTTAAGACCCGTATAAAGCTCCTCATCCTTCTTCTCAACACCAAAAGCATCTCTCAATTGATCCATAGTCATCTCACACACTCTCCCTTTCAATTTAAACTTGATTTTTGACACCACTCCCCTCTCTCGTTCCACCATTAAAGTAGACAAAAATTCCATAGTGTATCGACGATAGGTGGGTACTCCCTTAGTCATGAACCCCTCCAACCCAACATTTTTCAACAAAGCCTCCATCACTTCAAGCAAACCCAACTTCTCCAATGTCGTAATACTAAGAAATTTAGTCTCCGTGACCAACCTCTCATGCAAATCATCCTATATAACCCCTTGGGCATCGGTTAAATGAGCGGGTTTAGAAACGGGAAATCGGGTAGTATTTTTAGTAGGCTTTTTGGTTGTGGATGTGGTGGTTTTTCTAGTTTTCGCGGGAGTTTTGGATGTAGAAGTGGAAGTAGTTTTTCGTTTGGTTCCTTTGGTGCGAGCCATGGTCAAAAATAACAAGAAGGTGACAACATAAAGCTTCTCAAAATTCACACAAACCTCAATATTCCCTCAACAAAATTTGGACCACAGAAGACTCGATACGAAAAGGCAAGAAAACGCAGAGATGGACAAAAAGTGATGAATTTTCGAAAATTTCGGTTATCAAATCAAAAAGTCGCCTCAGACCGAAAATTTCTAAAATTACACACAGCCATTATAAAATATACTCAAACCTAGAACCAGCATTCGAAAATGGCGTCAAAAATCGAATTCTGAGCAGCGAAAATTTCGAAATAAAAGCAATGTAGAAGGAGCAATTCGAAACTCACCGTCGAAAAACGCCAGAAATCGTTAATTGCAACTGTTGGATCAAATTCGAAACCCTAAACCCCACCCAGAAAACGAAATTTTCGAAACCCCAAAGAAATTAGTTCGAAATCAGTGTGAAAGCAAGTCGAAATCAGGTCGAAATTAATTTGAAATCCCAAACGAACGGTCAGAAAACGAAAATTATCTGCGAAATTCTGCGAAATTCTTGCTAATTGCTAGCAGTTGATCAATTTCGAAACCTTAAACGCCCCCAGAAATCGAAATTTGCGAAACAAAGCAGTTGAGAACTTATCATGGTGAAAATGTACCTGGAGGACTGCAATTCCAATTCGAAAATGGGACTTATCAGATCGAAAATCTGAAATTCCAACTGCTCAATTCCGACAAGTCACGGCCAGAAATCGAATTGAAATTCGAAAACCCAATTTCTAGGGTTCATCAATTCGAAACCCCAATTATTAATGGTCAGAAAATTGCTAATTGCTAGTGTTTCATGGAATTCGAAATCCTAAATGCCATAAAATCGCATCAAAACGCCAGAAATCATAAGTTTTCGAAAATCCCAATTTGTAGGGTTCGAAAATCGCGAATGGGGATGAGGCGAAATAGGATTGAACTCGAATTTTTTAAGGAGGGAAGTGAAAAAATGATATGGGAATTGAAGAAAAATTGTGAATGAGAAGAGGAAGTCGTGCGATGGTTGTGTCCTGCGGTGGTATTTTCCTTTTTTTTTATTTTTTTTATTTTATGTTGGTGAAAAGTGAAAACTGAGAAAAGAAGTGAAGAAGGAGGTACCTGGTTGATGAGCCGCGACATGCTGCTAGGGCCGCGACATGCTGCTGGGGCCGCACTTAAGCATAGGGGAGGGCCTGATTTGGCCGCGCCATGCGGCTATGGCCGCATCATGCGTATGCTTGGGGCTGTTTTAGCCGCACAATGCGGCTGTGGCCGCACGAAACATGCCTCTGGATTCCGTCTCCTCGTGCCTCCGTGTTCAGCTTCTTCCTTATTTCTATTTTTTTTTTTTCAAAATACCTATAAAATAAAAGCAAATTGAAGAGTAAGTTAATTAAATCTAATAAAAACAAGAAATTGAAACTACCTAAAATTTAAAAGAAAATAACAAAGAAAATAAATCGGGTTGCCTCCCGTAAAGCGCCTTAGTTAATGTCGTGGCTCGACATGAAAATGAAAAGGTCAATTTTCATAAATTGGGTTGACAAGATCAACTCCCTCGACCGATTCTCTTTGAAAACCTTCATAATATGGCTTAAGACGGTGCCCATTCACTTTAAAAACCTTTTCCGTAGAAGGACTACGAATCTCAACCGCTCCATGTGGAAATAGTTGAGTGACTATAAATGGACCAACCCATCTCGACCTTAGCTTACCTGGAAATAACCGAAGACGAGATATATAGAGCAAAACCTTTTGACCAATGGTAAATGTTTTCCGAGAAAGCATCTTATCATGCCATGCCTTCGTTCGCTCCTTGAAAATCGCCGCATTTTCATACGACTCATTCAGAATCTCTTCCAACTCTTGTAATTGCAATTTTCGGAACTCACCCGACTCATTCATTCGCATGTTAAAGGTTTTTACCGCCCAAAAAGCTTTATGTTCAAGCTCAACCGGAAGATGACAAGACTTACCGAACACCAACCGATATGGTGACATACCAATTGGAGTTTTATAGGCCGTTCGATAGGCCCATAGCGCGTCTTCTAACCTCAAGCTCCAATCTTTCCGGCTTGGATTCACCGTTTTCTCCAAGATGGACTTCACTTCTCTATTGGACACTTCGGCTTGACCATTCGTTTGAGGATGGTAAGCGGTAGAAACTTTGTGAGTGACACAATATTTCTTTAAAAGCGCTTCAACCGTCCTATTGCAAAAGTGAGTGCCTCGATCACTTATCAATGCCCTTGGAATTCCGAACCTAGAAAAGATGTTAGACTTGATAAAATCTGTAACAACTTTAGAATCGTTAGTCCTAGTGGGTTTAGCTTCCACCCACTTCGACACATAATCAACGGCAAGAAGTATATATAAGAAACCATGAGACATGGGGAACGGACCCATAAAATCTATACCCCACACATCAAAAAGTTCACAATAAAGAATAGGAGTTTGAGGCATCTCATTACGACGAGAAATGTTACCACTTCGTTGACAATTGTCACAAGTTTTGACGAATCCATGAGCATCCCGAAACAAGCTTGGCCAATAGAAACCACAATCAAGCACTTTCTTGGCGGTTCTTCTAGCTCCAAAATGGCCTCCACAAGCATATGAATGGCAAAACGTTAGAACAGAACTCATCTCATTTTCGGGAACACACCTCCTCACCACTTGATCCGAGCAATGCTTCCACAAGTAAGGATCATCCCAAACATAGTATTTGGCATCACTCCTTATCTTGTCCTTTTGTGACTTTGAAAAACCTGTAGGAAATTCATTGGAAACAAGAAAGTTAACAATATTAGCATACCAAGGAGAAACGGAAGTAAGGGCAAAGAGTGTCTCATCGGGAAATGTGCCATGAATAGGCATTTCAAGCCTCTCTACATTTACTAGCCGACTCAAGTGGTCCGCAACCACATTCTCGGATCCCTTCTTATCCCGAATCTCTACATCAAATTCACTTAGCAACAATACCCATCGAATAAGTCTTGGTTTGGCCTCCTTCTTTCTCATCAAGTACCTAAGAGCGGCATGATCGGTGAACACCACCACCTTAGTACCAAGGAGATATGACCGGAATTTCTCTAGAGCAAATACCACCGCCAACATCTCCTTCTCGGTAGTAGAGTAATTCTTTTGGGCATCATTGAGAGTCATGGAGGCATAGTAAATCATATGAGGTACTCGCCCAACTCGTTGACCTAAGACGGCACCAAGGGCGTAGTCACTAGCATCACACATAAGCTCAAATGGAAGAGACCAATTTGGAGCTTGAATGATTGGGGCCGATGTCAACTTCTCTTTTAACTTGTCAAATGCTTCCTTACAAGCTAAATCAAAGTCAAAGTCCACCTCCTTTTGTAATAATTTGCACATTGGTGAAGCTACCTTGGAGAAATCTTTAATAAACCTTCTATAAAAACCTGCATGACCAAGAAAGGAGCGAACTTCACGAACATTAGTGGGGTAAGGAAGAGATTGAATAGTATCAATTTTGGCTTTATCAACTTCAATACCTTTAGATGAGACCACATGCCCAAGGACAATACCTTGCTCTACCATGAAATGACATTTTTCAGAATTCAAGACAAGGTTAGTGTCAATGCATCTCTTAAGCACAAGAGATAAATGAGACAAACAACTTCAAAGGAATCACCATGCACGGTAAAATCATCCATGAAAACTTCAATAAAATTCTCAACATATTCAGAAAATATACTAACCATGCATCTTTGAAAAGTTGCGGGAGCATTACATAACCCAAATGGCATGCGTCGATACGCAAAGGTGCCAAAAGGACAAGTAAATGTGGTCTTGTCTTGATCCTCGGGGGCAATAGCAATTTGAAAGTAACCCGAGTATCCATCTAAAAAGCAATAAAAAGACTTACCGGCAAGCCTCTCAAGCATTTGATCAATGAATGGTAAAGGAAAATGGTCCTTCCTTGTCACCGCATTGAGTCTACGGTAATCAATACAAACTCGCCACCCATTTTGCACTCGGGTGGGAACCAACTCTCCATGTTGATTTTCTACAACCGTTATTCCACTTTTCTTAGGTACCACTTGTGTGGGGCTCACCCACTTGCTATCGGATATTGGGTAAATCATACCCACTTGTAAAAGCTTAAGAATCTCCTTCTTCACCACCTCCATCATAGGTGGGTTCAATCTCCTTTGTGGTTGCCTCACCGGTTTGGCATCGTCCTCCAGGTAGATGTGGTGCATACAAGTGGTTGGACTAATGCCCTTGATGTCGGCAATAGTCCACCCAATTGCAAGTTTATTTTCCTTAAGGACCTCTATCAACTTTACCTCTTGCTCCTTGGTGAGTTTGTTTGAAATGATCACCGGTAAAGTTTCTTCATCACCTAGAAAAACATACTTCAAATGGTCCGGTAATGGCTTCAACTCAACCATGGGTGCCTGCAAAACTGAGGGTAACAATTTCTCACGGGGCAAAGTTAGTGTTAGAGGTTTAGAAAATGAAGGCATGATGGGAGAACTTTCAATCTTGGCCAAGGAAGCCACAACTTCTTTCAAGTCATTAGATATAGAGAAATCCAATTCATCACAAGATAGGCTATTATCAATAGCCACAAGTAAATCATCTCCTCCATTCACATTGAACACATCCTGCACTAAAGGTTCCAAAACATCAATCATGAAACAAGAATGATTATCACGAGGATACTTCATGGCATCATAGATATTAAACTTAACCACTTGACCATCGGCCTCCATAGTAAGAGAACCATTAGACACATCAATTTTTGTACTTGCGGTTCTTAAGAATGGCCTACCTAAAAGTATAGGAGCCGCTTGTGAATCATGTTCCATGTCAAGTACATAAAAATCAACGGGAAAGATTAGTTTATCAACCATTACAAGTACATCCTCAACTACCCCTTTAGGATAAGCATTTGAACGATCGGCCAATTGAATTACCACCCCCGTTTTAACCAAAGGTCCTAATCTCAATGACTTGTATAAAGAATATGGGAGTACATTAATTGAAGCACCTAAGTCAAGCATAGCATTAGGAATAGTGGTGTCTCCTAAGGTACAAGGTACGGTAAACATACCCGGATCACTACACTTGGGTGGTAACTTATGTTGAAACAAAGCCGACACATGTTCATTGACTTTAACTTTTTGGACACCCTTCAATTTTTGATTCCTTTTAATGGTACACAACTCCTTAAGAACTTAGCATATCGAGGCACGCTTTTCAATAAATCTAACAAAGGAATGTTTACCTCACATTTGCGAAAAGTCTCGTAGACATCCTTGTCTTGCATAGGACGACTTTTCCTTTTGAGTGCCTCGGGAAATGGTGGAGCATCCACATAAGTTGGTGTGACAACCGGTGTTACTTCCTCCTCTTGAACCAATGATTGGTTGACATTAGGCTCAACGATCAACTCCTCTTCTTCTATGATCTCATTAATCTTTGCTTTTGATCCTTGCAACTCTTTACGACTTCTCAAAGTCATGGCACTTGCATTAGGCTTGGGATTAGGAATGGTTTGAGATGGCAATTTCCCGGAATCCCTAGCTTCAAGCCTCCCAAGAGCACTAGACATTTGCCCAAATTGATTTTCCAAGTTTTGGATGCTAGCCTTCGTCTCTTGTTGAAATTGCACTTGATTAGCTTGCATAGTAGCCACATTAGAGGTAAGAGCCCGAATCATGTCCTCCGTAGACATGGATGGAGTAGAAGTTTGATCTGGTGGCTTTGGAATGAACCTTGTTTTAGTTTGACCAAATTGTTGGCCAAAAGTTTGAGATTGACCTTGTTGACCAAATGATGAGCCTTGGCCTGGTTGCAAACCGCCTTGCGGGTTCCCATATTGGAAACCGGGATGGTCTCTCCTCATAGGATTATAGTAAGGTTCAAATCTCCTTTGACCAAAAGTACCCGCGGCATTCACTGCTTCGGTCTCCTCTTGGATATGTGGGCATTGATCGCTAGCATGCCCATTGGACGAACAAATACCACAAGCGTGCACTTGTTGCATGTTCCCCACAAGCATCTCCCTCATCAAGGAAGTCAAATCTTCAACCTTGCTCTCTAAGGAAGTGTTTGAGGTAGAGTTAGCCATGCTCACCCTTTTTGTTTTGGATCTCGTACTAAATTGGCGTGTGCTTTCGGCAAGCTCACCCAATAGTTCATTGGCTTCATCCGGATTTTTGTTGAGGATACCTCCACCACTAGCACTATGCACCATTCGAGCATCTTCCGGTGATAACCCTCCAACAAAATACATGATGAGATCTTGGTCATTATAACCATGGTAGGGACAACTTGCACATAGCTTCTTGAACCGCTCCCAATAGTCATAAAGTGTTTCTTCATCCGTTTGCTCAACATTGGATATCTTCTTCTTAAGATCGGATGATTTGGAAGCCGGAAAATACTTTTCAAGAAACGCCTTCTTCATTGCCGCCCAAGTGGTGATACTACCCGGTGGAAGGTAGTATAACCAATCTCTAGCGATGTCCTTGAGTGAGAACGGAAATGCTCTCAACATGATTTGTTCTTCGGTAACACCATTAGGTTTCATGCTAGTGCACACCACATGAAACTCCGATAAATGCTTGTTTGGATCTTCACCACTTAACCCATGGAATGCGGGTAATAAGTGGATCAAACCCGACTTCAATTCAAATGTGGTGCCTTCCTCCAAGGCCGGAAAAGTGATGCATAAAGGTTGTTGAGTGAGATCGGGGGCGGTGAGCTCCCTAATCGTCCTAGTTTCTCTTGGCATGTTGATCTTTTCTTTTTCTTCTTTCTTGTCTTGATTGTCAAATTGAAGCCTTCGCCTTATTGCTCTTCTAACACGAAAAAGAGTTCTCTCCAATTCTGGATCAAAATCCAACAATTCCTTATTAGTAGAACGGGTGTTCGGCATAAACCAAACACTAAAATAAAATTGCAAAAATAAATAAAAATAAAAATAAACAATAACACAAAAATAAACAAACAATATCCCTTCCCCGGCAACGGCGCCAAAATTTGGCTAGACTTGTCGTGAGTCTCCAAATTAATATTTTTATCCACTACAAACTCAAACTAGTAGCAAGTGTAAGTAGGGGTCGATCCCACAAGGAAGGTCTTTTGTTGATTAAATGTGTGCTAAAGTTAAGTAACCAATTGGGGGGGTTTTGATGTGTTGATTGATCTAATCTACTAAGACGAAAATAAAATGCAATAAATATAAAAACGATGTAAATAATTGAAGGTGTAAATAAATATGAGAATTATTCTTGGTCCAAGTAATTTCCGCCAATTAGTTATGAATTGATCATTGACTCTTCTAATCTATTTTACTATTGAATACTTTGCTATGAAGTTTGTTGACTTCTAATTCCACATATGATTAGTTATTAGCTACAAGCGTAAACAAATAACTCTTACAAAATTGTCAATTTAGTCAAGCGCTTAATCGTATCAAAATTGTAGAATAAAACTATGGAATTTAGCAAAGATGAATTAATGAAGAAAACAAGCGATGCTTCACTTTTACTCATACAAGTTTAATCGTTTATAACTCAACAATGATGAATTAGCATACTACTTGATGAATTATAATTGCTACAATGAAATAGATAAACAAACAAAAGATTCATTCATCTAATCTAGCAACGGTAAATTAATAACAACAACTAGTTGATCACTCTAGGTGCTTAATTAACAAACCAACGTTAAACCAAATTAAACTTGATATTCAAATCATAAAATAGAAATAGAATAAGAGTCTTACAATTCAACACTAATATGGCTTCAAGAACTTGTTCCAAGATGTAGAACTTAGCTCTCCATACAAATAAAACTAACTAAAATAATAGAAATTGGAAAATGTTTTTGTGTATTCTAATGTTTAAAGTGATGGAGAAGTATGTAAGAGCATATGAAAGCACACCCCTAAAAGTGTCAACAACATCTCCTTATATAGGCCTTCAAAGAACAACTCCTTAATGTCTCTTAAATTGTAGGTATTATTACCAAAATAAATGAGAATTAAGGAGTTGTTGGAATTGCATTAAGTCTCATGTTGTGTCATAAAATAGTATTGGAATCCAAAGTTGTCTCATAAAATATGTGTTGAATGCATGAATCCATGGAATCCAATGTTCATTTTGATGTTCACTTGCTTGGACCATAGTAATTGGATCTTGACTTTCTTCAAAACCATATTGCATAAGACATCTTTAGCCCAACAACAACTTCCAAAGAAGCCTACTCCATTCATATTAACAACTCAACCCAATTATCTCATAAAAACATGCAATCCATCATCAACCCAATATCAAAGACATATGAATTAAAATCCCATAAAATGCTTCTCAACCCATCAAATAACCATCAAAATCACCTTTATTAAGCCCTACTAAACTAGACTAATCAGTGGTTAAGACGGTATAATCACATAATTTTAATCCTAAAAGGTGGTTTGGTAAAAATTTGTTAATCATAATAACAGTATTATGTCATGAATGAATTTTAATTTTAGTTGATGCATTTTATTTATCGTCTTGTGAATGCCTTGAATGCTTTCAATAACGTATTTAATTTTTGCAAACGGTTGTAACTTAGTGTGGCCTTAGTAGATTGTGTTACCGTAATGATGGAACACAGTCTTGCTTGTAATTTTGAGATCTTGTATCTCCGTTTTGGGTTTTTGCCATGTAATTACTTTTGTATTTAAATTAGAATGTAAATAGGGTTACATTTGTAATTTAAATTAGTAATTTTGTGAAGACCAAAGACGGAAACCGGATGCTCACTCCCGCTGCAAGGACCAAGATGGAACATCAAGACAAGCTTCTAGGGTCCAACGGTGGATTCCAAGTTGTTTTATGTTTATTTTGGGATAGGCCACACTAGGACTTTTATTTACGTTTATTGCATTTATTTTATGCTTTCATCGATAA
Organism: Silene conica; assembly: GCA_029255685.2. Classification (NCBI taxonomy): domain Eukaryota; kingdom Viridiplantae; phylum Streptophyta; class Magnoliopsida; order Caryophyllales; family Caryophyllaceae; genus Silene; species Silene conica. The sequence continues at coordinate 81,844,066 of CM055312.2, read as the reverse complement.
TAGCTTGCATCATATTCCGCCTAAAACCAAACCACATATAACATGCCTGAAAACTGACTCATGTAGAGGTTACGCGTTAGTTTTCTGTGACAATACAGATGTCACGTGTCATATGCAAAGCCATCACTTTATTTCATTCATTCACGCTTATGCTAGATTTTAGTTCACTTAAAATGAATAAATAAAAGTTGATGGGGTCTTCCTCGTATAACCAAAAATTGAGAATAGTCTTTATAAATCAGACTCCCATGAATCCCTTCTTCGTCGGTAGGCATAATATAACCCCTTCTACGTCGGGTAAGTGGGAACAGATGATTTATTTTATCTCAACATTATGGTCACTAGATACTATCTAGCAACTATGATGGACTAATAGATAGGATTTACGGAAATCTATCGACCAAGAGTTCCAACAGTGGAATTAACCAAGCCGTGGGCTTATCAATATACGAAAATTGAGTCTTGGGATCGTTTATATAATTCTTGAGGGAGATCAATTATATAAATGCATGAGTCTACGAGTTTAAATTCAATTTAATATAGACTTAAATCATAACAATGAGTTGCTTATATGGTTTTGTTTTATCTTCTTTTCAGTGTAGAACACGTTCATTTAAACTGCTGTATATCTAATGGCTGGTGAAGACCCAATACCAAGTGCCAAGCTAGCACGTGAATCCTGGCTAAAAGCCTTCATGGACTCCATGAATCAGTCTACTAGACTGAGAAATGATGGGTCAAACTTCTCTGACTGGGAGGCAGCACTACGGAATGCTGCCATTGCTGACGGAAAGCTTAAGTATTTAACTGAGCCCATTCCGGCACACCCAGGAACTGGAGCTAGAGCTAACGAAGTTCGCGCTCATAGCGACTTCGTCATGGAAGCGGGTGCGATAAAGAACGTACTCATCTATGCAATGGAATCAAATTTGCAAAGACGCTTCATATCCCATGGTGCAAACAAGATTTTCACCACGCTCACTAACGAATTTTCGAAAGCTCCGAGAATCGTTTCTTATGAGCATACCTGTCGCTTCTTTGAGGCGAAACTCCAGAAGGGTCAAGCTGTTAGCCCACATATTCTCAACATGATTGAGAATATCGAGAAACTGGAGACCCTAAACTGCAAGATCAGTGAGAACATAATCGTTGATCGAATGCTTCATTCGCTTCATGATGGGTTCGCCCTCTTTAGGGCCAACTACTACATGAACGACATGAAGAAGACTCCTCATGAGCTCCACTGCCTTCTCGTACAGACCGAGAAGGAGCTGAAATTAAGTGGGAGCGTGAAACAGGATGTTCTCATGATCTCCAGTAAGGGAAAGGGTAAAGGGAAGGCTAAAGCTCAGGGCGACCTAGCAGTAGGTAAGCCCAGGTTCAGGAAACCAGGAGAGTGGGCCAGGTGAGTCGAACAACTCACAGGGCAAGACAAAGAGCAAGGATACTAGCTTGGAATGCCACCACTGCCACAAGACTGGGCATTGGAGGCGCTCATGCCCCGTGTATCGCGAGGACATTAAAGCAGGCCGCGTTACTCCTGTTGGTATGTCTTCTTCTTCTTTTATTCACATGATTGAGATTAACCATGCAAGTTGCGGAACTTGGGTACTAGATACTGGTTGTGGTTCTCATCTATGTAATCATGTGCAGGGCCTCCGAAACCAAGAACCCCTAATCAAGGGTGAGGTTGACCTGCGTGTCGGGAATGGAGCACGTGTTGCTGCAGTCTCGAAGGGAACATACGTGATCCAGCTTCCAAGTGGATTCGAGTTATTTTTATATAACTGTTATTATGTTCCTAGTTTGTCCAAAAACATTATTTCAGTTTCTGCACTTGACAAACTCGGTTTTTCATTTGTAATAGAGAATAATAGCTGTATTTTCTCCTTACACAATATGATTTATGGCAATTCAGTTTCCATGAATGGAATTTATGTTTTAGATCAAACCACCGAGATATTACATGTGAATAAAAAGAGATTAAAGGTAGGTGACAAAGATCAAACTTACCTATGACATTGTCGTATGGGACACATAAATGAGAAACGCGTAAAACAGCTCATACAGAATGGAGCTATCTCGCCCTTTGATTTCGAATCATATGGCACGTGTGAATCATGTCTCATCGGTAAGATGACTCGTATTTCCTTCAAAGGTGTTGGAATGCGCGCTGCCGACCTATTAGGACTCATACATACGGATGTGTGTGGTCCTATGTCGATCAACGCACGAGAAGGCTATAGGTATTTCATCACTTTCACGGATGATTTGAGTAAATATGGCTATGTCTACTTAATGAAGCACAAAAGTGAATCCTTTGACAAGTTCAAAGAATACCAGAATCGGGTACAGAACCAACTGGGTAGAAAGATTAAAGCACTACGTTCGGATCGTGGTGGTGAGTATCTTTCACACGAGTTTGATCAACACCTTAAAGACTGTGGCATCGTTCTACAGTTAACTCCACCTGGAACACCACAATTAAATGGTGTGTCCGAACGGAGAAATCGAACTTTACTTGATATGGTTCGATCCATGATGAGTCACACCGTTGTACCTGATTCATTATGGGGCTATGCTCTTTTGTCGACCGCTCTAATTCTTAACCGAAGTCCGTCTAAAGCTGTTGACAAGACTCCATACGAGTTATGGAAGGGAACGGTCCCTAACTTGTCCTTTATTCGGGTTTGGGGCTGCGAGGCTTATGTCAAGTGGAGACACGAGGATAAGCTCGGCCCGTGATCGGTCAAGACATACTTTATAGGCTATCCAAAGGGAACTTTTGGACATTACTTCTACTCGCCAACCGAACAACGTTTTTTTGTTGCGGCTAGTGCGACGTTCTTAGAGAAAGAATTTCTCGAGAACAAGTCGAGTAATAGAACCTTCGAGTTATCGGAGGTTCAAGAACCAACTACCGAGCAACCATTGGAGGAAACAATTCCTTCAACCGAGGCTGCGGTAGATATTCCTGAGGAACCTAGGAGGTCGGGAAGAGTCTTTATACCTCCGAACAGATACATTGGTATGGTCGAGGAACATGATATAGACGACGTCTTACTCCTAGAGGGTAATGAACCCACAACCTATAAAGGTGCCATGACCAGTTCTGACTCAAAGCTATGGCTAGAAGCCATGCAATCCGAGATGGACTCCATGTATCACTAGTACAAAAATGACTTTAGGCATGGACATATGGCAACGGTCATTAAAAATAACCGTTGCCTATTAGAAAAGGCAACGGTTGTTAACAACAACCGTTGCCAAATATAGAGAAAAAACTCATACGGCAACGGTCCACTAAGAAACCGTTGCTATATGTAATTTTGTATACAATTAAGGCAACGGTTTTGTATTGACCGTTGCCATTTATTAAACCAAAATTTGGCGCAAAAACATATAACTTTGACGCTATATACATATTTCCTAAAGACGTATATTATATTACTCGTATTCCAAAATAGTGCATATATATTTGATATTGTGTTTTTTCATCAATTGTAATTAAATTAAACTGATGCAAATGTTATTAATTGAAAAAAAAATAATAATCCGCGTTCATTCGATCATCTATCGTCCCTGTCAAATATACAAACTCAAAATCCCTAATTTCGTTTCATTATTTCTCACTCTCTCTGTCATTCCTCTTTAGTCTCGCACCCTCTCCATCCACCGTGTCGCCAAGGCGGCCAACCACCACTGTCCTCCTTGCACCACCATCCATCGCGCACCACGACGGGTCACTGTACTGTCAACTACTTCGTTTTCGCGTCTTTTCTCCTGAGGTTTGTACCCTAATTTTGTTCCTAAATTCGAGTATTGTCTGTTCATATTTCAATTGAAAATTTTGATCTTTATGTTTGAATTGTTGGTGTTTTAGTTGATAATTTGATATTGTTGAGGTAGTTGGTAATTAAATTAGGGTTTTCTTTTTCTTGTCAAATTTCCATTGCCAACATCTTTGTCCTCCAACTGCAAGGAAAAGGGGTTACTAAGCTATAGTTCTGTTGTTAGCATTCAATTTTAGATACCGACTATTATTTCAGTCGAACAGATAAAATGTATCTTTGTAGGAATTGGCCTTGCTTGTGTTAAATTTGCTGAATTGATTGCTGTGTAAGATATTTCCTGAGTAGTTTTATTAAACACTATGAACATATAATTGCCTGGGCAAGGTTGCAGGAAACTAAAAAAGTGCTTTCGGATTAGATTCTTAAAAACTTGGGTTGTGGGGTGTGTAAAACTTGTAACTTTTTTAGGGTTTATGCTATTCTGAGTCTTTCAATCTCATTGTTGATGGATGGTTACAGAATGGTAATGGCCCTGAAGGGTTATTAGATCAGCGGGTAAATCTCTATCTTTCAATTTATATTTTTTTAGAAAATGCAAACTTCAGCTTCTATAGCTTACCCAACTGTCAAATGATTTTAAGGTTCCTAGACATAGTCATATCAAATGTATTAGATCACTACTATGCTTAATTGATGAGTTGATGGAAAAGAATCCTTTCGTCAAGTCAGGTATCTATTTATTACTTCCTCCGTTTTTATATAATGTTCCCATTTGTTGAATATATGAGTGTAGTATTTTAATAAAATGGGTACATTATATAAAAATGGAGGTAGTATATGATAAGCTTTGTTTGTGGATGACCGTGTATCTTAGGTTTCTGTCGCTGCTTCAAAGATTCACAGTGTGCTTAGTTCAACCTACTTTTTCCATTAGTGTTGGTGTTTGTATGATGGGCTTCTTTTGCCTTTTTAGAATAAGAGAACAGTGTCTTTGTGTTTTTGAGAGCGCTTCCATCGTTTGTATGGATCCAAATGATCTCCAAAATGAGAAGTAGCATGGGCAGATTTTTTTGAGTTGACATACAAAGCATTTGAGGAGGATTTGGAACAAATTTTGAACTTGAACAAGTTCCAGAGGGAACACCTGGTGGTGGAGGGGTCCTAGTGATTGTGCACGAAGGTCAAGAATTTGAAGGAAAGCATCATACAAATCGATCTGCCCGTGTCATTCTCAGAGGAGAGGAGAAGAAAACCAAGGTAGCTTATAATCTATTGCAATTTGTTTTGGTCCTGAATATGAGTTGCTAAGCAGAACTCTCTCCTTTAGAAGTTGTTACAGATCATAGAATGTATAATCTGATGATTCGTCTATCATTGACGTGTCTCATGTTCTTGAGTAGTTTTTCTTCTTTGACGAGTACTTGGAGTTCGTGGTGTTGTACTATTCACAATATATTTTAGAAACTGTTGCGGTCTTGCACGTCTCTGCCTCTCTTTAGAATTTGTATCAGGATATTCTGCTTCAATGCTTGCATAACTGTTGTTGGTTTGGTACATTACTGAACTTGTAAATAAAGTTGTTTTGCCAGACTGTCATTCCTACAGGGGTAATCTATCTTCTCCTGCCGAGACTTACATGAAATTATTTAGGTTTTCTAGTATATGGTCAAAGCCCATTAACTAAGATATGTCTCTAATTTGGCTGCCATAAACCGCATCAAGTCTTTGTCCAGATGTAGAAAGTTTTTCTTTCTTAAATTTAACCGTGTTTGCCTCTTTTAGACGAACAATATTCATAGTAATAGTACACATGCGTAGGAAATAAGATTTTATTTAAACTACGTTCATCTATGCTTTCAACTCTGAACTTTGCACAGATCCAAGAAAATTGAAGTGCTGGTGTGCCCGTGTTTTTGGTTAGATGGAGTGACATTGTATTTATTCCGGGGATATTTTTATGAAACTCTGAACTTTTTGAAACCCATATCTCTACTGCTGGATGGCTGTATACCAGTGCAAACCTTACCAATGCACTCCCTTTGTTATTGTCATGTGTTTACCTACCCATATCTGACTATAAATGCTATTGAATCCAGTGATTCATTATCACATTTCTGTGTCAGGAAGTAACTCTCTAAATGCTGGCAAATGGGGCTTACATACACCAAGGACTTCTTATTCCAATGCACTTGTTTCCATCATACAGTCCTTGCTACGGCCTCCGCAGGTATTGTTTATTTGAATTTGTTCTCACTTCTAAAAGAATAACAATTTATGTAAAAATGTTGCTTGTTTTAACATTTTAAGTGTCAAAGTTCAGTCCATCTGTGGAGAAGTTTCTCTGCAACAAAACAAGTACAAAGAATATGTTTTGGTAGATATGAAGTTGAGTTTAAATAAACGCTTTGGTTTAAATCTCATCACCGCTTTGAAGTGCATTACGCCTTTGTTGAAACTGATGACTATAGTCACTATATGTTTAATGATTGCCTTTTTTTTCCTCCCTGTCGAACCTCTTATTGAATTCTTCTGATTTTCATTCAGAAGCATCAATATTTTTGTACCACAGCTTCAGTAAATTCTAGCACTGATGGGAATGAAGAGAAGGAAACGTAAGTGACATTTCCCCTTTGTCCCCTCTTTTTTTTTTGTTTCTTGAGGTTGCTAGCAGAAGTTGTTTCGTATTGAACCAGGAAGCGTTGCAATTCTAAACCGAGTTCAGTGAGCGTGGTTTGACCACTAAATGCCCGAATGCTAATTTTTGAGTGATTTGTCAATCTAAACAAATTAACAATGTACTCGTGTCATCTATGGTGTAGTTGTCTCATGTAATTTAGAAGCCTGTCCTACTGTCGTCCGAACACGGCCCATACATTACATAGTAAGAAGTTTGGTGGATTTTATAATCAGCTTGTAATAAGAAATCTTTAGGGGGGATTGCTTTAATACAAATATACCAAATGTAAGGTAAGAAGGCCTCCCAATGCTCTACGCGAGTAGCTATTCTTAATTTTTTGCACATTATTCAGACAATTCAGGTCCAGTAATTTTCAAGTAGAAGACCAAGCAAGCCACAAGACGGGGATAAGGCAAAGGATTGTGCAAAAGATCAACATCGGCGAGAGCAAGACCTCAGAAAATTAAGGGAGAATTTAAGGCTGCTTAGTTGATTCAAAGACTATCCGCTCGCGCTTTATACCAAAAATTAGGTTGGGCGGGAAGAGCAGCTTCAGATAGAGTGGACTTATTTACTGATAAAAGATTTTGTGCCATTGTAGCAGCTGTACCCCAAAGCAACATGTTGCAGGGGGACATTACATGCAGCAACAATCCAAGCCAAAATGTTGAGCAGAAGTGGCATTGATATTGATTTGTAATGTTGATTATATGTTAAACATTGTTTTGTAATTAATTATTATTTTAATAGAAAACTTTATATTTACCCAAAAATATATTATTGGAATATATTTTTTTTTTAAAATTTTAATTGAGCAATGGCAACGGTTGTTAAAAATGACCGTTGTCTTTTATATACATAAGGCAACGGTTGCTGTAATAACCGTTGCCTTTTGTATACATAAGGCAACGGTTGTTGATAATAACCGTTGCCAAAAACAACTTTTGGCAACGGTTGTTAACAACAACCGTTGCTAAAAATAATATTTGGCAACGGTTGATAACCGTTGCCGTAGGTAATTGTTTAAGGCAACGCCCCGATTTACAACGGTCGTGGAACCGTTGCCATATGCGCTTTTTGACCGTTGCCATATGGCATTTCTGTACTAGTGTATGAGAACAACGTGTGAGATCTTGTGGACCTACCTGCAAAGGTACGTCCCCTTCAATGCAAATGGCTTTACAAGATAAAGCATGTCGTGGAAGGACAACAAGATATCCACAAGGCCAGACTTGTTGCTAAAGGTTTCACCCAAGTGCCAGGCTTGCACTACGATGAGATCTTTGCACCCGTAGTCATGCTACGTTCCATTCGGATTATCTTAGCGATCGCCGCATTTCACGATTATGAAATATGGCAAATGGACGTTAAAACCGCCTTCTTAAACGGTTATTTGGAGGAAGAGTTGTACATGGTACAACCTGAGGGTTTTATTGATCCAGCACATCCTAAGAAAGTTTGCAAGCTTAAGCGTTCCATCTATGGACTTAAGCAAGCATCGCGGAGTTGGAATCATCGCTTCGACCAAGTGATAAAAGAGAATGGATTCATTCGATCGGTCGAGGAACCATGTCTCTATATCAAGTCGAGTGGGAGCAAGATTGTCTTCCTTGTACTGTATGTCGATGACATACTCTTGATTGGGAATGACATACCTCTCATTTCTTCGGTTAAAGCATGGTTGAAAAACCATTTCCAGATGAAAGATCTGGGAGAGGCACACAGAATTTTGGGCATCCGTATCTACAGAGATAGATCACGACGGATGTTGTCTCTCAGTCAGGAGTCTTATATAGATAAGATTCTAGAGAGATTTAGCGTGACGAACTCCAAGAAAGGGTTCCTTCCTATGACTACTGGGCTTCACTTGAGCAAGTCTCAAGAAGCTAAGACATTGGAAGAGAAAGAGCGCATGAGTCGGATTCCTTATGCTTCGGCAATAGGATCGATCATGTATGCCATGATATGCACACGTCCAGACGTTGCATATGCATTGAGTATGACCAGTCGATTCCAAGCTCATCCAGGTGAACCACACTGGATGGCCGTGAAAAACATTCTTAAGTACCTACAGAGGACTAAAGATTGGGGATTGACTTACGGAGGCGACTCGACGCTCTGCGCCACGGGTTACGCAGATGCTAGCTTCCAAACGGATCGAGATGACTCGAAATCTCAGTCTGGATTCGTTTTTACTCTTAATGGCGCTGCTGTCAGCTGGAAAAGTTCTAAACAGAGTGTTACAGCAGATTCTACGACTGAGTCTGAGTACTATGCCGCCTCGGAAGCAGCTAAGGAAGCAATATGGATGCGTCAATTCTTACAAGGACTCTCGGTAGTGCCTAGTTCGAATGACCCAATCACCGTTTATTGTGACAATAAAGGTGCCATCTTCCAAGCTAAGGAGCATAAGTCTAGCAACAAGGCTAGACATGTACAACGGAAAGCTCATCTAATCAGAGATTACGTGGAGCAAAAGGAGATATTCATTGATAAGATAGCTACGGATGACAACATAGTTGATCCTCTCACAAAAGCATTACCACGTGATAAGCATGAAGGGCACATTCATTCCATGGGAATTAGATGTGTTCCAAAGTTGTAGTACTCTTTTATGAATTCATGTAATAATTCATTTTCTCGTGTACTCTATTCAACCTTATTGTTATGATATATAATGTTTTGTTTCTCATGTGGAATTGTACGCCAATTTTGAACACCACAAAGTGAACTGATTAACATTACATCGTTTTGGTCCTTGATTACCCTCTTGAGCTGATAACTCAGGTAATCATTTTGTGACGTTGGTTGATGGTGGGTTCAACGAGCCATAAGTCACACGGCTGACTGACCAATCACAAAGGCGAGTTATACAGATATCTCGTAGGACACCCCGTGACAACGTTATGGAGTCCTAAATGTTTTATAACATTGGGTGCCAGGTCGTGGATAGGACCTCCATAGTGTTCCTTAGAGTCGAGTCTTTTGACTTTCAACTGTCTCTTGAGATTAAGGCAGATTTTGGGTAACTTTGGTTTCTTTCCCACGGTCATCGTAACTGGGGCCAAGAGGATTTTTTCTGGGTTATTTCATGCTGCGCGAAAATCGGCAGGATTCGAGTTGAGGGAAATATCCAAACCCTTATCAGGATTTTATTATTTCTCAGGGCCACTCGAGGAGTAGTAACTGAAATGCATGGCCATGCTCGAATACAGATTCGTTTTATCAGTTAAGTTACTCTCTACTCGGGGAAACCACTTTTGATAGAGATCGCTTGTGAGATACGACCTTTGCGAATGCGGATTTGCAAATTGTCTTACATTGAGTGGGAGAAATTTTAAAAGGATATGAGAATCGGTTATCGCACCTACACTTGTACGGACAAGTGGGAGTTTGTTGGAGCCTTGTGTCCTCCACATGTAGTGTGATAACGTCATTGCACATACCCTTGTACGGATAAGTGGGAGATTGTTGGGGCTGGTGTCCTTGACAGTTAGTACAATGACTTACTAAATCTCTTAAAGGATCACAAGGGCATACTTCAGTATTTTTATCAGTTGATCCACGTTTATCAATAATGGTTGGCTTGCTAGATAAGTTTGACGTTATTGTCATACGGATGGCGGTGATCAACTGGTCCCTATACGTCACACCTATAGGACACGTTTGAGAGATGTGAAGGTATGAAAATACAGTCACATTTATGCCGGATATGACTAAACAGTTAGTCAGAGGTATTGACTATCAAATTAGTCAATAAGATGTTGAGATTATTATTTAATACGGATTAAATAATTTTAGCTAATACGGATTACATGATTAATTCGTAAATTAAATATAAACGGTTATATTTAATTAAATATTGCATTCGCGTATTAATATAAACAGTTATATTAATTTGGGCAATTATACAATATCGTAATTTTATCAGACCATTATTAATACATCGACTGCATTAATATCTGATAACAAGTGTACGATTTATAATTTAAAATCCCGTGAATAACTTATAGCTAAATGGGTCGAATCACGGAACAGAATAAGGTAAGAGTGGAAAGCCCACTCTTACCCTATTCGAAAATTCGGCTGAGTGGTACATAAGGCGGAGACTTCTCCTTATGTCAGGTGACTCTTGTTTCACTGTAAAACAAATCTCAAAGAAAATTAGGGTTTGAGAGCATTCTTCTCCCATAACCCAGATCTCACATCTAAAACTCAAAAAGGCTCTCCCTATATTGCATGGCAGTTGGAGAGGATTTCTAGCACACGCGGCATCGTCTCAATCTAAGTCTTGGGTGCAAGTTATAGGAGGGAATTTGCTTTAATTCCTGTTCTTAGGCCTTTCGCGCAAGGACTAAAGGTTTTACTCTTTTTCATATCTTTTTAATCTTATGACCATATTCACGACTGTAATTTTCATTATAATCCTGCAAGTTTAGGGCGAATACATGCTATATTCCCCACAGTTGGAGCGGGCAGTAGCGTAATATGGTTCGAGACCCATCAAAAATTGACGAGTTTGACGAATCTCACAGCGTTTGCGAAGAGTAGTGGACAAACCACACTTGCAACCCGAGCAATCACAAGAGGGAAGAGTATCATAATCATTAAGGTCGTCCCAAAACTTTTTGATACGACCATAATAAGCCATTATGGTTTCTCCATCAGACTGTTTGCAATCGGAAATATCAGATTCCAATTGGTAAATTTTGACTCCGTTTCCACGAGAGAACCGTTGTTGGATGTCCTTCCACAATTCTGCCGAAGTGTCTTGATAAGAAATCTGAGATCGAAGAGTCGGTTCGATTGTGTTAAAAATCCAAGCGATGACGGTGAAATTGACCGTCATCCAGTCTTCAAGGTCCTCCGAATCAGCCGAAGGTTTCTTGAGGGTGCCATCAATGAACCCTAATTTCCTTTTCGCCCCCAAACCATTTCGAAAACCTTTGGACCATTCTTGATAATTGGAATCGGTAAGCACTACATGGGTAATTTTGGCTCCGACTTCATCATTATTGGAAAGTTGATAAATAGGTTTAATGGTGTGGGACGAAGAAGAAATAAGCTCGTCTGTCATCGTGTAAGTGTCGATTTAGGAAAATTGAAACCCAACTGATACCACAAAGTAAATTAAGAAGAAGGATTTAATTGTGTTTTTCTGTCTGCCTTTCTCATTCGCCAAAACTGATACATATATACATTGTATGTGTGTGAACCAAATCTGTAAAATATGTACCTACTTCCTAAATTATAGGAGATTTGATTACCAAGTCAAATAACAATAATAACAAAAATATTATGCTAGCCTATCTGATGTAAAATAACTACACGTTTTACCAATTTGATGTAAAACTTAGAGTAACATTGCAGCGGAAATAAAGTATTGTTATTTTTTTGTGTTTTTGTAAGTAAATAGAATGAAAATAGTAAAAAAAAATATGAATTAGTTATGAAAATCTCGCAAGACCCTTAACTAAAACTAAGATATGACGTGAACAACTCTCCTCCCTCGCAAGGAACTCGAAACTGAACACGAATGACGACACTCAACCTCGCAAGGAAGAATGTGATTATCTCACCCTGGCAAGAACGAAATAATAAATCTAATAACTCGCAAGCAATTAGAAAACAAGAAATAAAACTCTTGTATTAATCTCTCAAACTTGAATTAATAAAAACTGAATACATAAGTCCCTATTTATAGTAGAATAGGGGACACAAGACTTTCTAAAAACATGTGATCCTTTCCATAAGTGGATAAGGAAAACTTTCCTAAAATCAACTATTACCTTAAAACTACTTGCCTTATTCTTAAAACTGAAATTAGGAAATAAACAATAAGGAAATAAATAAAACTACCTTATTCTTACTAGCTAACTTATGGAAACTAGAAATAAGGGAACTATAATATCTTATGACAAACCCATTGTCCGTCCTACATCACTATCTTGTCGTGAATGACTATATTCATGCCAATATTGCCAACAAATTTTTTTATAGTCATGTAATTTGTTTAAATATAATACACTTGTCATTAGACCTGTTAAACGGGTCGAACGGGCGGGTTACGGGTTGGGTAGATATGGGTTCGGGTTAAATACGGATCAAATCTATGCGGTTCCGGATCGGGTTCGGGTAAAAATACGGGACAATCAACATCTTTTTCTCGCATTCTTTAAAACTTCTTTCATATCGTAATTCTAACCCTTTATACGTTTTCTCTCATCTTGCTCGTCCTAGTCAACTTAAGTATCACCATTTTCGCCATCACTACCAACATCACCATCGTTATCGTCACCATCACCCTCACTAACTCGCTGAGTACGATAATGAGACTCAAATAAGATAACAATGATGACATGACATGTGATCTGAGGTGATAAGCTGGAAGTGTTGACGCGAAGTGCAGTTCATTTCGACGTAATACGACGAAAGTGACGGTATGACACACATTTCGAGGTGATGATGTGACATGTGGACCTAGGTAATAAGGTGACAATGATGATGTGGAATAACGTGTAAGTGACAGTGTAACACACATTTCGACATGATGACGTGGCATATGGTCCATCGAAATAATGAGATGACGGGGCTAACGTGGTATGTAATTTGATGTAGTACACTAAAAGTGACAACATGACACATACTTCGATCGATGTGATGACGTGGCATGTGGAACGAGGTGATGAGTTGACGGTGCTGACGTGGATGGAATGCAATTCGACATACTTATGTTAAAGTGATGGTGTGACAAACACTTTAAGGTGATGACGTGACATGTTATTTGAGGTGATGGCGTGACATACCGCATATATATAAATATTTTTCCTCAAAAATTTATAAGTCATCAATACTTATATGACATTGTATATTTTAAAAATGATATATTGTCTTGACCCAACGGTCAACCCGTTGTGGGTCGGGTTTTGACCCCGTCGTTTGCGGGTCAAAGCGGGTTCAGGTATCTCTCGGATTCAGGTGGAAAAAACGGGGTTATTTACTGGTTACTTACGGGTCGCGTTACGGCCGATTTTCGGGTCGGGTCAGGTTTTGACAGGTCTACTTGACATCCTGTTGCAAATGCCATAAATGATCCTTCCCTCCCCTTTATTTTTATCTTTGTACCAAACTACCAAAACAAAAGATGAACAAATGACGGAAATAAAGCGAATTACAAATTTCTTTTGCTTTTGTGTCAAAACCAAAGGTTAAGAAATGAGTTGATGAAATGAAGCGAATAAGAAATCAGAAACGAGCAATAATAATTGATGTAGTAATGATATAAAATTATAAAATAATTAATAGGAAAGTGGGAGGTGATTAGGTTTCACTAGTTAGACAAGCAATGGCATAAGATGTAAATTATGAGAAAGTAAAGGCCTATTTGATACTTGAAAACACATATATAGACGCACGTCATATTCTGATAAAGATAACTTAATTCTTTGAATATAGTTCAAATTCTCTATCTCTACTTAGTACTTAGTACTAATATTACTACTACTACAACAAGTAGTCTTCTATACTAATCTCATTTCATTTATCTTATTCTCCATACAAAATGAAGGTTACCCTGATTTTGGTGCTATATTTAGCGTCTACCTTTTCCCTTTCATTTGGAGGTATTAATCTCTTTTCTTACTTTTTATTATTGCATTTATTTTGTTTGATGTGAAGGAAGCAGTCACGAGTTCACGACACCCATTTTGAATATTATCTCTCATAATTTTGCCAACTAAACTAGTTGAAGTTTATACATTTATAAATTATAAATTTTCAACATGTCATTGTTCTTTTTTTCTTGTAATCCAATCTATAGTTTGATACTAGCCCTCAAGTATAGATGTGAGAATGTGAGATTATATATGGATTGACAATCTATAGGTGGTTACTTTTATCTTTTTTTTTTTTTTGGTTTTGATGACGAGGGGTTGAATCCGTGCCATACATGTATTTCCGCACCAATACATGCATGATGCATCATGTAAACCATCTTTTTGGGGCAGCAGTGCCAAGTTTAACCCAGTTCTAAGTGGACGAATATGACTTTGTTATTAGTGGTTATTTACTTGTTTGCAATTACTATGTTGTGTATTCTAGCTTGTCTAGATTATCACTTGTCAGTACTGTTCTCTTCTAATTAGAATTAGAATCCTTGCATATATGACAAATGTGTGCTTTACTTGAAATGGTTAATAGTCGTCACTTTTTACCTTGGAAATAATTGTAATATTTTATTGTAAAATTGTTATATTTAGTCCGTCTTATTTCGGACGGAAAATTAGTCCGTCTGAAATAAGAATTTGCCTATATGAAAACAGGAGAGTATTACTATACAATCCTTTCTACTCATGTTTCCACCATTTATTTATCTTTAATTAAATTATCTTTTTAACATAAAAAAAAATAGAAAGTGAAAAATGGAACAAAGTAGCACGAAATGGTATGAGTTTTGTAAAACGCGTTTCTTGAATGCTATAAAAATGGAATTCATTGGAGAAGTAATTGCCGTGTCCATTTCTAGTTGATTCCTTACACATAGAATAATTGGAGGGCGTACGACATAAAATATAACATGGTATAAATGTATGATATACATTTAACGAAACCCATGTTTTACTGTTAAGACATATGAGATCAGTGCACCTACTACTCACATGCTCACATGCTCCATGGATCTCTAACATTATTGACATACTCTTACTCACTCATTAATAATAATAATAATAATAATAATAATAATAATAATAATAATTTACATAAGACATACTTGCAAGGAATGGCGAAGCAATGATTTGAACTTGGAATCAAATCGTTAATAATAAGTTACACTCGAAAAAAAATGTTAAGATTAAGGAGAATAACCTATGAATGTATTACTGATGTTGTTGTTCTTTTATAAATAGATGCTTTATATATAATAAACCCTATTATAATAAATCCTAAATGATAGCCGTCATAGCTAATCGTAATTTAATGGAGCTAATATCTGGTAAAGAATTAAAGAAAGCAACTACAAAATTCAAAAATTTCATTAGGCAGTGGAGCGAGAGTCCCTGTTACCCTCCTCGCTCCACCCTTCGACCACTCGCATATTTTTTTAAACCCATGTTTAAGTAATCGTTATTAGTATTGGAATAAAATGCAAATGTTTTTCGTTCAGGAATGCTCCCCAATGGAGATTTTGAGATAAGCCCAAGCCCAACACAACTGAGCGGGACCAAAGTTGAAGGCGCAAATGCAATTCCTAAATGGGAAACCAATGGCTATGTGGAATACATAACCGCGGGCACACAACAAGATGACATGGTGCTAGTCGTTCCTGAAGGCAAGCATGCTGTCAAGCTCGGCAATGATGCGTCTATTAGGCAAAAGGTTCAGGCTTCCAAGGGCGCCTTCTACGCTCTTACGTTTAGCTTCGCTAGGACGTGTTCCCAAGAAGAGACTCTCTTAGTTTCCATCTCACCCAACCGCAAGCGTGATGATTCCGGCGTCTTACCCCTCCAAACCATCTATAACAATGTTGGTTACGACAACTATGCTTGGGGTTTCCTTGCGGAGGCCGATGTCGTTGAGATTACACTTCATAATGTTGGCAAATCGGGTGAAGATGTTACCTGTGGACCTATTATTGATACCGTTGCTCTTACTATCCTGCACCCTGTTAGGCCTACTGGAGGTACTTTTCTACTTTCAAATCGTATTATATTAGTGAATGCACAGTCTAGACATATAAATCATAACTTACAATTGGTTTTCTAAAATGATGTTATAGGCAACTTGGTTAAGAATGGTGATTTTGGAGAAGGCCCCTACGTATTCCACAGCTCACCAACCGGTGTCCTAATCCCTCCCAACGTTGAAGACGATCACTCTCCTTTACCAGGCTGGATGATTGAGTCGCAAAAGGCGGTCAAGTACATTGACTCCCTCCATTTCTATGTACCCGAAGGCCAAAGAGCCATTGAGCTCATTGGAGGCCAAGAGAGTTCCATTGCCCAAACCATAAGGACTAACCCAGGGGAAACCTATGTCCTGACGTTCTTAATTGGGGACGCGAAGAATGATTGTGTGGGAGATTTGGCAGTCGAGGCCTTTGCAGGGAAGAAAACGGTCAAAGTCTCCTATAAGTCTACGGGTAAAGGCGGCCTTACAAAAGGGCAACTCTTCTTTACAGCTGTCACGGACCGTACTAGGATTAGGTTCCTTAGCTCATACTACACCATGACAACTCAAGGGTCTTTGTGCGGCCCTGTTCTTGACGACGTTAAGGTTCTTACTGCTCGTTACCATAAAAGAATTCATACTTAATAACTGAGCCGAGGCTTGCTAGTTGTTGTATTAAGGTCATGTTCATCGCAATGTATTTCTTAATTGAAGTATCTACCATTCTAATTTATTTAATTTCTTATTGGCAAAATTAAAATTCTCATTTTATTTATTTCTCACGTATGGAGTAGCCCTAAAAAATCACTATCGCATCTTCTTCTCTGGTTCTATTGGGTTGATAAGCGATTGTTTTGGTCAAAAATTACCAAGTTTGTTATGTAAGGTTATAGTGATTATAAGACGAAGTTACTTATTGGTTATGGGTGACAATTTATAAAATAGAGAAGATAAAAGTGGGAATGTTATTGTTCTTGCTGAAATGCCTAAGTATTACAATGTAAGGTGGGTGTTCTTGCTGAAAATGCAAGGGGGATTCCTAAGTGGTCTTACTAGGTTAGATATTGGGTAGTCCTCTTTAATGAATATCCCTCCTTATTTATAGAGCATGAAGAGGTAATAATATTCATTGGGTAAGGACTGTTGGGCAGGGCCCAGCCGTTACATAGCTTCTTGGTCCATTTACAACTACCTGTTCCTATATTTTGGGCTTTGCTTCAATAAGTAAATATTCCTTGGGCTTGATAGCTTCCTCGGCAAGCTTTACTTGTGCTTCTTTTGACGAGATGCGTGCGGCTGAGATTGCCTCTCGCCCTTCAATCTGTGTAACCCCAGATTAACCTCTCCTGGGCTGCCACGTGTCATGGCCCAAAGTCGTTTATTTTGGGGCCCAACATTAGCCCCCAATTCTCGTGTAAGTTTGCTTGCGCGGGAATTTCAGTTACACTTGTTTCGCTTCGATTTTTGCTCCCGCCACTAACTGTTCATATTCACTCCTTTAATTAACCCCAACTACCTTCACTTAAATTCCTTTTATTCCTGACAAATTCTTCAACTTCTCATTTCACTTTCCCAGAAAACCTCTTATCTTCTTCTTTCTCTCTTTTCCGACTTCCTTTTGCTTTGCCGATCATTTCCCCAGGTACCATTTCCGTTCTTCTTTCAATCTTTACTTCTTTTAGCAATTATGGGCGATGATTTATTCCCTTCTCAAGGTCTCCTTTCCCCTTTACATTCTTGCAATTCCATCTTCAAACCCTCTGACATAACCGCCATTAGAGGGCAATTTCACTTCAATGCCGGGGTGAACATTCACGTTCCGACGGCCGGCCAGAAGGCCGACTTCTGTCGCCCTGGGTGGACCTGCATGTACCTCTACCCTTTCTCATTGGGTTTGAGGTTCCCTTTTCCAGACCTTGTATGCGAATTTCTTCACACCAATAAACTTCCTATGTGCCAAATCACTCCTTACGCTTGGCGAACCATCCTGTCGTTAAGCAAATTAAACGAAAAATACGATATGGGGATTACAATGGGTGATTTTGCTCACCTTTTCGCCGTGCGGGCTTTGGGTCGTGGTCAATTCACGATTCGGGCCCATAAGAGTGATGAGCACTGCATAATTTTTCCCCCGAAACCCAAGGATGCTGATTGGTTTCGGAGTTTCATCTTCGTGGAAGTAAACACTTTGCCCAATCCACATGACTACATCTATACCCAATGGAGAGCTTCAACAGGTACTTACTTTTGGTTACCTCGTTGATTCCTTTTGTTGCTCACCATCTTACTGCTCTTTTCCTGCAGATTTGCCCAAAATACCTCCTGCTGCTGACGAAGAGGTGTCCCTGTCAAAGTTGTTTGGCCTGGAACCTGCGTGTCGTTCTTTTAACTTTCTATTTGGTTATACTACTTTGGAGGAAGAAAGGGAGATGTCTACTGGTAATTTTCTCCCAGCTTGTATTCTCGCTTAGTTGAATTTGATTTCCTTCCCTTTTCTTACTCTTTTGCCAACTTTTAGATTCTACCAGGCCTGTGATGACTCCAGCCATGATGATGGCCCAGAGGAGGAAGAAGACTGTGGCAGGTGGGCTTAGGGCTCCTTCTAAGAGGAAGGCAGAGGCGACTGGTGCTGAGTCCTCTGCCAAGCGGTTGGAGCCTTCATCTTCTTCTGATGATGTGACTATTCTTGCTGCCCCTTTATCTTCCTTACCCCCTTTAGGCCCTCCTACGCAGACGAGGGCTTACTCCTCTTTGGTTAAGAAAGAGCCGTCCGGGTCTGGGGCTGGAGGATCAGGTACTAGGGCTGAGGGTGCTGGAACTGGTGATGAGGTGAATGATGTTATGTCTGATCTGCCTGAGGATGTTATCAGATTACCCGTTGGGTTCGGATGTACTGCGGGGGTGCCTTGCTGGCCTACCTTGAATAGAGCGCTGCTTCCCAGTGTGAGGACGTACCTTCGTCCCAGGCCGACTAGAGAATTGCTGGAGGATGCTGCTGAACAGGCTTTTGCGGTATGGTTTTTCCTTTGGCTTTCATACCGAAGTTCCTTTATCCTTTTCGTCCTTCATTTCTTTCTTCTTGCAGACTATGCAGATGCTGCTGGTCGAAATTGACCGTCTGCCGGAATCTGAGAGGGAGCTGACATCCATGAAGGCTGAGTTGAACTTGATGAGCAGGAGGCTGGAGGCAGAGAAGGTTCGCGGAAACCAGAGGCTAGAGGCTGCTAAGGCGAAGGAGAAAGATTCCGAAGAGCAGGTGGCGATAGTCCTGGATGCCAAGGATGCTCTCGCCTCTGAGGTGAAGAAATGGAAAGAGGCTAAGGAGGCCGTTGATGCAGAGAACGCTGTCTTGCGGCAGAAGAAGGAGTCCCTCTCTGGCGTGTTATCTGATATTGTCCCTTACACCCATTGGGCAGCCAGGGTTGAGTGCATGAAAGAGGTGCTGGAGAATAAGCACTTGGGATGGGATGCGGCTGAGGAGGAACGTCTTCTAGAGGCTGCATTTCCTGTGAAGCCCGACCTTGGCGTTCTCTCTGATTGCGAGGAAGAGGAGCCCCCGGAGGTTAACAGCCCTGTTCCTGCAGAATCTCCTCCTATTCAGGAGGAAGCGATTCCTGTGACTCCTCCTCCAGCAGATGGTGGCCAAGGCGGTGTTGGAGCAGCTGGTGACTCCTCCTCTGTAACCAAGCATGTTGTTACCTAGTTGTTTTAGCTTTGTTGTTGTTCTGGGCCCTGTGTGGCATATTTCTTTTGTCGTTTGGTTGTTCTCCCTGGACCCGGGTGGGTCCAGTTAAACATTTATCTTTTGCGGCCCATGGTTTTTGGGCTTAACTTGTAAAACTTTTTATTCCGACCTTTTTTCTTGGCTGGCGGAGCACCTGAGGGTGCAAATGGATGTTTCCGGCTCCAGGGTTTCCTGGATCCTTAGTTCGTATGTGTGTTGTTTTCGTGTTTTGCATGCATGCTTTTTGTTTAGATGGCCAAGTGTATGTGCTGGTTCCCTTAGTTAGGAGTCCTCCAGACTTTTGCGTGGGTGCTTAGTATTGTGGGTGTTTGTATCCCAGCTTGTTTTTACTTTGCCACATTCACACGCTTCAGTTTTTATAGTGTTCAACAAGAATTGCTTGACTGAATCATACCGAAGTTATTTTCAAGATAACCCGTGGGGTTTCTTACAAAATGTTCAAAAGATATCTGTCAAGATACTGGCTTGACATCAAAAGATAGCTACTGGGTTTTGTTTAACCCTTTACTAAGAGAAATGAAAGAAAACAACATAAATAGCAAAAAGAGTCCTAGAACCTGAATATTCAGGTTGCTGACCGATGTGGCATTTCCTCCTTTCTAGATGAAATACTTCTTTAAGTGCAAGATGTTCCATGGCCTGGGTACCATTTTTCCATTCATGTCCATTAGCCTGTAGGAGCCACTGCCAGTTGCACTCTCCACTTGGTATGGGCCTTCCCAGTTGTATGCGAACTTTCCTGCCTGGTGGTTTTTAGTGTTCTGGAAGACTTTCCTGAGAACAAGATCTCCCACCTGCAGGGTCCTGACCTTAACGTTTTTGTTGTACGTTCGTGCTACCATCTGCTTATATGATGCTATTCTGATTTGAGCGCTTGTTCTGAGTTCATCTATGGTATCTAGGCTGCTGGCCATTTCTGCCTGGTTGCGTTCTTCCGTCAGGCATCCGTATCTTTGTGTTGGGATCCTGACTTCTGAAGGAATTACTGCTTCGGCTCCAAACACCAGGCTGAAGGGTGTTTGGCCTGTTGCAATTTTTGGTGTTGTTCTATCTGACCATAGGACGAGGGGTAGCTCTTCTGCCCATCTGCCCCCTGCTTCTTCCAGCCTTCTTTTTAAGTTGTCCATGACAATCCGGTTGCTGGATTCAGCCTGACCATTGGTCTGGGGGTACCTGGGGGCAGCCTTTATAGTGTAATGTTCCAGCCAGCGCAAAATGCTTCCGTCTTGTTGGATATGAACTGAGAACCATTATCACATATAATTTCAGAAGGTATGCCAAACCTACAGATTATATTACGCTTGAGGAAAGATATCACCTGATTCTCTGTGATTTGGGGGAAAGACTCTGCCTCTATCCACTTGGAAAAGTAATCTGTTAGTGCCAGCATGTAAGTCTTGTTTCCTGGTGCCCTTGGCAGGGGTCCCACGATATCCATTCCCCACTTCATGAATGGCCATGGTGATATTACTGGATGCAAAGGTTCTGCAGGTTGGTGCACTACGGGTGCGTGTTTCTGGCAGGGTTGGCACTTTTTTGCAAATTCTACAGCATCCTTTCTAACTGTTGGCCAGAAGTATCTAACTGTTGGCCAGAAGTATCCTTGTCTGAGTGCTTTGTTGGATAGGCTCCTACCCCCTGCATGATTTCCGCACTCGCCACTGTGGAGATCATGCAAGATAGCCTGACTTTCTTTTTCTCCCAGACAACGCAGGTAGGGTCCAGCCATCGATCTCCTGAACAAGATTCCATCTATTAGTGTAAATCCGGATGCTTTCATTTTAAATCCCCTTACCTCTTTCTTCTCGGAGGGGAGGACGTTGTTTGCTAGCCATTCGATGTATGGCGTCCTCCAGTCTGGGGCTTCTTCCTGACTGACGGTGTTGCTGAGTATTCCTGCTTCCACTTCCCACTGAGTGCTGGATGAGTCAACTTCTGGATCCTGTCCTGAAGTTGAAGGTTCCAGCACGTGGATGATTGGAATTGCAGAGATTTCTCCTGGATTGAACGTAGCCCCCAGGTTGGCTAGAGCATCGGCTTCAGCATTCTGGTCCCTGGGTATTTGCTTTAGCTCGAATGTGATGAATTCCACTTTTAATTCTCTTGCTACTTTCAGGTAGGCGATCATTTTTGGATCCTTGGCTTCGTACTCGCCATTCACGTGATTCACTATGAGTTGTGAATCACCGAAGGCTCGCAGGTGCCTGATCTTCATTCCTAGGGCCAGCTGCAGTCCTTGGATTAGCGCCTCGTATTCAGCAACGTTGTTTGTGGCAGGAAATTCACAGCGTACGGCATGTGCAATAATGTCTCCTTGCTGAGATCGCAGTACCATGCCTACCCCTGCTCCTCGGCTATTTGAGGCTCCATCTACGTGCAGTGTCCAACATCTTTCTGCTGAGTCCATTTCTGGAGGCAGGAAAGACGCATCCGCTTCTTTTTGTAAACCTGGACTAAAATCGGAAACAAAATCTGCCAGGGCCTGCGATTTTATTGCTGTACGGGTTTCGAATTTTAGATCGTAGCCACTTAAATGTACTGACCACTTGGCCATTCTTCCAGACAATTCCGGTTTTCCTAATATGGATTTTAAGGGGTAGCTTGTTAGGACCGAAATTGTGTGGGATTCGAAATAAGGTCTGAGTTTATAAGATGCTGTTACTAAAGCCAAAATGAGTTTTTCTGGAGCGGAATACCTGGTCTCTGCAGGTAGCAGAGACTTGCTGACGTAATATACAGGATGCTGTGACCCTTCATACTCCCTTACCAGGACCCCACTGGCTGCTGCTTCCGTGACGGATAGGTACGGGTAGAGTGGTTCTCCTGGCTCTGGTTTAGATAGGAGGGGAGGAGTGCTGAGATACTGTTTCAGGCTCTTGAAGGCTTCTTCATGCTCCTCCGTCCACTCGAATCTCTTACTCTTTCGCAGGATATCGTAGAACAGCTTACACCTTTCTGAAGACCTTGATATAAACCTGTTGAGGGCGGCTACTCTTCCTGTCAACTTTTGTACGTCCCTTGGTTTTTGTGGTGACTCCAGCTGTAGCAGGGCCTTGATTTGGTCCGTGCTAGCCTCGATGCCTCTTTGTGTGACCATGTACCCTAAGAACTTCCCGCTGGATACCCCAAAAGTGCACTTTGAAGGGTTTAGCCTCATTTGGTACTTCCTCAGGGTGCTGAACGTTTCCTGCAGGTGCTGGAAATGTTGCTCTGCTGCTTTGGATTTTACCACCATATCGTCAATGTATACCTCCATGGTCTTTCCAATTTGGTCTTTGAACATCATGTTCACCAACCTTTGATAGGTGGAACCTGCATTTTTTAGTCCGAAAGGCATAACATTATAACAGTAGATACCTCTTTCTGACTGGAATGCGGTCTTCTCCTGATCTTCAGCAGCCATCTTTATTTGGTTGTATCCGCTCCAAACATCCAGGAAAGTCAGCATCTCATGTCCCGCTGTGGCATCTACCATAGCATCTATGTGGGGTAGAGGAAAAGGGTCTTTTGGGCAGGCCTTGTTCAAGTCTGTGAAATCAACGCAAACTCGCCACTTGCCATTCTTCTTGGGCACCACAACTACGTTGGATAGCCACTGTGGGTATTTGACCTCCCTGATTTTTCCAGCAGCCAGGAGATCATCTACCTCCTGGTTTATTATTTGATTTCTTTCATAGGCGAACTTTCGCCTTTTCTGCTGGACTGGTTTGTGATTAGGATCCACGCTTAACCTGTGTCATATTATCTTTGGATCTATACCTACCATGTCCTCATGTGACCAAGCAAAGCAATCAATGTTTTCTTTTAATAACTGTACAAGTTTTAAGCGGATATCACCTGTACATTCTGCTCCCATTAAGACTTTCCTTTCTGGGTGCTGCGGATCCAGGGGGATTTCATCCAGCTCTAGCTGCGGTGGCTCAACGTATTCCCCCTGGAGCCGCTTTGATTGCTATGCTACTGGCGGAGTTGCCGTGGGTTTAAGTGCCACCTTGTAGCAGCTCCTTGCTTCATCCTGGTTTCCCTTGATTGTTTGCACTCCCCAAGGTTTGGGAACTTCAAGCATTGGTGGTAGGATGATGGTATTGCCTTCATGTCATGGATCCATGGCCTGCCAAGAATCACATTATAAGTGGAAGGACCATCGATTACAAGGTACCTTACCTGCTTATTTAGTCCTCCAGCATAGGTGGGGATGAGTATTTCCCCCAGGGAATGCTTTGTTTCACCACTGAATCCCACCAGGGGTACCAGCTTCTTCACCAGGTCGCTCTCGCTGAACCCCATGCTTTTGAGTGTTTCTAGCATGATTAGGTTGACGGAGCTTCCTGTATCCACCAATATCTTCTTGACTGTGCAGTTTCCAATGGACAAGGTGATTATCAGAGCGTCGTCATGGTACTCGGTGCCTCCTTCTCCGTCGGTTTCGTCAAAACTGACTACTGGAAGGTCTTTGCTGCTGACTCTGCAGGAACTCTCTGGCCTGTCTCCTTTTGACTTGGTGGCGTGTCTTTTCGCGGCTGAGTAGGTCAATCCGCATAGTTCCGATCCTCCTGTGATCACATTGATAATTTTTGTGCAAATAGGAGGGCTAGAGGGTCTGACTTGGCTGGCGGAATTGACCTTGGTCCCATTAGCCAATAGATTTATCAGGTTTCCTTGGTCAAATTGGTACTTTACCTCCTTTCTCAAGGTGATGCAATCCTCCGTAGTATGACCGATGTTTTCTTCATGGAAATCGCACCTTAGGTTGGTGTCTCTGTTATCTTTGGCTCTTTCCTCTGTCCTCTTCCTGGGCCACTTGACCTTTTCTCCTAGGTCTTTGAGGGCCTTGATTATTCCTGCAAGATTAACATTGAAGCCATATTCTTTTACCTTGGGAGGTAGGTTTGGATCGTTTTTCCAGTTCTTGCCTCCCGTTATCTTGTTGACTGGCCTGCTGTAGGGTTTAGCCTTCTCGCTCCTTTCTTCCTTTGCTTTCTTGGTGGGAGTTTCAGCGCGCTGGCTGATCCTCCTGGGACCTGGGTCTTCTTCCAGGCGGACGACATCCAGGGCTTTCTGCTGTACTTGAGCGAAGCTGGTGCAGGTCCACTTGGTTAGATCTTTGTATAGATCCGACCCCTCCGGTAGCCCCCAGCGGAAGGCGTGGATGGCGGTAGCTACGTCACATTTCGGTATGGACACCATTTCATTATTGAATCGGGCCAGGTAGTCCCTGGTTGGCTCTGTGTCGTGCTGGATGATGCGATACAGATCGCTTGTTTGCTTCTCTGGCCTCCGACTGCTGGCAAACTGCTGGTTGAAAGCGTTCACCAGCTCAGCGAAGCTGGGGATGCTTCCATTTGGCAGGCTAACCAGCCATTGTAGGGCTGCCCCTGAAAGAGTTGACCCAAATCCCTTACACATGCACGCTTCTTTGAGTGGTCCCGCAGCCGTTATCACCATCATCTTCTGCTTGTATTGATTGACGTGGTCAATCGGATCGGCAGTTCCGTCGTAGTGTGTCATTGTGGGCGGTGAAAACCCCTTTGGCACATCGACGGAGACTATGTTGCTGGTGAAGGGAGAGTCTGCGTAGCTGTCCTCCGTTGCTTTCTCCAAGGGCCGCGGTACTCCTGGTATGCGGTTGACGAGATCCCATAGCTCATTGTATTTCTGCTCCCATGCGTTAGATAGTGCGTACGCTGGGGGAGGCAGAAATCCGCGCTCTGTGACTTTTGGAGCCTGGCTGGCTATTGGAACAGGGCTGGCGTACTGGGAGGTGTGGATGATGGATGGGGTTTGCTGATAGCTACATCCTGGTGCTCCGTTTCCTCCGCTGCACTGCTGGTAAGGAGGCAGCCTAGTTGATGACTCTGCTTGCCAAGCTGGGGCTTGCTGATATGAGTGTCCTGTAGGAAGCGAAAGGTTAGTGTTTGTGGATTGTAATCTTAAGACATCGTTACCTGTTTGCGTTAAGGTTTGAGATGGCGATGGGTAGGATAAGAATCCCATCCCACTGGGAGTTATTATTTCTGGGGGAGTAACCCTGCCGAGATCCAGGCGCGTGACTATCTCAGCTGGAACCTCCCTTGGCCTTTTTCCACTGGCTCTTCTTTGATGCCTTTCTGCAGTTTCTGCTGCAGCTGCTGCTGTGCTGGCGGCGATTCGTGCCCTCAGATCTTGGTTGTCCCTCTTCAGGCTGCTGATTGCTTCCGCCATTGTTTGCCACATCTCCACAGTGGGAGCGAGCTGACTTGTGCTTGGCTTTTTCCCAGCGTCTGGTTGGATGGTGACGGTGGTTTTGGATTGAGTCAGGGTAGGGATGCTACCCTGGCTGGTGCCATGGTTGTTGTAGATAGTGGTGGAATCGTGGCTTTAGACGTGGGTGGTAACGGTGCTTTGCTAGCGGACGAGGGTGGTGCTAGGGGGTTGGTTGTCTTTGGGGTGATTTCCGACATTACTAATTTTTTGACTAGGACGTTTTTGTGAGGTTTTGTTCTTGGGTACGATAATCACTATAGCCCCACGGTGGGCGCCAAAATGTTTTGGTCAAAAATTACCAAGTTTGTTATGTAAGGTTATAGTGATTATAAGACGAAGTTACTTATTGGTTATGGGTGACAATTTATAAAATAGAGAAGATAAAAGTGGGAATGTTATTGTTCTTGCTGAAATGCCTAAGTATTACAATGTAAGGTGGGTGTTCTTGCTGAAAATGCAAGGGGGATTCCTAAGTGGTCTTACTAGGTTAGATATTGGGTAGTCCTCTTTAATGAATATCCCTCCTTATTTATAGAGCATGAAGAGGTAATAATATTCATTGGGTAAGGACTGCTGGGCAGGGTCCAGCCGTTACATAGCTTCTTGGTCCATTTACAACTACCTGTTCCTATATTTTGGGCTTTGCTTCAATAAGTAAATATTCCTTGGGCTTGATAGCTTCCTCAGCAAGCTTTACTTGTGCTTCTTTTGACGAGATGCGTGCGGCTGAGATTGCCTCTCGCCCTTCAATCCGTGTAACCCCAGATTAACCTCTCTTGGGCTGCCACGTGTCATGGCCCAAAGTCGTTTATTTTGGGGCCCAACAGCGATGGTAATGATTAATGAAAGATGAGAAACACGTAGCTTAGTGAGTTCACTATTACTCTCTATTTGGCAACCTAAGGTTCTTTTCCCGTTTCTTCTTGTTGTGACTTGCGAGCAGTATAAGCAAGATGACAATTATCCCACCTCAGCAAACCCTAAGAACCGAATGATCAATCTGAATTTAAATTGAGCCGTTAGTTAATCAGTAAATTAGTTTTGTATGAAAATGTTTTGGCTTGCAAAGTAAGCATTTGGAATTGAATAATCGAATGCCCAAAATTTGGGTAAAAATTAAAATGTGGAGTGCTGTGTGAACGATTAACACGAAAAATTGCTTCTTAGCGATGGAAAATTTACTTTTACAGCTATAGGGTATATTATATAACTGGATGATAACAAAACACCAAAGTGGCTGTAGTTTAGTGGTAAGAATTCCACGTTGTGGCCGTGGAGACCTGGGCTCGAATCCCAGCAGCCACAATTTAATTTTTTTAAATTTTTTCTTCTTCTTAAGAAGATTAAATTTTGAAAAACGTTTGCGTCGGTTGTGGTATGTTCTTTCATTCTTGACGGACCGATCTGGTGAAATACGAATTTTTTGTAGTGCCCATTAAAAAAAGGAAAAAAGAAAAAAAGAAAAAAAGAATTGTTTGTAGTGAATTATATATGTCTGAAGGCTATTGCTCATCAAGCGGTCTTTAGTAACACGTTTGGTGCAAATTTCATTATGGATATAGATAAAAGCTTGTGGATATTACGACTTCTAACTTGTTCCAACCCTTTAACCACAACTAGGTATTCGACTTTCATGGAGGTGCATACTGCATACCCCAGTAGAGATTGCAAATACCGTAATGAAATTTTTGGACTCGTCTCGGATCAACTTGTTCGCTCATTAAAAATAAAAGACATTGTCGGTGAAATTTAGGTTCGGATAGAATTGGAGGACATTTCTGATTTCTATGATCAATCTGAATTTTCTTAAAGAGAATTTAATAATTTGCACCTAAAAATTATTATAAACTCAATAATAACAATTAATTAAGTTAATATTTATTTTTTTATTTAATGAAATTGAAATTTAATAATCGAATACAAAATCACAAAAAGTGTTAATTTGAGACATATTATGATCTTAAACTGAAATGGGCCAAAGCGTTCAGATATAGTCTGGCCCGCCCTTTTTTAAGTTCACAAATTCTCATTGAAGACCTGCATTCTTCGTGACAAGTTGTATACGGATAGTGTCACTCACATAATGCAAGTTGCACTATTTATATGATGCTTTACCTTTTCTCACTTGCATGATTTAGCCTTGAAGGAAACTTTTCAAATGCAAAGCTTTCTTCTTCCCTCATCAATCCATAAGAGATTAAATAAAATTAACAGAGACTTTCTTTGGAATAAGAATCATTTTCAACGCTCCCCTAGTTTGATTGGTTGGCATAAAGTTTGCTTACCGAAATCGATTGGTGTTGAGAATAAAATCTTCTGAAGCCGCTAATAAAGCACTTTAAATGAAACGTCTATGGAAAATCCTTATGGATAAGGAAAGTATATGGGTTAAAGTGATAACTAAAAAATACTTGAGAAATTGTTCACTATTTGATCATAAGTCTAACTCAGTCTCTTCTTGGCAATGACGTAAGCTTATGAGTCTTCGGACTCTCTTTAGAAAAGGATTGAGATAGCAGGTAGGTAATGGTAGCTATATTAAGTTTTGGTTTGATAATTGGGTTTTCTCGCACCCACTTATCCACCATTACGAGTGATGATGATAGTAACCGTGATTTATTCTTTTGGTTAAAAATTTCATAACCTCTGACAAACAATGGGATGTTTGTAAATAAGCCAATTTGGTAAATAACGAGATTGTGAATCAAATTACTAACATTCCACTGCCACGTAATGATATTCCGAATACTCTTATATGGGGATTGTCAGTGGATGAAATTTTTTCTACAAAAACAGCAACTTGGCTAGCGTAAGGTTTATTCGATCACGCTCATGACAAATGTAACTTTCAGTGGGTTTGGAAATTGAATATTCCCCCCAAATTGAAATTTTTTCTTTGGAAAGCATGTGTTGACGGCTCCCAACGAAAGATAGACTTCTCAAAAGTCATATTAATGTCTCACCTCATTGCATTTTGTGTAACTATCCTAGTGAAAATAAAGATTATTTTTTTTTACGAATGTCCTTTGATTGAGTCTATTATCCAAGACATGAGCATTACTAGCTACAATAATTTTTTGTCAAATTATAATAATATTGCATGTCAAAATTTTCTAATGAAGCTTAATTATCTAAAAGACTTAATTCCAAAAGATGATTTCGTTAAGATCATTTTTATTTGGTGGAGTGCATGGCCATATAGAAATGATATTATTTTTAATAATGTTAATGTCAATATGAACAAACTTATTACTTTATGTAACAATAGCATTAAGGCTCCGTTTGGCAAACCATTTCAGCTATCTGATTTGCCTGAAATGACTTTTTTTGCAAAAACAATCAGGTAGCTTATTATTTTTGGAGTGTTTGGCAGCTGCCTGTTTTGACTGAAAAATGGTGAAAAGGTACCTGAAATAAAAAGTTACCTCATGTAGTATTTGACAAATCAGCTACCTGATTCAGTTTTAGTTACCTATTCTACCCTCGGATTTTTATGACGTTTATTAACAAAATTAAACACAATAAAAAATCCTTACGTAAACTTAATTAATTTTTTTTTTGTGTATGACATAAAAAACTAATTTTATATCAAAAGTATATTTTTGAGGATATATTGTTTGAATTTTGTTTTTACCTAATAATTTTATATTAATTTTTGAAATTATTTGAGCACGAATCATGTATATATAAAAGCTAGTAGTTGAAGCTATTCCTATGACTTGATTTTAATGGTCAATTCATTCGAAACAGTGTGCATGAAGAAATCATGAAAGTAACAATGTAGGCATTTTCCAGTAACATTTTAAGTGCACCATTCTATTTAGAAGTTACTACTCAATTTGTTTCGGTCATTTGTTTACAATAACACAAGAATAATAGTAAAAACGTAAAAGATATCAATAATAAACCATGTCCTTTTACGTCATTTTGTCAAATATCAACTACCTTTTCAGCTAGTTTCCAAACAGTTTTAACAAAAATCAGCTACCTTATGAGGTCTTAATTTTCGGGTACCTTTTCAGGTTTCAGGTGTCTTTTCAGGTTTCAGCTATCTTTTCAGCTAATTTTGCCAAACAGACCCTAAGGCTTGGAACGAAACTAGACATAAAAATCTCAACAATCCCGAGAAAGAAAAGTCTGCTAGAAACACTTCTAATAAAAAGGAAATCTGGTGGCAGAAACCTAGAAATGGTTTCTTAAAGCTAAATTTTGACGGATCGAGAATAAATGGCAATAAAGCTGCTTTAGGATATTGTATAAGAGATCATAATGGTGAAGTCGTGTTGTTAGGAGCAAAAAAGTGCGGATCTAATAGTATTCTTGTCGCATAAGCACTCGCTTTAAAAGAAGATATTTTAGCCGCTAAACACTTAGGAATCTATAAGTTAATTTTGGAGGGTGATAATTTATGTGTTATCAACTCACTCTGTAGCACTTGACAGATCCCTTGGGAAATATCGAGTATTATCAAAGATGTGAAACTTGATCTTCATCTTTTCGATGAAGTGATATTTAAACATTGCTTTCGTGAAGCCAACATGGTTGCTGACTTCATGGCTTCTGTTAGATATTCATGTCCAACTCTTTCGAGGTGGGTTGAAAACCGGTGGCTTCACTTACCTTACTCATTCGAAAGGATGAAATAGTTTGGTCCTATCTAAGAGGATCAACCTAGTGCATGTAGACCTGGCAAACGGGTCATTCGATTCAGTTTCGGATCAGTTTCATTCGGATCGGGTTATTTCGGTTTACATTTTCGAGTTCAGTTCGGTTCAATTCAGGTTGGAATCAGTTTTCGCTTTTAATCGGTTGTAAATATTTCGGGTCAGTTCAGGTTCGAGTCAGGTTAATTTCGGAACAGATGAGACTCGGGTCGGGTAAAAATCAGAGCAGATGAGATTCGATTCGAGCCATATTCGGATCGGATGTCAAGGGATTAATATTGGATTATATTTATATATCAAATATTTCGATTTTGTTTTTGATATAATTTTTAGATCTTTGTCCGATAATATTTCAAATTCTTTTAATAGTAATATAATTTAATTCCACATTTTTTTCTTATCTATTTTTTTATAATTATTAATATATTATATATACAAATAATTTAAATATGAACGGTCAAACATGTAATACTTACGAATTGCGATTATTAAAAAGGAAAGTAGTTGGTCACTTGGTGTTATGGTGTATACGTGTATTTTTTTCGACAAAGGTTGTATACGTGTATTGACGTAATTAGTTTTTGATTTTTTAGTTTTTATCATTTATTCATTTGCCATTTACCATTTGCTATTGTTTTACATTTTAGTTTTTAGTTTTTGACTTTTTAATTTTACATCAAGTGGAGAAATAAGTACATAAATTTAAAAAGTCAAAAACTAAAAACTAAAATATAAAACTATAGCCAATGGCAAATGACAAATGAATAAATGATAAAAATTAAAAAATCAAAAACTCATTACGTCAAAAAAATACACGTATACACCATAACACCAAGTCACCAACTACTTTCCTTTTTAATAATCGCAATTCGTAAATATGGTATACAGTCCATAATACGTAATTACGTATACACCATATATTTTGTAAAGATAGAAAGAATATCTCATTTCGGTAAGAAGATCTCTAA
This sequence comes from Silene conica, assembly GCA_029255685.2. Classification (NCBI taxonomy): domain Eukaryota; kingdom Viridiplantae; phylum Streptophyta; class Magnoliopsida; order Caryophyllales; family Caryophyllaceae; genus Silene; species Silene conica. The sequence continues at coordinate 81,812,309 of CM055312.2, read as the reverse complement.
TTATCCCTAATTAATTAATGAAATTTCCAGATTTTGCGCTTTAAATCTTTGATTAGTTATTTTGTTCATCTAAATCTCTTTTGTCAAATTCTTTTTTATCATTTCGGTTGAAATTTCAGTCAGATATGGTAAAAAGATTGATTTTGCCTCCAAAAATTGACGAACTAATTATATTTTGCCTCCAAAAATTGTAGATTCTCGAATTATTTTACCGCTAACAATCATTTTACCCGCCAATATAAAAATATGTATATAAATAATTAATTTTTTTCTTTTGTTTGACAAACGACAATTACTACATTCGGGTAATTTCGGGTTTCGGTTGAATTTCAGTCATCATTAAGCAGGTTGAAAACGGTTCGGGTGTGTTTCGATTCGGGTCAAACCAGTTCAGGTTGAAACAGTTCAGGTTTATTCGATCTCGGGTCTATTTCGGATATTACAAATTCAGTTCAATTTCGAATCAGTTCAGGTCGATTCAGGTTTCGGGGTGAAGTTCAGTTATACCTTTCGGATGTACGGTCAGGTGTCGATTCAGTTATTTTCGATCGGTTTTTCGGGTTCGGTATATTTTTGCCAGGTCTAAGTGCATGTTTGACCTTATTTATGAAAAAAAATTTCTACTTCTATAAAGGAGTTTTTATAAAACTAGTTCTTGATAAAATTGGTCATGTTTGGCCAAAAGTTTTTAAAAACTATTTTTATCAGTTTTATCGTGTTTGGCCTACCTAGTTTCTATCAAATTTTTTTATTTTGCTAAAATATATTATATTATATATAGATATACAAAAGAGCGGGATTAACTTGCGAGAACTCCGACATCTAGTAAGACTCACCCTCACACCAGACAATTTTATTTTATAAGAGGTAAAAAAATCTGAAAGTTGGTATTTGACGGTATTTTTTTTGGTTTTGGCAGTATTCTTTTGGGTTTTGGCGCTCAAACAACTTAAGAATAACGTGAAAAGAGAAACAGAAGTAGCAAAATAAAATAAAATAAAATAAAATATCCGTTTTCAGCTAGTGGGCAGTGACAGCTATTATCCGACACAAGCGAGACTTTTTTTTTTAGGTTTGTGCGATGAAGGAAAAACCAACGTGGATAACAAATTAACCACCGAAACGGTCCCATTCTCCTCCTCCTACAAACCAACAAAACCACTTGATTCATTCACCCGCCAAAATAAACACTCAACTGAAATTAATGCGATTTTCCAATCACATTCTCCATTCCATAACCCCAGCGAACCCAACCCGCTCATTGCTTCCGAATATGGCTTCTCAATTCCGGTCGAATTCCTCCCTTATGTGGTTCCGAAAGGGGCTCCGTATCCACGATAATCCGGCCCTACAACACGCCACATTTGGGTCTGATTTTGTGTATCCGCTTTTTGTTATTGATCCGCATTATATGGACCCTGACCCGGCTGCGTTCTCACCTGGGTCTTCGCGGGCAGGTGTTAATCGAATCAAGTTTCTGCTTGAGAGTTTGTCGGACCTTGATTCCAGTCTTACTGGTATTGGGTCCAAATTGTTGATTCTCCAGGGTGAACCTGCTCAAATTTTAATTAATTGCCTTAAGCAGGTTCTTAATCCTTTCAATTTATGTTCGTTTATTTTAATTTTGATTTAGGTGGGTATATACTATATAGTAGAACACTACACCAAGAATTCATGACACGGGCGACTGATTTCATTTGCCCGTTTAGTTATTTCAGTCGCCAATTTGACTACTATTCTTTAGAGTCCCTAAATTTAGTTGCCGGTGTCCTGTGTTCTTGTAGTGGAAATTTTTGGTGTGCCACTCAGATTGTGGTTATAATAATGCTGCATAGCAACTAATCATGGTGCCACCATATAATGATCATTGGACCATACAATAACCGCAAATTCTATTGTATTGCGACTATTTTATAAATAGTGACCATTTTTGAAGACTTGCACACCAATTTTGATATGATGTTGGCAGCCTTGTTTCTAAACATACATCCTACAGTTAAAGTTTGTGGTTTTATGTGCAGTGGAATATAAAGAAGCTTTGCTATGAGTATGATAGTGATCCATATTACCAATCTTTAGATGCTAAAGTTGAGGTATGCTTGCATTCTTCCCCTATCTACTCGCCGCTTTCCTAAAATATGTGTAATATGAAATATAGTAAATCCATTTGAAGGATATGTAACATTCAGCAAATTGTATTTTGGTCATTTTTGCAGAAGTACGCATCTTCAGCAGGAATTGAAGTTTCCTCGCATGTTAGTCATACACTTTTCGATCCTAGAGATATTATAAGAAAGGTAATCTTTGGTGACAGACAAATCCCCCACATAGCTTATGTCTCCGACATTTCTGATGTACAAATTTGATTTAATGATGATTGAACAGAATGGGGGAAAGCCTCCTCTTACATACAAATCATTTCTTAAGATAGCTGGTGAACCCTCTTGGGTACGTTCCCCGGTTTCACCTGGAATTCTCTCTATCCCTCCTGTTGGGGATGTAGGAACTCTGCAGGTCTCACTTGTTCCAACTCTTGAAGACTTAGGTTATGCTAATATTGGACAGGTCTCCCATTCTAAAACATCCTATCTTTATATGCACATCTTTGTTGTTTAAAGTGTTGTATTTAAATGTGCCTTGTTGACTAGGAATGTTTTTGCAGCATGAATTTTCTCCATTTAAAGGTGGTGAATCTGAAGCATTGAAGAGGTTGAAGCAATCCCTTCTTGATAAAGTACTTCCTCTGCATCTAACTTATCTTTTCAATTGACTTTACTTAGTATCATATTTTAGTTTTATACTCCCTCCGTCCTGGTCATTTGTTGATAGATTATTGCTAGGCTAATATTATGGAGCATAAATTATTAGCAATTTTGACATATATATTCCGTGAAATTTTGATTCTCGTTTTTTTGCTCAGGAGTGGGTGGCAAAGTTTGAGAAGCCAAAAGGAGATCCGACTTCCTTTTTAAAGCCTGCAACTACTGTTCTGTCACCATATTTGAAAGTAAGTAAAATAACCAGCTACATTAATCAAAACACTCATTTTTGCTTGTGAATTGTTGGAAACATTGTGAAATTGTTTTAGCCTGGACTTGTAAATATTTTCAAATTTCTCACATTTCTGTCTATTGTTTGCAGTTTGGTTGTCTATCTTCGAGGTACTTCTACCAACGGCTTCAGGGAATATATGATAGTGTTAAGAATCACACATCTCCGCCTGTTTCACTTCTTGGACAGGTCAGTAGTTTAGTTTCTAAAACTTTTTCCTGAATCACTCGTAACTCGTGGTAGACTGAGCATATTTTATTTCCATCTTATTTCGCAGTTGCTGTGGCGAGATTTCTTTTACACTGCAGCTCTAGGTACTCCTAACTTTAACCAGATGAGGGAGAACAAAATCTGCAAGCAGGTTTTCCATAATTTATTCACCTTTCTGTTAGTTGTTTTCTCTTTGTTCGCGAGCCCTTAGATAAGATTTATTTTACCTATGAGAGCGAAATGGAGGGAGGGAACTGAAGAGATCCATTTCTACGGCTAATAGCCAAATCCAAATGGCTTGATTCCCCGTCCCTTTCCTTCCGAAAAAGAAACCCTCTATCAGTCTCATGTGTAGCTCGTTGTGACTGATGAAAATGTGGAATGCATAGAACTTCACATCCAATCGCTGTGGCTGAATAATGATGTACTTGTAGATCCCTTGGAAGGATGACAGCCAGCTTCTTGCTGCTTGGAGAGAGGGAAGGACTGGGTTTCCTTGGATTGACGCCATCATGATCCAGGCCAGTACCTTAATTCTCAATCTTAAAAAAAAGTTGATAGCGGAGATTCCATTGTAATATTTCATTTGAACAATTTTCTGAAAGGTTTGAGTACTTGTGCCCTACAGCTGCATAAATGGGGATGGATGCACCACCTTGCTCGACATTGTGTTGCGTGTTTTCTCACTCGGGGCGACCTTGTATGGTTTCTAACCTTTTTTTATGCAATCTTTTGTATCTCAACTTTTGTGATTGTTTCTCCCTACTCGCAGTTTATTCATTGGGAGAAAGGTCGTGATGTTTTTGAAAGGCTATTGATTGACTCAGACTGGGCAATTAACAACGGAAATTGGCTCTGGCTTTCCTGCTCATCTTTCTTCTATGAGGTATATAGTCAATTCTTTTAGCAGAGTGGTGAGCTCCTTCATCAAGTATCGCCTATAAACATCTTCACCATTGCGTCATTTATTTGAATACATTATGACCTAAACCATAATAGTTATTGTTATGCTACATTTGGTAGTGAAAACAATTTGTAACAGTGATCTTGTTATTGTCAATTAACAGTACCATAGAATCTATTCGCCGATATCTTTTGGGAAGAAGTATGATCCTAACGGCGATTTCATTAGGCACTTTCTACCAGTACTGAAAGGTGAAGCTGACTTCCAACTCTTCCATTCTGTGTGTTTGTGCGAGTTGTGATGATAATTCGTTGTGTATGTGTTTGCTTGATGGACAATAATGCATGATGAATGATTTCAACAACCAGATATGCCTAAGCTGTACATTTATGAACCATGGACGGCTCCAATGAGTGTTCAAAAGAAGGCCAACTGCATAATTGGAAAAGACTATCCTAGTCCTTGTAAGTACCCTTGCTGATACTGCTTTCCTCCTCATAAGTGAATACGGAGCAAATCTCAGGTAGCTAGTCGGCAAATTCATTGGGGGTGGTCCTTGTGGCTCGTGTTTGGAACCATCAGTACTAATTACAGAGTATTAAAATTGCCCTTGTAGCCCCATTTGCACCGGAAAGAAAAGAGTGAATAGGAAACAGTTTCGCTATTATGACCCCTTTCGAGCTTAAGGTTCATGTCACCAAATCTATTTGTTTCCATAATCCGTTTATGATAGAGCCAAAGCGGCTTACATTTGAGTGGAAAAGAGTAAATAGTTTTATCATTTCTACATTTGCTCGACAGTGGTGTCGCATGAATCTGCAAGCAAAGAATGCAAGAGGAAGTTGGGTGAAGCGTATGCATTGAACCGAAACAAGAATGGCGTTGTTAGTGAAGAAGATTTGAGAAGCCTAAGACGTAAATTGGAGGAAGGTGTAAATGAAGATTCGGAGCCACGTCGTCTAAAACAAAAGTTGATTCAATGAATGTATCATAGGCTAGTACTATTGCTAGTGCTTGGTAGATAACTAGATATTGGTAGGATGTGAATGTAGTTACTGAGATTTATGCCTGATAGAGCTACTGGTCTTTTTAGAGATTTTGAAGATTTGTTGTATCTTTGTGATCAGTGTATTACTTTCTCTTAGACTTTTTAGGGAGGCTTTATGATCCTTTAGATTAGGTTAAGTCCTTAGATTAGTTATAATATTTTCTTAGATTAGGAGTAGATTAGTCTTTAATATTTCCTCAAAACACTTTAATCTTTCAATAATTGTTCTTTCAGTTTACGATTTCAATAGTTTTCATTTGGATCTCTTGGGTATGTATTTAAAAAGTAAGTGACAAGTAGTTGGTACATCTCTTATCTCTCTTTAATCCTTTGTTTATTACCTTGGTTAATCATCATGTTTGCTTGTGTTATGATGGGTGACAACTTTAAGGTTGATATGATAATCATGATGTGTAATGAGTAGTCTTGTAGCTAACTTTGGGGGATTGTGGGAATGTTTAGGGGATAGATTCATGCTTAATAGGTTGATATCAATGATAATTTGTTGTGGTCTCAAATCATGTACATACATACATGTTATATTTGATGGAATGCTTGATTAACAACCTAGTATGATTCTCTATCTTTCAACAAACATTGTAAGATATACACTAATACAAGAGTGGTTTGATCATGCATGTTGTTGACTTGGAGACTTACTTAACTTGGCCTAGAAGTCGTACGCTATATATCATCTCGACCCCGACAGACCCTAAGTCAAAACAAGGAATTGTAATATATACACTAACTCGATTCTAACCCAACACTCATTATTTATGTCATCTACCTTGTTTCCTCTATAAATCCAGAACACCATAGCATTTTTTATCATTTGTTTACATCTTTATTTTATTGCTTGCTTTAATTTCTTTGTTATTTAATTGGTCTCATTAGTTTAGTTAAATCCAAACTCAAACCCAAATTGTGATAACCGCACATAATATAAAATAAATAGACTTTCAACCCAAAGCACAGTGTCATATGACTTGACCTCGGCTTACATCTCACTAGCTACTTTGTTGAGATTTATAAATGTGTTTTATAGGCGTGCAATTAATCCCGCATCAACTGATTTCCAGATATGTGATACGATTCTTCAGATATTCAATACGGTTCTTTAAAAACCGTATCGGATAAGGATCGGTAAAATATGAAACCGGATATACAGTATTCGATACAGTTGTTTTTTTCTGGAATAAAATATTAAAATATATATATAAATTACAAAATATCAAATATGTTGGTGAGTAAACCTTCTTAGTAATAAAGTCTATAAGTTATTTACTCTTATAACTTTTTAAACACTTTTAAATTACCAAAAAAACAATCACACATAAAAAAAGAAAAAAATATATTAAATCACATAAGTGCGCCTGAAAACCGGATACGGGATATACGGAAAAACTGGATATATGATTTCCGTGTATGCAAAAAAATGTATCGGATAAGAATACTAAAAAAAGTTGATTTAAAAAACCGGATATCCGATACGGTTTCCAAAACCGTATCGAATATTCTGTTTTATTCACCCCTAACAGGTACTATGAGTGATTGCTCCCGACTCAGAGTTTGAGGGGTGTTACAAAAAGAGTATAACAAATGGATTAGAAAAAAAAAATATAGTGAAGGATCTCAATTAACAACAAAATAAAAAGTTCTTCAATTCTAATAAAAACGTTTTGAACATAGATGTTGGTAAAAAATGACTTGGCAGTTGGCACACGATGTTGCTATTGTTCTTAGATGACAAACAAACATGCTTTAATTATTTTCCATGAATTTCATGTAGATATTAAAACAAGTGAATTTAGTCTTCCAACATGAACTAATTTTTTACCTTTTTAGTTTAGAATATTAATTATACTAGTTTTTGAACCCGTGCAATGCACGGGTGACAACAAAAAGTTTTCATTGCAAATAAAACTTGTTTAATTTTTAGATTTAGTAAATAACTAAATTTTAGAAATACTATGTTTTCCAATACATTTTTGATAAGTTTATGTTGTTTACAATTATCCATAGTTATGTTAAGTGAAATGAAAAAAATGGACAGTATAATTTTTTTTGTAAATTTTGTTTATTAACGCAATAATAATGATTTTACTCATTTTGGAAAAGTTTTGATCATATTAGCCCACTTGTTTGTCTCCTCTTAATTTCCCGCAGTGGTTCAGTCCTTCTTGTAACTATATGTGACTCCCCTGAGTCCCCTACCCATCCTCACACATCCATCGCAGCCCCTCTTCTATCACAACCCCCCAATCAACTCAGCCTTACTTAACCTAAAAGTACATTAGAGTCCAACTCGACCTAATTTACCAGCTTCCATGTCTATCCTTCGGTTTGTACATTTTTCTTTCACATAATAAAAACTTATAAAATTTAATAAGTTGGCAGTGTAATATTTTTACTATCATCAACAAAAATATATATATCTACTGCTAAATTGATCAAATTAAGCTTGTTAACTCGACACTTACCGTAGGATATTTATATATGAGTACGATTATGAAGGGGCTGAGATACTACATTTGTTATGAATCAAACTAAATATATAAAATTAATATAATCTTCACCTCATTTAGTATTTGGATTTCTTTTATAGATAAAACTGATACTCCATCAACTCCAGCATTGGAGTTAGAAATATACTATAAAAAATTAAATATAATCAAAAAATAATCAAAAAAATATTACTTTTATTTTGGTGCTTTACGATTCGGCCTAATTCAACTTTAGTACCATAAATTTTGCATAATTCCGCTTTGGTGCCCTGAAACTTGTGCTACTTTTAATTTTGATATAATTATAATTGTCATGATTTATAGAAAGACGACTAAATTTACGTGACTTTAATCGAATATAAATTGATAATTATTTGTATAAGCAACATCAAGTATTAACTATTATAAACCTAATGTATCAGCTTAATCTGCTTTTCAAATTTTTACCAAAAACAAAACTACTTTAATCAACTTCTCCCTCTACTATTTAATTACACAATCCATTTTCTCCCCAAAATATTGAACCATCGTTATACTAATTCTTGAACCAAAATTCATAACTATTCAATCAATTTATATCATAATTGGTGCTTAAGAATAAAATATCAAATTTAGCAACATTAATAGACAATTTATAGAAGGTTGAGATACGTCACACATTACTTTTACAATACTACAAATCTACCATTAACAAAATATTTATCTTCCTCGCTCAAAACCAAATTATACTAATAATAATTGATAAGAAGTCATTGGAGCAATTACACTATGTTTTACATAAAAAGGTAAAAAATAAATCTTCAATAACATTTTTGTTATCCTTAGCTAACAATTATATAAATTAAAAAATGCGGGTTTTAATAAAAAGTTTATGTAAATTTGTGTGTGTAAAATTTTATAATTCTTAGGCCAACTTGAATTGCAGAAAAAGTCGTTCTTACACCGTGAGACTATCCGTTTGTATAAAACAAACTCATTTTTCAATATTAATAAATGCGAGATTTTAATAAAAAGAGACTGTCTTACAATTATATATGCACTTAATTATATGATGTAAGAGGGTAAATATTACTCCCTTGATTATTTAACTAAGGATACAACTTGATTATTTAAATATAAGTGTATTTTAGGTATAATAACGTAAGGATACAACTTGATTATTAAAATATATGTGTATTTTAGGTATAATGAATTTGTATATCCTTAAGGATACATATATAATCTTTTTTATATCTATATATGATATATGTATTTTAGGTATAACATATCGTGTATTATATTAAATTGTCCCCACTGATATATCATATATGTATTTTAGATATAACGAATTTCGAAAATGGGACTTGAAATATGCCTCTATGATATGATATAAAAATGGGACGTGAAATTCACCATCATATCATATATTTCCTAGTTATTTGAGTAAATCAAATCTGCCAAATATTTGCATAATTAATTGAGTTATTTGAGGAATTAAATAATGAATAGTTACAAATAAGATTCTTTACCCATGATTTTAGAGATATTTTTCTAACGTCATTTAAATTTGCTAATTAAGGGCTTGTTTGGTTACCCATTAAAATCATGGGATGTTGAACTTCCTAGGAAGTGAAATTATGTTGTTGTTTGGTTGCCAACATCATGGGAAATAGAACTTCCCACATGAATTTACTTCCTCCATTATGTGGGAAGTTACTCACCAAGTCCCCCCTTGGTCAATAGAACTTCCCGCATGAATTAATTTCTCACATGCGAACCAAACACTTTTTGCGAATTCACATAAATTGCAAATTCATGTAATCTTGAAGTTCACGGGAACTTTAATTCCCCTATGTCAACCAAACAAGCCCTAAGTTTATTTGTCAGTTATTTGACTAATCAAATCTGTGTGAAATATACTTAATTAAATTATTTTAGGAAAATATAATTAATACATACATTGCAATATAACGTGTGAATTTGCATACAATTTGATTATTTAAATATACGTGTATTTTAGGTATAATAAGGTAAGGATACAACTTGATTATTTAAATATATGTGTATTTTAGGTATAATAAATTTTGTATATCTTTAAGGATACATAAAATCTTTTTTATATATGATATATTTTTTTTTGGTACATAAGAGGGGCGAAGCCCCAAAATTATCTAATAACTATTACACGTGGAATAACTATTTTTTATATGATATATGATATATGTATTTTAGGTATAACGAATCGTGCATTATATTAATTTTCCCCGGTGATATATGTAATTTAGGTAAACGAATTGTGAAAATGGGATGTGAATTTGCCAGTTATATGTCGTCCCCAATAATCATGTTTATTTGTCAGTTATTTGACTGAATCAAATAAAATAATCATATCCAAACAAATATAATTCTTTAACCATGATTTTAGGGATATTTTTTTTTAAAATATATAACATATGTTCTTTTAAAACAGTATACCATATTTATCGCATTTAAATATGACAATTGTATAATTGTTTACGCATGATTTGCTACCAAGAGATTTATTTGAGGAAAAAATTAATATACAAATGATTTTAATTATACCAATTGTCAATTAGGGTTATTTTCGAGTTATTTGAGTGAATAAAATCTTCTTGAAATTCGTATAATTGAATTATTTTAGGAAAATATATTGAATACATTGAATACATTGAAATGTAACGTGTGAATTTGCTTAATATGAGTTTTTTTATTTGCAGAGAATTTATTCAAATATAACGTGACAATTTGCTTAATCTTTGTTTTTTTTCTCGAATTGACACGTGGTAATTGAAAAAAGTGTGACACATGGCAATTGAATAACGTGTGACACATGGCGACTAATGGGGAGGTCGGTGTTTGCTTTAATATAATATATGATGATTATGTCAAGTTAAACGTATAGGTTTAAATGAGTTCCTGGATTATACCACAAGATGTATAATGCTATTGTACATCCGGGGTTATTTTAGTCATTTTCTTAATTATTTTTGAAAAAAAAAGTCAGTAATCTCATTCTTCTCCACTTTTTTTTTTTTAATGTAATTTCTTCCCTATTTTTCTAACTCATCTTCCTTCATCATCAGTAATTGATTTTTCTCATTAATTATTATATCTTCATCTTTCAATTTATTTAATTATTATGTTAAGGAAATTTTTAATTTTTTTATTTTATTAGTCCATATTCTTTTTACATTAGCTCGTAATCTTATATTAATAAGTCGTATTCTTAAAATAATAGCTCGTATTCTTATATTAATAGCTCGTATTCTTATCTTAATAACTCATTTTTTTTATATTAATAATTCGTATTCTTATCTTAGTAACTCGTAGTTTTTTTATATTAGCTCGTATTCTTTTAATATTAGTTCGTATTTTTTTAATATTAGCTCGTATTCTTAGGTAATAACTTGCATTCTTTTGTGCTCATATTTTTTTAGTTTGTGATTTTTTTAAACTCGCATTCTTTTTACATTAGCTCATATTCTTATATTAATAGCTCGTATTCTTATATCAATAACTCGTATTCTTATCTTAATAACTCATATTTTTTTTCTATTAGCTCGTATTCTTAGAGTAATAACTTGCATTTTTATGTGCTCGTATTTTTAGTTAATATTAGTTCGTATTCTGTTTACACTTTACATGTTATTCAAATTTGGGGAATTGTTGTGTATTACTATGTTGAATAAATTTTTTTATCCAAAATTTATATTAACTCGTATTCTGTTTACATTATCTCAAATAATTTTTATACTAGCTCATATTCTTATCTTAATAACTCATATTTTAATTTTATTAGTCCATTCTTTTTACATTAGCTTGTATTCTTATATTAATAACTCGTAGTTTTATAATAATAACTTGTATTCTTATATTAAGAGCTCTTAATAACTCGTATTTTTATATTAATAACTCGTATTCTTATCTTAATAATTCGTATTTTTTTTATATTAGCTCATATTCTTTTAATATTAGCTCGTATTCTTTTATATTAGCTCGTATTCTTAGATTAATAACTTGTATTCTTTTGTGCTCGTATTTTTTAGTTCGTGATTTTCTCAAACTCGTATTTTTTTTTTACATTAGCTCGTATTCTTATATTAATAGATTGTATTTTTATATTAATAACTTGTATTCTTATATCAATAGCTCGTATTCTTATTTTATATTAACTCGTATTCTGTTAATATTAGCTCGTATTCTTTTAATATTAGCTCGTATTCTTAGGGTAGTAACTTGCATTCTTTTGTGCTCGTATTTTTTTAGTTTGTGATTTTCTTAAACTCGCATTCTTTTTACATTAGTTCATATTCTTATATTAATAGCTCGTATTCTTATCGTAATAGCTCGTATTCTTATATCAATAACTCGTATTCTTATCTTAATAACTCATATTTTTTTATATTAGCTCGTATTCTTTTAATATTAGTTCATATTCTTTTAATATTAGCGCATTCTTATTTTAATAACTCGTTATTTTTTTTATATTAGCTCGTATTCTTCTAATATTAGCTCGTATTCTTTTTTACGTTAGATCATATTCTTATCGTAAATATTCATTTGTTAAGTGCTTCGAGGTCAGAAAATTTACCCTAAATATTCATTAGGGTTATGATTGGTGTAAATATTCATTAGGATTATGATTGGTGTAAATATTTACCTCAAATTAGTATTGTGTGATTCGTTTTTCCTTCTTGATGTCGATGCAAATTGCTTCTCGTTCAATGAAATATTATTCGATGCATTTTTCCGCCTTGTTGAACATACCAATCGCTTCCCTTCTGCCATCTTCGAATCAAATTTTGGTGGGAGAGAAATTTGTTGTGACTGTCGTCAAAAGAGAATTAAGAAAATGTTTACGATGATTGATAATCAGATATTTGTTTTGTATTGGGCTCTAATAGAAAATTAGAAAATTATATATCATGTGGGTCTGATGTACCATGCTTTGTACACCTGGGTGTAGGATCCTATTTGTGGGTTTAAATATTATGTCAAGTTAAACGTATAGGTTTAAAAAAAATTTCGTTTTTATTTATAAATGATTAGAATTTAGATCGAAAATACAAATTAATAACCGTAGTTTGTCTTTCCAAACATTTACAAAAAAAATAATGGTAGCTAAAAATTTTATCAATTAAGCTAATTTAATCTTATAAACTAATCTCCAACAATACCAATGAGTATTCAAATATGTATTTGAATTTAAGTCTGATGTTTCGTAAAAAAAAGTTATAATAAGAAAATCCCAATTAAACACCCGTTGACACAAACCAAGATAAGTTAAATTAAAGTAATTGGCTTAAATTAGTTTTTTAACATGAAATTGACAAGTAAGACAAATAGACAATATGTAATAATTATTACAAAGATTCTTAATGGCACATTTCATCAACATCTATATAAAGCATGAGAAAATTCAATGTTAGCGACTTAGTCGGGGAGAGTAAATAAAGTTTAGGATCAAAATTTGTAAAATAATATTATCCAAACAACAAAGAAACCAAATAAAAAAAACAGAATAAAGAAAAAGTATATTATCAAAGTAAAAATTAAACAAGGGAAGTTAATATAATGGCACAATTACAACTACAAAGATCAACAATCTCATTTAGGAGACAAGGATCTTCGGGTCTTGTATGGGACGATCGTTGTGCATCCGAAGAAATAAAGAGTAATAGCAAGTCTCAACGTCGTTTCTTCTCCGGAGAGTTGGGTAAGCCAAACAGGTCACAACAACATCGTTCACATTATCCCCATCTTAATCGAAATTTCAGTTTAAACGAAGACATTCGTGACATTGATCCAATTACACCTCGCAACCTCAGTATCAAGCCTATTAGAACTATTCGTTTGGAACAACCTGAGGTCATCGACCCACCTTCTTCGCGTCTCAAAGGTTGTGGTTGTTGTGGCGGTTTTTCTATAACTCCTAAGTCTGGTGGTTCTATTCGACCTATTAAATCTCGGCCTAGGTAGTCACTTCAATTTAAGAGTCACTCAAAGTTTATAACATGTATTTATCCTCTTGCAAAACCATAAAATACTATTCAAATGTCATGGAATGCTATATTTCGGCATATTTGTCTCATCTAATTAAATAACTTTATTCTTACATAGTACTTCGTAATTGATTTTAGAATAATAGATTGTTAGAGCTACTATCTATGATGCCTTGTTTTATTTCCCTAGCCCTTTTTATTGTGAATGATTCATAAGCTTGTAAATACTTAGAAAACATATTATATCATTAGATCATTTTATTCAAACCTTTGAGTGACACTTGAAACAATATCAATAAATCATTTTCTTCTTTTTTTTTCTTTTTTTTTGTGACGAGGGGTTTAATTCCCTCGGGTCCATGCATTCCCGCACCACCACATGGACCATGTAAGTCAACCCCCTTCGGGAGCTGCAATGGCCAAGTGGTCATCGCCCTCACTGGTAATCGAACCTGAGATCTCTCAACTCCTGGGTTTCTGCAAGTTTTAAGGTTTTACTCAGTTACCAATGGACTAACGCCACTTGGTTCAATAAATCATTTTCGTGTACAATTAATTTCGTGTATTTATTCATTTCATGTTTACTAACTCGCCCGTCTAGCCTAGAACACACAACATAGATACTAAACCTAGGGGATCCCCATACACAAATTTATCAGAAATTTTACTTTAAAATAGATATATTCATTTTTAACTTAAAGTGGGCTAAATAAGTTCGATCTGACAAAGAAATAATGACTAGAGTTTGACCTAAAAAATGGTTCGTACGAGTTGGTTACATGTTTGGTATTTCATATTCAGGAAAAAGAAAAGCAATAAATAATTTAGATCGGATAAATATAGGTTAAGTTTTACATATTTAGGACACCCACCAACTTTTTGAAACATTGTTAAAACTTTGTTTAATCACATAAATTATAGGTTTCGTATCCCTGCTCATTCATGTCAACTTGATTGTTACGCACATTCGCATCGATACCTATATCAACTCTTAGTGTAGCATTTCATGTATGTTTTGACTATAATCCACTCTATTTTTAAATTATTTGTTTCTCTCTTTGAAAACAACACTCCCTCTAAAAAAAAAAAAAAAAAATCAAAACCCTTTTCTGATCTTTGCTCCGCCGCCTCCTTTACCAGATCGCCGGAGACTGGTCTACCTTTAGACCATCTCCGGCGATCATTCACTTCTCCTGTATATTTCAACCCGTCTTTCTGACTACAATTTCTACTTATCTCCTTCTCGGTGGTTTTCTGTGTTTGCGTTCTGAATGTGGGTCGGTTGTTCGACAGTCATTGTTTTAACCACGAGGTTCTTGCATATCCGATTCCTTATCCTGTCACTGAATCTCTTGCATGCAACCCAGGGGGGATCCCCCATATCCCCACCCCTGGTAAGTGTCAGTTACGGTTGTAAGTCGGTATTTGATATGTTATTTCGGGTCTTTATGTTTCCAGAACACGTTTAAAAAGATGTTGTTTTCTTGTTTCTTATGTACGGGGTTAAAACTTAGTAGACATATCTTTTTGCATGTGTCTTTTGTATAAGCTTTGAGTTTTTCGATCTGTCTTTACATTTGCTATGTTGCATGTCCACAAAAGTGTTCTTTTATCTGACCTCTCTTATGCCTCACTAGTACAAAAACACCCTATTGCGTCCGTTCTATATGACTTATTGCGTCGGTTCTTGATTGACGTTTTTGGAGTTGACGTTTATTGAAACGTCGGTTCTAAAACTGACGCAAAAAATAGACATTTGCATCAGTTCTTAACTAAGAACTGATGCATTTTACATATCATTTGCATCAGTTCTTCAAATACAACTGATGCAATTGCGCTAAGAACCGACGCAAATAGCTTAGTTTTTGCATCAGTTTTTCAGTAACGGATGCTTTTGCGCTTAGCTTTTGCGTCAGTTTCCCAACAACTGATGCAATTAGTTCCTTAATTTCGCGCAAAATTGAATAGTATATGCATCGGTTATATGAGAAACTGACGTTTTTTCCTCTACTTGTTGCGTCAGTTTTGTTAAAACTGATGTATTTGATATGTTGTTTTAGCGCCAAGTTTACTAATATATGCGTCAGTTATTATAGGAACTGACTCTTTTGCTCTATTTTTTTGCATCATTTCTTTTCAAAACCGATGCAATAACTAATTACCATTTGCGTCATTTCTTATAAGAACTGATGTATTTTATTTTTATGTTTTCAAAAAAAATACGCTACCGAAATTTCGGCAGCACCTTCCTATAAAGTTGATTTCCATAACACCAGAAATTTAAAACCACCTGCATTAAAATATCCAACCAAAAGACATTACATTTCCTTCGAATTGAACCAACAACATTCATTCCAAAATCCAATCCAATATAACAACAAACGTTTCCACAACGTTCAAAACATATACAATCTAAGCTAATTAACAATCCAACAGAAGTCATAGTGATACCAAGTTACTCTATTTTGAATATTGTAGATTATCTAAACATTTGTCAGCCCAAACTTCTCTAACCACATTGAGATCGACCATTGACACCGATGTAGTAGCAATTTTCTGCATTTTCAAAATAAATATTATAGTAATATATAATAAATGTAATGAAAAACTGATATATAATTGACAATGAAAAGCTAAGGCAAGATTGAATTACCTCTTCAAAGTCTACCTCCGCAGATTTACAATGATAGAAGGTTATGTCGTACATCCATTTCATGACATAATAACCACACTCATAATCCCCTGGTTGTTGCGGACACTAAAATTAAAAAAACAATATAATAAGTACTAGTTAATACATATAACAACTAATTAGCTATAATTTACATTATAAGAACTCAAGAATTGGAATGGTGGCAAAGAACAGAATTTACATAAAGGAGAGAAAAAATCTAATGAACGTTCTAAATAGTTCAAGTAAGCTTTAGAGGTACCTTGATGTGTTTTATATATAGTTTAGTACTTTTACTATTATAGTTGCGTCTTCCTCCATACGCACAATATAGTAGCCAAGCACCTTCAAGAACCTTTTTTATGCCCATCTTCTTTGGATCCCGTCTTCGTGAGTCCAAAATATACATTGTGTTCAATGCCACGCAAATCACAACCAACATCCAATGATTGCTGTATTCAAAACAAATAAATAACAAATGAAACAAGTGAAAAAAGACTCGATCTTTTAAGTCATCAACACATAATCATACAGAATCCAACAACTGCTGAAAGTTGAATACTTACCCTTCAAAAAATGCTCCCATGATATACTTCTTATCTTCTTGAATTTTCATAGCATGAGCCACATACGCTTCACATTGTTTTGGACAATACATATACTCCACGAGTTTCACGGGGCACAAGTATGCAACTAATGTAGTGTTTCCGATTGTAGTTACACATTGATACAAGAAACTATATATACAATTTCCATCATAAAACCGTAAGCAAATTAGTAACCAAACTATCACTACTGAACAAAACACCAATAAATGAAATAGGTTCATACTATACATAGCTTTCCCAAGCTTGAAGCATAACAACATTTAGCCATAAATATCGGAACATCTGCCTAATTTCAACGATGGTCAATTGGCATTCAACATCATTATTCTCTGTGTAATTAAATACTGAGGCATTAATGACAATTTTGAGGCATGTAGTGGTGGTTGACAAAGAGCACAACTTCTCTTCTAAGATCCTGCAGTGATGACTCAAGGCTTTAACTTCTTCATCACTAAGAGGGGCCACTTCGTTGTCATCTTCTTCAAATGTTCCTACTTTCCCCTTGTCCTTTTTAACTTCTGCTATCTATCATAACATAATAGCAATAGATAAAACTACTAATATGCAACATTGCAATTGATTTAACCTTAGCATCGGAACCTACATATAAATAAATATAATTGAACTTAACTACCTTCTTTTGAGCCTTATTGCCGGATTCGTTACTATCTTTCGACTTGGGTTTTCTCTTTTGAGTCTTTTCCTCTTTATTAGCCTAATAAAAATAGTAAGAGTTAGCTAGGTTGAAGTTTAAAGTAGAAAAAGCAAGAGTTAAAAAAAGGAGCGAGAATTAACAATCACTTACATCGTCTTCATCAGTAAGAGGGGCCACTACTTTGTCAACATCTTGAAATGTCCCTACTTTTCCCTTGTCCTTTTCAAGTTTTGCTATCTATCATAACATAATAAGAGTAGATAAAACTACCAATATGCAACATTGCAACTAATTTAACCTTAGCATCGGAATCTATAAATAAATATAATTGAACTTATTAACTACCTTCTTTTGAACTATATTATTGCCGGATTCTTTAGTATCTTTCGACTTGGCTTTTCTCTTTCGAGCCTTTTCTTCTTTATTGACCTAATAAAAATAATAATATTTGAACAAAATCAGTGGCAACTAAAGATTAAACCTACATAACTGACTTATGATTAACATACTTTATTACTAATCGAGAATTAACAATCACTTATTACCTCGTCTTCACCTAACAAAATCAAGGTCTTAGGCCATTGTGCAAAACTCCCTTCCGCTTCTCCAACCCTAACTGGGCAAATACCATAAGACCTTAACTGGGCTCCCTTTCTTCTTATCGCTAGCATGGTTGACTTTGTACCTCGCTGCTTTACATCGTGGACACTTATCTAAGTCACTATATTCTTTCCAGAACAAAATGCAGTCATTTGGGCAGGCATGGATTTTTTGGTAACTCGTAGCTAGTGGACACAATACTTTCTTACATCGATAAGTATTAGATGGAAGCTCATTATCTTCTGGCAACATTTCTGATAAAAGTTGCACTAAAGCGGTGAAACTCTTATCACTCCATCCATTCCCCGCTTTTAAGGTATACAACTTCAACACAGCTGATAAACGGGTGAATTTGGAGCAACCCGGATATAATGGTTTCTTAGAATCATCAACTAGCTCCTGGAACATTTCTGGACATTCTATGAAATCTTTTTCTAAATCATCCATCATTCTATCAATATTCTCACCCTCTACGTTGTTTTCCTTATCATGAATATCATCGTTATCATTGCCAATGTTATTAAAATCAAAACCATGAATCTCAAATTCATCCACATTGTCAAACTTGTTCTCCTCATTTACAGCATTTGAGGTGCCTTCCATGTCATTGTCTTTCTCTCCATGCCATATCCATACATGATAATCAGGTTTAAACCCCTTCACTAGCAAATGTTCCCGCATAGTTACAGAGCTTACCTTTACCCGGTTCTTACATACGCTACACGGACAAATTAGTAGCTTCTCATCCCCGTGTAATTTTTGATGTGCAATAGCATGCGTGATAAAATCATTAACCCGTTCTATAAAATGGAAATCTCGCTTTCCATACATCCAACTCCTATCCATAGCCATCACCATACACCGCTAAAAATAGAATAATAGCTTTTATTAGAATAATGAGAAATAAAGAAAGATTGAATGATGAGTCATAAAAGCGAGTAAGGAGTTAGAGGCTATTCAAATACAGTTGCAGAATGATAACTCTAAGATTGATAAAAAAAGATAAGCAATGCAGGAGTATGGGACAGCTTCTGATTGATAATGATATGGGTGCGTGAATGAGCATAAGTTGAGTGAGCATTACTGGTCTGTTCAGTACAGTGGTAGTACTGCAGATCAATGGAGGCTCTTGCAGGGATGGCTGTCCATAGAGCAGTATTGTGGGTAGCGGAGTTTGCAATTGGTAGGGGGTCTGGGAGACTGATATGGCTCAACTGGCATAGGGTTCAAGGTTTAGCGGAGTTTTGGGCAAACAATGATCCTTTACGGTCCAAGTACAACGCCAAAATGGCTGGCATGAATAGACCTATTGCAAAACCGAAGGGAAGCAGAAAACTAAAAGACTGGGAGCAGCCTTGAGTTTTGGCCTAGTCAAATAGGATGTTTTTCATTAGCTTTTGCATTTTTGTTTATGTACTGTAATGCTTTTGAAATCAAGGTCGTCCGAGTTTTTACCCCAACTTAATGGACATGTTTTGTTTTTTTTTTGTTACAAGGGAGTTCTATATAAAATACACAAAAACTTTGCTAAAGCTCGGCCTTGTGTATACAGCTCTTTTCGCTTCCCTGATTCCTAACTTATCCAATTCCAGCGCATTAACACCATTCCAGTGATATCAGTCTGCTACACTGCCGCAATCAAATCAGAGCAGACTGGGCAAAAACCACAGTAGCTCCCAAGCTCTTCCTACTAATGCTTGATGCGTTCAGCATCAGCCCCAAATCTGTTGCTAACAGCCACTTCCTGCTCCTCTCAGAATGTTACTCTGCCTCACTCATTCTGAGGTCAAAAGCTATCCAGCACCATTCCAGACCAGACCTGGAAACTTACCACTGATCTGTGTGCACATCTGAAATGGACTTTTCACTAAGGCTATGATTATGGTATCCAATGATAGATGGTTTGGTTTTTAAGCCATTGATGATGATGGTGGATAATAATAATAAGTTGCATCACTCTGAGGCTTCACTATACTTACAGTGGTCACCAAATTAGAATTTGTATATGAACCAATCCCACACTATTACTAACATAGCTAGCATTCAATGATAATCCCAACATACTTAGATAACATTCACATAGCACAAAAACTAGCCCCACATTCAGATCGTGTATCACTGGTATACACTAGCATTCCATGATGCCCCTTACTAAATTAAATATCTTATCTTACGCGAAAAAACTAACAAACAATGATGGATTGCACCAAGCCCACAACTTTCCTAAATGAATACTAAGTGGCTGTGAGTATTGAACAAGTAGGAGGTGATGAGCAGCAAGCACAGCAACATCATTAACTTGTTATACGCAGGCAAACAACCAGATCCATGATGAGCAGAGAACAGTATAGAGGTGCAGAAACAGTGGCGCAGTAATAAGCAGTAGACAAACTTGGTACAGAGGAATTCTCGCGGATCCTAAGCTCGAGTCGCAACTAAACTGAAACAAACTCGTCTCCTATGTTTTTATTTAGTGGCCAGTAAAGTCTCTTGGTTGGTTCTAAACAAGGCTATACTCCTTATCAACCCTACCTCTGGATCAGCAGCCTTAAACCCAATTCTTTCTTTCTGGTTTTTCTTTTAATAAATCTTTAAAAATACGAATCCAATTCAATAAAAAGAAGTGGAGCAAGCAATTTACCAGGTAAATCCTTGAGCATTTGACGGATTAAAGCGAGAAATTAAAGCCAAAAATTAAAGCCAAAATTCACAGAAAATGGTTTCAAAGGGAACCAATAACAACAACAATTTAGTCACTAAAACGAGAAATTAAAGCCAAAATTCATAGAAAATGGTTTCAATTCGTGTCAAATAAGCGAATAAAACTTACATTAATCGGCGAAAAAGCTTGCAACTGATGAATTGAAGAAGGTATGTGAAGTTGAAATTGAAGTTGAAGAAGCACGAAGTGACGAAGTTGATGAAGATAATCGAATGAGCGAACTGACGAACTAAGGAATAAGAGCAAGGGTTCGTCAGTTTTTTCGATTATGGAAGAGAACAGTACATGAATATTAGAATTCCTAAGTTTATTTTCGTAGTTGATTTTTGTTTTTTTAATTTATATTAAATACGTCAGTTTTAATTTGAAACTGAAGCAACTTCTCAAAGGTAAATACGTCGGTTCTGATAAATAACTGATGCAAAAATGAATTATTAGTCAAATGCATCGGTTATGACTACAACCGACGCAAATTTAATCACCCAAATGCATCAGTTCCTTCTTTAGAACTGACGCAAATACCCTCTCTATATTGTAAAATTGGATTCCCGCCCAAAATAAGTACTATTTGCTTCAGTTCTATTAGAACCGACGTAAATCCCTTGACGCAATAGGGGATTTTTGTACTAGTGCCTGGTAGTTTTTGGGTAATGGATTTTCTCTTTTTGGTGTTTTTCATTGTCGGGCCAGTCTTTGGACCGGTTGGTGATCCCCCCCATTTCCCCCACATATCGGTCCTTTGTTCTGTGTCGGTCCTCTGACATATGTGTCTCTCTTGTCTTGTCATTTGGTTGGTCTTTTTGCATTTAAGGTGGTGGTTCTGGGAGGAATCGGTTGTTGAAATAGGTGTCCTGAGTTGGTTTCCAGTGCTTTGTGAACTCCTACCACTTTCAGTTTCTATTTGTTTTTTCATCATAGTAAGGAGGTGGGTGGTCATGGTTGTGGGTTTCTGTTTTTCTAGATGTGTCTGGTAGGTAGGGATGGCAGTGGGTCGGGTACCCAACCCAGACCCTTAGGGTCGGACCCTAATGGGTCGGGTATGGGTCTGAATTTTTGAGACCCACTCGGGTATGGGTCTTATAAAAAACTTTGGGTCGGTTCTGGGTCTTGGTCTTGGGACCCTACCCGACCCTTAGACCCTTGTATTTATTAAAAAAAGAAAAAGTAAAACAAAAAACACACATACGAACGTCAATAACCCAAATAATAGACACAAATAGATGACACTTATTAGTTATCATTAATATACTATACGCATATCAAAATAATCATTAAGAATAACGAGAAAATTGATGAAAATGATGAGTTTGGGTACCCTAAATGATATAATTTAGGGTCGGGACGGGTAATGATCCAAATAACCAAGATTTTGTAATACTTTAATCAAAACTTTTTAATTTAATTCAAACCTTGGTATATTTATTGAATGACTCGTTAAGAAAAATTGGACCCTAGGGTAGACCCTACCCAGACCCAGACCCATTAAGGTCGAGTATGGGTCCATTAATTTCAGACCCTTTAGGGTCTGGGTCGGGTATGGGTCTAAGATATTTTACTGCGGGTCGGGTCGGGTCTTGTCGGACCCTACCCAGACCCTACACATTGCCATCCCTAGAGGTAGGTGATGATTTGTGAATTGGCAGTGTTGTTGGTTGGGTTGGATGCGGTGGTTTTGCTACCTTTACATGTCATCTTTATCTTACTTGGTTTTAAGAATAAAAACTTTAACTACCTTTATTTTCCTAGCTGTTATGGTCCCTTTGTGCTCGCAATGTGTCGGGTTTAATAGTGGGTTTATAAAGACGCGAGTAGCCTTTCATTCAGTGTGTGTTGCCCCCCGTACTGTTCATATAGGTTGGGTTTGGGTGCTGAACAAGAGTATTTTACTCACATTTCTTGGCTACGAGTTTCTTGTCCATTTGGTCTGTTTTCTAAAGTGTAGGAGTTTCATCTCCGTTAGAGGTAGCTTTTCAAGGTCTACTTTTTCTCATTTCTTTCTACGTCCTTGTGGCGTAAGTACACTTTACTCTCTCTCGATGGGTCAAGGGTCTTCTTGGTTTCTAGATAAGGTGTATCACAGTCTAGGGGATGTATCTTCGAAACACATTTCAGTGTCTTGTTGCAGGTATTTCTCCAAAACTCATCTGTTCATTAAAATGAGTAAAGTTATATTCGATCATTTGGCAACTTTTGATCGTCTCCTCAAGAATGTAGTTACTCTGTTGTCTTAGTTTATGTTATTACTAAAATAAGTGCATTTTTCCAAATGAGTCAAATGCCAACTGTATAATTACTTATGCAGTTTTACCCACCTGCCAAAAAAAACTCTTAGTGTAGAAAATTATGCTTAAATAAAGTTTTCCAACTCAACTACATGTAGTGAAAAAGTTATGTTACTCTGACTCGGTTATAAGTGTTGGACACGATAAGATGTGAGAATGATTGATAGGCTTATCGCACACCTAACAAAGATAATTAACCCTAAGCTAGGCCAACATACAAATAGATATAGATAGACAAGTATGGGTTGAACCGTGGAAGACAGTGATGTAAATATGATTAACTATGGAGAGAATTATATTCTATCAAGGTCGGTAAAAAATTTGAGGTTTGTTTGAATTTTGTGTAAACTAGATAAATTGATAATATAATAAAAACACATATTCTAGCTCTCTTCTGAAATCTATCAGTAGATGTAGGTGATGACGTGGTGTAGTGGTATAACACAAGCATCCAAAAGTTCTAAGTTCAGTATAGGAAGACAATTTTTAAAAAGCAACTCATAAGGAGATTTCCAAGATAACAACTTTGTTGCCATTTTGTTGATTAAATAAGTTGTTGTCAATAAACATTCACCCCAAGATTTTATGGGAACATTTGATTGAAATTTAAGAGCTGTAATATCATATGAAATAATGATCAATATGATGACATTGATATTGAGAGAATTAGAGAGATATAATTGTTGATGAAGAAATCAAAATACGTTTCTATTCGATCATAATAAAAACACAATACATAGTTTATATAGGTAGTTTAGTCTAACAACCTTTGACTAATACCTAACTAACTTATCATATATAATATGAGAAAAATTAATTTACTTCTATTTGTAAGTAAAAATATTGAAGGTCATATATGAATTATATTATTTTTCTTCAATTATAATAATAAAACTTAAAAACAGGTCGTGGGAAACGTGAATACTATCTAGTATATAATTCTATTTTTCACACATCTATCACCA
Organism: Silene conica; assembly: GCA_029255685.2. Lineage (NCBI taxonomy): Eukaryota > Viridiplantae > Streptophyta > Magnoliopsida > Caryophyllales > Caryophyllaceae > Silene > Silene conica. Next base: position 81,788,087 of record CM055312.2, on the reverse strand, counting down.
AATAAATGAATATAATCATGAAAGTCACAACTATTGAGTAAAAACCATCATTTTACAATGTATAGAGAAATCGGTTTACGTACTCGCGAAGAAAGCTCCTCTCCATTTTTTGTCCACTATTTCAAATAGGTATATATTATATATTTTTCTAGTAATAATAGAAAAGTAGGTACATACGGAGTACTACATAACAAGGATATAATACACCTATCTAGCCAACTAACCCGTAGATGGGCAATGCCAATTAGTAAGACAAAGTCTTCATTATTCTGTTTACACTGGAGTTAAACTACTGTTGAATAAGAGATGCGATCTTGGATTGTGAGTGTTGTAATAAGTGAAGGTTAAGCCGAGAGCAGGAGCGAGCCATCTCGCCTACGAGAGGCACTACCGGAAGGTTGTCGCAATTGCAAATTTCAATCATGAATCCATCAGGGTCGTGGAAGAAAAGCTGATCAACATAGATTCCACCTTCCTCGACTCGTGCTCGTAAGTGTTCGATTCCCATTTCCTCCAACTTCTTTTCCACGGCTCCCATGCTCTCACACTGCCAATTAAACGCACCACCCTTTTTTATTAGCTCACAAACTCACACTTAAATAATAGCTACGCTTATTGCATAAGAGTATATTAAAAGAAAATTACTTTACATAACTCTGAAACTTAAATAATTACGGATTGCTGAGTAATATTGTTGCATTCTAAATTAAGAAATTATTATAGTTTCTTTATAAAAATAGTGAAAATTTAGAATTAATGGAAGTTATTCGACCCGTCACAAGCTTGTGATGGGTCAAATATTATCCATATGAGTAGGAAAAAACAAAACCCTTGTGGCCTCGTTATTCCCTATATTTGTCTTATCTACACAAGTGGAAGTTATCCGACCCGCTATAAACTAGTAATGGATATGCCCGTTACAACGAAGACTTATTGATTTTCTTTTATACACCTGTCTCACCAAGTTGAGAACTCTATGAAATGTTTACACTTACTCTATTTCATAAAATAAAGTAAGTGTAAACATCTCATTAGAACGAAGAGAATAAATTATTTCTTGACATCCATTTGAATAACCGATTGACTTTTTTTAAGACGGTTATATTTATTTTAAATTTTAAAAAAACTAGGACTTCATGGTATATATTAATCATATCTCCCTTTGTAAATGTATATTAACCAGCAAACACACGTCATGCAATTATTGACGACATTATATATAGGACAGTGACCTAAAACAGATTGTAAATGTAATAAAATGTCATTTAGTGTCTAGTGACACCAACCAATTCAATGTACCTATGCAAGGCAGTGACGTTATGGACAAATTGACAACACATGAAACATCGTCCTTCTTCAATCCAGTTGGAATTTTGTGCGATTAAGGATTTAAGGTGACAATCTGTTAAATATTGCGTAATCAAATTTGCTAAGACTATGGACGTCTCGTCTCATATTACTTTGTTACGGAGTAGCTTATAACAATTACTCCTGCAATACAGTAGTAGTTACTGTCATGGTTGTTAAAATCGCGATCCGGATCCGAATCATACGATTCTACGGCCTTATCATCCGAAAAAAGAAAAAAATGATTCAGATTATCATAAGTCGTTTTGAAGGTAGGATCGGACAGAATTAGATAGAACCGTTCAGGATCGTAAATGGCTTATTTATGCTATAAATTTGTGAGTTGATTGTTTTTCTATACTTACGACTCTAAATTAAAGATATAGGCAACTTAATGTGAGCCATAACTCTACTATTAAACGGTTTTAATATAAAAGCAAACGTAATCTTTTTTAGATATTGCTTAGGAAAGGGTGGATGATAGTCTCATATAAAACTATTTTTTTTTATGTTGACTAGGAATATTTTTTACCGATAGTTGGGGTAATCGGGTATTGAAAGCAATTTAATCGATTGATTCCCTCAAAGTTTTATTTTTTTTATTTGCAAGAATAAAAAATCAAAGCACAACCACTCATTCAAAAGATGAAAGTCATTACCGCTCATACCAACCAACTTTTATTCGTATAAATTAACTTTTATGTCAGCTGAAATATATGCCAAATGTTGTGATGAAGTCCAATGTATGTTAGTTTGTTGAACTTGTACGGTCTACATAGTAGAAAATGGAAGAGGGCAAATTCTTATTTTAGATCAATACTTTTGGTCTGAAATTCAGACGGGTCATCTATGTGACCACAATAGTATGATTAATGTTACAGTCTATGAAACTTACTTACCAATAATGGTCACATTTGCCTATAAAATGGTGATATATAGCCCGTCTGAATTTCAGACCAAAAGTGTTGGTCTAAAACAAGAACAGCTAATTGAAGAGAAAGGTGAGAAAATGATAATGATACGAAACTACTACTAAGTAGTAACTCGTGAAGACATGGCCACACAGCAACGACTTTTCGGGTGCCAATAATAAAGTAGAACCAATCTATAAAGAAATGACGTATTCAAAATGGTCACTTATGAATGAATATGTTCAATGTACTTGTTTTTTTATTATAGTATTACCTCCATTTCTTTGAAATATTTCATACGTATATGATCCCAATTTATAATTACGGGATATACAAGTATTGAGCTCCAATATTATAAACCTTTATTAGGATATTAGACGGTAAGACTTATTAGAGTTAAACTAGGGTAAGGTTTAATTATGAGGTATTATATAATGTAAACGGTTAACCCAAACAATCAATAATATTTGTCTTCCCTTTATATTCTTTAACAACCTTATTTTAATATTGGCTTATCCTACGACAAAGTGTGACGATAAGAATGAGCTCGTGTCCTATTGTCGTGTATCTTGCTTCAATCCGCGCATGTTTACTAAGGTGATATGACAATTGTTATTAAGACTAAGACACGGAATTGGGGAGGACACTATATTAGACCATCCCCAATCAAGGTTGATTGGGAGGTTGATATAGGGTCGAGTCAAGTTAATTGTAATTAAGAATCGATTAGAATTGACTCAAGTCGATTTGAGTCATAAATCGACCCAATTTGAGGTAAATTGACTCAACAATCCACCTTATACGTGGCACATTTTAATTGGTTCCAACCATTTAAGAAAAAGAAAAAAAAAATGTTGGAAAGTGAAAAATAATTGGGTTATTAACCTAAGTCGTGACTTTTTGCTTAAGAGGGTTTAAGTGGGTCAAAGTCAATACGGAGAGATTAAGGTCTAATATGCAATTGATCCGATTAAATTGATTTCTTGCTTGGAAATGTTCTTAGGTGACAACCCCACAAGGCCACATGTGACTTTTTTTTTTTAGTACCTAACATATTGAGTGAAATAAATGCATAATTACAAATTATATTATTAATTATAAAACCGTTATATATTACTCCCTCCATTCTTTTTATATCACCACATTCCCCTTTTGGACACTATTCACAATCGAGTATTCAACGTCAGTTTTTTCTCAATCCGTTCACGGAAATATATTCATGTGAGATCTTTTTTAATTTGTCTTGATGAGAGGATTAAGAATATCAAAATTTTATAATTTTTAGTAGTATGTAACTAAAGATATAAACGAAACAAAATGAGTATTGGCAAACGTGTATAAAGAAATGTGGTGATATAAAAAGAATGAAGGGAGTACTAGTTTACTACCATTAAAAAATGATTATCTTAGAGTAAAAAATAAACATTTTATGTTAAAAAGTGACTTTCTAACATAAAATAGTCACCCTTTATTGTTATTTTATTATACATTAGTTATTTTATTGGTGATGTGAAACGATAATGATACAAAATAAGTAAAATTACCTGAAAAGAAATATGGTTGTCCTTGGGATTGATTTTTGTTTTTTTAGGTAGCTTCTCTGGCTCGGTAGCTTGTAACAAATGTATGCCAATTTCAAAGCCAAACAGCCTACATTATTTATTCAAAAACAAGTTAATAAATAATCTGATAATTAAGCTAATACAACAAATTAAAAATAGTAAACAAGTTATAAGTTAAAGATAGGTTAGAACTTAGAAGTGAAGATACCATGCTCCATCAAAATCAAAAGAACCGGGTCTTCGAATGGGAAGAAAGCCGAGAACATGTTGATAAAAATGAATGGATTGTTCAACGGATCGACAAAGCAGTGAAATGTGGTTCAGAGATTTCAGCCGAAGCGGGTTTCCTCTCATTTCCTTCATTATTATTCACAACAAATCTATTATTTGAAATTAAAAGAGTAAGATTAATTATTGTTGAAAGAGCGAGGGGATTTTTGGGAGTTAAAGACACGAGAAATTGATTAGGAAGTGTTGGAAGCAAGAGGGGTTTAAATAGACAAACACTAGGTACCTTATTTCATCATGCTTCCCTTACTCTTTGAACTTATCTACACATAAATACAAAAATACACGTAGATTCCACCTCCGCAACTAGTCAAGCTATAATTATAAGACTATTATTATTATTGAAGTTTATCGACATGGGATCAATTTCGCGCTCCGTGGAAAAATAGACGGAGTAACAAATTCTACTTTCTACTCATTACTTATGTAGATGAGATCAATTTTTTGGGAAAATATAAATCAAATTTGAACTTTACTTTTTGTTAAAGTTAAGGGCTTCATAAATTTGACGGGTTGGCCTTGAAGAAGTTGATATTGTCAAAGATAATTCTTTGATTGATTGATAAAGTATAAATACAAAATACAATCCTATGAAATTAGGAAACTAGCTAAGCAAGAATATTTACTTAACAAAACTAGGAGTTATAGACTACCTAAAATACAAGGTAAGATATTGTAAAGATATTGTACAAGGAATATTATACTAAAGATAATATACAAAAGATATTGTACTAGGATATAGAATTATCTCTAATATGCCCCCGCAAGCTGGACGGTCGAAGAGAAAGACCAAGCTTGAGCAAAATGGGCTCGAGGCGCGGTCTCGGTAAGGGCTTGGTGAGAGCATCCGCAAGTTGGTCGCTAGCTGAGATGTGTTGAACTCGTAAGAGTCCTTTGTTAACCTGTTCGCGAACAAAATGAAAAGACAGGGCGACATGTTTCATTCGAGAATGAAAAACGGGATTAGAAGAATAGTGTGTTGCTCCGAGATTATCGCAATAAATAACTGGAGGGGCGAGAATCCGATGATGGAGTTCGGATAGAAGAGACCGAATCCACATAAGTTCAGCCGTAGTGTCAGCAACAGCTCTGAACTCGGCTTCCGTAGTGGAGCGAGCTAAGGTGTGTTGTTTCTTCGAGGACCATGAGATAGGATTAGCACCTAGATATACTAGATAGCCCGTAGTAGATATATAATTGTCCGTATCACGAGCAAAATCTGCATCACAAAAGGCATGTAGTGATAGAGGTGTGTCACGATGTAATTGAATGCCAACTTGTAACGAACCTTTCAAGTAACGGAGCAACCGTTTTAGCGCGGCCCAATGAGCATCATGGGGAGATTGCATGAATTGAGCAAGCTTATTGACACTGAACGCAATATCGGGACGGGTTAGGGAGAGGTATTGGAGGCTACCAACTAACGTACGATAGTCGGCGGGGTTAGGGATGGGGCTGCCGTCGGAAATTGTGAGGGGGGGTAGGATGACATGGGTGTGGTGGTTGGCTTGCTGTCTAGCATGTTGGACCGTTGGAGTAAGTCATAGATATATTTGGTTTGGGTAAGTCGCAGGCCTTTGGGGTTAGGGGTGACTTCAATGCCGAGAAAGTATGACGGGAAACCAAGATCCTTAAGGGAGAAGCGGGTTGCAAAGGAGGTGAAAAAATGATTTAATGTGGGGGATGAGGGACCGGAGACGATGATGTCGTCTACATAAACAAGTAAGTAAATTTGAGTGGAGTCTTTATTGTAGAGAAAGAGGGAGGAGTCAGATAGAGACTGAGTGAAACCAAAGGAGAGAAGATAGTTGGTTAGTTCGGTAAACCAAGCCCTGGGGGCTTGTTTAAGGCCATAAATAGCTTTGGTGAGTCTGCAAACATGATTGGGAAGGGCGGGGTTAGAGAACCCCGGGGGTTGGGACATGTAAACAGTTTCAGATAACGTACCTTGGAGAAAAGCATTGTTGATGTCGAGTTGCTTGAGGGACCAACCACGGGAGAGTGCAAGGGAAAGTATGAGACGGACTGTGACTGGCTTAACCACGGGACTGAAGGTGTCAGTATAGTCAACACCTGGTCGTTGATGAAAGCCTTTGGCAACAAGACGAGCTTTGTATTTATTGATGGTGTTATCGGGATTATATTTAATGCGGAAGACCCATTTACACCCAATGATATTTAGGGAAGGGTCAGAGGGTACACGGGTCAAAGTGTTGTTTTTGAGGAGAGCGGAGTGTTCATCCTCCATGGCGGCTTGCCACTTTGGATCTTGAAGGGCAGACTTGATGGTGACAGGGGGAAAGGAGGCGGTGGAAAGGGACACAAGGTTAGCATATCGGGGGTTAGGACACCGTATGTTGTTCATGAGTCGTGTGGTGGTCCGAGAGGTGGGGGGAGGAGGGGGAGGAGGAGGAGGGGAGGGTGAAACGGGAGGGGTCACGAGAGGGGGTACACCAGGGGCAGGGATAGAGGGCTGGGCAGGGGATACGGCCTGGGTGACAGGCGGATTGACACGGGACTGAGGAGAAGGGCGAGGGTCAGAGGCAGCAGGTGTTTCGGGGGGTACGGAGGCAGAGTGAGCAGGGGTTTCAGGGGGGTTAGGAGGGGCAGGGGGTGGGAGAGGAGGAGAGGAGGTTGAGTCAACAAGGAGCGGGAGGGCGAGGGTGCACCACTGTTGTGGGGTGTAGGTGACGGTAGGGGGCTGGGAAGTCACGAGTTTGGGAAAGGGAAATTGGTGTTCAATGAATTGGACATGGCGGGAAGTGTAGAGACGATTGTGAGTAACATCAAGGCAGTGGTAGGCACTTTGGGTAGAGGAGTAACCCACAAAGATACAAGGTTTGGATTTAGGTTCAAGTTTGTGTTGAGTGTAGGGACGCAACCAAGGATAGCAAAGGCAGCCAAAATTCTTGAGTTTGGTGTAGTTAGGGGGAGTATTGAAGAGTTTGAAGAAGGGAGTGATATTTTGGAGGACAGGGGTGGGCATGCGGTTAATGAGGTAGACTGCAGTAACAATGTGTAACACCCCCATTTATTTAAGGGCCTGTACTAGGACTCCCTAGATAAATAAGGATGTTACCATCTCGGTTTCCCGAGGCAGTAGATACAAAGGAAGATAACAGTACTTTAAATTGATAAGTTATCTCAAAGAACAAGTTTATACAACTGAATTAAACAACTGTCTTGATAAAACAAAAGTACAACTCATAAGTAACTACTATGGTGATTTAGACTCTAGGCAGGTCCGGATCCAAGCTTCTCTCTTCCCCTAGCTCCCATAGTCTCAACACCTGTCAATCTGCTCCCCAATAATTGGTTCATCACAGGTGATCACGAATACACAGGGTCAACCACGAGGTTGAGTAGAGAAAAACCGTAAACAAACCACATTACTATAAATAGAAAGTCGAACTTCTCCACTCCGAATCACAAGACCCATAATTCTCCACACCAAACACAGACCCTTTATCTCCGCACCAAACACAGACCCTTTATCTCCGCACCAAACACAGACCCTTTATCTCCGCACCAATCACAGACCCTTTATCTCCGCACCAATCACAGACCCTTTATCTCCGCACCAATCACAGCCCCTTTATCGTCACTTCGTATCATATCTCAGAATATATAATTAGAATAATTCAATATAATAATCACATTATAACAACAATAAACATGGTTATCACCAAATGTCAACAGATTACTCATCATTACATGCATAGTATTCCCCTACCTCAACTGTCGATTGGAATTGTCACTTGTGCAGCTGCTAAAAGTATTCTTCACGGAAAACGTTACCTAAACAGATATTATATAGCAATTAATAACCATACCAAACCCCCATTTCACAAGGTACACTTACTATAAAGAGTAGCCTTTCTAAAGTGGAAAGTTTCCTAAAATGGAAACTTTCCCGAAATAGTAACTTCTCAAAATAGCATTTCCCCAAAATAATAACTTCTAAACTCGCACAACTCGTAAAACGTACACCTTACTAAATATAGCAGGAATTCAAATAACTAATTACTACTACATCAGCAACAACAATAATATGAGTAATTAATAACAAACACAATGTTCATTAACAATAATAGTAACTTAAGTATTAATAAGCATGATATAAAATTATAACATCCTCCAATAACATACTTAATAATAATGATACTAGTACGAATAACATTATTATCCCATACTTGTAAAATCACCTTAATACTAATTGACCAAATAATGATAATCAATAAAACACAACAACAATAATAATAATAATAATAATAATAATAATAATAATAATAATAATAATAATACTTCATGAAAGCAAAGCCAAATCAGTCTGACCCACGAATAACACTACAAACGCGAAAACCCGAAAACAATTACAGCCACTTCCCGACTCACCCCCACGACGAAACACGCTGTTACACCGTACCCAGTCCCTTCGACCACCAGCTACCACCCTAACCCAACACCACCGACACCCTGCCATCCCCACAACACCATGAAGCCCTTCGCCGGCCGCCGGTGTGGTGGCTAGAACTCACTGAAACCGATTCACCACCCTACTGTTGTAACTCTCCCAAACAGACACCAGCACAAGGGTTCCAGTCGACACCTCTGCCACCACTAGCACCACCCGTGTCCACCATCAACCCACTCCCTGACACGCGACCTAAAAACCTTGGTGGTACCACCGCGTCGACCTCCCCCGAGTCGACGGTGGTACCACCCCCAACTCGACATCAGAAAACGAATAAAACAGAACCCTCACAACCAGGGTCACGAAACTCGCCTACACCACCTACTCAGACCCCCATACCCGCCGTGACAAACGCCCTTTTTCTCCCCTGACTACCCCCAACAATGTGTTAACAGTCACGACTCAGGTCGACAAAGTAACACTCTTCGAATCCCCACAACAGACACTCACAGAAAACAAAAAAAACGGAGAACAGGGGTGAGACTCACCTGTTACACGACCAACGAGGGCCCTAGACCGACCTAGAACCGCTTTTCAGGCCTCCTATCTCTTCTCTGTGGCGGCGGCTATGGAAGTGTGGTGGTGATGGTGTTTGAATTAGGGTAAAACAAAACAAAAGGGACGCTTGAATGACGGCAGGAAGGGAAGGACGTGAAGGATAGAGCTGATGAGGGTTTCTCCTTTTTCGGGCTGCTTGTGTTGCACAAACATCGAGGCCCAAAAACGCAACCCTAAAGGTCCCGTGTTCGAACCCCACGGTGAACACAACTCACAACTTAAAAGAACATGTATACAAGTACTCACATTAATTACGAAATTATCGTAATTTAAACTATATCTTAACGTCAAGAAAATAAACAAACATCGTAACTTAAAATATTCGAGGTATTACAGTCTTTCCCCCTTAAAAATGAACTTCGTCCCGAAGTTCAACCACACTCAGGTGACAAAACAAACCAACTTAAGCGAACTCGAAACACAGACATTCAGAAAACATTAACTTGGAACATGTGTGCCTCGAATATAATTGCCCCGGAAATATCGACACGCTAATATAGTAATTACTATCAAGGTAAAATACGGAGTATTACAGTCTTCCTTCCTTAGAATGAACTTCGTCCCGAAGTTCACCACCCCATAACGATAAAGACACACTTAGCGCGCATGAACAAACACAAGTGACGCTTAAGAAACGCGAGATGTTACATTCTATCCCCCTTAAGAAAACTTTGTCCTCAAAGTTTAACACACAACTGCAACACATGATGCTTTAAAAAAATCACGACATAGTGCAGCATACGCAGCAGGGTCATCAAGTATATTCAAATAGTCACAACATATCAGTTAGCCACATCATAAATCATTAAGATTTTACAATCATATCCTCCTTAAAACATGGTTACGTCCCCGTAACCCCATAAACATTCTAACACAGTACTCCATCTCACTCATTACTTTATCTCATACTATCTCACTCCCAGTAACCAAATATCGCTCTCATCGTCGAATCTAAGACCAAAGACAAGGGGTGAGTGAACTGGCGGGATAAGACCGCAAAACAATATTTCCTTCTCAATATCGATTTCGAACTCGTAAGATATAACTCAACAATCATGGTCACTCTAGACCAGAAACATAACTTGGCACAAAGGCCCCATAACTCAACAATATCATCCAATCTCAATCTCCATCTCAATATCAGTATCAATATCGTCAAGGTTCACAAAACCGTGCTCAACACTTAAAGTATGATCTTTAAGCTACTCACCCACAAGTAAGGTCAAAGAGAACGATAAAAGAAATGTACTACCAATCATACACAATCCAAAATATCAATCCCCAGTAACCCGTATACTCGGCTTCAGTCTTAAACAAGCACTATAAAGATTCTCAATCCAAAAATACTCGTGTTCATTCGCAACACAACCACACTAATATCAATATTCATATATTGCAAGACAATTTCCCTCTGCAGGCTAGCCAAATGCTCACAGCAAAACACAATCGGTGGCTCATAACATACGGATACTACTATACATTCAATAACCTTCACAATAACAACTTCTCAATAATTACTAACACATAATTAGTCATCATACTTGTCAAGCTTGAATGAAGATTGGAGCACCTAGACTCCGGCAAATCAATGAATACACGTACATATATCCCGTACAAGGCTAAATTAATAAGGTTGCTAGAATCATGTTATGCGGTAAGACAGAATCAGAGTAGCTAATACTTACGTGCCCTTGAAATTTTAACTCCAACTCAGCCTATTTCCACCAGTGTAGACAAACAGCCACTCACATGTCATAAGTGACAATTTAAAACATTTCATGTTCAAAAATCGTATTATAGAACCAAATCATGTTTTATAAAATACAAAGAGCAAAATTAGTTAACGTAATTGAACATGTGAAGCATTGACATATCTCACAAGGTATACATAAACCATAGAGTGACAAGACCGTTTAACTTTCCTAAATATCAATAGGTTAAAACCACTTAGCTACATACCTCATCCACTCAAATTACACCATTTATCATGAAACTGGTAAAATATATGACTTGCAGATTAAGTGGTTTATATAATATGCAGCAACTAAACATCAGGGCAGGATTTTGTCATCACGTAGCTACAGAATTTATTATGTTGCCAACAATCACAATAATTATCAAAACATCGCGCATTATCATGAATGATCATCACTTGGAAACATTTTGAACCTTTGGAAACATCGAAGCGGTAATTTGTGGCAATTTCTAAACATGAATCAAAAGACAATTTTACAAGCTATAGATCGAAACAAGACTACACGGAGACATTCTGACTCTCATTTACTAAAACACTATCCTTGTAAATTGTAGCTCATGAATTATGAAAATTTAGCGATAAAAGTAAATGAATTCACATGACTAATATTTCCATAAATCACATGTCAACCAGTTAACAACTCCATAAATTAGGATCAGATTTTAAACATAGCAAATGCAATTCAATTTGTGACATAACAATATACATGAAGGTGTTATAAAGATTATTAGCTCAGTGAACTAGACATCGATATACCAAAAAAAAATATACATGAAGGAACATCAACACGATTCGCATTGTTCAAAATAATCACCATTACTTATAACAATTAGTCTAGACTGCGATATCATGCTAACATATTTACCAGTCAAATTCATTCTACCACTTGTCAAGACTCTTCTCTGAGAAATACGATTTTAACATCACCTACGAACATCACATCGTTATTTGAGGTCATAACACTGGAAGGTAAGAGCATCGATATAATTGAAACTATTCTTTGTAGAAATAAGCAAGGCTACGTTATCATATCATAAGATGCATATTCATATCATATGCCTACTATTCATGTTACTAATGCCACATCAGAATATCACATGGTTACATCACATAATTCACATTTGATTACACCTTTATATGAAACTTAATTCACAATTTCACCAATTAAACATTATGCAACAACTTACACAAATTATAATTACATATCCACTTAGCTATCTTGCGAGCCATTATAATTTTTAGAAAATATAATGAATTGACTATTCATAGGAAACAGAAGCATATACATATCTCAAGGGTATCATTTATAACAATTTTGACAACTTAAAAGGTTTGGACTGGAACTTAACTACAATTCATCGGAAAGTTGTACAACTTACAAAAATCGCAATTAAATAACGACTCGATAAGGTTTTACATAGCTTATCATTTTGGAAACTTGAACGAACATTCTAAACAATGGAGTTGGGATTATACATAAAAGGTAAACACATTTTAAGTGACTTCCTTTACAAAAACATGGATCAAGACAGAACCGTGCAATAGCAATCTGACCACTGTCAACTAAAGTTTTATATCTCTCAAAGTACAACTCCTATTAACGTGAAACCAATAGCATCATAACACCAACTCAGAAGGTTATCATATATAAAATTACATACTCAATTATAGAACACAAATAAAATGACGGCCCGTACAAACAAGATAACATTCTACTATCGCACAATCACAACTTATCCCAGTACGGAAATATAAACGAGGAACTACTACGATGACCCTTATTGATCACTAACTTCATAACGAATTTTAAATACGTATAATAGGCACAAAATTTGAAGTACGATAGATGCAACGCATAACTCTATACATTCATGGTTTAGGGCAACACATTCCGCATATCACTAGACATAAGTTATTATAACATATGATATAATCACAGAATTACTTATCCTTACAAGGAGTTAAACACCAATATCATATAATAACGATAGTCATTTAAATACCAGGTAATCGTATTGAACATTTCAAGCACCAGTATACTATGATCAGATCATTCGAACCATTGCTCAACCAATACACATTCAAACTCTGAAAATTTCCACTCAATCTTCATGCATATCGATCCATATTTCTTATCACACATATTCTTCTAATAACGCACATCATTAATTATAACTCACATATTACTTACCTCATTCTTCTCCTGTAAGATCGTTAGTACAAGATGACTAGGTCTCTATAGAATCTACCCCACTCTTCCATTTCTCTCATTGGGTTCCCGAGACCGAACCGAAAGGGCCCATGGTTTGGTGTGAGGGGGCCCCTAACTCATCCCGTCCCTTTTTGGGGCTCCTATCAGTTTCATCTCGGGGTTCATTTTATTTGACTCTTCCTACGTTCATTATTATTCATTTGGTTTAGGCGTGAGGATCGTTCGCTCTGATACCACTTTGTAACACCCCCATTTATTTAAGGGCCTGTACTAGGACTCCCTAGATAAATAAGGATGTTACCATCTCGGTTTCCCGAGGCAGTAGATACAAAGGAAGATAACAGTACTTTAAATTGATAAGTTATCTCAAAGAACAAGTTTATACAACTGAATTAAACAACTGTCTTGATAAAACAAAAGTACAACTCATAAGTAACTACTATGGTGATTTAGACTCTAGGCAGGTCCGGATCCAAGCTTCTCTCTTCCCCTAGCTCCCATAGTCTCAACACCTGTCAATCTGCTCCCCAATAATTGGTTCATCACAGGTGATCACGAATACACAGGGTCAACCACGAGGTTGAGTAGAGAAAAACCGTAAACAAACCACATTACTATAAATAGAAAGTCGAACTTCTCCACTCCGAATCACAAGACCCATAATTCTCCACACCAAACACAGACCCTTTATCTCCGCACCAAACACAGACCCTTTATCTCCGCACCAAACACAGACCCTTTATCTCCGCACCAATCACAGACCCTTTATCTCCGCACCAATCACAGACCCTTTATCTCCGCACCAATCACAGCCCCTTTATCGTCACTTCGTATCATATCTCAGAATATATAATTAGAATAATTCAATATAATAATCACATTATAACAACAATAAACATGGTTATCACCAAATGTCAACAGATTACTCATCATTACATGCATAGTATTCCCCTACCTCAACTGTCGATTGGAATTGTCACTTGTGCAGCTGCTAAAAGTATTCTTCACGGAAAACGTTACCTAAACAGATATTATATAGCAATTAATAACCATACCAAACCCCCATTTCACAAGGTACACTTACTATAAAGAGTAGCCTTTCTAAAGTGGAAAGTTTCCTAAAATGGAAACTTTCCCGAAATAGTAACTTCTCAAAATAGCATTTCCCCAAAATAATAACTTCTAAACTCGCACAACTCGTAAAACGTACACCTTACTAAATATAGCAGGAATTCAAATAACTAATTACTACTACATCAGCAACAACAATAATATGAGTAATTAATAACAAACACAATGTTCATTAACAATAATAGTAACTTAAGTATTAATAAGCATGATATAAAATTATAACATCCTCCAATAACATACTTAATAATAATGATACTAGTACGAATAACATTATTATCCCATACTTGTAAAATCACCTTAATACTAATTGACCAAATAATGATAATCAATAAAACACAACAATAATAATAATAATAATAATAATAATAATAATAATACTTCATGAAAGCAAAGCCAAATCAGCCTGACCCACGAATAGCACTACAAACGCGAAAACCCGAAAACAATTACAGCCACTTCCCGACTCACCCCCACGACGAAACACGTTGTTACACCGTACCCAGTCCCTTCGACCACCAGCTACCACCCTAACCCAACACCACCGACACCCTGCCATCCCCACAACACCATGAATCCCTTCGCCGGCCGCCGGTGTGGTGGCTAGAACTCACTGAAACCGATTCACCACCCTACTGCTGTAACTCTCCCAAACAGACACCAGCACAAGGGTTCCAGTCGACACCTCTGCCACCACTAGCACCACCCGTGTCCACCATCAACCCACTCCCTGACACGCGACCTAAAAACCTTGGTGGTACCACCGCGTCGACCTCCCCCGAGTCGACGGTGGTACCACCCCCAACTCGACATCAGAAAACGAATAAAACAGAACCCTCACAACCAGGGTCACGAAACTCGCCTACACCACCTACTCAGACCCCCATACCCGCCGTGACAAACGCCCTTTTTCTCCCCTGACTACCCCCAACAATGTGTTAACAGTCACGACTCAGGTCGACAAAGTAACACTCTTCGAATCCCCACAACAGACACTCACAGAAAACAAAAAAAACGGAGAACAGGGGTGAGACTCACCTGTTACACGACCAACGAGGGCCCTAGACCGACCTAGAACCGCTTTTCAGGCCTCCTATCTCTTCTCTGTGGTGGCGGCTATGGAAGTGTGGTGGTGATGGTGTTTGAATTAGGGTAAAACAAAACAAAAGGGACGCTTGAATGACGGCAGGAAGGGGAGGACGTGAAGGATAGAGCTGATGAGGGTTTCTCCTTTTTCGGGCTGCTTGTGTTGCACAAACATCGAGGCCCAAAAACGCAACCCTAAAGGTCCCGTGTTCGAACCCCACGGTGAACACAACTCACAACTTAAAAGAACATGTATACAAGTACTCACATTAATTACGAAATTATCGTAATTTAAACTATATCTTAACGTCAAGAAAATAAAACAAACATCGTAACTTAAAATATTCGAGGTATTACACAATGTAACACCCCGATAAATTCCATGTTATGTTATATTATTAAAATCTTATTTTAATAATAAGTATTATCCTATAAATAATATTCCAATCTATATTTTATCGTTTTTGACAACGATATTTAAAAATGCCCGTCTTAAACCTATACTCCTTAATCTACGAACAACTACTCTGTCGTTGTTACTAATTTTGAGATATTTTAAAGGCATATTTAGCTCTTGCTTATAAAATCTTTAGCTATTTTTCTTAGCTTTCCAACGCCACCGAAAACACCCCATTACGAGTTCTGAGGAGAAAATTATGTCGAAAATACGAAAGGCTGTCACGGACCATCCGCTAACGAGACCCATGCTCGTTGCTTACTCTATACTCTTTTCCACATGTCCTTTGGTACACATGGCTGAGTACTAAGCCTTGCCTTGATGCCCAAGGTCATCCTCTACCTTCCTTCTTCTTCAAATCATTCATTTTTTCAGAAGAAACTCACAAAAACACAAAGAAAACAAGAGGACACCATTGTTGTGCACCTCAACCGTAAAACGGTCACAAAATCTTCGTTTCTTATCCGTTTTCGACGATTCTCGCGCCATTTTTCTCCTCTCGTCGTTTCCCTACTGTCTAAATAAGAAGTTTTCATCTCCTCCTCTTTCTTATTAATTTCGAAATCCAAAGCTTTGACCCAAGCTAGTTACTTCCGTTTTTAACATCTCCTTTTGTTTGTAGGATTCGAGTCAAGTGGTCCGGAGGGCGATACATACGAGATTGACGAGAGTTTAGACTAAAAGGTAACGGTGATGGGTTACTCGACTTTATCGTCTTTATTTGCATGACTATATGCTAGTAATGTTTAGTATACTAGGATTGTTATTGATTAAGTAGTGGCATTAGGTTAATAAATCATATGTTTGGATGAATTTCATCATGCATGCTTGTGTTGGATGAGTTTTTAATTGTGGAAATTCATTAAGGATTGTATGGTTAAATGAGTTTATGATCATTGAGGATGATTAGTTTGATAGTCCTTCAAGTTCATAGTGTTTTGCTTACAATGGTTAATTCATGATGTTTCAGCACCTTGACAAATCTGTCCATTGTCTTGTACAATTTATTTCGACATCTTAGAGTATCATTCTTTGAAAATGTTGAAAATAGACCCCTGTTTATTTTACGTTTAGAATCTACCTCTAAAATATCGTAATTTTCTTGCATGTCGTTTGTTCACAATAAATTATTTACGAACAGTGCGCTGAAATACTCGCAGAACGGACAGTAGCTCAAAGATTGTTTTGAAAACCATTTTTAAACTTTGAAATGATTCTGGTCCTTTTCAATAATTAAACTTTGAAGATTTTAGATGATGTTAGGAGTTTGCTTTTGCCCCAAAATGATTTGTTAAACCCGTTTTATGAAGCAATACATTTTGTGTGACGGTTTCTGACACACTGTAAAGATCAGTCAACAACCCCCTGTTAAGTTCGTCTTTTGGAAATGTTTATTTGACAAATATTGTAGATAAAAGTCTTATTAAACCGACCAAATTGGCCTTGTATCATTTCGATTTTATTTGAATTAATTATGAATTTTACGGCAGAGGACAGCTGTAATGTGAAATGTGTTTAGAACTTTTGTTTCAATATTCAATCCCGTGTGTTCTCTTTCCGCATGAAATGGATATAAGTGTTGTCTTATTTATTAATGGTTAGCTCAAGCGTTGTTAATGAGTTGGTTAACGGTTACGTCATCCTAAGTTTGTGTAGGTGACGGTTATGTCATCCTAAGTTGTGTTGGTGACGGTTATGTTACGTTGTTTGTGAATAGATAGCGGTGGTACGATTTGTGTACCATTGTAATGAACAAATGCCACCCATGGAATGGGATTTTAGCTATGTTCGGGATTGGTCGGAGGTCGTGCTATATGCGCTCCGGTCCCCGTGTGTCGTTAGGTGTAGGTTATTACATCGAGAGGTCTGGCCAGGTCTTAGGCATATAGGCAGTGGTTATACGCTATACATAGTTACGGAGGTCGTGCCTAAGCGCTCCCGTTGTACGAGGTCGTGCCTAAGCGCTCCGGTCGTTGGAGGTCCTGCCTAAGCGCTCCCGTTGTAGGAGGTCGTGCCTAAGCGCTCCGGTAGTTGGAGATCGTGCCTAAGCGCTCCCGTCGTTGGAGGTCGTGCCTAAGCGCTCCATTAGTCAGAGGTCGTGCATATGCGCTCTGATGGCGTTCATTCTATTCTTGGTTGTTGTTGTTTGTGTGATTGGACATGCCATCAAGTATTGGTCTCTGAGTCGATCACCTGGTTTTTACCTGATTTTGAGTATCATGCTTTGATATTTCTCATATTCACATGTGTTACTCCATATACAATATGTTCTTATTGTTATCTATTTGTATTTTGACGTAAAGTGGCTGGGAGAACCCTGAGTTACTCCCCACTGACTGTGGCGTTCATGTTTCATGAATGTAGGTTTGTGCTGTTTGGGGAAGACGTGTGGCTAGCGAGCACTTACCCTTGGACTTTAGTTTCACTTCGTATCGCTAGACTACCTTACTTTATGTTTTTATTCGTGGGATTTATTTTCCCCGTACACTCTTTACTATGTTTGTATAACTAGTATGGTTTCTTTTATTTCCGCACTTTTATTTTAGTTTGAACCTTCGCATGTTAGTTATTTAATTCTGCAAGAAAAGTTTTAAAAACCTCGTATTTTTCGTATCCTTTTGTGTTTATTTTTCCGCTAAATCGCGGGGGTTCACAAACAAAAGCATAGGACCAAAAGGGGAGGGGAAGAGAGGCATGGGTTAAAAGGGATAGACCAGTTTCAACGACATGACGATGTTTGCGTTCCGCTATGCCATTGTGTTCCGGGGTGTGGGGGGAGAGGTGAGATGAGTAATGCCATCACTAGTTATGGAAGGGGTGAGTTTGATGTATTCACCACCATTGTCAGAAAAGAGTTTAATTATGGGTTGGGCAAAGTGTTTCTCCACAAGGGCACGGAAACGGTTGAAGGTGGGGGCGGTGTCTGACTTTTTTTTGAGAGGGTAAAGCCAGGTATAGCGAGTAAAGTGATCAATAAAAACAACATAATATTTGTAACCATCATGTGAGTGTACGAGGGAGGTCCAAACATCAGAAAATATAAGTTCAAGAGGTTTTGTAGATGTAACTGTAGAATCAGAAAATGAAAGTTTATGACTTTTATTAATAGAGCATGGGTTACAATGAAAATTATTATGCTGCGGAATGTTTAAATTATTCTGACTACTAATAAACTTTAAAATAGAGGGAGACGGATGACCAAGTTTGTGATGCCAAGACCCATCAACGGACCCGTGAGAGAGCAGCGCCGTGGGAGAGGATGCACGACATTCATACAAGCCCGCGTCAAGAATTCCCTTAAGGAGCACTCTTCCCGTTTGTCGGTCCTGCAAGAGACACGAATCAGCAGTGAAATTAGCCACAGCGTCGTTATCAATACAAAACTTGGAAAGAGAAATAAGATTTTGGGTAATTGAAGGAGAATGTAAAACATGTTTGAAGTAAAGAGTTTTAAAGGAGAGAGGGAGAGAAAAGGAACCAATATTTTCGATAGTCAAGGGTGACCCGTCTCCAATAAGAAGGTCGTCGTTCCCGTCATATGGGGCATGAAGGAAAGGTTATTGAGGTCATGGGTGATATGGTGGGTAGCACCACTGTCGAGGGTCCAATGGTCAGATATGGTGGGGGTGAGGGAGACCGTGTGAGCGCGATGGGGGTTTTGTTTGGGGCGAGTTGGTACGGTTATGGTGGGATGACTAGCCTTAAATTTAGGGCAAAGTTGGAGAAAGTGGCCAGTGGTATGGCACCACTGGCACTTTCCTTTGAAGGGTGGCACGGTTTGAGAGAAGGGGGCAGCGGAGGGCGTGGGAAGGAGGCCAGGGGCGGTTGATGCGCGGGATTGTTTGTTGTGGTAGGCAACCATGGCCGAGGCAGGGGAGACGTGGGTAGGGTTGTGTTTGAGGGATAGGTCGAATTGAATGAGGCGTTCATGTAGGGCGTCAAAGGATATGGTAGTGTCCCGATTTTTGACAGCATCAATAAGCGAACGGTACAAGTCACGTCTAACCCATCTAGCACTTGAGCAACGATATCTTCATCGTCCAGGGGTTTGCCCATACGGGCAAGTTCATCAATACAGATGCGGAGCGATTGCATATAGTCAGTGGCAGAGGAATCTCCTTTTGTGATCGATTTGAGACGATCTTTGAGTTAAAGAATATGTCCTCTTGAAGTACTGGCATATGTGGATTTCAAACGCATCCATATTTCTTGCGAAGTTTTGGTATTGAGCAACAAGGGTGTGATACTTGAATGGATGGTGCCTCGAAGGGCGCCGCTGAGGAGGCGGTCTTGACGCATCCATGTGGTGTAAGATTTATTCGGGATGCGCGCAGCTTTGTCATCCTCGATAGTAGATGGCGGACACGGGTGAGAGTTGTCCAAGTATTTGAATAAATCATAACCGAATAGCAAGTCTTCGATTTGAGTAGACCAAGTACGATAAGTAGAAGGGGTGAGTTGAGTAACATTGGAGAAGTTGACGGCCACAAAAGAAATTAGTGGCTCGCCGGAATTAGGGATGGTGGTGGCGGAACCGGCCATTGAAGGAGGCGAGAAAAAAAAATTTAGGGTTTGTGTTTATTTGGATCTCAAGCTCTTGATACCATGAAGAAGTTGATATTGCCAAAGATAATTCTTTGATTGATTGATAAAGTATAAATACAAAATACAATCCTATGAAATTAGGAAACTAGGTAAGCAAGAATATTTATTTAACAAAACTAGGAGTTATAGACTACCTAAAATACAAGGTAAGATATTGTAAAGATATTGTACAAGGAATATTATACTAAAGATAATATACAAAAGATATTGTACTAGGATATAGAATTATCTCTAATAGGCCTATCAAAGTAAATTTATAAGGGGGTTGGTTTTGTAGACGACATTTTAGTAAATGTAGACGACGTTTTTCATAAAAAATACGAAAATGCCCATGACCACTTTCTCTCACTAGAAAAATTCTCTGAAATTCATGCGAAACCCGATTAATTCATCTAAAACCCGAAAAAATTCAAAACACCAAAATCATGGAATGAACAATTAATTATATGTTATGTATACTTTTTAGTTTCGTGTTAGACTAATAATAAAAATCGGTTTTTTCAATGCGTTGCAAACATAGCATTCACGGTCTGTCCATGGAACGGACATTGAATGTCATTGTTCATTCCATGGCCATACATTGAATGTCAATGTCCGGCCATGGACTAGACAATGATATTCAATGTCTATCCATGGTCAGACATTGAATCTCATTGTTCATTCCATGGCCGGACATTGAATGTCAATAGGTTTTACTTGTGACGGGTCAAGTATCACTCATAGAAATAAAATAAGACAAAAAGTAAGATGCATGAGGAATCTTAAATGATTTTTTCAACCTTTTTTTTATGACTAGTCAAATTACATTAATTACACCCCAAACCCTTTACCTGTTTACACCTAAATGATAACAATTTGACTCGTCTCTCCCTTGTGACGAATACGTGTCGTCACAAGGGAGACTAATTGATTCCAAATAAAGGGATTTGTTGCATGATTGAGTTGATTATATTAAGGAAACCAATATCTAGTTTCCATATATCGTAAATATTGTAATTTCCTAGTTTCTCATAAGTTATATTTTGTATATCTAGCAACTTTCCTAATTATCGTTAACCT
Organism: Silene conica; assembly: GCA_029255685.2. Taxonomy (NCBI): domain Eukaryota; kingdom Viridiplantae; phylum Streptophyta; class Magnoliopsida; order Caryophyllales; family Caryophyllaceae; genus Silene; species Silene conica. Next base: position 81,766,644 of record CM055312.2, on the reverse strand, counting down.
AGTTTAACCTAGTTTACATCTCTTGTAATATATATACACTAGTGTAACACCCGTGAAAAATCACGAGGTTGTATACACTTATTTTTAAAGATGACTATAAATCATTATTATATAACCAATTCTATTTATTTGAACATGTGTACGTTTTAAAAATAAATAATAAATAATATAATATCATTATATATATATATATATTAAAATATATATACGGATTTTATAACAAAATTATAAAAAAAATCAAAATTAAGATAATTAAGTTCTATATACTACAGAAAATGAAAATTATAGTCAAGATTGTGGTTATATTAGTTGAATCAAATTGTTAGATTTATAAGACGAATAGTTAGGAGAATGAAAGAACAAATAAATTAAAATAAAAGATAAATTAACTTTAAAAAGCTTCTAATACAAATTAAAATAGAATACTATAACCTGTAGAATAAGGTCATATTACGCATAAGACTACTTCGTAACAAAAGCCCAACAAAATCAATTGTTAAATTCGGGCTCTTTATCTATTTATTGAGATTTGGGTCGATTCTATAATATGAGACGGTTTTATAAGAGAGTTGTTGACTACTAAAAGAATTAAAAAATTCTCCAAATTTGTACGCTTAATTAAATATACAACCTATAATGGGGGTACAAATGAGTTATTCTCATAGAGAAATATTTAGAGAATTCAAAAGTTGGGCCCATATGAAATTATCACGCAAAAAATCTTTCCTTATTAACAATTGATTAGGTGACATATTGATTAAAAAAAGAAATTTTAATATCACGGTAATTTAGATATCACGGTTGCTGACATGGCTAATTTTAATTGGCCGGGAAAAATTGAAATTGTGAGAGTGAATGAGAGGGCTTGAAATGTGGTTTTCTGAAACCACATTGCGCCACGTCAACGCTTTTACCTAATTCTTTAATATATATATAATATAATGATAATGATTGTATTGTTCATCAATGAAAGTAAGCTTTCTCATATAACAATCGTATTCTCTATATGGTATCGAGCCTCCGATCAAATTCCTCAAAAAAATTCCCATGGCCAACTCTGGCGGCACAATCCCAAACAACGGACAACCAAGCATCCCCTTCCTTGTTCTCAATCTCTCTCAATGTGTTCAACTAACATCCCACAACTATCGCACATGGTCCACGCAAATCGAAGACTTCCTCTTCGGTTTCGATCTCTTCAAGTACCTAGATGGCACCCATCCTTGTCCATCGGCAACTCGCACTGATGCCGAGAAGAAAGAAATTCCGAACCCCGCTTACAATACATGGGTTCGTCAAGATCGCCTCTTCAAAGGTGCCCTTCTTGGCACAATCGACTCCTCCATTACACCGCTACTTCTTCAAGCCAAAACATCCAACGATGTTAGGACAACTCTTGTGACCACCTATGGAAATCCATCCCGAGGTCACATTCTTCAAGTCAAAGACCGTCTCAAATCTATCACAAAGGGTGATAAATCCATCACCGACTATATGCAAGCTGTGAAAACATGTACCGACGAACTCGCTCATCTCGGAAAGCCAATGGATGCGGAAGACATCATCGCTCAGGTAATCGAAGGCCTTCATTATGAGACCTATAAAGCTGTAATCGACGCGGTACGTGCTCGTGACAATCTTATTTCCTTTGATGCTTTACATGAAAAATTACTTAATCATGACCTAATGCACAAACCCTCATCTTCATCCATTGAAACCCTTGTTTCTGCCCACTATGCCAATCACCAACGTAAACAATACCACAAAAACTCCACAGCCCCTGGACTCTTACCACGCCTTTCCCAACCCCCTTATAACTCGTCCCCTGCCTACAATAATCAACCCGCCACCAATAACTCAACTCAACCTAACCCCACCTTCAAAGGCCGGTGCCAATGGTGCAAAAACATTGGTCACTACGTCGATGTCTGCCGAGACTTCAAACGTCTCTTTCCCAATGCCCAACCACCTTCCTTTCCTCGCCGCTCCCAAAACCAACCTCAAGCCAACACCGTTACCACCAATACCGCACCCAATCCAAACTTGTACCTTCTCGATAGTGGCGCTACTCACCACATCACAAGTGACCTCAACAATCTAGCTCTCCACAACCCGTATGATGGGGTCGATGATCTAATAATTGGCGATGGATCCTCTCTATCAATTCACAATATAGGTTCATTCTCTCACTCTTCTTCTTCCTTTACTTTATATTTCAAAGTTGTCCTTCATGTTCCCACCATCTCTCGTAACATTATATCCATTCCGAAATTGTGTCATGACAACAATGTTATAGCTATATTCTCACCCTCTTCTTGTCTTATTAAGGATCTCAAGACCGGGACTATCCTCCTCCAGGGCACCAAGCTTAATGGACTATTCGAATGATGCCCCACATCCCCTTCACCTCAAGCCTGCCCAAGTCAACTCTCAACCAATGTCTGGCATCATCGTCTCGGCCACCCGTCATCCAAAATACTTAGTCTTATTAGTACTACTTTTGGCAATTTTTCTTACTCAAATAATGTTTCTCATTGTTCTGCTTGCAATATTAATAAAAGTCATAAGCTTCCTTTCTCAACTTCTTCGTTTACTACAACTGCTCCTCTTCAATTTATTTTTTCGGATGTTTGGACCTCTCATGTTCTCTCATACGACAAATTTAAATACTACGTTATTTTTGTTGACCATTTCACAAACTACATATGGCTATACCCCTTACAAAAGAAATCCGACACATTCGCCACTTTCACTCGTTTCCGTGCTCTTGTCGAAAAATACTTCAACACTCCTATTATACAAGTATTCTCCGATAACGGTGGAGAGTACATCAAACTTACGCCCTCCCTTACCTCCCACGGTATATCTCACCTTACATCTCCCCCCACACCCCCGAACACAATGGTTATGCCGAACGACGCCATCGACACATCGTCGAAACTGGTCTTGCATTACTTTCTCATGGCAAACTTCCCACAACTTTCTGGCCTCACGCCTTTACAACAGCTGCCTATCTCATAAATCGTATGCCCACCTCAACTCTCCAAAACGAATCACCTTACTCCAAACTTTTTCAAACACCCCCTAACTACACCAAACTTCGAAGCTTTGGATGCTTATGCTATCCTTGGCTCCGTCCATATACACCTCACAAACTAGCACCTCGCTTTATTCCTTGCGTCTTCATAGGATACTCTCCTTCCCAAAGTGCTTATCATTGCCTTGAACCCAGCTCAAACCGCATCTACACCTCTCGACATGTTCAATTCATCGAAAACTCCTTCCTTTACACTTCTCTGTTTTCCTCTTCGACGCCCACCTTACCTACACCACAAACTTGGTGTGATGTCTCTCTATCGCTCCTCGTTACCCCTGACACACAAACCCCAACGCCTTCCCCCGTGCCCCCTGAACAACCCCGACAAAATACCGAGACAACCACACCCAACGCTACTTCCCAGCCCTCCCCTGCAACTGATCAGCCCCCCACCCAGACAAGCACCGTGACCAGCACCTCCTCCCGAGCTGAGTCCAGCCCCTCTCCCATCCTTCCACCCCTTCCACCCCCTCCACCTCCTCCCTCATCATCCCGCAATATTGTCACTCATCTCACAAACAACATAATCAAACCAAATCCCAAATACGCAAAACAAGCTAAAACAACCTCCCTCTCTTCTTCCTTACTACCTACTACTGTCAAACAAGCCCTTCTCGATCCTCGTTGGCGAGCCGCTATTGAAGCCGAATTCCAAGCCTTGTCCAAAAATCGCACCTGGACCCTTGTTCCACCTCAAACTCACTACAACACCATAGGATGCAAATGGGTTTTCCGTGTCAAATATAAACCCGATAACTCCATCGACAAATTCAAAGCTCGCTTAGTAGCCAAAGGCTTCCATCAGCGTCCAGGCGTTGACTATACCGACACTTACAGCCCTGTAGTCAAACCCGCCACCATCCGCCTAATCCTCTCCCATGCTGTTACAAACAAATGGCCTCTTCGCCACCTCGATGTCAACAACGCCTTCCTTCAAGGCCCCCTCACCGACACCGTTTACATGTCTCAACCTCCAGGCTTCCATGACACCTCTCTTCCCAATCATGTTTGTCAACTTCAAAAAGCCATATATGGCCTAAAATAGGCCCTCCGATCATGGTTCACGGAATTGCGCACATACCTTCTTTCTTTCGGTCTCCAAAACTCTATTTCTGACCCCTCGCTCTTTTTCCTCAAACGCCCAACACACTCCCTTTATCTCCTAGTCTACGTAGATGACATAATTGTCACTTGCTCATCACCCTCTCATCTCGACAGCAACGTCCTTCAAAACATCCATTCTCGCTTCTCATTAAAGGATCTCGGTCCCTCATCTTACTTTCTAGGTATTGAGGTCACTCCCAATAACCATGGTCTCCTCTTAACCCAAACCAAATACATCACCGATCTCCTTACCCGCTACAACCTCCTTGACAGCAAACCCACACCCACACCCCTCTCTCCTTACCCCCCACTAACCATATCCGACGGCCCCACCATACCCAACCACACAGACTACCGTGCCATTCTTGGCTCCCTACAATACCTATCCCTAACAAGACCCGACATCGCCTTTCCCGTAAACAAACTTGCCCAATTCCTCCACGACCCGAAGGAGTGTCACTGGTCCGCGCTCAAGCGTCTATTACGGTATCTCAATGGGTCTCTCGATCTCGGCCTTCAATTACATGCTCACACGCCACTCACACTTCATGCATTATGCGACGCCGATTGGGCGGGAGATACAAACGACTACATATCTACAAGTGGTTACATTGTTTACCTTGGTCGGAATCCTATTTCATGGGTCTCTAGAAAACAACGCACAATTGCAAGATCTTCCACCGAGGCTGAATTTCGCGCCATTGCCGATGTCACGGCTGAACTGCTCTGGGTCCGTTCCTTACTCGACGAATTAAGTGTACTGGTGCATTCCACTCCAGTAATCTATTGTGACAACCTTGGTGCAACACACTACTCTGAGAATCCGATATTTCACTCCCGTATGAAACATGTTGCTCTCTCATTCCACTTCGTCAGGGAGCATGTTCGCAACAAAACAATTCGAGTTCAGCATGTCCATACGAATGATCAGTTAGCCGATGCTTTGACAAAACCACTGCCGCGCCCACGCTTTGTTACATTGTTACCCAAGATTGGTCTATCCTACGGATCATCCAACTTGCCGGGGCGTATTAAGGAAACCAATATCTAGTTTCCATATATCGTAAATATTGTAATTTCCTAGTTTCTCATAAGTTATATTTTGTATATCTAGCAACTTTCCCAATTATCGTTAACCTAGTTTAACCTAGTTTACATCTCTTGTAATATATATACATAGTATTGTTCATCAATTAAAGTAAGCTTTCTCATATAACAATCGTATTCTCTATAGATTATGCATAGTGATTATTGTTTTTCTTGACCGATTGAAAAATAAACAACAAATAGGGAACATGAACAAATTTATAAACTATGGTATCTGGAGTATCATATGTATAATCTACATCATGACTTTATTTTCCTAACAACAAATATTTATTAATCAAACACTCATTTATTCTCATGTCAATATTATGTTAACGGGAATTATTCGATGGTCTTGCGACAACAAAAAAAAATCATACACATAAACAATGTATATTCTATTCTATCATAAAATTTATCATACATTATTTTATTTTTATTTTTTGGTACATATGAGGGGCGAAGCCCCGAAAACTAATTATTAGCTATAACTCGACGGAAAGCTACTCCAAAGATATCTTCTCTAAGAATGGGACGTAGATCATTAGGTGGACTGTCAAAGTGAGACGGTTCTGTGCTTGCTCCAACTCCTTTGTTAGCTAGTAAATCTGCAACTCTGTTTGCTTCTCTATAATTCTGCTCTATCTCCACTCTCCAATGTGATTCCCGAATCAGCTCCTGGCATCTTCGGACATTATTTTAGTATTCGTGCAACACACGGGCATAAAAACTATAGTTATATAGAATAGGAGGGAGTTTATATAAGATTAATTATTTTGCTTAATGTTAAAAAGTTATATAAAATCAAATTTTACATTTTTAGGCGGACGTAAAACTAGTTGTTACACTCCACGGCAGCCAGTAAAGTCCTGCAATTAAGAAGTAGAATTGATTTAGTGCCCGGATGTTGCAGTTCCATATAGATCCACACTTGATCTAAGCTTATACCATGAACAATTAAACCATCAATTGTTGATCATCCAAATTAATCATAGCAATGAAACCTACAAATCAAGTAATTAACATATTTTTGAAGCCAATTTGCAGCATTATTCTCCTATTTCTCTTCCTTGCCCTTGCTTTGGTTTTCTTGTCCCCTTCTTCTCTCTTCTCTCAGCTTTCACTTCCTTCCGATTTACCTGGGTAACTTTTCTTACTTCTTCTTTTTGTATTTTAGCTTTTGGGTTTTCTTCACTGTCAAATGTGCATTGAATATGTTGCTGAAGACAGTCGTGGAAGGTGGAATTAGGATTTTGAGTTACTGGGTCATAGGGGCTTTTAACTTGCAATATCAAAATTTTCGTTGCCCAGCTGGGGCGAGTTCCCCTGCTAGCTCCTCGTAGTTCCGCCACTGGCTGTAGTTTGGGATTATTCCAACTAGTTCTTCTGACCCTTTTTCCCCTTGTGAGCGCTTTGAATAAGCTAGGTGTTTCTGGGTTTATCATGCTTTTATACCGAAATCGATTTCATGGAATGAGGTAGATTATGTCGGAGAATTTTACCCTAGGGTTAAAGTGAAGGTGTTGAAGTGAAGTTATTGGATTAATGGAGAAAATGGTTGAACTGAATTAGTATACTTGGGGTCAGTAGTTTTATAATGAAGGAATTATTTGTATCAGCGATACTATCTACCTTCTCCATTTCCTTTTACAACCGAAGAGGTCTTCCCCTATATTGCACTGGCTTTGCGCCTCATTTGACATGAAAAGAAACATCTCCTTTCACATAGTTTTAAAATACGAGTTATGTTTATTTTGATGTGAAATGAAGGGAAAAATAAGAGTTATGCTGAGATTTTTGAGAGAAGATTGGAGAGAGTTAGAGGAGGGGGCAGATCATCCCCTAGGGTGTAGATTTCTTTTCCTTGTTTTTAGACTCAAATATACTCTACTAGATAACTTTTTTTATGAATTTCAGTGTTAGAGTTGACATATGGAGCTTGCAACGTCTTGCGGAGTGGAGACCTTGCAAATGGTGGCTTCAGGATAAATTAGTCGGTAAGCATTTATCAGCCATTGATTATCATACGTGTTTGGTGTTTTGGGTCTAGTTTGGGTGGGTTGATGTGATTTAGTTTCTGAGTATAAAAATGAATTGATTTTGGTTTGTGAACCTTGTACGGCGATATGTTATAGAGCTACCTGCAAAGACCAATGGATATATACGTGTGGATTGTTATGGTGGCCTCAATCAAATGAGGAGAGATGTGAGTGATGCTTTCACTTCTTTGCCATATTCAGTGTTTGTATTAGTATGAAGCGAGCTCAGACTTTCTTACTCGATTGATTTTCTTCTGTTCATGTTGAGTGCAGTTCTGTGATGGTGTCGGCATTGCGCGTTTGCTTAATGCCACTCTTGTACTTCCTAAATTTGAGGTTGCAGCCTATTGGAATGAATCAAGGTAAATCTATTCCCTTAAGATTGTTCTGTTTGCGTACTGGTGTACACTTCTGCGGCCTTCTCTGTTTGTTTAATTCACCCTAGCTAGTGTTATCACCTAAAACTTCTAGTTGAGATGCTAACCACCTATTTAAGATGGGTACCTAAAACTTCTGCTAGCTGTTTATCTCCAAGTCCGTCTGTGACATCATGTCAACTTTGATCAACTGATATTATACCCCTAAGTCAAGCAAGCTCTTGTTGTCTGCTATGTTAGTTCTCAAGTATTCACTTATAAGTCTGCATTCGCGTCTGACAAAGACGTTCAAGGATAAAGGTATGACGTCCGTATCCAATCCTTACTAATGTGTCACTTCTCTTAGAATTACCAAGGGGAGTTGCACACGAAAAAAGTAGAACCTTACTAGTGGAACTGAAGGAGACTTGTGTATGTAGGAAACATTTAGTAGGCTATTTAATGATTTTACGCCTTATTTCTCAAACAATTGGCTAGTTCATTTTGAGATACTATTCAAATTTGTTTTTGTTTTGTTTTGTGAATGGGTCCTGGCACCCTTGTAAAAATCCAAGCAAAATTAAGTCGGAGATTTGGATGTGTACTCGAGTGGTAATTTGCCCCACATTGTTAGGAAGTGCAGAATCATATTGTACCCTCAAATTCATAGGACATGATCGGAGTGACAGTTTGTATGCCTCAGTGGTTTTGCAGATGTGTTTGATGTTGACTACTTCAGTCAACAACTGGATGGCTTTGTTCACATTGTTAAGGATCTGCCTCTAGAGATTGCCTCGAAAGAGCCTTTTCAAGTCGACTGTAGGAAGCGCAAAGGCCAGTTTGATTACATTGAATCAGTTCTTCCTTTACTACTAAAACACGGATATATTTCATTCACACCGCAAATGAGCCAAAGAAGAGACAGGTACTTTTACTGTTCAATCTTCTTTGTTTCCAATTGCTTAGGATATTGCATAGGAGAAACACTGCTCCTAAAATGGCTCTAAACTTGATGCTACCTATTGGGCGTGATATTACTGCATCGTTTAGATTGATGCTTTTCGGGAACAATGTTCTTATTTGGATTGGGACTAACCTTGATTGGAAATTGTGCTATTTACATAGCGTAGCTTGCAAGTTTGCAAGCTGCAGCCATTCAACATTCTAATTGAGTTTCATGTATAAAAATAAAAGAGAAATTGGAAAAGTTGGGAAAGCCAATAGTTTGCGTAGGACAACAGTCCATTTTGTCAGTGATGGATCTTGGAGCGAAAAATAATGGCAAGGTTTGAACTCGACAACCATTGAAGAAGTAGGCCAACTGCTAACATATGTACTAAAAGTGAAAATGAATATGAAAACAAAGAATCAGCGAAGCTGGCCCCCTCCCCTTTCAATGAAAACGAAATCGACCCCTATATATATCTATAATGCTTTTCTTTCTGAAGGAAAGATTGAGATGCATTGGTGTATCCATGTAGAAATACATGGGAATCTGAGACACCTGTAAAATGTAACTTCTTTGGGCATTTTGCCCAACATTGCTGTTGAGAAAATGTTAAATCTATGGCGTTTGTATGATGACTTGCAGCTTTTCAAAGAGACACCATAAACTAAATTTTCAGGATCCGCCCCTGTTATGATGTATTGATAAACAATGTAACAGGCATGTCACAGTGTCAGGATATATTTTCAATTTCTCCAAGGCCCAAACGCCGATTTACGAGTTATTCTTAGAGAAGATATATTTGGGGTTGCTATTCCCCGTGTAATAGCGAATAATTAGTTTTCTGGAGCCCTCTTTCTCTACCAAAAAAAAAAAAAAAAAAAAAAAAAAACAGTGTCAGGATGTTCAACATCATCAAATGAATACAAAGTTCCTCATCTAATTGACATTTTATTGTCTACTTATCTTGCAGGTATCCTCACTATGCAAAAGCTGCTCTCTGCCAAGCATGTTACAAAGCACTACGCCTTACAAAAGCCTTGGAGAAGAAGAGTACCGAGCTACTCCAAGCCATACCCAAGCCATTTCTTGCCCTTCACCTTCGATTTGAACCCGACATGGTTGCTTATAGCCAATGTGAGTATAGAGGGCTCTCACCTGAATCCATGAAAGCCATTGAATCCACAAGAGGTGAGAGGACCCCATGGACTGGCGAAGCAGCCCGTATTTGGAGAAACCGGGGCAAGTGCCCATTAACTCCTCGGGAGACTGCCTTTATCCTTCAATCACTTGGAATCCCAAGAGACACAAATCTTTATTTAGCAGCTGGAGATGGTTTGATGGAGATTGAAGGACTAACAACCATCTATCCAAATGTTTCCACAAAATCAACCCTACTTAGGGACGAAGATTTTAGGGCCATGCACGGTAACACAAAAGCTGCCTTAGATTATTACGTTTCTATTAATAGTGACTCGTATATAGCAACATACTTTGGGAACATGGACAAAATGGTTGCAGCTATGCGAGCCTATAAAGGCATGTACAAAACCTTGTTTTTGAGTCGGAAAGCGTTTGCAGAATTGACTTATGCAGGGTTGCGAGGGAAGGAACTAAGGAGTGCTCTATGGAGTGTTCATAGAGATGATTTTGTCATGGGAAGGGGGTCGGCTTTGCCAGATTGTTTTTGTGAATTTAAATTGAGATGAATAGGTTTAATACATTTGTCTTGTATGTTTTGTACATGTCATTATTATTCTTTTAGAAGGAAACGAATTATTCTTTCTTTTAGCATCTTCAATTATCAATCAATGTTAAAACTATGCGGAACTTCTGTTTTCTCCAAAATACTTAAAACGGCGTATGTAAAGTAGTGATTAATAGTTTGTTGGGGAAATAATCAACATCAATATCAATATCATACACAACTTTTTTTTCCCATAATGATTAAAATGGCGTGTGCAAAGCAGTAATATACTTCTATGTAATTTATCATGGAAAAAAAAGTTTTAACTAAAATGGTAGGAGAAAGTTAACATGAATTTCTCAAGCAAAAATGAGGTATCTTTGCTGAAAATGATGAGCTCAATCATTTGTTTACTTTCATATTCAGGTTGTTTTAATCAAAGGTAAACAATTGGAACGATGTTCTAACAGACTCAGTCATGATGTCCGACGATAATTAATGACAGATTAACAAGAGCAGAGGTCCATAGATGAATCACATACCGGAAGCATGAAGCCTGTCTGATGTGTGACCTTTTCTCCAACAGCAGTCAAAAACTATGTTGATTGAACTTTGCTGCAAGCGACTGAGACAACTATTTAATGAGAAAGTTTCTTGTTTCAGTCTATAATGCAGTGTCAGTGTCTCATGCAACAAGTAACATAGGTCAAAACTCAAAAGACAATCCTTTAGCCTTCACTTCTCTCTGCTAATAGTCAAAGCTATGTTACTGAGAGTCTGCTGCAAGCATCGGACGCAGGTGCACCGCATGACGGAGAGTTGGGCATAGCTATCTTGTGAAGTTCAAGTTTCCGTCGGTACAGAAGTGTCCAAATGTTGATTCCTGACACTCGGTCAATTTACAACCCTGCAGAAATGAGCACAAACAATCACTCACCCTCAATTTCCAGCTATTATCCATTACTATGGCAGACATGAAAACTATCATCCTCCGCCAAGTGATGCAAAATGGACGAAGCCTCAGGTGAGAAACCATTTGGAAGATACATATCTAACATCTTTGAGTACTTGAGAGCAGCTTCAATCTCCTGCTCATTCAAACTACACCCTATCAAATTTCTCCACTCCCTCGACTTTCCTTCGAGGCATATACCATGGAGCAAGGCAGTAAAAGTGAATGATTCTTCAAGTATATCCTTTTTCATACTTCTTCTTCTTAGCTGTAAAGCAACTGTGAGCATTTGGTGCTGACAAAGGCAGATCAATATGCAACTATATGCTGATTTTGTTGATGACAAACCATCTGCGATCAGACTTTTAAAGAGCATCAAAGCAATAGAATCTTCATGGTTTTTAATACCATTTTCCTTTTCATGAACTAATTCAGAAACATTATTAGTAAACCCATTAACTAGATAATTGAACGTAACGTCGTTCGGAGTGCATTTATTCATCAGCATTTCTTCAAATGTTGATGCTGCTTTGGCAAGTTTACCCATCTTGCAAAACCCACCAATAAGTACGCTGTACGTGATGACATTGGGTACTAAACCATGGGATTTCATTTGCCAAAAAGTTTTCTCGGCATCAAGTGTGTTCCCTCCTCGACAGTACCCATTAATCAGTGATGTATAAGTGACTACATTTGGTCTATATTTGTTTTTTACCATCTCATCAACAGTCTTCAAAGCACTTTTCATGTCTTGCTCCTTGACATAGCCATCTATTAATGTTGAGTATGTAAACACATCCGGGGAGAGGCGTTGTTCTACCATTTTTCTGAAGCAAAGAAGTGCATCATTCATCCTTCCAAATTTGCAGTATGCCTTGATCATGGCATTATATCCCACAACATCAAGTTTTAAGTCTTTTTCATGTGCAAGATCAAAGGACTTTTGTGCCTCATCAAGATTATCATTTCGAGCAAACCCATCAACCAATGTGGTATACACAAATGCATCAGGATGCACATTTTGATCACGCATCTGACAAAGTAACTTCTTAACAGCTTCAAGCATGCCCTTTCTAAACAATCCACTCATTAGAACATTGTAAATTGCGGCATCAGGGACAAGTTGTCTCTCCATCATTTGCTCCTGAATGCTTAACGCAGCTTGAATCTCACCGCGAAAAACAAGCCCGTGAATAAGAGCTCCATAAGTGACCATATCAGGTTTATGGCCTCCCTCTGTCATATCAATGAGGAAACGGGATGCCCTATCAAAGTCGCCACGTTTGGAATAGAAATGTATGAACGGGGTATAACTGTATTGATCCGGTGTCAGACCCCTTTTACTTGCATGCCCTAAAAGAGCATTAGCTTCCTCAATTTTCCCTAAATTGCATGAACCAGAAATCAGAATGTTAAAAGTCTGTATATCCGGCTTACAACCAAAGTCCTGAATTTCTCCAATGACATCCCAGGGTTCCACTGAACAACCATGTTTATACCGACTGTCAACTATATTATTCAGAATCTGGACATTAACATTTAAACCCCTCATCTTCATCTCTGCCAAAAGCTTATCTAATTCCTCAAATTTTCCCTTTTTACAAAATCCATTAATCAGAGCTCCATAAGTCTCCACCGTTTGCAAAAAGCCCTTAAACTTCATCTCTTCTAAAACCTTACAGGCTTTCACCATATCACCTCTCTTACAATACCCATCAATTAGTAAATTGTAAAATACAACATTCGGAGCACCACCCTTTCCCCACCGCTCCTCAATCAACTTCCTCCCATCCTCAACTCGCCCTCGCTCACACAAACACCTTACCATAATACCCGTACTATAAACATCCAAACACCCCTCACCACCATCCTCGTCTCTCTTAACCATTTCGTCATACAACTCCTGTGCACCCTTAAGCTGATTATTTTTGAGCAACACAGTAAGCAATGAATTACAAGCAATAACAGTGGGCATTCGACAAAATCTATCATTGACATAAATATACAAGTCCCTAGCCTTATCTACGAAACCAGCATCAGCATAAGCACGAAGTAACACATCAAAAGCATCAAAACAAGGCAAAATACCTTCATTTTTCATAAAAGTTAACAACTTTTGAACCTCGTCAAACACATTATTAAGTGCCAACAATTTTAAAAGCGAAGATAAAGCATAGCCATCAAGAGGAGTAGAGTATTTCTTGTGTAAAACCCAATCATAGAACTTTAAACCCAATTCAACATCTTTAATTCGATCAAAAACAGCATGGGCAATTTCAGAAGCATCAACAGATTGTCTCTGAAGAAGGGGTTGAAGAAGTTGATCCCAATTATGATGGTTATGGAGGAAAATGCAAGCTTGACGAGCGAGATATTTGATATGGGGTTCATGATAAGGGTTTTTTTTGGAGGGTTTAAGGTTGCGAGGTTTAATGAGAGAAAGAAGTCTTTTGGACATAACAAAGATGAATCCCTTCACGCCTTGCCTTTATGGTAATGCAACTAAATGCGCAATTAATGGCTCGCTTAAACTGAAAAAAGAAGATTAGAAAGAAGAAGGAATAGTAGTTGAGTAATGTTATAGGAGTAGTTGTAAAAAAGGGAGAAGAAGGGAAAATAGTGGTTGGTTTAGAGTGTTTCGGTGAAGAAGGAAGTGTATTGATTATTGAAGAGGAGCTGCTGCTGCTGCTGTTGCTGTTGCTGTTGCTGTTGCTGAGAGAACCACTGAACCAACACAAATACGGAGTATCAACTTTAACAGCACCTGCGTGCCTGCCTGCGTTATAAAGTTACTCCTTGGGGTATTTTATTCCCAAATTCTCATTTGCAACGACACTATCTGTCGCAAGCTTGTGACGGATACTGTTTTCTCTCACAAAATATCCATTTTTTCTCTCTTTCCAATACTATTCATGTGGTCCCCTTTCTCCACTAATTCTTTTTGTATCCATTTTATCTCACAAAATATCCGTCATAAATGGCGATCCGTCGCAAGCAAGACTTACTATATTTTATTAGCCTAATTTGAATTAGGTATTATACTATTATTATAAAAATTTTGAGTTTAGTTATTAAAACAGTAAAATTAAAAAATTACAATAAAACTCCAAAACGTTAATTATAAACTTAGTTTAATTTTAGTTTTGACGGGAAAAAAAAATCAAATTCTAACCTATAAACTTTAATAAGCCAAAAGAATATACACGTCATCAAAAATAAATAAAGGTTGTTATAATAAGCTAAAAAAAATGGAAGAAAATGGAATTTGTGTATTAACTCAACGCAAATTCTTATTTGTAACGGTCGATATTCATCACAAGCTTGTAACGGGACAAATAAAACTCATATAGAAAGATAAAGATAAATCATTTGTGATTCTCAATGCATTTTGCTTTTCAATGCATTCTACTTTTTGTCTTATTTATTTCTATAAGTGATACTTGACCCGTCACAAGTTTTAGACGGATAATCCGTCACAACACAAGTAAGACTCATTGTAAACTCAAAATGGAGACCCGAGAATATTCATGGTAATTAAGCGTACCCAGGACATTTCGAGTGATGTGTTTACAATAATTTTAGTTTTAATTTGTTTTTACATTATTGCCAATTCCACATATTTGAGGTACGACTTGCGACTTTGCGAGTGTAGAACGTATCCAAACTTATGTGGACATATTCTATACAAATACTTTTCTTACACAGATTTTCATTGAAAACGGATAGTAGGATACTATCCGTTACAAGCTGAAAAATGGATAGCGTCTCTCTCACAAAATGCAAGTGACATGAGACACATGACCTATGAAATGCTCCATTTTCCACCTGCATTGTTGTAAGAGAATACTATCCGTCTTCAACTTGTGACGGATAGTATCCATCTTCAGCAGGACTCATTATTTTTCTTAACATTATTTTGGGAGATTGTACATTCATACCTTGTACAGTTGTACCCTACACCTGTTAGGTGAACAAACAAGTTCTAACCGCTCATATTACTATTGGCCACGACTTCGCAAAACGTGATTTTTAAGCCAAATACGATCATTTTGGAACAAATTTGGCACTTTTACAACTTCCAGTCAAGAGATTTAGTTGGTCAAATTTTATCCAGTTTAGAATGGTTTTGATAAACCATAACCAGGTACTCACCCTTAATATCAAAGCATTCGCTCAATGCCAGACTTGAAAGTAAATACTCCGTATGTATAATTGACACTGGAAATTAACCATCTGGACTATAATGACTATCCATATAATAGTTGCCACGAGACAAGGCTGTAATCCTTCAATAATCACACTAGTCAATACAAAGTCGAGAGTTCAATGAATTGTGCAATAATCTAGACGGAAACCTTTAGTTCTCGTCATGTTAGTCTTTTGAAGTGATGACAAGCAGCCCCAATGCACCTATCAGTAGATACTGCAGCAAGAAACAAGCGCATGTTACTCTTTAAGTGCAAAGGTGATTAGTTAAGCCTCATACTGATGGAGTATGGTATAGTCTTACAATAATTGAAATAAGTATTTTCTACAAAGCTTTGTTTGAATTCTTTTGAGGGTGGACATAGGTAATCCCTAACGAAGGCTGGGGAACATTCAACGTACTGAAAGCAAAATTGACGGGTACACCTTTCCAATTTCTTCTTCTTTCATCCATAGGAAACCGAAATTAACCACCAGTTGTTTGCAATACAAGAGCTCTCTTACCACTCAGAGCAGCTAACACTAATTGTTTAATTAGTTGAAAGAGGGCGAACAAGCAACCATTTGGATTACGCCCAGTATGTTTCTCCGGAGGTTTTAGCTCAAGGATGTGTCTTTGGAAAATAACTCTCAAGGGCCAATAACAAATGGGGATATGAATTCGG
Organism: Silene conica; assembly: GCA_029255685.2. NCBI lineage: Eukaryota > Viridiplantae > Streptophyta > Magnoliopsida > Caryophyllales > Caryophyllaceae > Silene > Silene conica. Next base: position 81,750,506 of record CM055312.2, on the reverse strand, counting down.
ATACCTTGTATTTTAACAACGGAACATCCCAGTTCAATATATAGGAAGAAGAGAAATTGTAAATTCAGTCTCATATAATATCACTTCCAACTCACTTCATTACTAAATAGGGTTGGGGGAAAGAAAAAACTGATTACCTTTATCATTGGCTTTTCAGTCATGATTATAGTGACCCAGCCAACATATGGTAGAAACCTGCAAAATAGATGTGAGCAACATAATTAGTCCACCAGCAAATACTCCGTAAAAGTTTAGCTAGAATCTATCCAGGAAAAACAAGGAACTTCGTTGAGAATTGCCAAAAGCTTAAGACAAAGTAAGGGTCTATGGTAGCAACTTATCAAGGAAATGAAAACCACATTGCCCAACATACGGGCAAAGACAAAGTTATCATAAACACACACTCATCTATGTTACTTCGACTATTTGCTTTGGGGTCATACATATGTCTAACATATACTCAAGAAAGTATGGAATACATACCGGAAATCTATAGACATTTCTCTAAACAAAAGGGAGATTGGTACGACAGAGTAGAGGAAAAGACACATATAGGATGATTTTAATGGTTTTGAGCATTGTGTCAAACATCACAACATTTTTGCTTTTAAGAAAAGTCACATATAATATATTTTATTAAAATGCTTTTGAAGACATGTCCACACAATCTTATCCGCATTTTAGGTAGAGTATGCATGCCTCAAAATTCAAATCATGGATGGAGCAAGGTCGGTCTCCCTCCAAATATTTCCTATATGGATGGGATTATGATTTGTCTTGTAAGAAGGACAATGGATCCCTCCAACACCTTCCATTCCTTCCACCCATATTTGTTATAGAAACAAAAAGGGAAATTGTATAGATTTCCTCCCTTTTCCTTCTAATCCTTGTATCCAAATAAACGGGGGCTCGGGGAGACATGCACCTCTGGGTGTGTAAGCCACATGTACCGGAATCAATGTAACAAAGACTCATTCATGGTTTAAAATCGCGGTATCGGTCACGACCGCGGTCATCGTAACGATGTCGTGGAATAGTCATCGACTCGTTCATTCATTGCGCTCCGAATCACGGTTATTTCGGTGATATATATTTTATAAGGTTTTGAAGATATTTTATCATCTATCTGCTATTTTATATATAATAAAGATCAATTCTATGTAGAATAATTTAATTTGAGCAATGCTACACAACTTTTAAGAGTTTTTCATTAAGAAATTTGGCCGGTAAAAGTTATAACTCGTTCACCTCGGGTTCATTGTAGACCGTATCGGGGCTAGTTGGTTGATACTTGATACACGTTATAAATCGGTCGTCTCGATCTATTTTTAGTTTATTTTAGTTTATCTACATCTCGGAATATCTCCTATTGGCCTATACATCTATGGCGATACATACATGTCGGCCGCGATTTTAAACCATGCTCTCATCGCTTTTACGATTGGCATAATTGCATTCAGAAATCTCCTTTGACAACCATAAAGCACAAGATCGGGCCTTACCCTACAGCTCTGCCCATGATATGCTCCCTTTGTAGCCAATCTTGACCACGCGCATACAAAAGCCTGTCATCGCCATAGTTGTTGTCACCTGGAAATGCAATGCAAAAAAAGTTGAAAATCAAAATAAAGAAGAAACAAACAGGCTACGTTCTAAAGAGAACTTGGGGGTTAATGTACGATTAACTTTGTCAGGTACTAGCTTGCACCCTTGCAACAAAAAAAGAAAATGCACCTGAAACCAAAAATATTTATTAAAAAGATGCAATACCTTTTGTAAGCACGTCAACTGCGCCAGTATCTTGTCGCTCATGAACCTGAAATAAAAAAAGAAATAAAAAAACAACAATATTTCAGTATTGACAGAAACAAAATATTGAGAGCATTATAATGAAGTTCACCAAAAGTTGTATAAACTTAAAGGATGATGAATTTCATTACTCACACTTGTATGAGATATATACATACAATGTTTATGGCCTAATTCTTAATGTTTCTAAGCCGAGGAACCCAAAAAAGAAAACAGTAATCACTAACCAGATCATTTTCAGTTACATTGACATTCTATGAAGTCCAATGTAAATTCAGAATTCTTCTATGCCCGAAGGCATGAAAGGACGACATTCTAGGTTTTTAGTTAAGAATTTGAGCCAGTTCTTTTATTTGGTATTTCATCCTCACTGACACTCATAGAAACATCACAGCCTCAAAAGGCCTTGTATTGGAAAACTGTGATCCCCTCTATATAGCACAACGCACAATAAGGCTTGCACACACTTGCAACTTTCATCCAGAATATTCATCATGGGCGTGCGTATTGACAAAAATAGCCAATAGTTGGAAATTACCCATCAACTGCACTTTTTCTTTCTATGGATCCTGTATGCTATATAGCACAGAGTATTTAGAGACATACCATTCAAAAAATGTGATTGTTTTACCAACATTTAGTCAAGTTAGGTACCCATTTCCATAATAATCAAAGTTCTACAAGAGCAAAATCACTTCATTATCCTATAGGTTTGCAATCAATCCTCAAAAACAAATAAACTGCTAGATAAACAAGAAAGCCAATGGATGAAAACTGATCTAACTAACAATATAAAGCACTAGAGCAAAAAATTAGCAGTAGTTCACAAAGAGAAATAAGAAGGAACTTACCGTGATAACTCGATGGACAATGGGAATTTCACGACCCTGCCAAATTGCAAAGCATGTTAATTACACTGATCAATATTTTTCTAAGGAACACATTGGAACCCCAAGCGTGCCTTTTAAATAGTTTAGAAAGAGAATTAAGAATGAAAATAACAATAGCAAGCAGAAACATATCTTATCTATATTATAACATAAACATTTAAACAACTCTCATTCACCCACCTCATCAAACCCAACATTTTAAAAAAAAAAAAAAAAGATAAATGAGGGTCCCACATAAAAAAGTTTGGATTTTATTTCTGGAAAAGTTATTCATTTATGTTTGTACGTAAAATTTTACGTTTAAATTTATGTAAATTCACAGTTAATGTTGGAAAAGTTATTCGTTTATTTTTGTACGTAAAATTTACAGTTAAATTTATATAAATTCACGGTTAATGTTAATAAACTAATACGGAATACTCTGTCGGAAAAATATGGATAAAATAGTTTTAGAGCGGATTCTTTAAAAAAAATAGCTATCATACTGGAATTATACCTATTATATCTAACAAATATTCCGGCATAAAAAATCTGTTATTTATAATTAAATTATCATATCGTTTGAATAATAATAAGATCTTAATTTGGTTATAAAATAACGAATATATCTCTTTACGAAAAATCAACATATTAAAAAATTATAAGATAAAAAAGTTTCCGCATTTAACAACCTTAGAAACATTTAAAAAATAATAATTACGGAGTTTTAAAAGCTTATTGCTGAAAGTTTGAAAAAACGAAAATAGATTAAACTCATATTACATACAATATAATTTTTATTTCAAAAATTAATTTACAAACAATTGAAAGGTTATAATTAATTTAAAAGTTGCAAAGAAATTAGTTTGTATACGTACATGAATCTTTAATAATGGTTTAACCCAAATATGTCAATATGATGCAAAGTAGTATGTTTGAGGCAAAAAGTAGATGAGTAATGAATTAAGAACAATAATAAGATATAATTAGATTAATTTTGAAAGTGATCTCAAAATTGAAGACATAGAGAGAGTATAAAGATAATTGTGTAAATAATATAGAAGATTTTGTAAATAATATAGAAGATTTTGTGCAAAATAATAATGTAGCGTTACATTAGAATATGTGTTTTTTTGGTTCATGAGTAATAAAATATAAATTCATTTCATATGGGGTGGCAAAAACTTATTTTTAATGCGGACCCAATTTAAACTTGAGCCAAGTTTTTTTTTACTATAGTTGTTTAGATATATGTATTAAATTAGAGTTACTATTAGTCGCCAACAAACTACGTTAGTACGTAGGATGCACAATTTTACTCATATATTTTTAACTCGGCCAAAGTTAATCGAATTGAACTAATTGAAAGTTTTAAAATAAAAACAACAAACTACATTCTCATTGGGTTTAATTTGTAACAATGAAAATAATAATGTCGATATATATTCGCATTATTCTAAACAAATTTTATATATTAGAATTTTAATAAACAATCCGTGCATTTTTGCACGGGTTAACACTAGTAAATTCTAGAATCTAGATCATCAAGCCAATGATTATCAATTTTAATCAAATACAAAGATTCCTCACAAAGTTCATTAAATAAATGATTTTCACAAACCTCAGGTCTCTAGTTCCACTTTTGAGTTACTGAGGTCCGACACTATTAGAGCTTTATTAGATGTTATCACAAATGAGAGAAAGTACGATTTGTTAGGCAAAGATATGTAGAAGAGAGAGGAGTGACAGGGAAGAGAGCTTAATTGAATAATGACTTCATTAATAAAAAAAATACATCTCAAACATGATGACACCATATTAATGACTGGTAGTAGTGTTATTTTTAATTGCCACACCCATATTCCTTATACTACATTGCAAGGTTCATTACGAAATATAAGTCTAAAACTAAAGTACAGAATCACTTACATTGATGTTGAAGACTGTTATCTCCCCAGTACGAATAGGATCCTTTCGCATAGTTAAGAACAATATATCTCCCTGGCATTACAGGTGAAGTCATGTCATGGCACAAAAAAATGTAGAAAAGAGTGAAGGGCATATTCAGGAATCAGGAGTGAACTAAAAACGCGATTGATTTGATGTACAGTTATTTTGTTCGGCCTTTTATTCTATTGTCTATTTTAGATCAAAACTGGTACTTCTGCTCCCTTAAAATAGATTTGCATTGATACATGCACATCGTCTCTTCCCTTATTATATCTTAGGTGTCAACCCAAGCCTAAAGGGAAGGAGAAGGGAGCACTTAAGATACCCAATGGTGAGGACAAGGGCCACCAAAGGCATAAAAATGGAAAAGAAGCCATGAGATGAGCAACTATAAGAATGATCAAATAGAAGTGAGAAAAGACAGAGAATAGAAGGGTGTAGCTAAGTGAGAAAAGAAGACAAGGGGCGAGGGCCTAGCCAAGGCAAGCACAGCAGAGCCAAGACAGGCTTATGCAAGACAAGCAAGGGACGTGTCAAGGTGTGCCAAGGGTCTGTAAATCTGGATTTCACTTAGTTTCTCTCAAAAATCCCAAGTTAGGATTTGTATTGGAATGGTTTAGTTACAATCTAAAACATAATCTTTATTTGGCGAACTCATTTCCTCCTCCGTTTACAAAAGTTCCCTTCATGTTTGGCATCATTTTCTCTCCAATTTCTTGCTTTCCTAGACTTAGCATTTAGAGCTAGTGGCATGGTTTTAAATAAAAAGGACCAAGTTATCAAGGTTTTGGAGTTACCCTGACGTCATACCATTGCATTTTGGAGTGATACTGACTGCATTTAGCAATATTGTCTGCGACAACCGATATCGTGACCGAAACCGAAATGTAATACTATGGTTAGTGATAGGAAATTTATTGTCGTCAAGTTTTATTTATAACCTAATTTTTATTGTTGTGTTTCCCATTTATTGCTTATTCTTTCAATTTCCCATCTTTAGCCAATAAGAACGTTTGTGTAGTTTATGGTTGTTTACACATTATTAGTTTAATCTTATGTTACTGTGACACTTTTACACTTCTAATGTCCGACACGACGCGACATTCACAACTCTACACTTCATTTCATACCAAAACATTTGAAAACTTCGCGGAAAATAACCATGTCCGACAAATCGATGCCGTGTCAAGTCCAACAGATCGACACTCGCGACCGGGTAATATTAATATAGGTCTAGTCGTGATTAGTAGGTTGTCTTTAGTTGGGCGGAAGGCAATGTGTGTATAAAAGTAGGTTCCTCTTTTATGGGTAGGATTAATACTAATTAATTGATGAGTTATGAGTGTTAGTCGCACAAATGATCATCAAGTTAAATGGCCTTAAAGATGATTAAGGTAAATTGACTTTCCCCTTGTTATCAAGTCAACGCAGAAGATGCAAGACTTGGTTATGCAAATTTAGGGCAAAAAGAGCACAAACAAAGCCATAAGAGTGGATCAAAATTCAGTTAAGCTATTAGAAGCTCAAGAGATCTCTATACACACAGCCCTAATTAACGCACGTGAGTTGCTGACTCATAAACCTTTAAACCTTATACTCATGTGTGTTCCCCATAACGCCTTTATTTATTTGTTTGCCTGATACCATTATTTGTTTGTTTATTAATGGCATTATTTGTTTGTTTTCCCTTACCAACTTCAATTTACACTTTCAGTTGCTGTTACTAATTTTAATTAGTTTAGTTATTTAAGAAACACTTTAAATCCCAACCTCTAATTTCATTTAACTAAACTAATAAATAAGAAAATGAATAGCTACTCCTAACCATGAACCATCCCAAATTCCCAATGCATATGACTCTACAACAACTGAAAATGTAAAACTCATCATGTACTGTACTGTACTGTCAAGGTATTTGTCTTCGTTTGAGAGACAATTACAAATGTAAAGGATAGCTCTATCACCTGTTTTGGTTTATTTGCATTTTTTTGTCCTTCAAACATCCAAATGGGAAAAGATTAGAGAAATTACAATGAGAAACTACTGGTGTCCTAATTTCATACTTTATATATTGAAATGAAGTTTAATTTTGCTAAAACAGTAAAGTGAAGATACAAGAATACAGGATAATGAGGTGTATACTTCTCTTTTAAAAGGCAATCATGAGATGCTTTAGCAAGCATTAGTAAGGTTTTAGTTTTTATGGTTCACTAGAAACAGTCATAAAACAACACAGTAGAACAATGAGCCAATGAGCAAAAGAACTATCACTCGAAAATATAATCAACCATCCAAGCAAGCAGATAACATCACATGGATATCACCACGGATAGGGGACAGTGAAATGTATATTAAACCTATGGACTGCCAGTTCAGTCTCTGGCACTATCTTTGAACGAATTAGAAGCAGCATAAATGTAAGGTAAGACTCACCCTCTTGAAGCCAGGTTCCATGCTTCCTGAAAGAACGACCACAACAGGAGATTCGCTACCAGTAAAACACATCAAAGCCTTCCATATTATCAAGGCAGAGGTAACAATCATCCCTAACAGAGAGAGTGAGACAAAATCAATTGGCAAATTCTTGTGCGAGCAAAAGAAGCGTCTCTTTTTTTGTGGGGGGGAGGAGGAGGAGGAGAGAATCAAATATCAAGCAATCAAAATTTAGGCCAATTCTCAGTATAAAGGATAGAAAATAAGATTAATGCTATCTCAATGTTATTTAGCACCAATCTGTGACAATTTGACCCAAACAATATATGAATACGAAACAATGAATTTCCATAAACAATGAAATCAAAGACATCGAAAAGCCTCAACATATATGGAGTATTTTTCATTTTGAGTTTGGGAAAATGTAATGGTTGCAACCGTGAGCATGGTATTAAATTTGACTGAGTCGTCATGGTATGAGAATATCGACCATGGCGCCATTAATGCAGCAGATAATGCTTCAAAATGCGGTAATGTAAAACCTTTAAAACCTATAACTCTGGCCAGGACAGTGTTTCCAGAGGTTAGTAAAACTGGAAACCTACCTTCATTTCAAAACGGTTTGGGGAAATTTTCATGCTAATCAAACCGTGACTCATTAGTGATCCGAAAAAACAGGTTACACAAACTTAGATAAGTTAACGTCTCCCACTTCCGACTATACACCCACTCAGCTACTCCTTTTACTGATAATCCCTGTCGAGTGTCGCACCACCACAAGATCCTTAACCAACTACCATACGCATTATATTACACTAATGTCAATCTCAATGTTATGATAATCATTCCCAAATAAGCGTTATAGTACATCAAAAATCACACTTGAAACCCTTATTAGCCAATTAATCTTTTCTTCCATAAAGACACCTCCTTTCGGGTTCCAATAACACTCGTACACAATTGCAGGATGCTTAAAAATCCGAAACGAAGTATACATTATGCATAACTTGTGTACATTACATGATCCACTATCTCAACTACTGCTAAACATCATAGAAACGTTACAAGTTACGAAAATGGCGAAAAGAATCAACAATTACAGCATGAAACATAACATAAGCCATACGACCAATAAAAATGCATATAAATAATGCCGAAAAACACATTTGGAAATTGGAATCGAACATAATGAACAATGATGAATAAAAAAGGAAAACCTAGGCTGATTGCTTGAGTGAGGAATTGTCTGAATTGAATTGATTTGATTGAATCGATTTGATCACCGATAACCCCCATTTTTTAGGGATTTAATATCCGTAGACTGAAACTCCGACGAGGTTTGACGGCTCGGAGACGGTGGTTGTTGAGTTTAGTACAGTATAATAGACGGAGGTTTGCTGTGGGTTTAAGTTTTAATTTCACCTGTGTGTGCTTCAAGCTTGATGATGCATCACCTCCAATTGTTGGATGACAACTCATTGGGGTGTGCATAATTCTGCCGAACCGGAAAATTGGACTACAATTATAAATTTCGGTCCGATCTCCATACCAAGTTTTTTAAAGTTTTTTTTAACTTTGTCTCGTTCTAATATTTTTAACAAATTGTTATATCACGGCCCCTAATTTTTTATTTATACCAAACTACTTTAACATCTGTGTACAAATGCACGGGCTTATGTAGATAATATTGTAATTAAAATTTAAATTCATATGCTATAACATGATATTAGTCGGAATGTAAAACTTTTTGTATAAACCTTGTCCATGATAAATTTAACGGTTTGGTTCACCGAACTGCTTTCTCAATACGGTTCGGTTAATTGAACCTTAAAAATGGTCGATTTCTCGATTTTTCGGTTCGGTTATTGCAGTTCGGTTTATTAAACCCTCCATACATGAGTAAGTGGATGGATCATAGGTGAACCTCAAAGCCCCAGGAGTTCAGAGATCAGGTGCATGTTGGTAATGGTATTGGATATAACGATCCATGTTTCTACGGGGAAAACCTTAGCCAGGCGGGCCGTAACAATCCCTATGCCAGAGCAAGAGGGAACCCTTGAAACCCATTTCATCAATATTCAGCACCTCTACTCTCTCTCCTTCGATCATTTGTTTATCTTTAGGCTATGATTATTGACCATATTTACAAAAATCTATAGACTCTATCACATCAGCTTTTTATTAATTTTTATTATTTTTATTATTTAGACTCATCTTAGACTTTATATATCATCTCTCAAACTTACCTCAAGTTCCACTTTGCCACTAGACCTTCCATACATGGGGTTTAGATAAAAAAACACAACAATAATATTTTAGCACAACTAATTATTGGTTGCCATTATAAAAAGGGGAGGTCAACACTCTTGTAGAGTTTTGAATTTTCAAAACTCAATTTAAAACTTTGTCAAAATTTGGATAAATTGCTGAAAATTTTGTAAGAAAAATTCACTTAACTTAGTTGGTCTCGTTTAAAACCGTCTTAACTAAATTTTTTTAACAACGTTCTTTTATTTTCATCAGTTAGATGACGCCATTTTATGATAAGATAGCCTCAAACAAAAATTGGTTCCTTTACTTGGTAATCCTTCAAAATTTTATTATTATTGCCAAAAAGTAGCCTTTCTAAGCAATCAATAAAGGTAAAAAATTTTCCCTCAAAAAAAAAAAAATAAAGGTAAAAAATTACACCCTTTTTCCCAGGATCTCTTTCTACTACCATCATAATCATAATTCATTTCATTACCACTTGATTCATTGAACTCCCCCACTTGTCTTTTTCACCTCCCTATCCAGTCCACTAGGCCACTCCACCATCTCAACGCCCATCCCAAGATCTAATCTACTCCTTGTTATTTTTCCTTTTCTTCCCAAATCTCTCTTCTAATTTGTTCTTTGTTTTTTTTTTTCCTTTTCTTCTCAAAACTTTGTTCAACCTATCCAATTATAATAATTCTCCGTGTGAAGGGTATATCCGTAACAAGTTTATGATGAATCAAATATTGCTCAAATTAAAGACGACTTGTCTTTACCTATTAAATGAGTTTTATTTGTCCCGTCACAAACTTGTGCCGAAAATTGTCCGTTATAAATAAGAATTTGTGATTCAATTTACATTTTCCAAATTCATAAGAAAAACAATAGATGAATGTAAATAAAAGGCCGATTTACATACTACTACCTATTATAGTTAAAAATTTTCAAATTACTACCTAATAAGTCTATTTATGCAAAATACAACCTAAAATCCTACAACTAAATAAAAACTACTACCAATTAGACGGAAAAGGAGAGTTTGCAACTAATAAGTCATCGGAACTTATGTTAAGACTATTCTACCCTCAACTCTAACAATTACCCGATTTCACTATCTTACCGTTACTTTTATTCTAAACTATCACAGTAAATCAAAATTACAATCATTAATCGCCAAAATCCAACACTTTTCATTATCGTCATCATCCTGGATCATCTTTCCATCATAGATTCAGGTCGGCTACTTCTATTTCTTACTTGTTTATCTTGTTATTTTTGCTAATGTTCAAAATTTTAAACCCTAGCTTTATAATTACTAGTATTATTGGTAAAATTTTGGGGGTTTTTGTTGCTTGATGATTGATGGCCTAAATTTGTGTTCTTTATTGTGTTTGATGCATACATTGATGATTGATGTATGATTATCGTACTAGTTGATGGAAAAAGACCAATTACTAATCTTATTTTGTGATGACTAAATGGAAAAAGATGAAAAATAAAGAGAAGACGATGAAGAATTAATGGAAAAAGAGAGAAGAAATGGAGAAGCTTAATTTAATGGAGGAAAAATTTGGGTTGATTAAAGTTATTGATAATGGAGGAAGAGGGAAAACTTGATTACTTGGATTATTATTAAGGGGTACTATGGGTATAAATCAATTGATAGTTTGCAAAAGAAAGGAACTCAATCAATCTCGGGTGAGTTTAGTTGTTTAAGTTGTGTTTTTCGTCGAATAGATAGTAAACTGAGAATTTTTGCAACTTTGTAGGTAATAGTTTGCATAATTAAACATAATATGTAATAAAATGAAAAATGTCAACTATAATAGGTAGTATTTTGCCATTTTTCCTAAATAAAATAAAGAGTGGTTGCTAAACATCATTTAGTGGACTTTTAGCATAATTGTCATATTATTTTAACACGTTTGACTAATCAATACGACAATTTTACCGTTTTCTAAAAACATATTTAAATAACGTATTTAGAGTCAATATGTTGTTACTTACACCAATATAAGTTATTATGTGCTATGCTAAATCTTTTATTACATTTTACAAAGAAAACTAACAATTTATTAAATTTTATTTGCTAATTACTAAATACTAAAACTAAAACTGATACAAATATATTAATCAAATCTTTTGATAAAATAAGCCATTTATAATATCCTTTTGCATGCTGAAATTAATTATCAGATACTTCAAAGAAAACTAACAATTGATACAAATATATTAATCAAATCTTTTGATAAAATAAGCCATTTATAATATCCTTTTGCATGCTGAAGTAGGAGCTTACTCTTATATATGAGGCTTTTTCCGAAAATATTATTGTAAACTGAATTAAATCACCAAAAAATCATGGACCATATTAGTGAGAAGATAATAATAAAATCAACAAACTCGTTATACTATATACTTCTTCCATTCCAATCAATTATATATACCTTTGCTTTATTCACGTTCGTCAATACTCGTTTTCTTTTGTTAATTAATATCTTTAGTTATCCATCGATAAAAAATATAAAACTTTGATATTCACAATGTACTCGGCAACACAATTTAAATAAGACCTTAGATGACTATATTTTATGTTATATATTAGAAGTTTTGTTAACTCGACTTATAAATAATACCTATAATATGAAATATATAGGGTTGATTAAAATGAAAAAATTACAAATTTTTATCTATAACGAATTTATTTAATCATAAATTTATGACCTTTCATAAACATTAAATGGAAGTGCAAACGAGAGAGCAAGCCAAAAGAGCACGAGAGGTACAAATTTATAACGGTTGTTTTGTATCCAAGGGGTAAACATTGTACAAGTCTAACACGGGCGTAGACAAGTACAGCATACAGGTGAATAATTAAATTAAATTAAAGTAAATCCGCGCTTTCACACTTTCTTCCCTCTCTTTTTATACTCTGATTCAGCATTTACATTCCTCTCTTTCTTTGCAAAATTGGAAATCAATAATTCTCCCAGATCCCTCTCTTCAATCGCTATCACCATTAACATATTTCCGAACTTTGGTATATTCAATACCATTTAACTTCAGTTACAACTTTAATTTTATCTTTATCAATTTTACTGTTATTTGTATGATTGACACTCATAATTGCTATGATTAATTCTAGTATCAACTATTTATCGCGATTAATCAAATTTTTGCCGTATTTCGCTTCGTTTTTCGACCATTCTTGCTTTTTTTTGCTTGTTGCTGCTGAATTTCGTGTATATTTTAGTTCGCTGAATGATCTTGCGGATACTTGTTTAAGAAGTCAAATGAAATAAGATTTTGTTTAATTGATTATTTAGTTTGGATCTGATGAGATTAGATGTGGTGACTGCTGATGTATGACCAATTATCTGTTTTGATGATCATTGTGATATGAACTGAAAGATCGATAAAATGTAGTCATCGGTTGATTAAAGGAAGTGTAGAAAGTAATGAGATCTGCCGATCATTAGGAAAACGGACCGAAAAATGTAATTTTGTTGAGTGGACTTGTGATCAGATGTATACTGAAGCATGCTAACTGCTAAGTTAGTTATTTAGTTGAAATTAGATTAGAGGAGCAAGTAAAAGATGATTTATGCAGTTACCCTTAACAATAGGGTAACTAGCATTTCAACTCAAAAGATGATCGATCCATCCTGAGGTTCATATCTTCTTGACCTACTTCAATTAGTCAACCGGGTGAAACATGATGTATGCAATCACGGTGAACGATAAAGAATAAAGAAGATGTTAAAATCCGAGTGTCTTAGCTAATTTTAGATTAGATGAGCAGTTTGATTCCTTTGAAGAATGTTTATGATTTATGAACATAGCAAAAGCTAAAATTTCCCCCCCTTTTTTGTTGGTCAGCTGAAATGTTCAAGGGTGAAGGTAAACTTTTGCATTGATTATTGTTGACTTTTATTGTTTCATATTAGGTGAGACTTGAACAATGGCGCAGATATTGCTCCATGGAACTCTTCATGTCACAATTTTTGAAGCTAGTGATCTGCACAAGGGTAGCGATCCTGGTGTTTTCCGTAAGGTACAATGAATTTCTTGTTTATGTCATCTTTTTGCTACATACCGTGATGTCTAGCTCAATGCTTTTGGACGAATCTCATTATGAGCGCATGAGTTTATTCAATGATGTTGTCTATGGACTCCTCGCGACATTCATAGTTAGAAATTCAGAATATAATCTTTGTTTTAGATGTTACCTGGCTACTTGTATGGTATGTAAATGAAAAGGGGATCCTACTTAATGAAAAGTTAGATGGCATCTTCAGTGGTGCTTTTGTTGCAATTCAGTGCTGTACTTGGGGAAGGAATATAACTAATCTGGGTCCTCACAGGGAAAAACCTTGATGTAAATGACTAACTTTGTGAACAATTCTGTATTATTCTGGCTATTATATTCCACATAATGTTATTTTGACATGAAGATACGGTTGTTTAGAGTTTAGAAGAATCATGTGTTTTTCCAGGGTATTCCAGTTCGTGTTGATTGAGAAACGTTTTCAACAAACTCTAGTTCAAGACAAATAGAAAGTTGGTTGGTTGTTTTGACTTCTGAACAGGTCTTTTGTGTGTGAGAAAATATATTATTGGTTTTTGATGTCCTTTTCAAATGACTGGGCACTCTTATCAGTGAAGGATATGCTGCCCGTGCTGTATTGTCAGTCTACCCTGATGCCCTTAGTGCCTATAAGTAAAACCCATTTGCATATTAGATACATATTCTGGTAGAAATTAAAATATATGCTCGGATAAATTGCTGGCTGTTTTTGTTATTGGATAAATTGTTGGCTATATGGTTCCAAAATTTAAGCGTTTATTTTTGCTGGTTTTGCCTCTTATCATTGTGATCCTGATGATGTTTTTAAATAGCTGATGGCCAATATTGAGGAGAAAGTTGGTGTTGGGAAAGGAACTCCAAAAATGTATGCAACTGTAGATCTTGAAAGAGCTAGAGTTGGGAGAACAAGAATGATTGAGAATGAAGCTGCTAACCCCAGGTGGTATGAGTCATTTCATATTTACTGTGCGCACTTGGCTTCAGACGTAATATTCACTGTAAAAGATGATAATCCTATTGGGGCAACACTGATTGGAAGAGCATATGTACCAGTTGAGGAACTACTGAATGGGGAAGAAATTGTCAGATGGGTTGAAATTTGTGACCGAGAAAAGAATCCCTTGGATTCTGGCGCTAAGATTCATGTGAAGTTGCAATTTTTCGAAGTTACTAGAGAAAAGGGTTTCAATCATGGAATCGGAAGCTCAAAGTACCCTGGAGTCCCGTATACATTTTTTCCTCAAAGGAAAGGATGTAAGGTCTCTCTGTACCAAGATGCACATGTTCCCGATAATTTCACTCCTAAAATACCTCTCTCTGGTGGCATGTACTATGAGCCTCACAGGTGTTGGGAAGACATCTTTGATGCAATTACAAATGCTAGACACATGATCTATATTACTGGATGGTCTGTATATACAGAGATCACACTTATAAGAGATTCAAGGAGGTCAAAACCTGGCGGGGACATAACCCTTGGTGAGCTGTTGAAGAAGAAGGCAAGTGAAGGCGTGAAGGTGTGTATGCTTGTGTGGGATGACCGTACATCCGTTGGTTTATTGAAGAGGGATGGTTTAATGGCTACTCATGATGAAGCAACTGGGGAATTCTTCCGGGGTTCTGATGTGCATTGTGTCTTGTGTCCCCGTAATCCTGATAATGGTGGGAGCATAGTACAGGATCTTCAGATCTCTACTATGTTTACACATCACCAGAAAATCGTTGTGGTTGACACTGCATTGCCCGGCCGAGAGTCGGGGAAGAGGAGGATCATGAGTTTTGTAGGGGGGATTGATCTTTGTGATGGGAGATATGATTCTCAGTTCCATTCCCTTTTCAGGACTCTCGACACTGCCCATCATAATGATTTCCATCAGCCTAATTTCCCTGATGGTGCTATTACAAAAGGTGGACCCAGGGAGCCTTGGCATGATATCCACTCCCGCCTTGAAGGACCTATTGCTTGGGATGTCTTATTCAATTTCGAACAGAGATGGAGAAAGCAGGGTGGAAAAGATGTGCTAGCCCCCATAAGAGAGCTTGATGACATCATCCCTCCCTCACCAGTCACATTCCATGAAGATCCCGAGACATGGAATGTTCAGTTGTTTAGATCTATCGATGGTGGGGCTGCATTTGGCTTCCCCGACACACCTGAAGATGCGGCTAGAGCAGGACTCGTGAGTGGTAAGGATAACATCATTGATCGAAGCATCCAAGATGCTTATATCCATGCCATTCGAAGGGCAAAGAATTTCATTTACATTGAAAATCAATACTTTCTCGGAAGTTCATTTGCTTGGGAGGACACCGGTGATATCAAGCTCGAGGAGGTGGGTGCTTTGCATCTAATTCCCAAGGAAATTTCCTTGAAAATTGTGAACAAAATTGAGGCCGGAGAAAGATTCTCAGTGTATGTTGTTCTTCCAATGTGGCCTGAGGGAATACCAGAAAGTGCTTCTGTTCAAGCCATATTAGACTGGCAAAGGAGGACAATGTCAATGATGTACAAGGATGTTATTATTGCTATGCAAGCTAGAGGTATTGAGGAGGATCCGAGAAACTATTTGACGTTCTTTTGCTTGGCTAATCGTGAGGTGCAGAAGAGTGGCGAGTATGAGCCTTCAGAACAGCCTGAAGCAGGCTCTGGTTATGAGAAAGCCCAACAGAATCGGCGGTTTATGATCTATGTTCATTCAAAAATGATGATAGGTATGTCTTTGATTATTCTTATTGCTTTCATCTCTCTTTCTTGGATTTAACACATGCAGTTTGATTATTTATCGTACTTTTGGTTTGGCCGAATGTCAAAACAGTGCCAAACTATAAAATGGTTAATCGTCGTCTTAGTTATGAAGTTTATCATAAACCATTTACTTTTTAAAAAAAAGCTACTATTATTACAAAACTTCTACTTTTCTGGAGTTCATGATTGTACGAATAAACAAAATTTGAACTTTACAACTTACAACAATCTCAAAATTACCATTCTGCAAAATTATACTCCGTAGTCACTTCATGTGAACCAAATGCATTTTATATTTTAACAAACAAAAAATTGGTAAACAACACTTGTTTTGATTTTCATCTAACCTTTTAGTGAAAAGTGAAAACCCCGAAGCAATATTTGTTTCAGTTGAAAGCTTTTAGGTTAGGGCTCGATCTTTTTGAACAATTGAATAACTAACCGCTATTTACCGACCAGCGACTTACAATATATCATGCATTTCTTGCAGTGGACGACGAATACATCATTGTTGGATCTGCCAACATCAATCAAAGGTCAATGGACGGTGCTCGTGACTCAGAAATAGCTATGGGTGCATACCAGCCCAACCACTTGAGTTCCCGGAGCCAACCAGCCCGAGGTCAAATCCATGGCTTCCGTATGTCCTTATGGTATGAACACCTTGGCATGCTCCACGATTCCTTCTCGCACCCTGCAAGTCAACAATGTGCCGAGAAGGTCAATCAAATTGCCGACAAATACTGGGACCTCTATTCCAGCGAGTCACTCGAGCGCGATTTACCGGGTCATCTACTTCGTTACCCTATTGGTGTTTCCAGTGACGGAGATATCACCGAGCTTCCTGGTTTTGAGTGCTTCCCGGACACTAATGCACGGGTGCTTGGTACTAAGTCAGACTACCTACCACCTATCTTGACTACCTAAACTAATCCCGTGTTTGGATTCTGGAGGCCGGTAAGAACCTGTTTTCTTATGTAGTTCAAAAACTGTTTAATCATGTTGGATTAGGTTGGTAATGATAATAACGTAGTGCTCTAATATTAGGGTGATGCTTTTCTTTCGTGTTTTTCAATTTTCAACGAATATTTGTTGCTTTTGTGTGATGTTGATTGTCACATAATCAATCATTGGGTGAATTGATCTTCTTTTGTAACACAGATTTGATTCCAGTTACTTTATTTTCTACTGTTGTCATGTTTCTTTGCCTATTCCATGTGATAAATTTTAGCGAGTTTTTTTTGGGATGAGATACAGATCTGGAATGAGTCAAACTATACCTCAAACCTATGAGGTGAGTATTAGGTTTAGGGTTAACAAGAATAGATCGATAACATAGTGTAAATGAAGCATTTTTTGTGGGTTCTAAATTAAAACAAAGGTAGTGATGGGTAATAGGTAAGGGCAATTTAGGTATTTAGTTAAATTTAAGTCGTAAAGTCGTAAATAGATCGAGTTTAATAAAAATCGTCAGCCTAATATTGATTTGGTGGTGAATTTTTAAATTAAGTTGGATTTAAGGTGTTTATTTGTAAAAGGGAACATATAAGGAAGTTATTTGTAAATTTTGGTACATAAAAAGAGTTATTTACAAAATTCACTTATAATTATTATTTAATGTATTGGATTTTACGTATTTCAACTTTATCTTAGTTTCATACTCATACTGCTTATAATTAAAATAAACACCAAATATGAGGAATAAAGTTACAACCCAATACCGGTCAGGTATGATTGCTGATTCCAAACTCATACACATGCGCGAAAGAAACACCCTTTATTGAGGTTTAGATCATAGGCAAATTCTTATTTAAGATGGGATATCCGACTTAATCTTAAAATGGGTCAAATAAGCCCACGTGAAATGAATAAAACAAAACCAGAATGTATTGGAAGAAGCAAAAGATTTGTCATATATAGCCATGTGAAATGATATTTGATGCGTTTTATTATAAAGACCGGGATAATTCCCTTAATATGCATTTGAACAATTTTCTGATGTTGATAGTATTGATTTTCATTAATTTGTTTTAATTAATTACAGAGTATTTATTTATTGTAAATGTCTAAGTGATTGGTAACTTGGTAAGTAGTGATAGACTTGTAGATTGGTAGCTGAAGGGGGCTATCCAAAGAAACAAAAGAAAATACTCCCTCTTCTGCAGCCTCAGATATTGATTTACCATCATGATTCCCGATTCTCGATTCTAAAATCTCTTGATGGGAGCCCAGATTTCAAATCAGGTAATATAATACAAAATCGACAGACTGCAGAGCAGAATTTATATTTGGGACGAAAAAGTTCGATGGGGTGGAACAAGTAATGATATAATATAAACTTGAAAGAAAGTCTAAAAATTTCAACTGACTTTCGGGATTTTACCTTAATGGGACGGCGCTCCTACTAGCTCCTAATATTTGCCATTTTGCAATTGGTCAGAAACTCAAAGCAATACTACAATTTTGTCAATTTAGTGACGATGCCGCGTGGTAACCGCTTGGCAGTCCGGGTGTTGGCAATTGTGGATGATTTGGGAAATAAGACGAGGAAGGCATGAGTGTGTTGGATGATTTGGACCACAAAGGATTGCGTAGATATTAACAAGACATAAATTTTTATCGAGGACGGATATTGTCTCTCTTACAAAATGTAAGTGACATGGCCTATGAAAATACTTCATTTTCTTCCACTCGTCTTTCCATCTACATTGTTATGAAATGATATTATCCGTGTTTAGCTTATGACGGATAGTATTCGTTTCAGCCACTCATTGTTAACCAGAAGAAAAGGCAAAGTTGTGGGGATTCGTATTGAAGTCGCTAAAGCATAAGAAAAAGATACAATTAAGAGATAGACAAGTGGAACCCATTGAAGATAGCCAACTAATTGTTCTACTTTGCAAGAGGTTGATGTTTTTATATGTTTTCTTGTTTCTTGACACCTGCTTATGCTTCTCTATAACTTTGCTGCTTTTGACTACGATTACGTGCTTAACGTCTTTTACCATCGTTTGTGGGGTTCTTATGATTTCCAGATTTATCAACCTTAAGAAACTCGACTAATTCTCCAAGTAAGGAGGAATCTTCTGAAACGATAACTAATTGTCAATGTTCAGCAATCAGCCTGAAGGTTTATTCGGATGTTGGTTCTTTAATATCATGAGGGATTCTGCTGGTACGACAATAGCGACTGATTGAGGCGTTAAGAGACGACATTCAGGGCCTTAGGAAGCTTATCACCTTAGATATTCACGCATCTACGATGCTTTCTCTAAAAATCTTCTACTCATGTTTTTTGATTGGGAATAAGGATCCCACAGATCGTTTAGACTTAAGGTGGATGCTGGGCGGAGAAAGGACAAAAGGGCCTTAGCCGGGTGGATTGTTTATAATCCTGGTGGGCTGGTGGAGATGTCTTTGACGGTTTTTCCTTTACATTCAAGACGGAATCTGCTATCCAGGCGTAAACTTGGGCTATTAGAATTGTTGTCGAATAGGCTTTGGTGTGTAATATTAGGCATCTGGATATTTCGACTGATTGCTCACAACTTCTTCTACAGGTCTTCAGGGTTGTAAGGCCCTTCCATGTCACTAGGGGACTTCTCCAGGATATTGAAGCGATGGTGCTGTTTTTCACTGTTTAAGTTTTAATTTTATGCCACGACGTTGAATAAGGTTGTTCACAATCTTGCCAAAAATGTCTCTGTTTCTTTGGCTCTTTAGTACTACTTTACTGCTGTAAAAAAAGAAACTCGACTAACTACTAGTGTCCACAACCTTCACTTCAATCCCTTGTGCTTGTTTTACACTATGCCTTACATCGCTCAGGTATGCCGATTCATATTTGATTCATTTGAAGGCGGAAAACTAACACACATACAATTTGGAGGGAAACAAACTGATGAAATTAATGGTGCCAAATAATAACTCAACTCACTCACACCTACAAACTATAGACCAACGTCGGAAAAAAAGACTTTTTTCCCACAAGGGGAATTTGGTATATTTTTAAAAAATTATAAGTTGTTAACTAATACTTACGAGTTGGTCTTCTATCAATCCGTAACCGCCTCGAGAACCATAAAATACGCCCTTCCCGTTTGAAATGTTAGCACGATTTCTTGCGCTAACGGCCTTCAAATCATATAAAATCGCAAGTATGTCAGATAATTAAAAAATTATAGAAAACTCATTACTTAAGGACTAATTGCAGAAGAATGTAAACATATGACGAGGATCCTTAACCTTATACTCGTCACTAGCTCGAACGGCCTTGAGATTATCCCATTGTTGCTGAGTGATGACGGGGTACTTATTTATCTGTGGGCTCTTCTCCATCTCCCCCGTCTCCTTGTCTACGTACAAGTGGTAGTTGGCAATGTCACACTTCCACTGTCTTAAGACGACCCCCGCTGCCTTACGTAATAAATACTTATCATAGCAGTCGGGGATATCGAAGGCTTCCTGCATCATCATAGCATTCAATTACATGTTATATATATATATTAATAAGCGGCTGTCTATTAGGGTACCTCCAAAATAAAATGTTGTTTAGCTAAAGAATTATCATACCGTTATACGCCCCAAGAGTAACTTCTGCAATATAGGATTTAAATTCCTGAAATTATCTAAATCAATAGGCACATGTTGTCTTATTGTAACACCAATCCAAGTCGATAAATGGGCAGCATTGTACTAGTAGGAAAACCCTTGGCATTCCATGTTATACTAAGCGGCTGTTTAGCCGCTATAGCTGCAAGTGCTACTCTCCCCTGCGTAGCACCCCTCTCACCTGGTTTATAATTATTTTCATCTCTTTTCCGTTTTTCACCCTTTATAATCCTAAAACCCTAAAACTTTCAAAAGGAACGAAATAGTAACTAGACCTTAAAGACGAAACACATAAAGAGTCATGCATGCAGAGATTCTAAAACCCAAAGACCTTAAAAATGCAGAGATTCTAAAACCATTAGACCTTAAAATGAATGAAATAGTAACTGAACAAATCAAGAGTCATGCAGAGATTCTAAAACTCTAAAATTCTAAGACCTTAAAAATGCAGAGATTATAAAACCCTAAGATCAAGGACATAATTAGTATGGCTATTGGGGTAATATGGTTTATATTGTAATACTCCGTATTTTACCTTAATATTATTTACTATATTTGTAATAACCCGGAATTTTATTTAGATTTTAGTAATTCGTGGACGATTGTTATAGTTAAGCGAGGAGTTATTCGTTAAAATGTTCGTTTTATAAGCTTGCGCACACTCATGTTTTGATAGGTGTTTTAGCCGTCAGTGGGATTCGAAATGGGAATCAAGTTACTTGATGTTATTAGTGGTAGTATGGTGTTAGTAGGGGTCGAACTTGAGACCTCATGGGTGCCTAGTGTGGGCCTCGAAATGTGTGACAAAAGACAGCCCACACGGATTGTTATAGAGCAGCGAACACCCCCTCCTTATGCCGCCATATATAGTAGCTTTTCCTTAACCTAAACCCTACTCATAATCAGATCTCACTCCACCATAACCTAGCCGCCACCTTAGAGAAGAAAAGAGACCTGCACACGGTGGTGGTGAGCCGTCCTAGGGTGTCTCGATCAGGCCAAGAAACTGGTATGATCACCACGATTTCTGTAAACTCAGTTTTATGCTTAGTCTCTGTCGCTTGTTTAAGGGTTTATAACGCGTGTTCTACTGGTTGTTTTTACATGAGTTTACACTATACTATGTTAAGAGTACGTTTTAGTCCTTAGAATTGTGTCGTTGGGTGTTTTTACTTATGTTCGAGGGTGGTAAATACAGGGACAGGGAAAGGGAATAACTCGTCTTCAACAGTTGTTTGGTCTGGGTGCGTTTTTGTGTACAGTTTCTGGTTTTGTTTTAAGTCTATCGTTTTGGGTCTCTGGGTATTTAGATAGATGGTGTTTGGGGGTTTTACGTGGTGGTGGTCTCGGGGTATGGTGGCGTCTGGTCGTAGTGGTACGGGGTTGTTTGTCAGGAGGGGTTGTGAGGGTGTAACGGTGGTTGTTCAGTGATGTTTGCTTTGGTCGGGTTCATGGGTGTTTGGGGGTGGTAACGTTGAGGACTCGGGGGAGGTCAGTGCAACGTTACCACCATGTCTAGAGTCTGGAGTTCAGGGGTGATGTTGGTGGTCACGGTGGCTGGTAGTGGTGGCTGAGTCGGCGTCGTGGTGGGGGTTGAAGTCGCGTGTCAGAACAGTAGGTGAGGAACCAGGCCTGATCCAGGCCATGGTTCAACTCGCCGGCGGTGGTCGGTCTGTTGGCGAGTGGTCGTGGTGGTAGCGTGCAGTCGGGGTGTTTGGTCGGTGGTCGCCTGTGGTGGTTGGACGCGTCTAGGTGGCGCTGTAGGGTGGCTGTTGGTTAGGGAGTCGCGGGTTTATGTTGGGGGCTGTTTGTGTTGTTTTTGTTTATTAATTATATTTTCTTTTAATTCTTATCCTTTTATTATTTATTTCCATTAAGTTATTTATATAAATACATTTAAATATTTATGGTAATATGTTTAATAGTAGTATTTATATTATTTTAATTAAGGAATGATTTTGTAATATAATTAGTATTTATGGGTGGAATCTTATTTATGGTAAAGACTTAAATTTGAATTTCAAAATCAAAGTGCTTGCTTATTTTATGAAGTTACTATTTTTGGGAGCTTTCTATACATGGGGGGGTGTCTATAAATAGAATGTGTATGTATGTTTTACGAGTTTTAGGGTGTTTATTAATTAAGTAATATTTGGTTAGGTAACGGGTTTCGCGTGGAACATTTCTAACAAGCCTCGGGTTTATCTGCGTTGCCACTATATCAGGTAGGGGAAAGTACTGGTATATTAATAAGGTGTTATCTATTCTCATTTGGCATTATACATGTTGCTACCTAATATCCTGTGATCATTGTATTGGGTTGTTATCTTATTCCGTGTTATTATATGATATGAATATACTTGCTTATTGGGCCTTGTGATATGGAGTTGGATCGGTGCGGAGTATATATGGCGTTGGATCGGTGCGGAGTATATATATGGTGTTGGATCGGTGCGGAGTTTATTGGCGTTGGATCGGTGCGGAGTTTATTGGCGTTGGATCGGTGCGGAGTTTATTAATTATTTTTATTATGTTATTCTTTACCTACTCAACCTCGTGGTTGACCCTGTGTATTCGTGATCACCTGTGATGAACCTTATTGGGGAGCAGAATGACAGGTGCTGAGACTAAGGGGGAGCTATGGGAGAAAGAGCTTGGATCCGGACCAGTTTAGATGTCTAGATCGCCTTAGTCAGTTTAATTGAGTTGTACTTCTTTTTACGTTGTAAGACCTTTTGGTTTTTGATGTAAGAACATGTCGTGAGTTAAATCAAATTAAAGTACTGTTTTCTTTCCTTTGTATCTACTGCCTCGGGAAACCGAGATGGTAACACCCTTGCTTATCTGAGGAGTCCTAGTACAGGCCCTTAAATAAATGGGGGTGTTACAAAGTGGTATCAGAGCGAACGATCCTCAGGCCTAACCTAATGAACCCAATGAACGTAGGAGAGTCTAAATAAAATGAACCCCGGGATAGGACTGTTAGGAGCACACTAAAGGGGAAGTATGAGTCTGGGGCCCCCTCACACCGAACCATAGGCCCTATCAGTTTTACCCGGGAACCCAGAGTGCATATACGAGAGAAAAAGGGTAGAATAAGAGGTGGTGAAAGTAATAGCATACAGTGATCAGTATGAGAATTTCGTGACTATTGTAATAGCCGGGAGGGGCATGAACATAAAAAGGGATTTTATTTGTGGATAAAAGAATTGTGAACTTATGTGGTTATGTGAAGTATCTTGAAACATGACAGTAAATGCTTTCTTTTCCTTTCGCATCATGTCTAGTGATATGCGGTTATGTGATCCCGAGCCATGTTATAATTTTTGTAGTACTCAATCTGATAATTGATGCTAGACTTAATCGTTTAGGGATCT